>JALIZF010001746.1:20000-650000 GCA_029948255.1 Telmatactis stephensoni | reverse complement strand
CATTGGAAAAGCTAATTGAAAGTTTTTAATTCACCTTTTGTATTACTGTGACAATAAAGTAACATTTAAGAACATTTTTGCAGATTGACTATACTGAATACTCTCAAGTTTTTAAAAATTAATTATCCAATTAAAGGAAAAAAAAACACATTGAGTCCTGTTGTTTTTCAATGGAGCTATACTTTGTTGGTTCGTTGGATACATCATCTAATGCTAGCGCTAGATTCAAATAAATCCAAATCGACTAGCCAATGCGTTTTATCCCAAACATAATTATGTACAACGCACGACCAGAATACACCTACCTCAATATCTTCCGTCAGTCTCTATGTACAATCCTACTGTAAGTTCTTGCCAAAAATGGCTTTCATTTTCAAATGTCAGAGCCAAGAATCCTCGTATCCATGATTATAAAAGCAATTAAATCTCACGAAAGTGAGGCTCATTGGTCTAAAATGCCTCTGTGAAAATTAAACAGTATGGAGCTCAAATCTAAGATGCCTTCCAGCTAGCTAGAGAAATACTTGGATCTTAATGCCCTTTGTTCTTATAACGGGCCACGACCGTATCATGATCACTATTGCTTGGGTTAATACCAGGTAATGCAGAAGTGTCAAAACAAATTCGTTTTCGTAGCGGTTATTCAAGCATTCCTATTCCTGATGAAGCCTAAAAGAGCTAAATCGGGGCAGTTTAAGAGAAGTGTATTGGTCTGAGTTATGCTGCTCAAATATTTTTTTATCATTGTAATAATATGTTTGTAGTGTACCGATAAAATTACGCCTCACTTGCAAATGAGCATATTTTACGTTATAGTACAACGACAACTTGTACATGTTTCGACATAGTTCCATTCTGTGTAGCTTTGATTAATCTATAAATACCCTTAGAACGGAGCACTGGTTGAGAGAGGGATAAAACTAGCACACCCTCGTTTATTACTCAGATGATGACTATTATGCGCTACGGACGTAAAATAAGGTCCTTTACCTTAACCTCATGAACACTTATACAGTTAAAAAGAAGAAGGAGAAGGAGAAGGAGAAGGAGAAGGAGAAGGAGAAGGAGAAGGAGAAGGAGAAGGAGAAGGAGAAGGAGAAGGAGAAGGAGAAGGAGAAGGAGAAGGAGAAGGAGAAGGAGAAGGAGAAGGAGAAGGAGAAGGAGAAGGAGAAGGAGAAGGAGAAGGAGAAGGAGAAGGAGAAGGAGAAGGAGAAGGAGAAGGAGAAGGAGAAGGAGAAGATGTTCTTCGAATCATTTAAAAAGCTCAATGCGCTTACAATTTTATACCAGGCGATGCATGGTTTGATAAAAGATGTGTCGCTTATAGTTTCCTCTGTAATATACAAAGTGACCCTTCCATGGAACTGCTCAACGGATTGGTTGTTCGTACACGTTCTACAAAGTGGTCGTTTAATTACAAAGTGGAGGTGGTCACTCATGAGATTGATTACGCTGCATGTCTTGAACACATTTAACTTTTTAGCATATTCCATTTAATTTCTAATGAGTGAAGCTTCCCAGTGGCTACCTAGCTAGGGCACGCAGTGGTGTAAGCTAAACAGATGCTTGATATACATCTAATTGCATTACCTTACTACATTATTAGCGCTAATCAAATTAATGTCTTAATCGTTATAATTAATATATAGTGCTGGTTTTAATCAGTGATATTGACAACTGTATTAAGAAGGATAACATCTACAAAAAACAAGTATCAGAGCTCGTGAGTACAACTAGAACTACGATGAGAAAATGAAGGCAATAGACTAAATACCATGAAGAAGTCGAGAAAGAAGACTAAGAAGAAGAAGAAGACTAAGAAGAAGAAGAAGAGAAAAAAGAAGAAGAACAACAACAACAATAAAGTAACTTAACAACAAAAACAGCAACAACAACACTAACAACCAAACAACAACAACAACGACCATAACAAGGCAAAAAAGGAAACGAAAATTCAAGAACTAAAAGCAAAGAAAAACAGAAAGGAACTTTTATAATTGTCCATAATACAACTAATTGAAGACGCCGGAAATCCTATCAATCTATTCGAGAAATGGACAGCCTTTGACTTTTTATCTACATTTAATTTCTTTGTAAAAATATAACAAAACGTCTTTGATTAAAACTCTTTCAATAACGAACTGTTGTCAGTTTGTCACTTTTTTGACTTTTGTTTTCATTTTGACGCCAAAATTTCATGTTAAAATTGCTTGTTGATTGCCTTCACTCCATATTTTGTTTTCTTCTTTTTACGGCCAAATTCTCAGTTTGCAAATTCATTATTTTACCATACAAAAAAGAATCAAACGAAGAAAAGAGAGAGAGAGAGAGAGAGAGAGAGAGAGAGAGAGAGAGAGAGAGAGAGAGAGAAAAAAAGAGAACACAATGCGCAACATAAAAGATTTTTTCACTGCGTGAGCTTAATAATCTCCGATTTGTTAACCTAAAATTTGAGGTTGTATTTGTTTTGATCAGTTCTCTTTTCGTTGGAGAAAATATTCTTAGTAGAAATTGCTAGTTTTCTCATAACGCCCTTGCAATATGCAATCAATATTTTTCGTCATATATTCTTCTTTCGTGTTTGAAAAAATGCAAAGTAATTGGGTTTTTGCTTGCTTTTATATTAGCATCGATAAAAGCTTTAAACTCATTAAAAAACAAGATTTTGTTACATTTGCTTGGAGCTTTAATGCTACAAAAGGAAGGTCATTTTAACTTGACTAATTATATTTAGCGAAAAAATGGCTCAGTTCAGAAAAAATTCGCAAAGCGTCTATGCGGAATCAAGAACGTAAATTTAATTTACAATGCAGATAATGTTTTGAGGGTCTATCCACGTAGATGGAGTTTTACACTTCTTTACAGACGAATTTAGAATTAAGATTATTTGACTTGACTTTTAAAACACTTAGATACTTTGTAGAAATCAAGAAAAAGAAACGGCGAAAAAAATAGACAAAAGTGTCTAGGATACGATTGTGAAGCACAAGCATTTGATCTTAGCGTCCATTATTCTACTGTCAGTTTTCTAATTTGGTTTATTTTCATTCATTAAGAATTCTAACTTTTAGATTAGATAAGATAGTAATTTTCTCTATTTAAATAACTGCTTGAACGAGATAAATAAGCATAAGCTCTTGAAAATAAATACTTTAAATTTAAAATGGAGGGTGTTTAAAGTCTCATGAATGGTCGAAGTAGATTTTGAGTTCTTACATGACAGTAGTAGCGAGATGTTCGACTGGTTGGTAACCAATTAGAGAGATTTATTCATCTAAACTTACTGTAAACCGTATGAGATGAATTTGCATTTTATGATTAAAAATAAGATTCGCTTCAGACTAATACGTTCGTACTTATGTCCGAATACATTCTTATTTTTTGGTCAAATACTCAGATAAAATCAGATGGAATATTGTTAATTAATAAATAGTGCGGTATTACATATGAGCATATATCACTAAGTAGCAGATTCAGTGGCAAAGACTTCACATTATTATAGAAAACTTTTACCAAATTTCTCGGTTAACAAAAGCATTTTTGTATAATATCCCCAGCTCTAGGCAAAAACAATACAATTCTTGAATATTCAATAAAAACCAAACAATGTCCACGTCCTTTATTTTATATTGGAACATGAAAAATGCAATTTGATTTGTGCAAAAATCCGAAACATTTGACCGCAAAAAAGAACGGAATATTGCTAGAAGACATGTAAAAATAGTTGGCAAATATTTAGATTATCCTGCGGTATGCAAAGAAATCCCCCAAACAGAATATTTCCTTAACATAAAAATACCAACTCCTTGTCAAAAAATCTCTATTTTCTAACATTAAAGACATCTTGACATTCTTTGCGTACCTGTGAGTTGCGATGCCAATTTCAACCGCTGTTGCAATATCAAAGGAGTAGACTGTAAGATGAAGTTGAGCTAGTTAGCTGAACACACCTTTCGAAGACGCGTATTAACCATGCATCAGTCAGTCTTGACAGTTATTAGATATGGTGACGTCATGTGCAGGTGACAACACTGACCACTAGAGAGAATGGGGAGAGTTTGGTTTGAAGACGGTCGGTAGGAATGGGGAGAGTTTGGTTTGTAGGCGGCAAAAAAGGATAAGAAGAGTGTTTATGAAGAAGACTGAGTTTGAAAAGTCGAAGAGAAAACTCAATAAGCACATCTTAGGAATTAACGTAAACTTCGAGATAAGACTTCAAAAACGAACTTTTTGTCACTTGCCGATAACAAAAATTAAAACAAAAAATTTTAACAGAGTTGGACTGAAAGTAGCTCATGAAAATTCTTTAAAGAAAAGTAAAATTTCAATGTACTAGCTAATGATAAAAGGAAAAGAAAGAAGAATTAAATAAGCGTGCAAGCGGCGATAGAAAAAAGATTCACAGAAAGATTCGATTATATTTTTTGTCTTCTTTGAGGCGACTTTAACATTTGTGACTTCATTGCGTGACATAATCACATGACAGTCGCAGCTATAGAAAAAAACTATAATTTTCTTTAGCACTGTATATTGGAGAATCTAAAATGCATCAAATATATCTTGAGATCAAGTTGCATAATGCCAATCATGCGTTTTAAGAATGGTCTCCAAATAAATTTAATATATGATTTTTTGAACGTCGAAATAGAGCGAATAATACAAATATCTTCCGCATTTCTTGATTTTTCGTAAATCCCATGCTTAGCTTTGAAGAAAAGGCTGTAAACATAATAAATATTGAAGAAGCACTCAGTTTTGACGAAAACCGCCGGATTATAGGTTTTTAAAAAACAGAAGTAAAGTGTCCCGTGCATGCGAAATGAAAACAAAAATGAGTCTTTTTATCAGGTGTGTGTCACTCTACCGGAAGCCAAATTATTCCCGCCAAAAACGCGAGCACGTGCGCCTATTCAATTTTGCCGGCCAAAACAAGACCCTGTGTAGAAAAGGCGCATTTTCGAAAAATCAGATACCTGGAGGCATTTTGGGGTAGAGGCTGGTAATATGACTATTCTAAACCGATTTTTCATGCTGAATGCGAATGTGACTGTTACCAAGACGTATTCTTGTAATTCCAAAAGTTCCCAAACTTAAAAACAATTACCATGGCTGAAAAGAGCATATCAAAATCAGTAAAACTGTGAAGTTTGAAGGATATAAGTTAAAAAAATCAAGGAGATACGAATTTTTATAAATCGAAATTTTGTATGAAAACACTTACAGTTATGCAAGATATGAGCCTCCTACGCAGACGTTTTTAGTCTCGATCCAGTAAATTTCCCTCGCCACTCGCGTAGGAGGCTAGCAAGAGATACAAACAAATTTCGATTTTTGAAAATTCGTATCTCCTTGATTTCTCAACTTATAGTCCTTCAAACTTCACAGTTTTACTGATTTTGATATGCTCTTTTCAGCCATGGTAATTGTTTTTAAGTTTGGGAACTTTTGGAATTACATGGAAAAGCCGTTAGTATGAAATGACTGTAGCAATTCACAAAATACGTCCTTTACACGTATAAGATTGCAGAATACGTCTTGGTAACAGTCATATTCGGATTCATCGTGAAAAATTAGTTTAGAATAGTTATGTTACCAGCCTCTACCCCAAAATGCCTTCTGCACTTTTTGCGATCGACTTTTTCAGTTTTGCGCCTTGTCTAGTTTTGCATAGCACAACTTTAAGACTATTTTTGTCCATTCGGAGAAAGTGCATGTATTTGACCGCTTAAATTACCATACTTTTTTTATTAGCGCACAATAATTGCGAGTTTTTCTAAACAGCAAAAACCTTCGAATTTCTTGTATAGAACTTGCATAGCACTCATTGTCAACCGTAGTTGAGCTTATTTGTTTGTTCCTTTGTTTGTTTGTTTGTTTGTTTTTATTGAAAGACAAAAAATGACTACATAACCAGAATCTAATACATATATTTTAATTTTCATACAACAATGAGCTATTTTGAGCTTTTCAAAAGAGCAAAAACCCCATGGGCCAGATGTGTACGAAACCATTGGCAAATCTCGAGAAAATGTTTGTGTATGGAGTCGAAGATTCCCAATCTAATAGCAAATGAAAAAATAAAATCAATGAAAGCAGAGCAAACAGTAGGAACACACATATTACTTCGAAGTTGATTTTCAGACTACGTAAAAACTTTGCAAATTGTTGCTTGGTCTTCTCTTTGAATGTAGCTTGTTTTGATTTTGTGGTAGCGATCTTTCCGTTGACGCTTTCTGCAAATGATTGGATTTCTTCAAAAGAAGACTGGCTCTCTTCCTTTTTTAGGCTTCCAAATTCGCTGCTGTGAGTAGTGTCCGATGCGGAGAGATTGTTGTCGCTGTTACCACTTGAGCTATTGGAACTATCATCAGTTTTGTCATTTAGTTTGTCTACCTCGTCAACCCAAATTTCATTGCTGTCAGAAAATGGTTTGAAAAGAAAGCTATTTACATCTCCTAAATAGCTACTGCATTGAAAACAAGGATTGTCCTCTCCATTTGGCCTGTCATGCATATTATATCTATGAAATAAAACAGCAATTTGATTCAACATCTCTTCCAGTGTTCGTTCGTACTTTTCTAGTCGCTTCTGACTGGCCAACACGTTCATTACTCGATCATAGAGAACCTCCATTTCATCGCTGTTACTGTCAATCTTTTGTCTAAGATCGTCCATAGAAGTTTCCTAAGTTGCCCATTGTCTGGAAAAGAACTTCTAGTCTTTTATTATAGACATCAGGGTCACTAATTGCTGAATTCATGGATTGGTTGCTTTGTAGTTTATCCAACAAGGACTGGTTAAGCTCCCTCTCTCGCAGAAGAGCGTTGTCTTTGTCTTCGATTATTTTTTGTAGATAATAGAGATGTTCTTCAAGACTTATTTTTTCTTGTTCAAGAAGGTCTTTAGCGTTTTGTAATGTCATCCATTTGTTTTCGATTCGGAAGATAGAAAGCCCTGAAAGAAACACTGCCTCCATGAGTTCAGACTAGGCTAATGAGATGCTGCTGCACGCAACTTGATTTAAATTGCGCGCAAAAGTTGCAAAAGTAGAATCAACTTGTTGAACATTGCACGAAAGAAACGTTATAGGAGTTAAAGTTAACCTGCTTAAACAGAACTTTTTCCTCCTTTCAAGCCAAATGTGCGCAACGTTAAAGGAAAAGTTGCACTGGAAGGCCCTCTTAAAACCTCAAAGATGCCACTTAGCTCGCCTGATCTTCAGACTATCGGAGTATCCTTTTTTCTCTTTCCTCTCAGACCCCTAACATGAAAGCCGATGGCATCCGACCGCCTGAAATTGACTGACACTTAGCATGTAGGAGTCATGTGATTATAAGTTAAACATCATATAACGCGCGCTCTTATTGGCCCAATTGCAAGGATGCGTATACTGCGAACACTAAATATGTACACAACACGCACGTTGAATTTTAATTATACAAGATATAGAAAACTTGTCCGCCGTGCTGTGTGCATATTTAGGGCACTTGGCGAATGATCAGAACACCCGAAAGGCGTTCAGAAGCACACAGCTAGGCCTTGTGCTATTCTTAACACTTCTCTCGTGTCCAGATCAATCCCCGCGTGCTCTAATGGTGTATATAGCACGCTCACGCGTTTTCTATTTCATCATCAGTACCGCACGAGAACCTCGTCAGGGTTAAAAGACATTATTATTCTACTAACCTTCATTGGCCCATAGACCAAGCCACCATGTAAAGAGTGTAACTCTGTTAGCAACACTACACATACAACGTCGAGGTATTCGTGTGACTGTAGAGAAGATGTGTTGAATTATAGACGTCTCGTCGTCTTCTTCCGCTCCTGAAACAAAAGAAAAGAAAGGAAAAAAAATTATGAGTTCCAAAAAAAAGAGGGTGAAAAAGAAGAATTTCTGCCCTCATCAGGGCTCGAACCTGTAACATCCTAAGTGGAACCCCCCGAAACAAAGTAAAAAGAAATATTAATAATAATTCAAAAAATAAAAACGTAAAAATTTTGGGACGATTTCTCCCGAGACATTCATAGAAGCTGAGACATCGAATCTACTCACGTTGCGGATGAAGATTTGATAAATTTGTCATTTGCATCGCGAAGCTTATAGATTTCTATTTTAGGAAGCGTAAGGCAAAACCAGACGAAATCCGAAATCTTGAAACACCAAGATTAAAGCTAGGTAAAAAGTATGCTTATTTGTTCTCAGCTTTCGATTCCAAATCGACGTCGTTCGCAGAGCCCATACTAGTTTGCTCGTTCGTGTAACTTTACAAACATTTCAATCCGAAGTTTGTGTAAATTTTGCAAAGTTTTTCAACTCCAAATTTGAGTTCATTCGTTAATTAACCTGTAGCTTGATCTATTGAAATTTCATTTTAAGTTATTTTAAGTAGACAAGCATTAATAATGTCGTTAGACCGAGACACTCAGCTTGTCCAGTTTCCAAAGTTTTCATTCCGCGCGTGTACTTGTAGGCAACAACTGCAAAACGTGGTATTTTGCGACTTTAAACTATAAAATGCCACGAATACAATGAATATAAATTAAATGTTTTCAGTAGATGCTACAATATAGGTTTTAAGACAAATAGAAACAATTTTAGTGTTTTGTAATGGTTCACGTACTTTAGATGATTTGTCTCCTCCCCCCACACACACCCTCAATCAACGTTGAGGTTGATGTACAATTCCGTGTACAAAATGAGTTAACTTTTGGTACAACATTCGGCGACGGGATATCCAGATGACAGTGTGTCAAATTGCTTCGTTATAAAATTCTTGTCCAAGTGTATCAATTCTTAAATGTATGAATTCTTTTATATCAGCAATTGTCGTACGCGCAAATCTGTTCCATGATTTCGTGTTTTCAAATCACTGTGAGGAAGAGTGCTTCCGGAAACCCCTAGAACACTCCACAATAGCTAGCGCGCGTCCCCCGTAACATCAGCTCTTCTTTAATGACTTGCAAATCGGAACAAAACACTAACAGCAGCGACTATAAAAGTTTTGAGCACCCTCAACGAGGAATACGATAACATGGCATGGTGATATAGTGAATCATCACTGAAACAGGAACGCGTTTGAACTATTATCTAAACAACTATCATGATGAAATTAATCCCTCAAAGAAGTTGACTTCCCATGGGAGGGGGCCCGCACCAGTCCCCCTCCCTCCCTCCTGGAAAGCCAGGTTACGCAGTCTAAACAACGTTCCACTGTATTACCTATGATTGAATCAGCAAGTGAAGGCTGTTCTGGTCGTCTTCGATACTTTTCTTTGTTAAGTTGGTCTTGCAGTTCCTTTATTTGCTTTGCTAAAGTTTGGTTAATGGCAAATTGTCTCGCTCTGTCGTTTCTTAACTCTTTTACTACTGCATTGCGCTGGCCAAGTGTGACCTTCAAACAGAAATGAAGACTGCATTTTTATAAAAAAGGGATACCGATTTGTTTTTCAAGCGTGGCGCAAGTACGTGCATTTAAATAATGACTGGTATATTACGCGCGCTCTGATTGGTCGAGAACCGTGTGTAATTACAGTACACGGTACACACGCATTGATCACATCATTGGATCTTACGCGCGCTCTGATTGGTTGAAATGTTTCGATGAATATTAAGTAAAGCTAATACATTCCATTTATCATTGATCTGTGCTAGTAGATGCACAGAAGACGTCAAAATGTGAGAACAACAGTCACGCCACTCGACCATACCTCATAAGCTTTGAGCTGCTCCAGCAAGTTAACCGAGCCATTGATTGTAACTGGAGCCTTGCCCTCACTTTCGTTCGTCTCAGCTGCAGAGTTTTCTTTGATGGTATCTGTTACTGGTTTATAATGCACTACGGTATGCTTGTTTGTCTGGTAACGCGATTGATGATCCATGATTTATATTAAATACAGTACGCACACTAAAACAACAAAATATAAGTTATACATTGTGTGTTATCTATGGTCAATCTCAAGAATATGTTGGCGGTTTTGGCTATTATTTAACAAATAAATTTCATTTACTCATGCGTCTATACTCTAATAGATGCACAGATGACGTCAAAATGTGTGAGTACAAAAATAAAAAAATAATAAAAAACGCCAGAAGACGAAGTCGAGTGGCGTGACTGTTGCTTTCGCCACATTTTGACGTGGGCATCTATTTATAGATTATATGGAAAAAGAGAATTAATATTCATGGAAACATTTTAATCATAAGAGCGCGCAGAGCGGCCTCGAAGAGATTATGATTCGCTTGCAACATGGGACGTTCAACGTAAATATGGGAACTATCTTATAGTTTCTACGATGCCTTAAATATGTACACGTATTTATGTGTAGCAAAGCACAGACAAAAATAAAACCAGACTATATAGTGCTGAGAAGATATTCAGACCATTTATCTGTCAACAGGACAGGCTCGTCTCATCTTCCTGAATTTCCTAGGGGCGGTCAGTAAACATAGGTCGGCTAGTCAGACATGATGTCCCGTTGAAAGACAACGAAAACAATGAAACAATTTGTGAAGTTTAGGATTTACGTCTAGTCTGAAATTTGCATTGGAGTGACTTGCATTCATTTTATTTTATTTTTATTTTATTTTATTAACTTCGCCATGAAATTGTTTACATGCACAAATAAATATATGGCAGGGCGTCCGAAACAGCGTGGCCAATTTCTGCGGGCCCATGCGGTTACTAACAATTGACGGCATCTGCGCATGTTCAAACACTTTATTGCTATATGTTGCAGTTTGTGAACATTTAGTTGAACTAGCTGCGGTTACTTTTTTCCTCTCCCGTACACTGAAGCTTTAAGTAATCTACAAATAAACATAATTCTAGAATATTTCAAATTAGAAACATTCCAGGGTCCTTTCCAGCTCTTTGCAATATGTATGTAAAGTAGCTTTTGAAAATGTTTTATGTTAATTCCTTTCATGGTACTGCGTTAAGTTTCACTCGAAAATCGAAACTTCTAGATTCGCACGACCTTAAGATTTTAGAACCATTGTCAAGCCGGATTTGTTGTTAACTTACCCGCTTTTGCAGTACGACTTCAGCGTCAAGAACTTGTCTTTGCAACGGACAATCAGTGTTTTAAATGGCGCGCGCAAAAATACCATTTTTAGCAATTACAATTGTTAGCAACGTCATTGTCACGTGACGCAAATTCTCGAATAGACGATCATCAGAGATGAGCGCACGCGCTTTCTAATCGAAATGATGCTTTGAAAAAAAATCATGATAATAATAATAAAACTCTTATCTGAACAGACGAATGTTTCAAAAACGAGCTAGTCCTTGACCTAATTACTTACGCTGTGTTTAGACTACGGAATTTTATTAACATCAACAATCGAGTGCATCATCATGAAAAATCCTAAAAACGCGAAGATCAAGAGCAAATACATTAAAATCATATTAAAAATCCATAAGATTAGAAGGCTTGTATTTCATTTTACTTGTATGTTATTGGGAACTAATGAATTGAACGTCCAATAGTTTGAATCGTGTTTCGATTTGCTGTAGTTGAAACTGATGAACGACCGATACGAACAAAGTGCGCACTGCAAACAAGTGCGCGTAGGGTCGTTATTATATATCTTGTACTGACTGGGCAAAGATATCTGAGGCAATGTAATTATTATGAGCACTAGATTGATTGAAAATAGAAATTCCCAATAGAGTTTAAATAGAAAGATGCTTTTATATCGCATGAGAAATCTGAATACGAACAAAGACATGTATAAATAATGATGATCTATATCTCCCTTAGCAAGGCGTGGCCCTCAAAAGCCAAAACTAAACGCTTTGGTTTTGTTCACGAAAGCTTCACATCCCTATAAATATAAACCTACAGCCAAAAAGATTCATCTTTCTTCAAAAAAAAGTTCACAATTCAAAGTCATGCTTTTATTGTTCAAAATATGATCATAAATTGGCAGTTGACTGATAAATATTTAAACGCGTCTTTTGATAATAAAAAATTACAGGCAGATGCATGTCTGTTGACTAGATTATCATAAATTATTTTCTTACAGCTTCAGTACAATCTGCACTCTTAAGATTGTCGGCCACAAATTATCATAATCTAGCAGCATGATGTCTTTGAACGGCCAGAATTTGAGTACAATTTACTGACAAGCCTTGAATTAATCTGTTTTTACTGGTATTTCCCTACATAAAATAACACCTATAAAGGCAACAGGACGTATTTTGAAAGAAGCCATCTAAATGTCAATCCTGAAGTTATGGTCACTCAAAACCTAAAATTATCATTCCTATGACGTTTATACTTTCTTTCTTTTTCCCTTTATTTATTTGTTTATTTCCTAGGGAACAAGGATAGAAGAAAAAACGCAGCATAAGAGAAGCCACAATTTACAAATTCATTCTGAAATGAAGTTTATTATTTTCTCATCTTTTTTATATTTTGATTTTCGCCTTAGCTTTTAATTGAAAAAAAAAGTTGTTTTTTCCATCAAAATCGTCCTCTTGAAAATCGAGCATTAGTCAATTTGATTCTTCCTAAGTGATTTTGCAAACAACGCCATAAGCATTAAGTGACATTATTGATTTCAGAATTGTGGTTATTACGCACATACGTTCTAAAAGGTAATTTGAAAAATTGTAAAATTATTCAAATCGAGCCAAATATAAATTGTGAAAGAATCATTGTATTCAATATTGTATTCGAAAAAGGAAAATTTTCGACATAGATTCGAAGAACTCTTGAAATAAACACAACAGTTTGGAGGCAACAGGTGTCATTGTAGGTGCGATTTTTTTGTCAGAAATGTCAAGACCTTTTCTAGCTTCGACAACCATAAAAGTCCACCCAAAAATAAACCAATATTCTAGTAATGTTATTTACCTTTCATTCAAATTTATTATGTTTTATCATATTCATTCAAGACAATAATCACTAAATTAGCACTATAATATTAATATTCCCACGATCCCGCGTCCATTGTTCCACGCGGGTTTTAGAGTTTCTCCCAGGGTCCTCCAGTGCCGCGTGATTCAATCGCGACTTTGGCGGGTTTCAGGGTTGGATCACCATATCGAACACTTGATCGTAGTTTAAACGCCTGAATATCATCACAAATCCTGCCAAGATGACTTCTGCAATGGTACGTACATTCTAGAATCTGTTTCATTGTGTTTCTGTAGCTGTATACTGAAAGAATGTTTTACAATCGAACGTTTGATCAAGCTGACTTCTGATCACTCGTTCGTTGGGAATTGGTGCAGGCGTTGCACCGGACAAAACTTTTCTCATAAAACCCTTTTATTCCAACATAGACAGTTCCTTAGTTTATTCACTGTTTTTTTAGATGTCAAGAGAAGGTTTTCAAATGATTGTTTTTTTGGATAGAGTTTTGTTTTGAAAGGAGACAAGGCATTTAGCAGGTCCATTTAGATATTTACATAAAATTCTAACTTATGCATGCCTCATGCGTGTCCTAAGACACTTCCCTTCAAACAATTGTGTCCATCACGTCCCAAATCTGCACATCTGTGCCCTAGATTTCACACTTTCATTCCTGAAGACCGTGAATACCATGAATTATGTTCATGCTTCTGTTAGTTCGTCTTTGTTGTTCAGAATTATTGTTGGCGAGGGTATTTTCAACTGTGCGACCAACATGGTTTTTCAAAGTGAATTCAAAACATTGCTTGATTTCATTCAATAGTAAAAACCTCAAATTAAGTCATTCGGAAGAAGCATTGGTTGCGGAAAACCCTCCACCGTTTCATTGGGTAAATAAATCGCTGAGACATCTGTCTATTCTTGACAATAAGACGACTCGAGCGTTTACCAAATGAAAGTGTGCACTGAAATGTATTCCTCGCAAGAGCGCGCTTTGATCAAGACTTCTGGAATACTAGATCATGAATAATAAATGCATCCACAAAGTCAGAAAATTGAAATTTGCATAAAGTTCTTCCCCCAGTTTTGTAATGTACAGTCAACCAAATTGTCCTTTTTTTGCTCGGACATTTTGTGGTATTAAATTGCACATCCGTGACCAATTACTGTGAACTTTATAAGGGGTCATTTCGTTGACAGACATTGATATTTTATGTAATCTATGAAAATTTATATTGTTGTTATTTTAAGACAAGGTTGCTCTTACATATGCAGGAATTTTAGTTGGTTTTCTTGGTATTTATTAGTCATGAGAGACATGCATTAAAACTTTGAATTGTTTAGGAGTTTAGAAACGATTAACAAAAGGATTTATGGGCTAGACGCTAATAGAAGCAAAGGCATTTAATGTTAAACCCCATAAACCCACAACCCTTGCCAATTTGGGTCATCTTTTCTCTCGAGTCTTTCTGTAATATAATCTCAAGGGCCATTCTATTTTCTGCATTGCCAGACCCTGTGTTTTCACACCACATAATATATACAAAAGTTTTTTGTTTAATCTCCAAAAGATTAACTGCCCATATAATTTGAAGTGATTGTTTGGTGTAAAACGTGAATTAATTTACTGGTTTGCTTCTAGGAAAAACAAACATAAATTTGTTTTTTTTTTGGTTTCAGTTCAAACGTACAGCACAATGACTAAAACGTAGCCTTTGAATATTCAAAATCATTTTGTGCCAATTGAAATATTATTTAGAGGCTTTGCACAATCACATTTATGACAGCAGACATGTTAAATAGCAGAACAAAAGAATAGTTTCCTCTGAGGATTGGGATTCTTGATCATGTAAAATGATTACTCCTGCCATCCAACATTGGGACTTTTACATGACTATGATGCAAAGTCTAGACAACAAGTTATTGATAGATAAAGATATGTGTGTATGCATGTACATACAGATTGCCATACATAAGTTAACCAATGCTTGAACCTGCTAATTCAAAAAAGACACCCACTGTTTACAGCTGAAATGCTTTTAAGTCTCAACATCTCTCTCAGGCCACAGACACAACACCTCTCTCTCTAAGGTACACAAAAATGCTGTCAAGGGTTAATCCTTCTTTGAGAAGGTTACCATAAAGACAGAAGTAAAGCAGATCTAAGGAGTTTAAAAAGAAATACAAAGTCTATATCCATTGAAATCATGCAGTGATAGTTGCTTTATACTCTGCACTTTCCTGCTGTGTCCATGTGTACTTCAAAAAGCCAGCTCTTACGTACTTAACAATAAAACATTGAACTATAAACTAGTGCACATCAGAATTTCTACTCCCCCAAGTCCATTATGTCTACATGTAGTGTTTATCCATGATAATGGAAACAAGCAATATGACTGTACTTTCAATACCTCATTTATCTTACCTTACAGTCTAGACAGGGCTTCATATAATTAAGTTTAAAAGTAGTACATGTTAAGTAACTGCAATTAGAACAATTGTAAGTGGCCTCTGATCAAAGTCTATATTCTCCTTAAAGTTTCATTACACTCTACAGGAGAAATCTGCATTTGATCAGAGATCACTTACTCTGTATTTGTAGGGATAGCTTCAATTAAAGAAAAAAATAGATTAAATGATCTCTGATAAAAGACTAAATTCTCCTTCAAAAATAGAAGGTTTTTGGGAGAAAGTATACTTTGACCAGAGAGCAGTTCTGTTGTTTATGCACTGAAGTCTTCATTTATATAGAAAGCTTGTCTGTCAGAGGTATAAGGTGGCCCTAGGCCTTGTAGAAAGTACTAAAGATCTTCCACCACAAGCAATATATATTGTAAATAACTAATATTGACATTATAGTAATGACTTTAAACAAAGGTTTTGTTTCAAGGCTGTTAGGCAAGTTTCTGTACATTTCTTGTACATTTGGCCTGAAAGCCTCAAAACCTTTGACCAGATTCATTGGATTGTAACAGTGATAACAGATACTGGGACAAAAGTAGCCAGCTAAAGATACTGGAGTTGAAATTTCACTCTCTGTTTTTCAGGCCCATAAAGAACGCATCCTTATCAAAGGAGGTACAGTGGTCAATGATGATCAGATGTTTAAAGCTGATGTCTACATAGAAAATGGCATTATCAAGTAGGTCAACTAACTCTTTATTTGGTAGAAGTGTTTTATTCAGGGTATCTGATATAATGTGATTATGCGATTTCGCACAATTGACCTAAAATCGCACAATCACCGAAAATCGCATAAATTGCCAAAAAGTTCATTTTTTTTTTACTAAAATCAAATGAAATGTCACTAATACTTAAGACATATGTAGATACAAAACATTTTAATGTAAATACACTCGTGAAAACTATCGAAAAGTCTACGAAAACAGGCCAGAGTCGAACAGTTTTTCACCCATCTTCAAGGCGTCACTTGCATTGGAGAGCAAAGAGACTGGCACTAGTTTTGTTCTAACGCCATTTGCTATTGGTTCAAATGGAACAATTCCTTTCTGTCAATGATCCAATCAGCATTGCCGACATATATATTTATAGTAAACATGCTTTTCTCTATGCCCTACGAAAAATTTTCGAAAATGGATAAATTTCTGGATAAATTTTTGCCACATAATCAATCATCTTTGCCGCATAATTTGGTCTGAAATTTTGCATAATTTTGATTTTTTTGCTGCATTACGTCAGATGCTCAGGCTGTTTATTCAGCGCTTGAAAGTGATTGTTCACAGACTCCCTTCATCAAATTTAACTTCTGTACATGTATACATGTACTCTTCACCTGAAAACACACATGTTCCATGTGCTATTCACTGTACATTCTGTAAATATAAACTCATATCATGGCATGGGTGGCATATATATAGTGGTTCACCTCTGTCACACCACTGTGGTCTGGGTTAGGTTTGAACTTGGGCACTGGCAGGAATATATGTCAGTTGAGTATCATGCTGCTGACTTGGTATATAAGTCGACCCTCTAAAATCATGAAAAAAATTCTTGATTTCTTCATATATCCTTTGTATAAGTCAACCCTATTTTTCCTCAGAATTTTGGTTGCAATTCAGTGAGAATTAAATCTTAAGTAAGATTTATAGCATGAGAGAGAAAAAAGTCGGAAATTTCTAACGCTTTTTCCAGATCAGGAAGCCATTTTGAATTGCTTAGTAACTATCCCATCCTATTTGGCCATAGACTGGTGACTAATATTCTAATATACACTAAGGCAAAATGGCAAAATGTTTTGGTTGTTTTTACTGCACAATTCATGCTTGCAACTGTATCTCTAAGCTTTCCTTTTCACCCTTACAAAAGCTTCTGCAAAAGCCCTAGCAACACTGCTACCTGGTAATGGACTTGAATTAAACAACAATACAGTCATGTGATTACCAAACAACATGATGGTCAGCAAACTTTTGAGTGTGTCAGTTTTTGGAAGACTTTTCCTTTGCTTTCCTTTGCAATTAAGTGTTATTGGTTGGAACAAACTTCACTTAAATGTTCATCCACACAATTTAAGCGATCACATTTAATGGCTATAAATCATGTCTACTTTCCGACTCGGTGTACTCGGTGTATAAGTCGAGGTCGAGGTCGAATATTTTTCAATAATGTCTCAATGATGTTTTTGTTTCCAAGCTGCCTTCCAATGATGTGCTGCAAATTGTTAGAGATATGTATACATGTACTATGCTATTTTAGGTCAATATATTAATTGTCTTACTGTTCTTGTTGCAGGGAAATTAAAAGTTCAGTTGTCACCCCTGGTGGAACAACGATAATTGATGCTAATAAAAAATTAGTTATTCCAGGTTATTATATATGGACTTACATGATTGTATATTTATAATAATATGGAATTGAATTGTTTACCAAACACTAATTTTGCCATGGGATGTCCCATAAAGTGAGGGTTGAATGATAAGTTATGTTTGAATATCAACTTTAATAATCAATATTAATTAATAAACTGTTATTTCTAGGTGGTATTGACACCCATACTCACATGCAACTGCCATTCATGGGTCAAGTAGCTGTCGACGACTTCTACACAGGAACCAGAGCTGCTTTAGCTGGAGGAACAACTATGATTAGTGAGTAATTGTAGTGTTTAAACCTTCTATGCTTTGGCTGTCACTTTAAGGTGCTGTTACATAGAGGAATTGCTTCTGCCATTTGTGTACTTGCAATGGTGTTACAATACAAATAGCTGATATTGACATTTTATTGGCACACTGCTTTTTATATCTATAACCCCACCAAAACTAATTAACAGACACAAAGACAACATTGACAAACTTATGTTCCAAATGGTGCACTATATTATTTTGTTACAGGAAACCCAAATACTACAACATTTTATCTATATCCATATTTATTCCTTCTTAGTTGACTTTGTAATACCAGCAAAAGGAGAATCTCTTCTTGAAGCTTATGATAGATGGAGAGGATGGGCTGATGAAAAAGGTACATGTATGTTACGTCAGTGCAAGAAGTTAGTAATATCAATCATGTACAATTACATGTACCGTATTAATACTCATTTTAGCGCCACCCCCAATTAAGTGCTACCCCTGATTGAATGCCCCACCATGCAAAGAGCAAAATGATACATATTAAGTGCCACCCTTGAATAAGACCTGCATTTGTTCACACAGTGTGGCACTTATTTAAAAGATTTCCACTAGACAGTCATCTTTAATAAATAAGGAAAACCAAATAGAGATTTTGTACATTTGAAGCATGTTTATGGTGCTGTTAACATTTGCTTCACTCATTTGATCATTTACTTCTTAATAAAAGCTGCCCTTGAATTAGCACCACCCCCAAATAAGGGCCACATCAGAAACCCCCAAAATTAAATAAACACAGCAGTGCTAAAATGATCGTAAATATGGTATGCTATTAATGACACTTGATGTCTGGCATACAGTCAAATACTTTTCAATTGGTATTGTATTTGTCTAACCAGATGTGCTGCACAGAGTGCTCATACTGCAAAGTACTAACTGTAATTTTCATGTCTTTTATTATAATTACAGTATGTTGTGATTATGGATTCCATGTTGCTGTTACTTGGTGGAGTGATGATGTTGGTGATGAAATGGCAGCTCTTGTAAGAGAAAAAGGTAAATAAATTCAACTCATGAGAGTATCTATTAACTTGCTTGACTGAGAATCACCTGGTAACTTATTGATGTCCACATTTTGTAAGCAAACCTGGCTTTTTGAGAAATGAATAACATGAAGGGATGACCATAAGAATTGCATAAAAGTGACATTTTTTGATGATTTGTGTGCATGCAGATATCAGTGATCAAAAGCTCTGCCTCTGTCTAAAAATTGTATTTTGGTACCCTATCAACCAATTCCCATTTGAAACTTTTAAGTCTGAAGGGGCCAGTGCATAATATGAAATGGTAGTTGGTAATGACTTTCCAAGTGGCATTGCCATTCTAATACTTATGTCTGCAATATCTATAGGTATCAATTCTTTCAAGACATTTATGGCTTACAAAGATGTAATGATGATCAATGATGCTGAGGTACACATTAGAACTAATATTAATCTTTTTAAGCATAAAAAGGAATTTCTGGAAACTATTGTATGGGTAATTCTATATGAGAGCAGACAAAATGCAAAAATTTTAAATCAAGAATCCAATCAAAATTTACTTAATATTAATATAGATGGTATAGTAAAAGTTTCATCAATAGGTTCAGCACTATATAGGACTCATTCATTTTTAAGAGGGGTCCCCAAAGTTGACTGTTGATTGAATGGATGCAAAAAAAGGTACAGGTACAAGTCCCGGCCCAGGTATAAGATCATAATATGTAAATTGAGTTTGTTTGATGTGTTGTTCTCTACCATGCCATAAGGGTTTTTCCAGGGTCTCTGGTTTTTCCTCCCTCAGCAAAAATCAACATGTGAGTTAAATAGTGTATGCAAAATACATGATTGTATTTAATGTAGAGGTAGTGAGTGTGAGTGCTGGCAGAACAATAGCCACTTCATGGATCTACTATAGAAGATTATTTATTCATTTATTTATTTATTTATGCTCCAATTTCCATCCTATAAAGGATATATTCTTAGTCAGACTGAAAAATGTGCTAAGCTCTGTTCGCAAAGGGAATTGCAGAATAATCAACACTTGTTATGGGTATAATGGCTATGTGACAATTTATCACATAGCCTGTTTTTTAAATATCTCAAGGTATAAATACATAACTGAATCAAACTAGTCAGTATTAACATATTGCCTTGCGAAGGTGAGGGCAATAAACCGCCCAACCCAAGAACACAATAAGAGGCTGGCCTGGGGGTGGAGGTGGGGTGAAAGTTCAAAAGTGGTGTGTCAGCGAGTCCGAGATACGCGCCATCCTTTGTACGCCATGATGTCAACATCATAGGATTCAAATTACTGGACATCGATCCCCATTATCCAGGCTCCCATTGCATTGTGGGTAGCATTAAAACAGTGGTTTAATTTTCGCATAAAATTTTATTTGTAAACAAATAATGCATTTATGCTCCAATTTCCATCCTATATAGGATATATTCTTAGTCAGACTGAAAAATGTGCTAAGCTCTGTTCGCAAAAGGAATTGCAGAATAATCAACACTTGTTATGGGTATAATGGCTATGTGACAATTTATCACATAGCCTGTTTATTAAATATCTCAAGGTATAAATACATAACTGAATCAAACTAGTCAGTATTAACATATTGCCTTGCAAAGGTGAGGGCAATAAACCGCCAAAGACCATGCAAAGCAGGGCCCGCCCCACCCAAGCACAAATTTCAGTCTGACAAAGAAAAAATTGATCATTATAGAACTTAATGTTAAATATATATCACTTTAAATAATACAAATCAGAAATTTAAAAGAACCTGTGCTGTACTGCCCCTGCTAGATACAACATCAAAGCTCTTTAAAAGAAATAATGCCAAGTTGCACTGCCCCTGCAAGATACAACTTTACATAATTTTTTGAAAGAGAGAGAAATTATCTTAATTATTTGATAACATAGAAGATATTCTTATGTATTTTTTAAAAGCATCTGACTTCCATCTACCCATCTGTCTTATTTTTGCATCACAAAGGCCTAATTCGGCTGCAGGAGTGGCAGCCCCAATCCTAAAACTATGTCCCTTATATCTATTTGGATCCAAGTCACATAACTTGAGACAAGAAACAAGAATTTTAGTGAAATCACTCCGTGGAACTGCAGCTCCATCTTGATTTTGGAAAAGAGGACCCGATTTAATACCTAGCAACTTAATGTAATCCAAATAGGATTGGACAGGACAAGCTTTAGGTTGTCTAGTCAAAACAAGTCTAAATTCATTCTGGTTATAATTGTGTTTAAAGTTCCAAAATTTTACTAACAAGGATTGCACAAGACCATTGGTATCATGTTGTAACTCTATTTGACTTGTTTGTAGGACTGGATTGTTGTTTGCATTTTCTTGTTTACTAGATACTGTTATTTCACCAATACGCAAGAAAGCAAAAAATGCTAATGAACACATTGATTTGAACATACATGCTTGGTAACGAGAAATACAAACTATGTCTGCAGCTTGCATAATGCAAACCAGGATTGGAAGTGTAATAGGAAGTCTTGTGTCAAGCTTGTGACTGATCTTACCTTTTAGTATTTCAATGATATAAAAGGTTTTAGTCGGATCACTAACTCCTGCTAAACGATGACAATACCCAAGGGCAGAAACATACGTATTAACTGTTGAAGAAGCATATTTCTTATCAAACTTGTCCATGAAAGTTTATTTTCCAGAAAAAAACAGTAAATGCTAATACTGTGGTGAAATAATAACAATGTATATCAAAAGTAAATTAATTGTTAATCTAGATAATATCAGACAAGTGTCTATCAAAAGATTGTACAATTCACAGCAATGTCAATTTTTGGAAGTCATGTCAGGAGCACATGGTTGTTTTTGAAGTAACATCCATCAGACATCAATGATAAATTTAATATTGCTGATCTAAAAAAGGGAGTTAAAACTTCCTTATATTATATGATTGAGTCTGTTTTAATCTTTATATGATTGAGTGTTTTAATCTTAATTGTTATTCATAGGACTTTATATCACTAAATTCACGATGATTATATATTCAAGGGTTTTATATAGAGCTTCTCCAGGATGTATCTGTATAAATCACTTGAATTTATAATTCCCGGGGTTTATCTAGATACATCACTTGAATTTATAATTTCGTCCCATACTTCCTCAGATGATTTATGTGTGGACACCAAGACTTAAAAATTTTCTTAGACATATACTAAGTAGCGATTTTTGGTGGAAAAAAAGTCTTTGATAAAAGACTGAGATTCGAACCCGAGACCTTCTGCACTCCTATACCCGCTTTTAACCACTATCTTTTGTGTGTTATCATAAAGTTCGTTAGTGTTTCTCTGAATAGAATTGAAAAACAATTATTTAAGGTTTCCTTCTGGGAATTTAGGTAACAGTGATCTATTATTAGTGATTGTCTTTTTGAATCGCTTTTGGGTGAAAACCTCGTCAATCATAAGGCAGATAAATACCTTGAAGCTCAGCTTTTATCCATCAGTACATCCCTCTGGCCTACAGCCCTCGGGATATATGGCTAAAAGCCTCACTTCCTGAATAGCAAACATGGGATAAAGGTTTTAGATGCCACTAAAGTGATATCAGCTTTTAATTAGAAAAAAAAATTCTTTATTTTAATGAGGGTATAGACATTATTACTGGTGACCCGGTAGTTTACATAATGGCCCTCAATTAAGAATCCCAACTGGCAAGGAGGCGAACCAGTTGGCTATATTACAAGCATGGCCAAGAAACTGAATTTGAACTAATCGAAATCGGAACAAATTCAGTCTCAGCTAGTGGCCAGAGCGGAAATCGAACCTGGGACCACGACCATGCACTCGGCCATGCTGCCTCCTTTACTATATATATGAATTAATTTAATTTAATTATTTAATTAATTTAACTAATTTAATTAAATGGCTGTCCATAAAAATGATTCAAGTGGCTTCTTTTGGTATCCAGGCATTGATATATACAATGTTAAGATTGGTACACTGTCAAGTCCAATTTCCATGTACAACACTGTCATTGAAAAAAGGAACAATTGTCACAAAAGTCACTTAATAACCATTTTGACAGCTGGCACCTCTTTAATTAACTGTAGATTGCTATCATATATATAGTGTGCATGCATACTAAGTTACAAACACTTCTTTGATAGATGATCCAATGTTACAAGAAATGCAAAGAAATTGGTGCCATAGCACAAGTCCATGCTGAAAATGGTGATCTAATTGCTGAGGTATGGACAAGCTGAATAATACTGTCATTAGTTACAGACTGTGGTTTTTGACTTTCTGCAAACTCTGACATTAAAACACCAACTACATGTACCAATTAGCATTTTCGCTTAACTGTCAATCAAAAGTAAAAATTACTAATATGAAGAACTGTGAATACCAAAATGATAGTATAATTTATATAGCTATCATATAATTGTCTAAAGATCATATTTGGTCATTTGGTAATTAAGATTTTAGGTACTTGAATTATTGATTTTTCTTAATTTTTGTCTTGACGGGTGGAAGCGAATAACCAAGTTTCAACAGACTGTTTGAAGGACAGAGTTTGCAGAATATTGAAAACTGCAGTGACTACAAGTTCAGATCATTTTAATTAGCATTTTTCAGATACTTTGCCAGCTTTCAGGTTTTTTGGTCATTCTGTTTGTGTCTTTTAAAAAACCAGCTACAATGTACTTTTTTTGTACAAATTGCATTACACACCCTGAAAAGCCAGGATGGCAAAAGGCTTTTGCAGACCCTTGATTGCAACGTGATCCATGAATGAACCTCCACATGATACATGATCTACTATTAATTATATCACTTCAATTCCCCTGGAAAACTACTGGCTTATTGTAAATTTTAGACTTACATTTTAATTACTGTTGTAACAAAATCTGGTCTCATGAATGATGTAATGCTAAAAAGACGATTTGTTATTTTTTGATTAAACATTAGGGTGCAAAGAAAATGATAGAGTTGGGTATCACAGGTCCAGAAGGCCATGAAATGTGTCGTCCTGAAGAAGTAGGAAGCTGAAGCAACACAAAGAGCTATCACTATAGCTAACCAGGTCAGTTTTGTGGTCTACACATTGTCAGGCACTTCAACTTTCCTTATTTCTCGTCCATTAGAAAAAAAGAAAAAAGACAAATTTTGACTACCTGAAGAAGTTGTAAGAGACAACATTCTTGGGATTTCCACACATTTGAGTACTGTAGTACATTTTCAACTCTGTGGATCTAATATTCTGCAGCAGAATAGGACAGGAGTGACTCAGTAGAATATAAATCATTTGGTTCCTAAGGATGTGGAATTCATAGTAATCACACATAATGTGTTTATATAACAATCAAAGTGTATATTTATTTGTAATTCAGGTTAATTGTCCGCTGTACGTTGTCCATGTTATGAGTAAAAGTGCTGCTAAAGTCATCACAAAAGCCAGACAAAGAGGTGTAGTTGTGTTTGGTGAACCAATTGCAGCTGGGTTAGGAACTGATGGTAGAAAACAGTGGCATACATGCTGGAGACATGCTGCAGGTATGATAGAAACTTAGCCACATGATAACTGTATAATAATTATACTTGATAGACCAAGTCTAGGTAGAATATATGTGTTTTGCAGTCATAAAATTTCCAATTTTGTGAGCATTGTTACTTCATGGACTTCCTTGTAACCTGAATGAACACTATTATATGACATCTTGTTTGGTGTCTAAGACTAATCAAGAGTTAAGGGGAAAGAAGATTGATTTGTAAGTGGTAAAGTCAGTCATGTACTGTGTATGTCAGCTGTAAACAGTGATTATACACACACCCCATGCCTCAGTGGAGATGTATTAATTAATTTGAACAGCTGCAATTGTAATAATCCACATTGCAGCCTAAAAGGCTGAATTATGAGGTTAGAGGCTTCTAAATAGGGCACTATACTGCTACCATATAGCCCAGTGCTTGACCACTGAGCAGCACAATTCAAGCTCAAAATACTGTTCTAATATGCTAATAGTACATGGTTGCTTGTGCCACACTTTCCAATACTTGCAAGAGATGATCCCATTAAAATTTGACTTGTTTTGACAGGTCACGTTATGGGACCACCTTTGAGACCTGATCCTAGTACTCCTGAACACCTTATGGATTTATTAGCAAAGTAAGTTTAATCAAATGTCACTGCCATATACAGTGTGCGCTCTGACAATTTAACACCTAAAACATTTGATGGGGAACCTTCTATTGTCTGTAAGTTATGGATCTGTCCAGAAGATACATATGTGATAGAGTGCATCAACTCAGGGTAAAATCAACATGATTTTCTTTACATTTAATCCTGAGTTAGTGCTAAGTAAACCCACTTTTGAGCTGAACAAAAAGTTATTTAATCGCAGAAGGTTTGAATTGGGTACAACACTACATAATCTGATTACGTCTATTAATCAATTAAATGAATAAGAAAGGTGTAAGCCATTTCTGTCGCACAAACTATTTATGTATTTCTTTTGCAGTGACGATTTACAGTGCACAGGAACAGATAATTGTACTTTCAATGGCGACCAAAAGGCTCTAGGAAGACATGACTTTAGAAAGATTCCTAATGGTGTCAATGGTAAGGCTTTTAGACTAATTTTGTTAGTCGATATGTTTGCTCTTTGGGCTACCTGTGTTGGTTGTTAACCAACATACCATTGTAAAGGAATGCAATGCAGCACGTCGGAATGCAGCTCAATTTGGAGGGTAAAACAAAAGAATTTCAATGTCCAGAGAACTAAAACTTATTGTTTTGCCCTCCAAATTGAGCTGCATTCCGACGTGCTGCAAGGGGCCTATTTACTGCAATCACTAAATGGATATTATATGTTGTTATATTACCGAGCAGTTTTAATTGACAAAATTTGATAACAGTTGAAAATGACAGAAAAAGAAAATAGAAAGGAAAGAAGGGAGAGAGAAAGGTATTTGTGAGGGATAAGTTTATATAAGGATGCTACGTGTTTGCTTTCTTTGTTATTAGGTGTTGAGGACAGAATGTCTGTTATATGGGAAAAAGGAGTGGTAAGCTAAAACCAAATATAGAAATGTGCAAAACGTTTAATCTTTGACACCTATTTATCTACTGCTGTTTTGGTGTGGTGTATAGGCCCACTCATCATAGTACATCTTTATTAGTTTGAACCAATGAGCTTTCAGTCTGGCCTAAAAAAATTAAAGCATGCAATAGGCCATATGCACTAACAGGTCACGTGACCCTATCACCCCTAAATCAAGCAGCACCATCAAAATGAACGCCAGAAATAGAAAGAGCACCTCGATATTAGTAAAAGTGCAAATTTTTAGCTCCTAAGATGTAATACAGGAGAAATGACAGTAAATTTAAGATTGGATTTTTTCCGGCTTAAGATTCGTTCTTAAGATTTCTCTTGTTCACCTTATAAACTGAAACTTTGCACTTTTACTAATATCGAGGTGTTCTTTCACTTTTTGGAGTTCATGATGTGCTGCTTGATTTAGGGGAGATAGGGTCACGTGACCTGTTAGTGCATATGGCCTATTCAGGTTCACTGCACTGTTTTAGCCAGGGGGAAACCAGTCTGGATCTATAACTAAGTCCAAACACCATTGGCATCAGTAGCTTGAGTCGTACTATGAGAGTTATTTGCTGACAGTATTTGCAGATTTCGTTAATACCGGGACAGCTTGTTGTTCGCATTATGGAGTGTCTGTATTAGCGGCTTGACCGTATTAACGAGGTGTCTACAAGGCACGAGCTGATTGTCTCATTCATTTTACAACACAACGTTAGTTTTATGCTATAAACTTGCCGTTGTCCAATCCTTTATGCTTCTTTAATGCTATGAAAATGAAAACTGTTTTTACTAATACAATATTTACGGGTTTTTCAGCAAACTGGTAAAATGGATGCATGTCGATTTGTTGCTGTCACAAGCACTACTGCTGCAAAAATTTTTAACATATACCCACAAAAGGTATTAAAGGATACATTTAATACATTACTTTAGGTTGAAAACTGTTCTACAATCGCTTTGAAATATATATAAAATATGTTATATATAATAGATAAATAAATAGGTGTGAAAATAATTACAAATAAAACAGAAGAATAATTATATATCAAATATAAAAGGTTTGTATTAGCTTATTTAAATCCAGACGTATGGGTATGTGAGTCAAATACAGTAAAAATGCCTTTAAAAATATTTGTCTTGTCAACATAAATGTTTGATTTGTTTAGGGTCGTATTGCTGTTGGTTCAGATGCAGACATTGTTGTGTGGGATCCAGAAGAAACACGAGTTATTTCTGCCAAGACACATCATCAGGTACAAAAACAACCAAATAATACACAAGTAAAAGGGAAGCAAAACACTCAGTTTAATGAAAAGCAAGAAAGGAAAGAATTGAAGACGTAAGAAGAGTAAGGACGGAAGAACAGAGAAGAAATAGAAGAAAGTGGCGACTTCTGCTCTTGTAATATACAAAGAACTGTCAAGGGGTTTAAATGAACAACTGGGAAGTGCCTGACTTATAGTCAACACCTATGGACTTTCACTTACAAGCCCACTCAGTGAAAACCCCTCATGAATTTGTATAAGCCAAGGGCTCATAAGCGGCAGTTCACTTATTTCGAAAAACGTCATGGTTCAGAGCAACAAGCGTCAAGTCAAGACCAAAATAAATTAGCCACTTTCATACCGTGAAGACTGGGTACGAGTTCCTTAAACTTTGATGATGGCAACACAAAACGTATGAAGTCAGAAAGAGCACATCGAGCTGTATACACCTATTTCAAAAAAGGTTGTCACCACTAAGAGCGATAGGCGATAGGTAATAAGTCATTCCAAGACCGCAAAGCACTATTGATTTCTTAATTAAGCCATCCTAAATCTTTCTTTACACTCTTCCATCAAATATTTGGCTATTCATATGTAAATCAATTAGAAATCAATAGTGCTTTGCGGTCTTGGAATGACCTATTTCCTATCGCCTATCGCTCTTAGCGGTGACAACCTTTTTTGAAATAGTTGTATAATCCCGAGGTTTGACGTTAATCGGATATTCATTGAAAGAGATGCAGCAGTTCAAACATGCTAGATTTTACAAAGAAATGTATGGTTGTAGGGACAACTAGTCGGACAATGTCCCTACAACCATACATTTCTTTGTAAATTCTACCATATTAGAACGGCTGTAAAACGTTCAATATTGAACCAAGTGAACACCAAACTTCGGGATTTTGCCAAAGCTGCCGGTGTGTTCTTTCTGACTATATGAGTTTTGTGTTGAGGGACTCGTACCCAGTGTTCACGGTATGAATGTGGCTAATGCTGGTTTTATGCCGGTAATGTTTCAAATAAGACTTAACTATTGACAAAATGCGAGAATTTTCACGTGCTTGTTATTATAGTGCACTGTTGATAACGAGTTTGATTCGAATACATTACCGGCATAAAACCAGCATTCATTTTGGTCTTGGCTTGACGTTTGTTGCTTTGAACTGCGACAACGTTTTCTGAAATAAGTGTAAAATCGTACACCCATGTTCACTGATCCTTCACTGAAGACCAGTCTTTAATTACTTTTGTTTTTCTTTTCCAGGCAGTTGACTTTAACATCTTTGAAGGAATGGAATGTCATGGCGTCCCTGAAGTGACGATCAGTCAAGGTCGTGTTGTATATGAAAAGGGCGAGGTAATCAAATAGTCAACACGGCATGTACAACGACATATTTTTCTATTGTAGCAGCTGATATACGTCAGATTTCAAAAGAAACAAAAAAGACGTTACTTACGATATTTATCCAATAATTTCAGCCAATTAGGGCGCGTAAAGCAATAAATTAGGATAGAAAATTTAAATCGTTCTTGTACAAAACTTCTTTTGACAAATAATATTAAAATGCATGGCCTGAGCAATAGTAATACAGTTTCGGTTTCAGGGGGAGTGAATAGTGTGCGGACCCCACCCCTCCTGATATTTTTCCAGATAGCCCCTCGATCTTGGATTTTGATTTGTATAGCACTGCACTCTCTTGATAGTCCTGGATCCGCGCCTACACGAAAATTTCGATCAATGTCTTACCACAAAGTTAATGAGAAATTACAAATTGGTTGTTTAATAGATGGCGATGACGTAACCGAGGTTATCGTCATAAATGGAGGATAATAAATGAAGTAGAGGGTGGTTTTCTAATAGACGTTGTTGCTGGTGATGAGTTTTGGTGTTCAATTAGTTATACATGTAAACTATACACATGTAGAGATGTTAATTATGTAAACTATACTCATGTAGAGATGTTAATATGTAAACTATACTCATGTAGAGATATTAATTTGATATTTTTTAGCTGACTGTTGTTCGTGGAGCTGGTCGATTCATCCCCACACCACCCTTCTCAAGTTATGCTTATAACCGAGTACATACAAGAGACAAGGTAAGACAAGTGATTTCATTATTTCCAGAAGACCCAATGACTCAATGCCCTAGCTATTTCAGTTTTACAGATACGACATTGTTTTATAAGAGTTCTTATGGAAGAAATGGGATTTTGAAAGAGAATCAGTCCGCGTTTTTGATATATATATATATATTTGTGTTATAATTGAAAAACTACCGACCAACACTTTAAACATAAACGTTTTCGGCTATATATTGATAAATTATTAATTTCGAAAATTTGAATTAAACGAAAACTCGGACGTTAAGTACAAGAAGTGTTGCCACTGTTGCTAGTATCAGTAAAAGGCAAAGCACTAATATTTAGCGTCAATAGTTCCTCAACGCGTAGCTAGTCTCCTAGGAAGTCAACGGTCCGTTTTAAGGGTCTTTAAAGAAGTCAAAGGTGAGGTGACTGGGGGATCCACTTCTCGGTCAGAAGTAACATAGCTCTACTTGCTCCTTATTTAACTTCTTTAAAATGTGTATTATCTATTGATTTATTAGAACTGTCTATTATCTATGGATTTACTAGAACTGTCTATTATCTATTAATTTATTAGAACTGTCTATTATCTATTGATTTATTAGAACTGTCTATTATCTATTGATTTAGAGTGATTTTCATCGGACTGTGAAACAATTACTAATAGTCAGTGTTTAATAGTGTCTAATAGTTGTATTGCAACAAAAGAAAACAATGGGTGCAGAGTCTATTAGTGTCTATTAGCTTAGTAACTATTTCACAGTCCGGTGAAAATCACTCTATTAGAACTGTCTATTATCTATTGATTTATTAGAACTGTCTATTATCTATTGATTTACTAGAATTGTCTATTATCTATTGATTTATTAGAACTGTCTATTATCTATTGATTTATTAGAACTGTCTATTATCTATTGATTTATTAGAACTGTCTATTATCTATTGATTTATTAGAACTGTCTATTAGAGTGGTTTTCATAGAGTGATTTTCATCGGACTGTGAAATAGTTACTAAGCTAATACACACTGGTAGATCCTAATTCCATTGTTTACTTTTGTTGAATTTTGACTGCTATACACTAATAGCTAGTTAGTATTTCACAGTCCGATGAAAATCACTCTAAACCCGTGAAATAGAAACTAGCTATTAATGTGTAATACCCAAATGAGAACAAAAGAAAACAAAGGAATTAGGGTCTCCTAACGTGTATTAATTTAATAACTATTTCACGGGTTTATGAAAACCACTCTATCTATTGATTTATTAGAACTGTCTATTATCTATTGATTTATTAGAACTGTCTATTATCTATTGATTTATTAGAACTGTCTATTATCTATTGATTTATTAGAACTGTCTATTATCTATTGATTTATTAGAACTGTCTATTATCTATTGATTTACTAGAATTGTCTATTATCTATTGATTTATTAGAACTGTGTCCCAAAGAAAGTAGACCGAGCGCCGTATTCTGGTAAAGTAGCCGCAACACCACCGGCTGAGGAACGCCAAATCAAATCTCCTGCACAAAGGAAATATGGAGATCAAAAAGAACAAAAGCAAAAAGGTCATCGAAACCTTCATGAATCTGGATTTAGTCTTTCAGGTAAGGCTTCTGTTGTTGTTGTTGTTGTTATTGTTGTTGCTGTTGCTGTTGCGGTTGCTGTTGTTATTGTTGTTGCTGCTGTTGTTGCTGCTGTTGTTGTTGCTGTTGTTGTTGTTGTTGTTGTTTTGTTGTTGTTGTTGTTGTTTTGTTGTTGTTGTTGTTAAAGACCCAATGAAAAATGTTTTAGGGGTTAAGTATAGTTCTATGGTTTTCCTTTTAGGGAAACAAGTCGATGATCAAGTTCCTTATCGTCCATCTACACACATCCATAATCCTCCTGGTGGAGCTTCATCTTTATCATTAACTTAAACTGTAGAAATAGTTAGCTGTAATAATCTCAGGGACAGACAGAAGGGTACTCAGATGGGTCTCTTAGGAAACGCTATCATTATTTCAGTCCTTTGCTTTTATTGGGTGTCAGAATGACTGAGAATGACAATTGATCCTAATCAATGCTAACATTATAATGCATCAATGCTAATGCTGCTATTGGCGTTGGTTGCTTGTCTTTCACTGGTGACAAGTATAAACCTAAACAACATGCACAGACTCAGTGATATACTGCTCATTAGCAGTGCTTGTCTTTTCACTATAGTGACATAAGCATAAACACAAGTAACATACACAGACTCAGTAATGTACTGCTTTACTGGTGGCAAGCATAACACAAGTAACAAACACATTAATGTATCACTCACTGCTCTTTTGCCACACCTGTGGGATACTGATGCGCTCGTGAAGTTTGTGTATGCTACTCGTACTTAAATCTCCTCTACTGACATATCAATTATAAAGTTTTATGTATGTTACCAGCGAAAGACGTATGTCGCATCGATGACCGCTGGATTTGCGACATGTTGATGATATTTTCGGTTCGTCTAAATTCAGTTTTTCGTTTATACCCTTTGTAGTGCAGTGTGGTTTGCAAGACAAGAAAACACTGTTCTTGTGACAAGAGTTGGACTTTTTAAATCCATTAGACGTGGACTTTATAATTCATTTAGATACTCTGTGGTCAGGAAATCCACTAAAAGCTTTTATTAATTATTTGCGAGGGCCCAGTCTATGGACAGCTGGACCCAGTAAGATAACTACAAATTCTACATTCAGTTTGTAAAGCAATGCTGACCAAAAGGACGGTGGACAACCAAAAATATAGCCATGATCCTTTGATGGCAGTTTGAGAGCGCAAAGGATTATGGACGTTTTCCGTGGCTCCGCCATCTTTTTCATTTCAGTGTTATTGCCTAATTCCCATGACAGGATTTATTTTCTTCTATTAAGTATGCTATAATAACAAAAGCAAGGTGAAAGAAATTACTTTTTAGGAAAAGCGGTGTGAGGTAGCTAAAGGAGGAATAAAGTTGGTTACAAGGTTAAATATTAAACCAGAAATCCTTCCAAAGAAAGTTGTCTTTTCTTGGGTTCAAAGTGCATGTCGGATCGAGGTTTCACGATCCATTTATTCATTTTCATTCCCAGGGTGAATATACTAGTTATACAATTATGAAATACAAATGACGAGTGGGATATCCACGGTATGCCGCGAGAAACTAGTGTATAACTATCTTATCCTACACCATAGAAAATACACGGCAATTACCGCAATGTGTCATGGGAAGAGACAGTTGAATACCGCTTTCCTGCTTTCTGATTGGCTGTATTTTTTATGGTGCGAGATAAAATGATATGCAGTGAACTCCCTCTAAATAGAACATCATCGGGACTGTGAACAGGTGTCCATCTTAGAAAGGTGTTCGTCTTAGAGGGAGTTTAAATGTACAGTTAATATATGATTTGGGTAGAAAGGGGCTGGATGTCCGTCGGTTTAGAGAGGTTTAGTGATGTGTCCAATCCATTAGGTGAGAGTAGGTTTTTCAACGGATTTTGTTTTATTTTCATTTTAGCTAGTTCTCATGCAACTAGAGCAAGTTCATCAATTCAGTTCCTAAGTACCTGCAATTGTTTTTTAATTTAGCAGGTACTGACTGAGTACCAGTTTTGGCCACCCGCCTGTCTGAGTGTTTGTTTATGCATCGGGACAATGATTGAAGTGTCTGCTTTCATTGGCACAAGTTCTCGTTGCTACGAAATTACCGAAATCGCAGTTGTATAAGACATTGTGAAGCCCTCCCTTAAGGAACCAAACTTGTTATACACTGGTATCAATTTTCGATTTCTTCAAAACTTGGCACGTAGTGTTCCACAGGTGTTTTAACTTAAGGTAAACAATTACATTCTGCACTAGAAACCAGTTTTATTAGTTAAAAAACTGAAGTGCTTCTTGTTATAGTTATAAGCTAACAAATATCAAGTAGTTAAACTCATCAATTACGAATGTATTGTATGCGTGCGTTCATCATCATTTTGCCATATTGGTGCAAAATGGAAAACACCCTCTTGCGAAAATATTCCAATCGCATAGAAATCCCAAGTTAGCGTGGTTGAAATTAACCACTCCTGCTACGAAAAATTGACAAAGGACGTACTCTTTCAGTTACATTAAGATCGTGAATTAAAAATCCAAATCCGGTTTAGCTTTTAAGTACACATCACATGCACAAAGTTAAGAAGAGATTCCAGTTCAAATGGAATAATTAACATTTTTTACATTAATTCATTTAAATTTTAGCTGACTGATAACATGAATGCCCTAAATAAGACTGACATTGTCATGGCAAAGACAACGGAACATACTGAAACTCCAGACGAATGTGCACGAAGATTGTCAAAACGATTATCAGAATGCGAGATAACATGTATGGAAACCGGTGGAAGAGCGAATCAGCTACGAAAGGAGCGCGATGTCGAACGAGCGCGCAACGAGAAACTGCAAAAAGAGGTCGACAAACTCTCCAATCAACTATTACGTGAGCGAATGAAAGTTTCTTGTATGGAGAAGGAACTTAAAACACTCGCAAAGAAATATGAGGATCAAATAGAAGGTAAAACTACTAGTACTAGGACGTACTAGATCGAATTAACTGCATCCCTCCCTCCCTCCCTCCCTCCCTCCCTCCCTCCCTCCCTCCCTCCCTCCCTCCCTCCCTCCCTCCCTCCCTCCCTCCCTCCCTCCCTCCCTCCCTTCCTCCCTTATATAACTTATAATCTTACTCTATTCCTTAGATAAAGAGGATGACAGTTTCGAGAAGCCCGCTATCATGGGTGATTCCACGCCATGCCCGGATGACCAAGTACCTTGGGTGCCCGGAGAATCCCCCATTGATTCTCATCTTCACAACAATCTTACTTCTAAGTTGGTAGAATTAAAGACGGCTATTGAAGAACGCATGGAAAGAAAAGGGAATCACAATGATAAACAAGAAGAACAAAAGTTTATTGCATTGTCTATACTTATTCAAAGCTTGCACGATTATTTACAAGTTAATTGCGACAACAAACAGCTTCAAGAGCCTGCAGATGTTGTGGACAGCAGTCATACAAATGACAGTCATGTCAAAAGAAATGGTAGACCCAAAGCACAGATCTCCATTTGGTTGAAGCTTATGGTTTACATTGGTCCTATCTTTTTGAGTTTCTTGTGCTATATTGCATTTACCACAGTGAAAAAGTAGGCAAACTTTTCGGTGTCATGATTGATTGCATCTTAGGTGTATTCAGAATGTTCCCGGAGTATGGTTTAATTATTAAAATATTGAATAATGGTACAAAAACATGTGGCAAAAGTTTTAAAGATAATTATGAAAAAAGTCAAATAATGGCAATTTAATGTAATAAAACTTGTGTAGTTAACTCAGCTGCTCGCGATAGAAACTATCTTTGATGAAAATAAAGACAGGTGAATCTACGAAAATCCGATTTTATCGAATCTTTCTCTCAACTCGGCGACGCTTGTAGCCTCCTTAACAGAGGAGGATTTCGTCTCTGTTTTTTCATGTCCCTTTTCACTCACCACTACTGCCCTAGGTGTATTTCTAGGTTTATTAATTGCTGCTCGCAATTCTTCCAGCATCTTTCCTTGAGAGCTTAAAGCTACTGGATAAATTTGTTGTGTGACAACGCTGTCTGTAGTCGAAATACGGTTCATTTCTTCTTCGTTTCGTATCTTATTCTTCGGCTTCGGTAGAGTTCTTGGAGGAATTCTTGGTTGAGAGTCCTTAAATACTGCATTAGGAACTGCCAGGTTTTTTTGAAGGCGTAAGACTTCTGGATCAGGACTTTTATATCCCGTTCCTTTAATTCTTATGTTCAGTTCTCCCGTCATGATTTCACAAACTGATTTAATTTCTTCCTTGGATTTTGTAACATTTGCGGCTGGAAAAGAAATGGGTCGCCGGGGATGCACCTTCTTTGCAATGCCTTCCAATTCCCATGGTTTATCCGTTGTAAAGTGTGTCCGACTGGGGACGTCTGAACAAGCATTTGATTTGGCCAAATTATTTTTATCTCCCGCCATTTGTAAATAGATTTGCTGTCTCTGTGTTGAAATAGATGGTTTCATGATCATGTCCTCTGCCTTTTCCGTGCGTTTAACATTATTGCCGATAAGGGTTTTTTCTGACAAATGTGATATCTCAGAAAGAACTTCTTTGGAAGATGAAACAATTTCCCTGTCACTGCCGTGAGTTAACAAATTTGTCGTGAACTCAATAGCACTTTCCAACCTGGCTAAATGCAGCTGAACAAGTTCATATTGCTGTTCGTCTAAAATATTCTCCTCCATTACACCTTTTAGAATGAGAATTTGACACATTTCGTCTAAAACAGCTTGGACGTTCTCCTTCATGCCATTAGCTGTCTTAATTCCCTCTGTCAATTGTGTTTTACGCTTTTTAACAATTTCGTCAAAAAAGTTGAACTTGTGAGTTTTGTGGCCCACAACAGCACACTCACAACAAATCAGTTGTTCACATGCTTCACAGTAAAGCTTTAACAATTCTTTGTGCTTTCCACATTGTGATGGTGACTTGGTAATGGTCTTTGCTTTCTCTCCTTCGAGCAGTGATGTCAGGTTGTTGATTTTAAAATCCTTCTTGAGCTCATTGATATCCCGTATCTACAATAAAAGTAAAGCAAATAAAGGACGTTTATCGACTTGTCTGTTCTTCACCGCCGCCCGGTTGGCTCAGTTGGATGAGCGCCGGTATTCACGTGGAACGAAGGTCGGGGTTCGATTTCCCGGAAGGAGCAACACTCGATCAAGATCCTTAAATACTAAGTTGAGGAGAAGGTACTGCCTCTGTAATTACAGCTACAGCCGACCATGAAGATGAAGGTGTACATGTGTATCTGACATGGCTTACTACGTTACAGAGCTCACTATCGATTGGTCGGTAAAACCTTTTGTGGTGTTCCTACCCTCTCAGGAAGGAAAACTAGTAAACCCAAACCCTAAACAGAGAACAAACTCTGTTTCGTTCTGGGTTCAGCCCATAACTGCATAATAAGATTAAGTACGGACTACAAGTACTTTTACCTGTACAGTCCTACGACATTCAGGACACGATATCTCCGTTTTTTCTGCCAAAAGTCTTTCCAGACAACCTTTGCAATATGTATGTAAACATGGAAGAACGCGTGGGTCCTGGTACTGCTCACAGCAGATTGGACACGTGACCAGATCTTCTATGCGTTGTGACAAACTTGTGGCCATTGCATGCTACTTGACATGTAAAAGGGGAAAAAACATTTGTAGCTATATTCTTTACTCACTGCGAAGGAGACTACTGTTTTATAGGGAAACCGTGGTTAAGCCAGCAGCAATTAATATGTGACATCAAAAACACTCTGAATCTGCTGGTCAAACCTGATACTGTTGATCAGGGTTCCCTATACCCCTTTGCAAAATGAAATCACGCAAAAATATTTTGTCGTTTCACGCGTCACGGATAATTAAAAAATCTCTTTCACGTTCACAAAAAAATCAAAAGTTGCTTTCAGGTGGACGTAAAAAGATTTTAGACCTTAAATCAAATTTTCACGTCAAAATAAATCAGCCATTCACGTTTCACGCAAAAGGTATAGGGGACCCTGATTGATATCTTTCAAAAATACGGTTCCCAGCGATAACTCAATATACCTCTAATCGCTACTACCAGCTAGTACCCCATGAAAAATTTGTAACAACAAAGCCGGGTTTCCTGTGTAGTGATTACGTCACACAAACATTCGATACTTTTTTGGCGGTGATGGTACGCAACACGATGCTCAACTTCCAACTTTACAAATATGAACATGTTTGGAGAACGATAATTTGAAAGTTGAGAGCTAAAGTGTTGATAAATGAAGTTGAAGGTTGATGAATGAGGTATTGAAAATTGCGAAGTTAACTTAAATGTCGATAAATTGAAGTTGAATGTTGAGGGATGAAGTTTTGAAATTAAAGTTGCGATGCTAAACTTCAATGTTGCGGAGAATGAAGTTGAATGTTGAAGTGAAAAATTGATTTTTGGCGGGATTTGAACGCTATACCAGTCAAAGATTCTGCATTGTCTACTGTATTTGAAGCTTTAGATCAAACGAATGATAAATATAATTCCATTACAGTCAGTATCTAAAGTATTTGATACAATATGCGTCTCACAGTGTATAGTCGATCGATTACAATAAATTTTAGTCACGTAGTTTTAAGCAATGGCGGCGGCTTGTTAGCTTTGGGTTGCTTTACCCTCCTCCGCGCAAGCTACTCCTTTCTATTGGATTTCCTGTGGTAAATAAATGCAACAGGAAGCCCAAGAGATAAAAGGAGTTGCCTGCGGAGGAGGCTAGGGTTGCTTTACGTTCGACAATAACACCAAGTGACTTTTAACGAGGACAAACCGATGAAATACCGAAGCACACCCGAATCTGACATGTGCGTGAAAATCCTCACATCTTTGCAGCTGGAGAAGTAATTATGTTTTTTAAAAACTTTAATCCCGGCCCTATGTATATATATTTCAGTGCTATTCTATCAAAGAATTCTTTAGCGATCGACGTATATTAACGATCCGAAAACTTACGGTAAATACTTCGTGATTACTTCGTGCTACATCGGTCGCCGTTTAGATATCGATCTGCTAACACCTTTATGAGCGAGCGAGTGGCACATTTGCACCAGCTGAGTTGACCTTCTCAACAATCCCAAGGTCAACCAATCAGAATCGAGGATTTGAAATGCTATTTTGATTAGCATTTCTTTGTAATACTTGGCTTCATACCTACCAAGATAATGGATAAATACGAATGCCTCATTTTCTAGAATGTTGTAAAACCATTTTGCTATTATAGAAGACATAATAGAGAGTTTCACTAAAATATTTCCGAGTCAAATAAAAAAATACGAGAAATTCGCGCCTTTTCTGTTAGCGGACGCGCTGTCGAGTGGCGCGAAAAAGCATTTCTTTTGACAAAACGCTCAGCCAAAGTCCTTCAACTTGTGAGTTTGTTTCCAACTAAACGTAAAGAAATACGACAGAAAATTACACCATTGCTTCAATTTGCCGATCTCTTTGCTAATATGATGTTCTCTTTGAATGGAAAAGCAAGTTTGGAGGAGTTTCGAGGAGTAAACAACACTAAGTTTGTGACTGTGGATGTTTGTGGTTGGCGAGCCGAGGAGGTACAGTCTTGAGCAGAATTTTACTTTAAATGTGAAACCGAGGCACTCGAAGTCCACAATTTCAAACAAAGAAATGGCTATCGAAACTACTGATCATCATGTTAAGAAACTCTAAGCGTTTCCAAGGATGTAAGCGACGTCTTCTCTTGGCTGATTCCTGCGTTTTTACGAGAGTCAGAGCATGCATCAAGAAGACCGTTTTTGAGAAAATCTAGTCAGCGTTTCAAGGTAACGAAAAGAAAACTCATTATGTAGAAATAAGTTCTTATTTTGGCGATGTTATTTCTAAAGAGATGATTTATAAATCGTTTATTTTTTCAAAGCTATTTGTATGGAAGCTGATCTTACCGTAGTTTAATTTCAGCAAACTGAGTTAAGCTTTAGTTCAAAATGGATAAATTTGCTTGTGTTTAGGACTTTTGCTTATGCTGCAACGTGGGCATGATGTACCATTAGTTGATATTGATATACAAAAATAGGTTTTCAACTGGTAATATCACAAAATGTCTTTTTATGAAAACCACGAACTATTTCACTTTCTCAAATCAGATTTCAATCAGATTAGGAACTGGAAATGCTAACTAAAATAGCTGACCCATAATCCCTTTCGAGGAATGCATTCAACTCAGCTGGCATATTCGGGTGACTACAATAACTCGTTTCTACGCTACGCGTATACACGAGTTAAAAAGGGTCTTCAGTTTGATAGCTGGAGTTTTCACTAAACAACAGGTTTTACCAATGAAAATAATTTACAAATGGAAAAATTCAAGTATCTTAAATAATCTTGTTTTTGTATAATAAATGATGACTCCTTTTACGTCATCAAATTTGCATTTTGATATTTGAAACCCTTATATCTGAGAAAATATGGGTCTAGGAAAAACAGGATAAAAACATCTTCCCTATCTTGATGCTTGCCAACAAGAACTGAGTTTGAGCATAAAAAATATGGGTGATAGGCACTCAGATCAGAAGAGTTATCTCTAAAGGAAATCATTCAGTAGATAAAAACTATAAAGATATGTGTTAAAACAATTTTTCTTGTTTTAACCAATAAGATGAACGACTTATAAATTCAACATATATTAAAATTACAAAAAAAACGCAAAAATTAGCATTCAACAGGACAAAATGGCAGGTTTCTTCCGGTTTCAGTTCTTGGAAGTGCTATGCATGATCTCGGGTCAAAATATATTTATAATAAACTTAGCCGCCAAGCTCTAGAAATAATTATAATTTCAATTCATGTCTTACATTATCTACTAGGATGACGGAAGAGAAACTGTGAGCAATGCCGATTCTTCGGAACTATAGGGTATAAGTTATATATGATAATATACTGATATAATAGTACACTCATAAGTAACAACTGATTGAATCATGTGGTATATTTACTAAAACCGCATCGTCTTGTTCGTGTGAATGCTGCTTATTAAGAGTACTCAACTGAATATAAATACATAATAATATAATAATATTTAACAAATAAATAAGGCTAGGCTGTGGTTTATACTCTGATGAAGCACGACTGGAGCTGTAAAACACGAAAAAAGTTATAGAAAGCACGAGCCGTAGGCGAGTGATTTCTATAGCTTTTTGAGTGTTTTACAGCTTCAGGAGTGTTTCATCAGAGTATAAACCACAGCCTAGCCTTATTTATTTGCTTTATATAATAGAATTTTACGAGCAAAGAAAGCAAAACTGAGAATAAAAATTTAGGTAAACAGAGCGCGCGTCTTTCGACATTGAATCGACAAAATTTCACAGGATACTATCATATCGTCAAAATTATGCAAAAAATAGTTTTTCTATAGTGTTTTATTCTACGTAATTCATTAAGTTACCTCATTTATTTTGAACCGGTGATTAGATTTCCCCAAAATCTATCTTGCCTGACATGATCCAAACTGAGGTTTACATCCAGAATCTTCAAAGTTGGCGAGGCGTACTTATCGGTACAAAAATGGATTCTGATAAGTAAAGAAACTTCTTGTCGTCGCCTTCAACAAGCATGTTGACTTCCAATTGTTGTTTTCAGAAATCGTAGAAATATTGAATGAGTCTCAGACTCAGATTTAAGTACATTCTTGCTTTTACAACGTTGAGTGAAGACTGTAGCTCCTCGACAAACATCCAAAATACTCGATCGAAAAAGCTCACAAATTATATTTTACAGCTCCAAAAGTTTTGGTTCCAGTTTATAGAAGACGTCAGCTTTGCCTTGAAACCCACAACCTGAAGGTCATTTACATTTGCTGTCTTTTTTCCGTGTTATTTGCGTAAAAATCAACTTAAAAGCAAAGAGGTTTGCTTTTCTTTCATCGCATTACCTTTTCCCGCTGTTCGGGTGTACAAACGCGCGCGTCCGCTAACAGAAAATGGCGGGAATTTTCACTTGTTTGGACTTGGTCGCCAGGGATTGTGCAATAAAGGAATGAATTTTCTTGTGTTTACTGAATAAATTTTTGCTTATTTTGCGAATGAAATAGGCATGAAGGACTCACAACAAAGATTGTGAGTAAAAGATTTTGATTTTGTGACGTCACTTCTATTATCTGCATGTACTCTGATAAAGTATGGCTAATTGACCAATCAGATCGCGCGCTCGTAAAATTCTATTATATAAAATATAATATATATTTAAGAGTACTGATTATAATACATAGTTCATGTAAAACTAATCAAGCAGTCGTTTCCGGCCATCTGAACTACTAACAGTGAAAAACAGTCGCTGTAGCTACATCACATACACTGAGCCGGATGCTAAAACATTTGTTCAAGTACTGAACGGTGTACCCTACATATAGCAGAAAGTTAGAATCAATTTGACTTAGATTTTTTTCAAGTTTTAAGATTCTCACTGAACGACGCAACGGACGTCTAAGGTCACGTTTTGGAGTTTGACAACGTTCGATATTAGCTTAAAGTGAAGTTCTTGTATATAGCAAGCGATCACAACCGGATCGAATAATAAAGATACAAAATTGCAGTTGGAACTATAATATTATGAGTTTGGCATAATTTGAATTACTGTACGTTTGCATTTGAAAAGATTAAATGTACTCTATTATATTAACGTACATACAGTGGCATACTGTAAACAAGATCAATACAACTGAAGTCATAATCTCAGGGGTATACTAACCGTTTTAAACGATTCAGTATGGTTATCAGAAATAATACAATTATGCAGCATCCAACCACTTCCGTCTCTGTCAGCCTTGCTTTAGAAAAACTAGTACTCAGTCTTCCTCGATTAGCACCTTACGAATATAATGATCAATTCTTGGAAACGAGTTTTCCTTAGAGGGTCATGTCTTGAAATACTTTTTAGCAATATTGCGTCAGATTTTTTTACCGTTGATCGACGTCATAGCCGATGAGCTCAGTCGAGCAAGGATGGTCAGTAGGAAAGTCAACTGTGCATAAGAAAGAAATACGGGGTGTAAAGTATAATCTAACTTGCCTTAAGTATCTCTTAGATGGACACCCCACAGCTGTCCGTCTTCGCTAGAGAGGTTTCCGACTTATATAGAGTCATGAAATTTGACTGTGTTAACTTACGACTATAGTCAAGTGTTGCCATGGTATTGCTATTCAAGGACAGAGAAACCGATCTTGTATGATGGAATGGTTGCAATTGGGAAACCCGGTAAACAAAGGGACTGACAAAGGAGCAAACATGAGGTTGAGTAGGGTCTTGACCGTGTACAATTGTCTGTTTTACTTTCATTTCTTATGCTTGTCTGACGTAACCCAAACGTTTTCATTGACTGGTTGTCTAATATATGTAGGAATGCTTTTGTTTTCTGCACGGTCAGCAAGGGAAAAAGTGCTGTCAAAAACCTATAACAATGAATGTAGCTGGGCTTCATATGAACTTTGTGCAAACATATTTGACTTCCATTACAAGTGATCGTACAGTTTTGTTAGGTGTGATCTGTTTGTATTCAGTCATTAGCTTAAATTTTGACATCCAGTTAGTGTCCGTTTAATTTTAGGGAGTGTTTTTGTACCTAATTAAATTGATTTTAAAAGTGTCTGTTGTCCGTTTTAGAGAGGTGTGTGACCATGCAATCGATCGCGTATGGAAACTGTTTTAGTACATTCCGAACGAAATTTGAATTGCATGCAGTTTGTTAGATTTCATATCCAATTTTGATTTTTTGTAAATAAGATCAATTGTTTCTATAATTTCCCTTATTTCTTTGAAATAGGAATGCATTTCCACAGCACTTTTCAAGCCGTGAAGCCTATTGTTATTTAATTATTATGCAGGTATCCCGTGGTGTCTTTTCAATGACAGACAAAGCTTCGAAGACCTCATATTAACGAGCTCAGTCAAGTTCAAGTTACGGATATTTCAGCAATGAAAATATCGTTGTCACTATATTTACTATATTTTACTACCTTCCGCGCTTTTAAATTAAGAAATGTTTGCCATAATTTTCTGAAAGGATTTGAGTTTTTGCACAAGACAGTAATGGTTTCGTACGGGGGCCAGCCCAAAAGTGAAGGTGCCAAGACGTATATATTTGAGGACGGCCGAACTATTTGCCAGACGTCAAGAACACAGGCAGCCCAAGCTCTTATTCTGCGGTATTGTATTACAACGAACGCCGGATTGTTTTAACTGAACATTAACGGTCATATTTTACATCCTTAAAATATTGTACTTATGTGAATAAAACTGAGACTTACCTCGATGACTTGTTGTGTCTTATATTACTTGGCCGAGTTTGAAGCTATTTGGGTGAGTTTTCACTGAGTTATCCTGATATTGATTTTGATGTGCTCTTTCCAGCTATGGTCACTGTTTTTAATTTTGGGAACTTTTGGAATTACATGAAAACGCCGTTAGTATGAAATGACTGTAGCAATTCACGAAACACCTATAAGATTACAGAATACGTCTTGGTACGTAACTGTCATATTCGGATTCAGCATGAAAAATTAGTTTAGAATAGTTATGTTACCAGCTTCTACCCTAAAATGCCTGCTGCACTTTTTGAGATCGACTTTTTCAGTTTTGTGCCTACTGTCTAATTTGAGTTTTCGATGTTGTATAATTTGGATGTGCCAACCTTCTATAATTATTATAATTCTATAATTATTGTGCGATCTGTCACACTACTGCAATCCAAGAATGGTTTTTCACGATAACCATTGTTAAGACTGATGTGATATTTCTACTTACTTCACTTGCTCAGTTAACAATCTTATCATCAACAACGAATATCAAAAGCATCTCGGACAGACAACGTAGACACTCATTTTCATGCATTGAAGATCTGTCTGCTGATGTAGTCCTGTAAGTCCACCGCTCGCACCAAGACTGGTAAAAGCTTCAGGAAAAATACAATCAGCTGATAAATCAACTTAACGAACAGATGCAAGAATACCACAACAAAATAAATAAGTACAGCAAAGAAGGAATCGAAGGGTGTGTAGTTTAGGATAATGTTAGTATAACACCTTGCTTCTGCATCTTGTTTTTGAGTTTCATAACAGTGTTGAAGGGACTGGTCATAAATTGAAGAGTAGGGAGGTGAGTTGGTAAAAAGAAGGGGGTGGAATGCCATTTTTGTACATATGAGGGGAACCAAAGAAAGAAGAAGGAAAACAAAACTAAACAAAACACCGTAAAGATAAGAGGGGTCATTTAAAGTCATTCTTTAATTGGCCAATTGGCTGAGACTTTTCAGTTAGGTTCAGATCGGCTCTGAATAGCATACATTGTTGCTTTGTTTTTAAAAACAAACGATGTTTTCCTGCCTGCTTGAGGATAAGCCCCTGGCCTAGCATGAAGACGTTTTGACCCACTCTATACCATAGTCCTTTTCAAGAGCCCTTTCATATTCAAATGTTATATTCCTTCGATCGAGATAATACAAACACAAATAATTACTGAAGAATAGCTACTCGAAAAGGATACTGGTATAGAGATCGAGAGGGGGTCAAAGCGTCATCACGCTTGGGGCTTATATTCTAGTGGCCCAAGAATGTCAATGAATTCAGGACTGACAGTCCACAGTAATTGCTGGGTTTCAAACAGCTGAAGAATCTCATTATCTGCCTCAAATGGTGGTCAATGTTTGACCACCGCATGTGCTTGAGAATGACGTCTGATGAAACCCAGCGATAGTAATACTCTTTTTATTTCATTTAATTATTTTTTTGTGCTGTTTTCATTACTAGGACCTCACGTAAAATCTGGTGACACTGTAATAATGGAAGTACTACATCAATTTGAGGAAATATAAAATAAGTTAGAGGATATAGAACCTGCTCTATGGAAGTCAAAACGCACAATTAGTAAGAGATGAATGTTAAATTGCATGTAATTTACAAAAATGATTTATAATTAACAATAATTTATATATCTGAGCTTGAAACACACAGTTGCACATGGTAATAGTAATACTCTTTTTATTTCATTTAATTATTTTTTGTGCTGTTTCCATCACTAGGATCTCAAGAAAAATCTGATAACACTGTAATGGAACTGAATCATCTTATGAAGGAAATAAGATATAACTTACTAGATGAAATATAGAACATGCTCAATCGATGTCAAGACACACAATTGGTAAGAGACGAATGTTAAGCGGTTCAACTGTTTTGCATTGCGCACGCTATTAAACTACATATGATTATTTAGCTCGTGCTCTGTTTTGTAGAAACTCGCCCCAGTCTCCACGCGGAAAAAGACCGAATGTATGCGCTAAAGTGGAGCGTTTTGCACAATATCTAAAAGAAAGAACGGTGATCCCATTTTTTATTCCACAAATTCCATCTCACTATTGTTTCCTTGTATATATCAAAGTACAAAAAAAGTTTGGATTGGGAACATGAAAAGTTTTCAGTAAAACTTTATTTAGCTAAATTCTCTTCCACTATAAAGCATTTACATTTACATTAAAAACCGCTGGAGGTGACTCAACTTTTTCGACCCGGAAATATGATTAGGGCATGAGCTTTTCGCTTCATTTTCTCAACAATTAGAACGTAAAATTCAACCATCGAAGAGAGCATGAACGTAGGTTACGTATAGAAATACTTTAATATCGACATTATTATATTGTTCTGACTGATTGCTCATTGTTGAAGTTGTGGACAGCATTTACCTCATTCTGTGCTAACGCAGAGAATTGACTTCAAATCGTAAATTTACATATTATGGCATCACAACGCAAAGGCTGGGGAAAGGATGTTTAGGAACTTACGGATCTCTTTAGCAGATATCTGAATTTTTCGATGTGCGTCCTTCAAAACCAAGTAGACTAGCCTTAATATTTAAGCCCAGGGTTATTGAAAGGTTATGCCATGTAATTGTAGTTAACGTTGCTTGTGATAAATAGCATGTAAGCATAGAAATGCAGACTCAGATAAAAGATCATTGAAAAGTGTAACCAATTAGAACTAAAGACCAACAGAATAAAATGTACATAATAATAATAACTTTATTAAAGTCTCTATCTTCTAGCCGAGCACAGGTGCCCTAGGCCCTACTAATCGGGGAGACAAAACATACGCTCACAGCCTCGAAGTTTCTATATTAAATATCAGTTAACGACCACCTAAGTTTTGTGAGGCTGACAAACCGTTGCGATTTCAATTTGGAGGCCCTATTAGGGGTTTTGGGATCCAGGATATTTAAGGAAAAACATATAGGGATACGGGATACTGTCGAGAAAAGTTAGGGAAGGTACGTCTATTATCAGGGGGGAGGGCTGGAAAATTCGGAGTATTTTTCAGAAGAAAAAAAACAACCCTCCCCCTTCATTCCAAAGCTAATCTTATGACCCTCCCCATAGAACTAACAAGACTGACTCATGGCCCTCCCCCTGGCACACCCAGGGGTTTTTGTTGTTGTTGTTGTTGTTTGTTTTGTTTTGTTTTGTTTTGTTTTTTATGCAAGGATTTTTTTAACGATTCTTTTTCAAGAGAACCAATGAGCAGCACTACAGATGCTCTGTTGTAAAACTTTTAATTTCTCTCCACGTTTCATCTATCTAGTCTTCTATACTTGTTCAGGGAGTTTTACAATAAAATTTGAAAGTCTTGTATTTAAAGACTATTTATATCCTTAAGTTTTACGTATAGAAATAGGGACGCTTTTGGTATACAGGACAAAAAGTATCTTCTTGATATACTTTTGACGAAAAAAGGCACCCTTTCGCGACCTTTTTAAACATAAACCCTTTCCTATACCCACAAAATTGAAAAATTCTCTGGCCTGTCTTATACCAAAAATTACAAATTTCCTAACTTTCCCTATACCTCTGGCCTCAAAAAAGGTAACCCTTTCGGGCGGAGCATCCCCGTATAGTAAACATTAAAGGGAGTACCGTCTCTAATACTTTTAACACGAGCATGAGCTAGGTGACTGCAGTTTTAAGTTGATTTAAAGATGAAAGTCTTTTTGATAGAGACTTATGCTTATGGACGAATGAGAACTAGAGTCCTGTGAGACAACTTTTGTCTCATGGGAACAGATAGACGAACAACTGTGTGAAAAATAGTATCAAAGTATCAAAGTCGCGATAATCAAAACCAGGATCGAACTATACATACTAGACTTCTGAAGTTTGTGTAACTACAGGGGATGGCCCTCCCCTTGCTCACCTAATAGTAAAAGACGTAGCCCTCCCCTTGAGCCTACAAATTTGACTAATGACCCTCCCCTCTGAGGCTCCAGCCCTCCCCCTCATAATAAACGTACCTTCCCCTATGGGGATACGGGATCTTGGAACATAATTTTACGGGATCGATACGGGATATTTGAGTTTTTTCATAAAATTTAATTAATAAGGTCAGAACTCTCCAATTACTTTACCATATAATTTGTTCCGAGCGGCTAGCGCTTCGCGCTCGCAACCCTGCCTATTCTCGACTTACCAAATCGTAGGCGGTTTTCCATTGTCTGTACTCTTATATATTGACAGTGAATTTGACATCACAAAGTTTCTTTTTTTTTTTTTTTTTTTTACAGTGGGGAGTTTGCAGGTGTCGGCACGTGAATTTTAAATAGTAATCCAAACAATATTTGTAATGCTTGAAAAGAGCACACCAAATTAAACTTAGAACAAATTAAAATTTTGAAGTAGTTTCGATGAATAGCGACAAAGGTTTGGGCGGCCGAAGTTTGCCGTTTTCTAAACAAACGTTCGGTGGTTGGCTTGCCCTACATCGCCCAATGTTCCTTTAGAAAAATAACGTTAACAAATTCGACTGCTCGTAACTATGTTGCTATCATCGAAAATACTTTAGAAATTTCAGTTGTTACTAACTTTGGTATGCTCTAGATCTTTTCAAATATCATATTTTTGTTTTTGTTACCGGGATTAAAATTTAAAAACTCACTTGGCACCTGCAAGCTCCCTATTATATTTGTGGTAAAAGTCGTAAAATTTTAATCAAATTAAATAAGGCCTAAAACGAGCGCGACGCTTCAGCATCGTTGTCTGAACTCCTTTTGACAATAGTTTGCAATGAATCAGATTTCGAAATTTTCAAATATGTATTGCACTTATTTTTCTTTTTCTTTTTGCCGAGTGGCTCGCGCTTCGCTCTCGCAAATTCTAACTGGCCCATAATGCACAAAAACAAACAAACAAACAAACTTTGATCTTTGTGGAATTTCTACTCGCTTCTTGTTTTGGCGAAAGCATCTCAAATCAGCAAGAATCTTTTGCCTGAAAGCTTCGCTTTTACGCCCTTTGTTACAATATATATCGATAATGATCTTCATGCTAAGCTAACCATCACGTAATGTAGTTATATCAGTATAATCAAATAGATCGTCACACATGCAGAATAGAGTTCTTATATAATAGGCCATACTAGCTGAATTAGCTATTTCTGTATCCAAAAATGACTTGTTAATTTTGGGGATACAAAGCGTCACAATTATGGGGATACCTGATATTTACAGCAAACATTAAGGGGATACGGGATATCAACAACCCCCCTTATGGGGCCTCAATTTGCGCTCCTTTTTAAACTTCCTTCGCCTTCTCCCCTCCTCTGAGGGCCAGCTACTCGGGTTACATGTCCCTATTGGTTACACTGCGGTCTGTATCCAGTAGAGAAGAATAGCTTGATTATCAGGCAGCACGACCTTACCGCTGGGGGTGCCGTCGGATAATACGTTGCCGTGTCACGTGTAAATGTCATGCTGATAATAAAAGGTCTATTTATACAAGCGAGATAAGACGCACTCAGATAAGGTATATCTCCGTATAGACATTGCACAACTTTTGCCTACAACTAAAAGTACCAAACTTGCGTTATATAAACGAGGAATTTCTTCATGTAAATCAAGCCCACAACTTAAATAGAAGAGTATACACTTATTTTGAGAAACGTTGTCACGGTTCAAAGCAACAAGCGTTAAGGCAAGCCCGAAATGCAGGTTTTGTGCTGCTAGTAATCGATATTATACTCAAATCAGACTTGTTATCAAAAGAACTGAGTGCGCGCGGTATACTAACAAGGACTTGAAATGCTCACATTTTGTAATTAATTTAATAGAACGAGTCTGATTTGAATACATTACAAACAAAACCAGCACTCATTTTCGGTCTTGGCTTGACGCTTGTTACTCTGAACCGCGACAATGTTTTTTGAAACAAGACGCATAACTGCGTGTACTCAGGCGCACTTTATGGATATTCACCTTGGCTATATGGTACTGCTACATGAAAACAACGATAAATACCGATTAACTCTAATTCTTAACTTTAATATCGCTTGATGAATCCTCCTAGATACACAACATTTAAACAAAAGCCTATTTTTGTATGATGTTAAAGTGCCTATAAGCCCTAGCGAAAATGTATATTTTTTATAAGTTGAGTATCTTGGCGAAATATAATTAAAGCGACGTCAAAGATGTAAGGTTTTTTCCAGTGTATCCGTCCGTTCAAAGCTGTTGCTCCATACAAAAATCCGCATTCTTTGGAAGGCTGGGACGAATTTGGTTAATAATAAACTCATTTGGTTGATAATAAGCTTTGACATTGTGACGTAATGTAAGGCACATTGTGACGTAATATCCGGAATCACGGCATTTAGACTCGAAGAAAGAGCTGAAAATAGCTATATCAAAGTAGTAGGATTTGTAGCACAAGTTAAATATAGTGTATACCAACCGGCAACAATATACAAGGATATTAAGAGCTTGTAGCCTCTAAATTAAACTTTATTCCTGGGTCTCAGTCTCCCAGGGTTCTCACAAATTTTTCCACAGGATGCCCAAAATGTGCCTTTTCTCCAACTTTGCAGCGCTTTTCCCCGGTCAACAGAAATAGAAATACCCACTTTTCAAAATATTTTTGTTTCAGTGGCCAAGTTCTTTTGAGAGAAATGATTTCTGGCTAGACTTTATTGGGACTTTAATATTTTTGTATTCTTTGTGTTAGATTCAATTTTTGGAACTTTTCTAACTTTCACATAACAATGCACTTTAACGATTTAGGTACAATTGAACGAATATGTTCGCAGACAAACTGCATGTCTAAGCTTTCTGCTCTTGTTGTGCAGACTTTTCAGAGTTCGTATTGGCATTCTATACTGGGCTCACGATCTCTAAGTAGATGCCTACGGAAGTTAACATGAATAGAATTAAAAATATACTTCAGATAGCGGGATCTGATGTCTTCTGTATGATTTTGCAAGTCACCTGATAAGGTAAAAGATGGGCTGTTGTTGTATCTTCTCCACTTACAACGCTACCAAGAGTCATTTCCTGATCAGTAGCAGTACTGTGTTGGCTTTCGATAATAAACTGATTTTTGGCCTTTGTGACTGTTTGTGATTCCACTTCATAGCGTTTTGAATCGTTAGATAGCTCATTTGATAGAGTATGATTCTCGACTTGAATGTTCGCTCGCGCGTAAATTGATCCGGCTCTCGTAAAGTTCGCAGACCAACCCGTTCCGAAAACGCTCGACATATTTTAGTGTGGGTCTAGATCTACTGCAAACGGTGAGTGCACTTGTGTGTGGCTTGAGCGTATTAAAACTTACAGAATGCATGCTTACTTTCATTGACTAGACCGTCTAACGGCTAAAAGTTCCAACGACGAAACGGGTTATTGACCATGTGCTCATACATAGCTCATTCTACGCATGCGCCTAGACTTCAGGCATGCGCGTTACAGACTCGACATCGATTTGTGACTGACGAAGAAAAACGAACCCGAATTTTAAACTCAGGCCTTCTGCGGAGCGCCTGAGTAATAAGTGTATATTCATGCATATTCTGAGACGCAAGTCAAGTCGTAAGCAAGTTGTATGCGCGCGACGAATATTGTATAGGTAAAAGTAGCCTTTAGTCTAAGACGTGGCTTAGTGAGAAACAGCCGTCTGAGCTATTCTTATTTTGTTGAGGACTAAAATATAGTTTATACGAAGAGGTTGCGTCTTGTGTAAATAGCATCTAGGAGAAGAAGCGTACGTCTTATTTCGCTGGTATCTTCGTACTTTCAATATATAGCGCAAAATATTCATATAGGCATGGTATAATGCACTTACAACTGGCAAGTCACTGAGTTTAGCTGCCGAGGTTTAGGGCGGGCGCGGGTCGAGAGTCGGCTTTCGTAAACTGCTCTCCTGATTTAATTTGTTCAGTAAGTTAGTTTTAAATGAATAATGCGGAATATAAGCGATAAAAGGTCTAAATAAAACCCTAAAATCTAAATCGGTCAATTTTTTTAACAATCTTTTTACTGACTTATGCGAGTAGGACTGAGTACTAATTTCGTGGTTTCTTACAATTCACCAATTGAAACACAGCAAGGAAGCATTACATGCAAACTTTATCAAGAGTTTCTAGCACTATAAGGTCATCAACAAAACAGTAAGTACGTTTTTATCAAGTTTTATTTATTAGATTTGAGTTAGGAATATATTACGTAGAGCAAGTATACCTGAAGCTAATAGCACTCGCCTGAGTGCTGAGAGTTGGATCAATAGTGATAGTGATAGAAGTGATAGAAGTGATAGAAGTCCATCGAGTTTTGATACACAGTCTCTTGTAAGAGCCTTTTAAAAATGTTTCTGATGTGATGATACAAACAGCTGATACAAAATGAAACAAATATGCATGGAAAATCAATGAGATGAAAATAAGTTGAAACTCGGACTCAAAACGCCAAAAATCAGAGTGAGAATACGTAAAACTACCTTCAAAATATTATTTGTCTAATTATAATTTTTCAGCCAATTATCACATTCTTCGACAAGTTTTGATACAAACTGTTCCAGTCTCCCTCATCCTTAGAAGTTTCAAACATCGATTAATTCGTTTCTCTCGAATAAACGAGGAATGTAATAATGACTTCATCCTGTCATGACTTTTATAAAAACCCTTCCACATATCAGCAAATTTAATTCTATGACAAATTTCCTCACAATTTCCTTTGACAAATGAATATTTTAATTCAGTCTACACAAGTATATTTCAAACGCAATTATCATATGAAAATTGGTCACATTTTCTCATCGACACTCGTAAAAACATATATTTGTCAAAGAAAATTTGCTCGAGTGGAAGGATCCTAAGTGTAGTGTGTGTGTGTGTGGAAGAATGCAGGTGGCTGTGATAATTCATTTCCTGAAACTGAGAAAAATTGACGGATTAGAAAGACTGTTTGGCTCAAAATTAACCAAGGTTTAAAATTCCTTTAATGCACTTTGTGAACTAAACAGCAAAGTTCAGTTTTAGGATTCAAAACTGTGGATCTTTCTTTAGTTTAAAAGAAAAACAATCAATGTAAAGTTAACATTATTCATGAAGAAAAAAGAAAAACAATTTTGATAAGTGTTTTGGATAAAGCACCCCTGTAGAGAACAGTCAAAAACTACAGTCTATTTTTATTCTAAATCCAAATTATCAGTTTGCATAATGTGTAAAACGTCTCCCGCCGCTGCTAGTCAGTTCGAGTGCTTCGCAGCTTGCGCGCTCGCTTTTATTTTTCTCTACTCAAATCAGTTATAGACCGAGAGAATAGAGATAATCTGATGAAAATTATTTTGGTTCTCACAAAAGGCAAATCTGTTGCAGTGTTCGTACTTTGAAAAAGATCAATTTCACAATTAGCTACATTGAAGTAATTCTTTTATAAGGCTTGACTACGAACAACACATCATGCATCTTTTGACAATTATCTAGCTTGTCAAGAAAAATTCTAAGTTTTCCGATTTTAAAAACTTGTTTTTTGGAAACTCAAAAACAAAACAAAAAACAAAATTAAAAACTGCTAGTTCCCTGTGTCCCCTCTATTAATGTGAAAATACTTTTTCCAAGATTTTATAGCACAGGAACCCCAATTCTCTAGCCAAAGAGAATCATGACGGCTGCAAAACTGTCACAAGGTCTCGAGGATCTGGTCACGTGTCCAATCTGCTGTGAGCAGTACCAGGACCCACGCGTTCTTCCATGTTTACATACATATTGTAAAGTTTGTTTGGAAAGACTTTTGGCACAAGCAACAACAACAGCAATTTCTTGTCCTGAATGTCGCAAGACTGTACAGGTATAACTTACTGCTATATTATTCCTTCCTTCCTTAAATTCCTTCCCTCCTTCCCTTTATATATTTTAGTATATCAACGGAAACTACTTTGCTTCTTTTAATACAGTGTTACAGATTTCTTTGATGGCATAAATCAATCAATTTGTTTTAGATAAAAGATATAAATCAACTCAAAGTCAACTTCCAAATCAATAGTTTGAACTCACTCTTAAAAAACGAAAAAGTTCCAGCCATAAAGAAAAAGCCATCGCTTTGTCAAAAGCACAAAGAAGTTCTAAAAGTGTTCTGTGAAAAATGTGAAGAACTGATATGTTGTGAATGTACCATTGTCGACCACAAAGGCCACCAGTTTGGATATTTGGAGGAAATCGTTAAGAAACGAAAAGTGTTACTTCAACAAGGTATGAAGAAAGCTGACGTAACAAAAGAGAAGGTCAAGACTGTTTTAAAGAATGTCCATGAAATGCAAAAAAGAGCAAAGAAGTATACAGCGGATATAAGCAAAGAAATTGATGATGCTATTGATAAACAGATTCAAGATCTTGACGAAAAGCGTTCCATTCTTAAACAACAACTCAAAGATATAACAGACGAAAAGGCGCTCAAAACGCAAGAGTACGACCTTCTTGAGCATTTAACGAGTTTAGATAACGCCATTAAAGTCACGAAAGATGTACTAACTCGAGGAAGTGACAGTGAAGTGGTTTCAATGTCTAAAGAAGCCATGTCACAGTTATTACAAGTAAAGAAAAAGCCCTTCAATGAAAAGCCTCTTAAAATAACCACACCCAAACTACGCATTGATACAGCAATGTTGAGTCACGAAATCAAACAATTTGCTGAAGTGATAGATGACTCAAATCGCACTGATGATCACTCTCGCATGGCCAAGGGGAAAGGGAAAGGAAAGGATCGAAAAGGAGAGGGTAAAGGAAAGGAAGGAAAAGCTATGCCTCCAGCCCTTCCTTTCCCTCGTCCACGTCCCCCTCCTCCCCCTCTTCCACCTCTCTCGAGCCCTCCTTCTCACCCACGACCTTCTGCTCCTCCCTCTCGCCCCCTTCCTTCTCCCCCTCTCTCTCGCCCTCAACCTTCCGCTCCGCCATTTCTTTCCCTTCCTTCTCTCCTTCAATCTTGTCCCCAAACATCTGCTCCTCCCTCTTTTACTCCTTCTCGCCCCCAGCCTTCTGCCCCTCCATCTCGACCCCTTCCTTCTCCTCCCTCCTCTTCTCCACCCCCTCTACCTCCACCACTTCCACCACTGAGAGCTAAAAAGTGTCAATCTGTGGGATATGAGGGATGATAACTTTGAACTTAGTTCAACTAATATCCGTTCTTATTAAGTAAACTTCCCAATGTCTCACTGGAGCGGTTTCGTATGAGTGGGAAACTGACCATACCGTACCGTGACCGTGTCAATACTATAGTGTCTGTAAAAACATTCGAAATTCCTACCGTAACCGTACCGTGCATTGACCGTAACTGGTATGGTCAGTTTCCCACTAAAACCACTCTAAGAACATGTTACACTAAATAAAAAGAATCACTATTGATACTTTATTTAGTATTGAATTGTAAAGTAATGGTCATACCCCACCCAGCTAGCGATAGATCATTCATTTTAAAGGAATTGAGCAATGTAATCAAACACTGTATATTGAGAACCATAAACTGTAGTATAAATGTGCAAACCGCTCAAAGGCTTTCAACGTTTACGTTACATCTTGCTCAACGACAACCTCGACTGTGCGTAATATATTCTTTGAATTTGGAGTTTCGGGACGACAGCCCGTGAAAAGGCGAGAAATAAATCAGGAAGTTGTAAATGAACAAAGCAAATACTTTCGATTTCTACGATCGAGCTTTTGCTCACTGAAAGCAGAAATTGCTATGACTGAACACTGATTTACTTCTCAAATGACAGAAGTTTTGTATCAATACCCGGTCAACGTTAACCTCGATGTGATGCAGCAGTTTGCCGGACCTGTAAAAAGGCTGTTATATAATAATTATTGGGTATATATTTAGTTTAATAGGAATTCTGCACTCCACATACCCATAATGCATTGGGCTTTATACATTCCTTTGAGTATAGTAACAATTAGGTATTCATTCATACGAAAGAGAGGTAAGTATATGTTTTTTCCAATTCTGAACTTTATCTTATTTATTGACTTTGACTTACTACAATAGCCAGAACTATCTCATATCGACTATCAGTCAAACTCGGAAAAAGAGCTAGACTAAGTCACTAGCACGCACTGCACATAAGCATGTGTGTATATATATATAGCGACTGCAACCCATTTGAGCTTCCAAAGTGTCCTATATATGCGTCGAGACACGACTTCAAACTGTCCAATATCCTGCTACGTTTTACATTTTTCAAACACCTTTATTTCGCATTCTGCAGCTGTTAGACTGATTTGTGTTAATATTCTTACAGCGCTATAAGAGAAGAAAATCAACTGCACATGAAGAATTCATAATTAAGTTACGTTCAAGTTTGGTACCTTTTTTAGAATGTTTCAGATAAGTTTTTATAAAAACGATTTTATAATTTTCGATCAATTTTAAAACAATTTTGATGTTCATTTAATATTTGGTCGAACATATGTATAAATAAATTGTATATATTTTTTTGTGCATGACTGACTTTGTAGTTGTATTATTCTATGTATGTAATAAGACTAGCCCCGCGTTTCCAATCGAAGACACTTTGGGCTTAAGACGTCTCGTTATCAATTTAAACCAGACCGGTCTATATATATATAAAAGCAGTTTCCGATTTTTACAAAGAGATCGAATCCGCGATGTCAAAATTCAGAAAGCAGAAACTTCTATGTAAAACCATTGTCCATGAAACCCCCCGTCATACTTATAAAAAATTGCATCTTAATCAACTAATCTGAACTAAAATTAAGAAAAACAGTCGCTGCGTGTTTTGTGTGTGCTACATGAAGCGGAGATGACTAGAGAACTAAAATTTCTTTCTCGTTAATTCCTAGCTTTTCTTTCATTCCTTTTTGCTCCAATTTCTCTTTCCCACCTTTGTGGGTATCGTACCATAACACTACTTATAATCGAATTCTTCCCTCCCACCAACCCATTCTATTCTACCTCATTTCTCTGTCCTTGGAGGCCATTTTTACCTTCTCCGCAAATCGTTCCTCAGCTCCATGTATAGGATTACTCAAAGGTGCGCAATTGAGTTGACATGAATTTCTTTATCAAAAATATCCTCAGGATTTCATGATGTTTCTCATTGTTAATGCCATTTCTTCCATAAATCAGCGTAATGGCTGCAAATTTGTCACAAGGTCTACAAGAATTGGTCACATGTCCAATCTGCTATGAGCAGTACCAGGACCCACGCGTCCTCCCATGTTTACATACATATTGTAAAGGTTGTCTGGAAAGACTTTTGGCACAAACAACAATATGTTGTCCTGAATGTCGAAGGGCAGTACAGGTAAATTCATTATGTTGAGAAATAAACTCACGCGGTGTATGGCGCACTAGACTTGTCGACAGTAGCCACCCACACACATGAATCCATGCATTTTGAAGAATATTTTACATTTGAAGAATATTGTGGAACCTATATCTTATACGGACATCGAAAGACCTGAGAAAAGTGTCCTTGGTTTAGCTACATTTTAACCGGAAATGAGTAATAGGCATGATTGAGCAAATGCGTCAAAGCCCATGTAAGTTCACGTGACAGAGTTGCGAGTTTACCGAGGCGCATGCTCAACAAAGATAAAGGCCTGGTTCGACAGAGTTTCTCATTTTTTGTCCGGAATCGCCACGAGAGAGAATCTGCCAAAGGCAGCCCAAGCTCATTATCTGACAACATAAACAGTTGTAAATACACGTAAATGCATGGAGCCTAAAATACGACTTTTGACGAATAATATTACAGAATACATTAATATAACATTCTATGTGCCTTGTAAAGTTGTTATAATTGTAAATAAAGCCTTATTTCACGGTTTTTTTCAAGATGTCCCTCCCCTTACTAAGAAGAGGAATTCCTCAGAAAAAAACCGTGAAATAAGGCTTTATTTACAATTATAACAACTTTACAAGTTACATAGAATGTTATATTAATGTATTCTGTAATATTATTCGTCAAAAGTCGTATTTTAGGCTCCATGCATTTACGTGTATTTACAACTGTTTATGTTGTCAGATAATGAGCTTGGGCTGCCTGTGAATCTGCTAGCAGGGAATCATATGATACGACGACGACGACGACGACAATGGTAATGATGATGATAATGATGAATTTAAATCAGTTATAATTAACTCACTGTGATTTCTCTGATTGATTTTATAGATACAAAATGCTGAAGAGCTCAAAGTAAACTTTCAGATTAACTACTTGATTTCACTTCTAAAAGACGAAAAAGTTACAGCCATTACGAAAAAGTCTTCCATTTGTCAAAAGCACAAAAGAACATTAAGGTTTTTTTGTGAAACCTGTGAAGAGCTGATCTGTTATGAATGCGTATTAGCGGATCACAATGAACGCCATCAGTTTGGCTATTTTGAAGAAATCGCCAGAAAACGCAAAGAATTACTCACAAAAGCAATTGAAAATGCTAACGCTACCAAGAACAAAGTCAAAACTGTTTTAGAAAGTGTCTTGGATATCCAAGAAAGAGCAGAAAGGAATAAAATCGATGCAGAGAAAGCTCTTGAAGAAAAACGAGCCAGTCTTAAAAAACAGCTTACAGATGTAGCAAGGACCAAGAACCTAGCAGTACAAGAGGACGAACTTGTTATGCATTTAACTGCATGTCTTGGAAAGTTCCATCGATTTTACTGCCAGCGTGTTGACTAGGGGCAGCGACACTGAAATCGTTTCAATGGCCAATCAAATATTATCACAGTTATTAGGGCTGACGGGAAAGCCATTCAAGAAGGTAACGTTGGTGGAGCTCCGTGCAAGCAGACTTTCCATCTAGTAAAAATACCTTTTAATTTCTATTAGGGCTGGGATTAGATGAGTCAGAAGACGTACGACGCAAGTCGATACAAGTTTTGAATTGTTAATACTGTGTGCAATTTGTTGTTTTTGTTTTTGTTTTCCCAAAAATTTTGAATGAAAATCAAGGGGAAAATATCCAGCTTGTTTTTGCTTGAATTATTTGCTAACGTAAAATTTGCTAAAATTCGTGCTGAGGTATATAATAAAAAGATTAGCACGGAGATTGTTCAAACATTTCTGGCAAAACATTGCATGGAATTTGAATCAGATTTGAGCATTAAAAGTGCGCACAAGTCAGTGTACCGTGAGTTTGATTGCGCCAGAGCCTAGTATTTTTCTGCAAGTATGCTCATGCAGTAAGAAAAATCGGCTCTGGGGACGAGATTGGACGCGATGGTAATGTATATATTTCGTGAACGGAATTCGTTTTTGTTATTCCTCACAACAACCAAATGATATGTTGCCAAGTTACTGCAAGCCTGTTTTGATAATATGAGTGTTTTTTATGATTTGTTCAAAGGTCCCTAACGCTCCAGCACCGAGACTAAAAATTGACTCAGAAATATTAAACAATATCCTGCAATTTGCTGAAATAATTGATGGCTCCAAGAGCTCTGCGGATGCAACGCTAAACTACGATGTCATCCATAGTCCTAAAGAACTTGGAGAGGCGCTTGGCAGGATTGGCGACTCGGCTATACCGGCCATCATGCCGCATTCAACAGGGAATAAGTTTTTCTTCGGTTCCGACTAATGTATTTTCCATTGGTATGTAGAGCATCGCAAAGTGTTTTGCAATTAATTAAGTGTTCAGTTCTTATAAGTTACGTAAGCCCATTGTTGGTTGGATTGCACATCGCACGGAGTGCGTGCAATACAGTGCTATTTAAGGATGCTCAGTTGTCCAGTTGTCCACTCACGCTCGCGGACCCGCATCCTGTGTTTAGTTTACCAGTTCATCTTGTCCGAAGTGGAACATCTGTCATACGTTTACCACGAGATTTTCTCTCTATTCAGAAGAAGAAAAGCTGGTACGTCATGGCCGGTCAACAACAAGCTACTTCACTAGTCCCGTTTCTGCTGATGATTTTTTTTTCTGTGTTTTAATCAAAATAATTTACAAGATAAAAGAGAACACAACAAGAAGAACACATCAAAGGTCTTGAGGAGAAGACGAAAATTGACGAGCAGGTCTCTCAATGAAGTTCAAGGAAAACCAGAGCCAGGTGGAGCTTAACGCCAAGCTAGAGTGTATTTTGGAAAAGATTAAAGAAGAAAACGCTGATGCACTTTCCCCGGCTATTAACAAGTTGGCGTCTGAAGGAAAAGAGGTGATAAAGAAAAGATAGAAGCTAATTCTATTTGCAGACAAATCTAGAGATTGATGAAAGGTCGTAATATAAAAAAGTAGGTTGTTATACTCCCTTCCAACAACGAAACCGCAAAGCGGCAAAAAACGGCAACTCGACGTACGAAAAGATGACAGAAAGTCCAGAAGTTCTAGTAAGAAATCAAAGAGGCAACTTTGTAAAGGTGACACTATAACCCCATTTACACTACGACAAAATTGGCACGGCACGGGTAAAAACGGGCACGGGTGCTACTCAGTTTTGGTACGGCACGGGTAAAATTGAAAGTGTAAATGGGTCGGTCCTTTTGGCACCGTGCCATTTTTTAGCCGTGCCGAGACCACCTAAAACAGGTAGTCTCGGCACGGCTAAATGAGGCACCGTACCAATTCTTCGTGCAATGTAAACGCGCATCCGTGCCGTGCCCAATCTCGTTCTCAGAGCCAGCATTCCTTGTTATACAAACGTAACCATGAGAGCATGCGTATCCTCATTTATATCGATGTGCGCATGCTCAACACTTTTCAAAATGGCGGAAAAGACGAACGAGAAGAAGAAAACTTGCAGTAAAAATAGAGGTGTGGTTTGGAACGACAATGCTACTCAAGCTTTAATAGCTATATGGAGTGAAGAAAGCGTAATGATATCACTTGAAGACGCAAAATGTTCTAAAGAAACAAGGGATATTCATCGTTCTATGATGGTAAGTTCACACTGGTACTTTCGAATTCGAAAGCAAAGCTACACGGTAGTAGTTAGAGGTTAACAGCAGTCTTGTTCCGGTCTTATTTAGGTGCAATTGCACAACCAAGGATTCACTGATTACACCGTTGATAATGTCACAAACAAAATGAAAAAGCTAAGGCAAAGGTATAAAAAAGAGGTGGACAAGAAAAAGAGGAGTGGAAAAGGCAAAGGAAAAGTGTGGAAGTTCTTCGATCCATTGAATGAAATATTGGGTCATCGCCCTTGTGTCCAACCCACGTTTCTTATTGATGCATCTAAAGATGGTAGTGAAAATGAAGCAGCTAGCGAAGATGGTAATTACAAGTTATATTATTTTTTGTAAATAAATTGCATTTGCATCCTATTTCAGTACTAGCTACAACTGCACTGCATAATTCACGTGATGGACAACCTTTGCTCATGCACTTGGGCTGTACATGTGATATACAATTACCAAACCGATATTGATAAGTCAGTAAATATGAATGTAGAAATTCACCAGATTTACAGATACTACTATTGAATGAATATATTATTTATTTCACATTTTGCTTTTCTTCTTGATAAATAGTTGTACATTCACTTAAAAGGAAGTATGGATATGGTGAAATATTTACGGAGGTTTGTCCTAAGTGTGGATATATTGAAGATAGTCTCCAATCAGCTGGCGTGCATGAAAGTGAAAGCGGAGTGGTTAAAGTTTACACAGAGGATGACAAATTCTCATGCCCTAGATGTGCATCATTAGACATGTCAAATACAGGTAACTCTCATATTTCAAAGCTAGGAAAGGCGTTTTTCTTAATGTTAATAATCTCAAATTCTAATTGAATTCTAAATTGAATTCTATAGCTATCCCTATATTTTTGTGCATAGTTCAACGATATATCTCAAAAACCTCTAGCTGCAGTTATTCTATATCAATATATATCTGTTAAAACTGTAAGAATGCATATGCAATTATATCTACTCTTGGTGTGTGAATAAAATATAACTTGAAACTTGCAGTAGCTGTACATGCATTTGTAAATGTAACTTCCAGCTATTCTCATTTATCTAGATGCAGAAATAAATGATGATCCTGAAGTTTCAGATCAGGCCAGTGATCAAGTGCCAACGGAGGGTAGGGTTATAAGTTAGATGTAGATAGTCTTTTCCACTTTAAGGCCGGGTTCACACGATGACAAAAGCATAGATATAAGCATAAGCATAAGAAACAAAATTTTCCATTTTTCTTACGCTTATGCTTATGGCCTAATGCTGCGTGTGTGAAACGTTAAAAAACGCTTTATGCTTATGCCGTCGTCATGTAAATTGGCTTAAAAGATACAGTTGGGTGAGACTTTGACACATCATTTGGATGCAATAAATTGTTGAGGTTTGGGATTGTACAGGCCACATTCAACTGTATTTTGGGAAAGTAGTATTCAGTTATTCCAGTTATAATATGGTTATGGAGATGACATGGCATCATAATGTATTTTTGTTACTATGTAGGTGCTGTTGATGATGACAGTGGCTCTGTTGTTGAAAGTTCTGAAACAAAATCAAAGCCACCAAAAACAAAGCCTAAAAAGAAAACCAGCTTTGAGAAAGGCATAGAAGTAATATGTGACAAGTTAAATAGCTCTTGTGAAAATGAAATGGAATGGTAATAATGATAAAATATGTGATTGCCTTTTGTTATCCAGGGTACCACAGCTACTCCAATCAGTGCATCTTTTACTATCAAATCATATAAAAATACATCTTTGTTTATCAGGCTCATGAAAATGGAAGAAAATAGACAGAAGCATGAGTTAGACCTACAATTAAAACAAACCCAGTTAGAAAATGAAAGACGTGCCCAGGAAAGAGAGCATGAATTGAAGATATTAAGTCTACTCCTGGGCCAGCAGGCGCAGAATCCAAGCGACTACAGTGGATATATGACCGGAATGGTACCACCACATCCAATGTCCTCTTGCTATTCAATGCCATCTTATAATAATTGGGATACAGCTGCCAACTCCCAATCAACAAGCAGCAATGAAGGAAACCCTGTACATTATACTACACTGTAAAGTTTATTACAGTAGTTCTTTGTTACACAAGTTGTTTTTATGTCACACAATATAATTTGTAACATCACCCCTAATGCAGGGCTGTCAACTCTCCTTGATAAGCCAGGAGTCTCAAGATTTTGGACTGTATCTCCCGGCCATCTCAAAATTAGAGGTTCAAATCTCCCAGATAATAGCTCGAATCCTAAAATCGCAAACTAAAATACTTCCCCCTTCTCCTCCCCCCGCGTGGCAAAGCCTCATGTACATTGTGTCTCACCCACCCCCCCCCCCCCACCCACACCCACTGAGCATGAATACCAACTCAATTCAAAGTAAAAAAATGTTGATCTCCAGATACAAAAGCCTTGGGGTTGACAGCCCTGCTGATGTTTAGATAAAAGTTTGGCTCTATATTTTTATATTTTTTTATTAGATGAATCCTCATTTTCTTGTTGTTCGGGAACATGAGGTCTTTACATACTTGTTTTGAATTAGCTGATAAAAGTTTAGTAGCCTAAGCTCAATGTTTGTATAAGAGGCTACTATATTGGGAGCTGTCAGTTTTCAACATAAATATAATAAATTTCAATTGTAATGTTTACTGTGTCATCTTATATTTGTATCATCAGCAGAGGAAAAAAATGCAGAAACTTACTCAAGACTAAATAGCAAAACATCCTTTGTATTCCATTATATAATAGTGCTGTTTTGCATTGTTTAGATAGTATAATTTCACAAATTAAGTACCATCACTCTACAAACACTAAAAGTGTTCAATACTTTGCACTATTTTAATAGTTAGTACTAAATAGCACTAATAAAACAATAGAAAACAATAATTTTAGCATAATTCAGCACTATTTAGTACTATTTACTGTTGCATAATTTTAGTGTTTGTACTCAACTTCAAAAATATCTATTGCAAAAATGTACACAAATATAAATTTCACAAGTTAAAGAAAATGACTTACACATGTACAAACAGAAATAATCTTATAATGACCCTGCAGGTGACATGAAATACTCTGTTAATGCAGTTCTAATATTGATAGAGTCTGCTCTAATAGGTACCTCCTGTAATTGCTGTCCTTCTGGCTGATCCAATTCATTAATCTGCACCTCAACCAGCCAGTCATCTAGAACATCCTCATGAGATAGTTCACAAATATTGTGTAAAATACAGGAAGCAGTTATAGCTATGGAAACATTCTTGACATTCATGTCAACTCTCTTTGAAAAACGCCGAAATCTGCCTTTCCATCTGCCAAAGGTATTTTCAATGGTCATGCGAGCACGACTCAATCTGTAATTGTATGTTCTGTGAGCAACACAATTGTCTGATTTCCCACTATAGCCTTTCAAAAGCCATGGTAACAATGGATATGCTGGATCCCCAAGGAAAACTGGGGAAATCTTTGTCCCATTTATGTCCTCAGACATATTATCGATAAACAACTTTCCCTCATTTGCTAGATGGTACACATGGGAATTAGCCAGGACACGGGCATCATGCACATTTCCAGGCCAACCAACAACAATGTCCCTGAATAGATAATTACAATCACAAATTCCTTGCATCACAATGCTGTGGAATCCTTTTCTGTTGATATAATCTGTGTGATTATCGGGTGGAGCAAGAATGGGTACATGAGTACCATCTATTGCCCCAGCACACATGGGAAATCCCCATTTTTCTTTATATGTTTTGATTATTTCTTCCAACTCATTGCCTTTGGGTAGGAATATGAAGGTTGACATCAGAACATCGACTACTGCCTGGAAGACTTCTCTTACACAAATACAAACAAATGAAGTCGATACTCCGAATAAATTCGCAATAGTTCGATACTCCGCAGTACTTGACAAGTAGTACAATGACATCGCTACTCTGCATCTGGTTGAGACAGCAGTACGCAATCTTGTATCTTGGCGAGATATTTTGTCCTGAATCTGTTCTACTAGGTAATTAAATGTGTCTCTTGAGACTCTAAAATTCTTGTACCATTCCTGGTCATCTAATGTTGTGTCTGCCATAACAAACCAAGCGTTTGTGCGAGGAGACATCCATATGCCTCGAATTCTATAATATCGAGCAAGAAGTATTGATAGAAATCTAATTTTTCTCTTTCTTGACAGCCTACAAATCATGAATATATCATCGAAATTCCTACTACTCGAAGTGGCAAGGAAATGTTCTTTTCTTTGGTAAAATGCACGTTTTCTAACATTCAACCAAAACAACACACACTTCTTCCAAACATCCGCCATTTTGGTAGCTTGTTTTGCGCATACTCTTTCATATTGTACTGACCCGATGGAATGCAGGCTCATGTAATCTCTCGTGCCGGGCCCGTGCCCGAAATTTCGCAGAAAAACGGATGCTGTGTAAAAAATGAGAGTGTAAATATGCCGTGCCGTGCCAAAACTGAGAAACACCCGTGCCTGTTTTTACCCGTGCCGTGCCAATTTTTCGTAATGTAAATGGGGTTTATATGTTTTCCTTTTATTTGCACGTTATTTTACTTTGTTATTCTCACTGTGTGTCTGGGTCCGCAGCGAACCAGCCATATAACCTGTTGTATGTCTGTTTGTCTCGTAATTTAAAGGGAAAATATTTTACATTCGGTTGAACGCAGTGAATTAGAATGTAAATGTATTTTCCATTGGTATGTAGAGTATCGCAAACTGTTTTGCAATTAAGTGTTCAGTTCTTATAACTGAAGTTACGTAAGCCCATTGTTGGTTAGATTGCACATCGCACGGAGTGCGTGCAATACAGTGCTATTTAAGGATGTTCAGTTGTCCAGTTGTCCACTCACGCTCGCGGACCCGCATCCTGTGTTTAGTTTACCAGTAAGCCCACCCGCCCACCTCTTGTTCAGTTTTCCTTTTGTTTTCAGTAATTCAAATCTGCAGAGGTTTTTCTTTGTGTTTCGCCTGATACTGCACTATTCGTTTTTGTTTAGGCTTTTCAGAACGTAGACTGGACGGCATCCGATGCTTCCACAAAGCGACAGGATTGGCCACTAGATTAAAGACTGTAGAGCAGTTTGGACGCGTTCGAACCTTCCCTCTTAAGATCTTAATCAAGCAGTTACGCTCTACCAATGAAGATAAAGATACAAGTCTCCTACTATAGCATCCCCAGTCATCTGGAAGCAAGTATAGTCCAGTCCCAGACTCTCTTTCTTGCCGCTCCAGGACTCGCGGAGAAAGAGAGTCCAGTATATCTTGCATGCGCATGTCAGTTTAGTGACCACGCGATCACCACATTCATGTGGTGATCGCGTGGTTACAAATCCTAAAGTCATCTAATGATTCAAGATGGCTGAAGAAGAAAGTGTTTTGTATACACGATATCAGTCTCATTTCGGAAAGCCATTTGTTGATTCAGTGAGCTACGCACTTGGAAAAACCAACTATAATCTTTTAACAAAGTTTGAGCAGTTACAGGCCATTTACGGATGGACAGTTGTGAAAGACGTATTTGTGAATTTTTCGATACGCATCACTACCACTACTACCAAACACTGACATTTGCATATTGCAAGCTCGCAAAATACTAATTAATCAATTGATTGGCTCATGTTGCACATGCGCATGCAAGTTATACTGGACTCTCTTTCTCCGCGAGTCCTGGAGCGGCAAGAAAGAGAGTCTGGGACTGGACTAGAAGCAAGTAATAACTGTGATAATATAGATGTCATTAGTCAGGTATATTCTTTTGTCGTTTTCTTTCGAGTTTGATGTCAAAGGGAAAGGACCTTAGAGTTTTTGGAAGGTCATCGGGCTTTCCAGTTTACTTTGGATGTCATAAATAACAACTCTAGATTTGCATCACGTGAACACGTGTTTAAGATAATGTTGTGGTAAATCTGAAGATTGAAAAGCACACGACGGGCCCGTGTTATCATTTGGATTTAGTGCAGCGTCCATATATTTGCTAAAGGCCCACATACAGCTTAAACTGTTTTACTAATTAAGATCAATAATATTGAATTTGCCAAATTCTTTTTATAAAAATCCGGTTGTTTATGGAACCGAATCTTTTTTCCAACATCTCGAAGGAGAAAACTGTTTGTAGTGCCTCCCGTCTAGCTAGATCTGTTTTGATTCTCCCCATCGTTGGACACTACACGTATGTCAAAGTCCTTGGTACAGTCCATTGTACACCATTTTGGCCTTCCGCTACTATGAGATTTTGGCCTTTAATCCAACAAAAGTATTATCATGACACGAAAGACCACGTATTGGAATTCGGCAGTTTAGCATATTGCGACATAATAGAAGATATATTTATGTACTACAGTCGTGGCACGAAAACGACCGAAAAGATTATTTTGCCGACACGGATCAGAAGACGAAGGAGAATTGCGGTGCATGGCGGGTGCGTATGTATATAGAGAGAAGTCAGTTGGGAATTTGAATCTGTCTACGGTCAGTCGACGGCGCCCGAGTTATTTCATTTTGTTTGTTCCATAACTATCGATATTACTCGGATATCTAGTTTTAGACCTTTATTTTTACCCCAAAGGTCGCAGCATTGCACGGTACGAGTACACGTTTCTCAGCTTTTCCACAAAGTGTTTTTGGGGGGTTTTCGTGTCCGGTATGTTGCTACATTTTCTCAGATTCGCTTTTACTTTACATAATTACCCTTATGCACTACGTGATGAATATAGACTTTTGATCAACTGCGTCTTCCTTGCTGGCGTCTGAAAATTCCACCGGAAAAGTCATCGCTATACGGTTTAATTTAGGTCTAGCATATCTAGTTGGGTATATACACAAGTGCCGACGATGTTCTGGTCTAGGAGCATAATGGCACGCTTGTAAGTGTTTTTGACTAGTTACGTCGTTCCAGCGTTTCGGCGCATTCTTTAAAAGTCTAGAATAGAATTTTCGGTTCAAGTAGTTATTTTTAGTAGCTGGTCAAGTTCAAGGTTGATCACGTAGTAACCCGTCGCATACGAAGTTCATCATTTGCAAGAAATAGCGTGTTGCTCAGAGTCACAACGGGCCTTCCATTAAATGATTAAGACATTTTAGGTAGCAAATTTCTAGTAGGCTCTATAGTGCCATTCACTTTGAAAAAATATTTATCAGAATTAGTGAAAATTGCAATTACCAGATGATCAATTGGAATCAGTTGATTGGAAGATAATTTTGTAGTACTCGGTGCATTATGTGCGGAATGTTCTACCCATCTCTATTAGTAACGAGATGCTCCAATCAGCCAAAACATAGCGGATTAAACGTTTTCATAATGCCTTACAAGACTAGACTGAATTGACTGCAAATCAGTTAGTGAAGTCCTCGACCTGTAAAGTTCTAACGACTACCCAGAGAACATTGTTTGGGTAAATCACTTACAAGGAACAGCATTAAGTAGTTCAACGAAGTTGGACAAGTTTCGAAGAAACTAAAGTCTATCGGATGAAGAACGAATCAATGAATAAGAGTGAGACAAAGGAGTTCAAGGATTCTAACATCTAGATTGGTTGAGGGATAGTTTGGCAGTAGACGTAGGCGAATTAGTAAACGAGCCAGTTTGAAGTCTCAAGGGCATGTCATCGGGTCACTGGGCACTATAATAGGCACTGGCCACGCATTTGAAAAGACACTGGTCTTTGGGAAAGTCGGCGCTGGCCGCATTTGATTAAGACTATAGTAGCCACTTAGCATGCGCATTAAAAGGCACTGGTCTGTGGGCAAGTCGTTGCTGACCGCATTTGATGGATGAAGAAGCAGGTGTTCTTCAAGGGGTTCCTGGAAGAGGACTTGGTTTGGTTGTGCTGCCTGAATTCCACGTCACGTTCCATATAATTCTTACAAGTTGTTCTATGATTTCGGTGTTTACGTGTTGCTTTTGATTTTGCAGTTATTCTGGCGCCATTGACGTGAGGAGTCGGCCATGGCAGTGGCCCCGTGTCAAGCTCTTCTTTGAAGTTGTTGGACTAATTGTGGTTTTGTCTGTTTGTTTTGTTTTCAGTCTATATTTGTGCGAGCCCGTCGTGGCAACGGCATACCCCAGCATGCACTTCCAACCAAATTTCACCGATTCATTGGCCACCATGGTAGAGCTGTTTCGACTGGTCGAAGTTTCCTAAAGAAAATTCCTAAGTTCTATGGGTCTTCTGTGATTGGTGTTCGACTAGAAAGATCCCGCATGTGGTTCGTTTTCATCTGGTGCCGTGGTAGCTGTGTATTTAGTGAAGCTGTTCAAGGACAAGACCGCAAGTTTTCTATTGTTAGAGCGCATGGCTTGTATATGTTCCTGAACCAGATAGTTATCGTCTAAATGTCCTAGCAGTCTCTGGTTATCAGGGCTATGATGGCCAAGTAGTCGAGTATTTTTCCAAGTGATATTGTATAAAATCAATATAAGTAGATCATTTATATAGGGTTGAGTTCAGGCGTTTTGTTGATAAGTCAATAAGTAAACTTGTTAATTAACTAAACTTAGTTGGTTGTAGTAAATAAAACTGTGTGTCTGGGTCCGCAGCGAACCAACCATATAACCTGTTGTATGTCTGTTTGTCTCGTAATTTAAAGGGAAAATATTTTACATTCGGTTGAACGCAGTGAATTAGAATGTAAGTAATCGGATTATCAGAAACTGCAGTCTTCGTGGCCGGGATAGGAAAAGGGGAGAGGGAGGAGAAAGCTAGGGAAATAGAAAGAGGAGAAGCCAAAAATCGTGCTTGTATTTTAGTAACAGTAGAACTGAAAAAAAAAAAAAACTAAATGAATTTATTACGCACAAAACTCTCCATAATGCAGAGTTTTGATTTAGTGTTTTCAGATATTTTCAGCAGTTTTCTTGCTTATTGTTAGAGTTATGTTCGTATTCAATATAACCTGATTGATTTGACTTAGTTATGAAAGAGCAATAAAGATAACTGAAATTATACAAAGTAATATTGGTTGTCAAGGTTACATGCTGAAGGGTTATGGCCCCTTTAACTTTTTAACGGAAGTGTACAACCTACCGGAAGTAACCGTACACCAGTCTTTGGCGCCGTTGTAGTTTCACTGGAAAGAAGTCATTGAAGCGATCACGCTAAAGGTCGAACTCTCGAGAAATTTATTCGTTTTATTCTACCAAACTGCTGTAGACAATCCGAACATTAGGAGAAATCATCTTAGTTGATTGTTTGGTAAGAGTTTTATTAGGTTTTAGCAAAAAACACGCGAACACATGGCCACTTCTAGCGAACAACAACAAAGAATGCTTGGTTTTCCATTTTGCTCGATGGCCAAACGAAAACTCGATTCAAGTGAAACTCCGCTATCAATGACCTATGAAAATGGCGTCTTTAAGCCTAAAAGCGAGGTAAGTGCTGTTATTTAAGTAGTTTTGCAGTAAAATAAGGCGATAAACTTTCCCGGGCAAAACAGAAACCAGTTCAAATATTAAGAGAATGGCGCGAAGATCAAATTCGAAGAGATTCGAGTTGAGACTTTGTATTCTCTCTCTCTCCTCTCTCCCTCTCTGTGTGTGTCTCTTTTAAACTGGGTTATTTTCAATTATTTCTAATGGACTGCTATACAGAAAAGACAGCGATTTAATGGTGAATACGACGAGCTACGATCGACATTCCCAAACGGCTTTTGTCTTGAGCAAAATACGGCTGTTTGTGAAGCACAGCAACACCAAATGAGTTGTAACCAAACGTCTGAAAATATGAACACAGACAGCAATATGATGGAAGTAACAGCTTACACAGTCGATATGGAAGAAGATTTACCAGGAAATTGTATAAATGGTGTTGTAAGCGAAGAAACAAACCAAAACCCCGGGACCTCAAACACTGCAGCGTCGGTCGGTTTATCCAGGTGAGTGAAGAAGTCAAATTGATTGAGTGAAACCCCTGTAACTCGATCTCCATATGCGACCCCGTTAATGCGGTCACCCTGTTATTTAGGGTCATCTGATTTTGGCTCAACATCTAGCGATACCATTGATAATGGCAATTAAATTGATAAAATGAATCTGTGTTGTATTTATAGGACCAGACCTTTTAGCTGTACAGCACCATTGGTTCACTCATACTGCTTTGAAAGTGGCTTGATTGACAATATGCTCATTAACTATCATGGATTGTAAAACCTGTTTAGCTTTACTCGTGGTCACGTTTCTTGTTGATGTGTCCTCGGAGACCCAGGGCGACAGAGAGGAGGTAAGGGAGCGGAGGGGAAAGGAAAGAGGGGAAAAGGGTGCCCTGGGCTTTTGAATACCCCTAATTTGTCTTAATGGCCAAAATTAATCCAATTAGATGGTCTAACATAAACAAAGTTCAGATGACAAAAATATCTGGCTCATTTCAATTGTCACTTTGATATAGTGACAGTTGCTCAGCCATATCCTGCGAGAAGTTCCTCAAATACATCTTGTTTCACCAAGGCCTTTGCAATTTATCTATATCTCATTGCTGTTGCAAAATACCAGGAAAGAGATTAAATAAGTATTTATTGTTTATTTATTGTCACGGTGAGCTGGAAACATGGTTCTTTTCAAACTAAACATGACAGCTTGTATTGTTTAAAGTCGTGGTGATGTGTGGGGTCAACTTGTTTACTGGTAATTTTTAGATGATTTTAATCTAATGGCACAAACGCTTCTGATTGTCCTCATTATAATTTAATTAAAATGAGGCCAATCAGAGCCTTTGTTGATGTTTGGCCTCAATGCAAGACAAGTTAGGGGTAGTCAAAAGCCCAGGGTGTCCTTTTCCCCTCTTTCCTTTCCCCTCGGCTCCCTTCCCCCTCCCTGATGCCCTGGGTCTCCGAGGACGTTGTTGATGTTGTTATTTTTTTATTCTACTGGGAACCCTGTATAGAGTATACAATCTATGTCAGTGTGATTTTCAAAACAGTATCAATAGTGGATGTCATGCATGCTGACATATTTTGTTCAAAATGACCATTGATGTTGCCACAACAAGAAGAGGACATGAAAACAAGGGAAATGGCATCCTGAATGTGGCATTGCGACATTGTCATGTGATAAATTCATCATCTAACATATTGCATCACATAGTTTTGCTTAGTCACTGTGGCTGTCAAAACATGACATGTTTATGGAGAGAATTCCAAATGTATTTTATAGATGTGGCACTACCTGTCACAGCATTGGGCATTTCCTTTTACTATTAAAACTGCTCTAGTTTTCATTTTGTAAATACTGTACATCGTGTGAAATATAAATGGTTAATAGGTTAATATTGCATGTTAGCACAGTGTTTTAGTGATTGGTTTGTCTGGGCATTCATCATGTATATAGAACTGCTTTATAAGTTAGGTTTGAGCTTGTTTTTAATATTACTAGGTACTATTGTATTTTAATTTAAATGCAGTGTTACTTTATTTATATTGGAGTCGCTTTCGTATGAGTGGGAACACTGTACGGTTATGATACGATACGGTTACGGCATGAATTTCAAATGTTTTTGTAGACATTACGGCACTGACACGGTCATGGTACGGCACGGTAAGTTTCCCACTCATATGAAAATGACTCTATGTACCTACAGTGTAGTTAGCATTTTTACATCAATTTAAAAACACATATTATGATGATATTTTCTATACTTTTTAAGCAAAGTAGTGATTCACATTTTTAAAATGTATGTGAAGTTAAATATGTCCAATGGCTTAATAAAATAATTTTTGGACAGATTGTTTGTGTGTGATACCTCTGCACATATATTGCAAGATTGTCTTAAAGTTAAAGTAAATTTTGTATGGTTATAGGAAGAGTTTTGAGTTCATTGAATCTTATGTGAACTCTGATTGGTTGAAATGTTTCAATGGCAGGATATAATTATAAAACCAATAGATTCCATTTTTCTGTACATTGATCTGTACTCTAGTAGATGGACACAGAAGATGCCACAATGTGCTGAGAACAACAGTCATGCCACTTGACTGTCACATTTTGATGTCATCTGTGCATCTATTAGAGCTGTACAGATGAACGTAAAAATGGAACCATTTGTTAGATAACGAAAGTGCCTTAGTGCACTGTAGCTGAGGAGATGGTGGTCAGTGGATCATGTGGAGTGATTGTAAGTTATTAATATTACTGAGGACTAAATGGACAATTTTGAAATCCCTTTATTGAAAAATTAAAAATCTCAACATTTGTAGACAGTAAAGAAAGTATGATAATTATTCTTACTAATAATTCATGCATGTATTTGTAATAATTTATTGAAATTATTCATTACAAACTGTTTTAAATTAAAATTTACACCTACAGTTATAAAGTGATTATATTTAACCCATTAAAAACTAATAACTAAATGTATAGACTGTAGTCATTTAGAGACAAACAAAAACAATTATTTTGGACTAATTTACAGTGTTACACTCCTAACTGTGGCCACTACCACAAAGTCTTTCATTGCTTGACAGCTTTGAATACCCTAACCAATTAGATATTGGCACTTCACTCTGATCAACTTGAAAGGTGGAGTTTGTACATTGATGAAATGATGTAGAGTGATGGCACTTAATCTGTGTCTATACTGTCTGTTAGAGTAATATCTATTTCACAGATTTAAGTGCCATCACTCTATGATGAAAAACAATGCCTATTGATACATCAAAGGGAAGCATTGATATCTAACATTGGAAAGCAGTATTCAAAGTTGTCGAAATAGATGTCAAAAAGTAATAATTATTAAATGAAATTTTGTGGTAGTGGCCACAATTTGAAGCATAGCACTGTAAATGTCTATTAGCCTCAAATCTAATAAATATACAGGTTAAGTAAAACCACTTTATGGATACGTATGAAAATACAGAAAATACCATATTTCTAACTAGAAATTTCTGCTAATGTTTGTTTTTTACCCTTTGGAAATTATAAGTGTTCAAAGTTAAAAATTACCACCTGCATTTTCTACATATTTTTCTAAAATTGAAAATCAAATTAGCCTATTGACGTTGACTTCTGGAACAACCAATCAAGAGTGTGGACAAGTTCTACTTCATGGCTTAGCTCCTTCAACATGTACAGCAAGTTTTGTTAGTTTTGAGTTTTATTCAGTTTATGTATGTAAACTCCATCCATCGCACAAAGAAGATGCTAGTCATTTTGACTATGCAAATATTCCTATTAAATCAATGTCAACCAGTAAATTATCATAAGTGACTTTTACTGGGCACTGATCCTAGTCAGAAACTTTCCTTGAACTTCTTGGCAAGATTTTCTGCAACTTTGTCCAGGAATTCAAAAGTACTAAGGTAATCAGACCTTATGACATTAGGCAGGCCTTTGATACATCCAGCCAAGTCTTTGGTTAGAAATCCTGCTTCTATGGTAGAGATACAGACCTCTTCTAAGGCTTGGCAGAATTTCAAAAGTCTGTCGTTTCCTGTGGGAAAAAAGTTCAAAACTACAAATTACACTTTGTCTACCCAGCACCAACTGAAAATTGCTTGTAGATATAAGTTGATTGAGCCATTGATTGTATATCTTACGTACTGGTGGAATTTTTTAGATAATTCAGACATAGATAATATGAGATATGTCTTTGTTGTGAATTCTGAAAATGGGAGTAGCTTATTATTAGCAAATCTTCTGATTGTGTTCCATTTACTTGACATAGGGCATAATGAAATTTCTAAAAAATATGAAATAACTATGCGCGCAATATAATTTATAACTTACCATCCAACTTAGCACGATGCATAAGTCCTCTTGTCCATGCAAAGATTGAGGCTGTGTGAATGTATGAGTCATTGAATGAATAAATGAAAAAAGTAAGATTTAGTTCCAATATACATTAATTGTACATTCTGTCATTGCTGAGTCTTACAGGCCAGAGATCATGCAACTTTTCCTGCAGTGTGTGTGTGAACTACAGAGTTGCACCACATGTCCATGCAAGCATAGTTAATCAATTAACTATGATGCAAGGCAGTTACAACTGTTGCAGAAGTAGAATAATAAGAACTCAGGCTCCATGTCAGTTCCATGCAATAAACTGTGAGCAGTCCCTCCTTTAATTACCTCCAGATTCAGGAAAGACAAGTCTATTTGGGTGGCATAGTGGTTAAGCCACTCGCCTCTCACCAATGTGGTCCAACGGGTCGGGTCACTGGTTCGAGCCCTGCGGATGCCACATGTGAGTAGAGTTTGTTAGATGTGTTGTTCTCTCCTTGTCAACAATGATTTGTTCTTCCAGGTTCTCCTGGCTTTCCTCCCTCCGTAAAAATCAACATGTGAGTTTTTAAATTGTATGCAGAGTATATCGAATGTAGGGGTAGCAAGTGTGCAAATGAGTCTCGGAGATAATATAAAATAAAAATAAATGCTTTATTTGTTTAAGCAGGTTGGATATCTGGCAGCTTTCGCTGATGTGGACCTGCTGCCCCTCACACTCACTACCACTACATTTCTTATTTTAGCACACAACACTCAACTCACATGTTGATTTTTATTTTTTTTAGCAGAAATGCTACTCAGAAAATCCGAGGATAAATAAAGAATATTTATTTATTTTATTGGAAACTTGTCCGAGTTTCCAATAGACTTGCCTTTCCTGAATTCAGAGGGAAAAGGAGGGACTGCTTGCAATCTATGTCTGTAACTGAAGGGGTTTAAATGGAAGGATGCAACTACCAGTTGTACATACTGCCACCCTCTTTGCCTCACCATCAGTTACTACTGGCTCATGCAGTTACATCCCCTAAATACTGGTCACAACCAGCTTTTATACTGTAGCCACCTACTTCAAATCGTATTGAAACTCCCTGTAACTGATGCATGCAATACAGTATATATGCTCAACAGCTTTTAGAAGTGGTGAACACTTGGCACAACATGCCATGTTATGTATAGTACTGCAAGGAAACATCATGTACATCATGCGCATGTCTGGTCTGTGCAGCTAAATCATTTCGCCATTTGTAAAATTATGCAATGCGCCAGACAGGTATTAACTAGGGATATGGTGAGACTGGCCAGTCAAGACAGCACAGTTATGCAAACAGTGGTAATCCAAATCAATGAGCAGCATTAATTAGTGCACATGTATGTAATCTTAATAACATACCAACAGAGTTAGTGGAAGTTTCTTTGCCTTGTTGGTGCATTCTATAATGTCTTGTTACTGTTCCATGAGCTGCTTCAGCTTCTACAGTTTTCCCATCAGGACATACTAGAACACTGGTCATCATACCAAGAGAACCAAAACCTATAACACAATGAACATAACTGTGAAAAAGTACATGCCATGTTGTTTAGCCATGCTGTCTCGGCAACCTGATTTAATAACACAGCAATGTTGACCACTCAGAATGCAACATGGCACTGTAAAGTCTTTTAAGGTCATATGGAATCTGCTCTACCAAGGTTTGCATATGTGCCCAGCCAGCCAGTATACTTTGAGAAGCAGTGAAGCCAACAAAGTGTTGAGACATCAATGATGAATCAACCAACTGAATCCCAGTCAAGATTTTAGTCAGCTGGTAGGGTACATTTATACTAGGTAATTTTGCAAATAGAGGTATAAAAGCAGTAGGGACAACCTAACAAGGGCTACTGGAACAAAACTGACCAATTTAGTTATAACTTTGACTGACCGATGGCCTACGCCTGCATTTCATATATCCCATCCCATTAGGGAGTTTAATGCAGTAATATTTAGATTTAGAATAAATCACACATTCCAACAAGTCTTCCATCCAATCAGCATTCACTAGAAAACCGGTAATTAATGTCTTTACCCTCATTAAATAAAGATTTATTATTATTATTATTATTAAAACTATCCATGAAATTACCACTTATACACTATGGATTATTTAGCATCATCTACTTCATTGTCTAAATAACAATTGTCCCTTGTGGTAACTGTATTTACCTTGAGCCACAGAGTCTGATTGTACATCACCATCATAGTTTTTACAAGCCCACATAAAACCACCCTCACATTTCATAGCATAGGCCACCATATCATCAATAAGACGGTGTTCATACCAGATCTTGTTGGCCTCAAACTTCTCTTTGTATTCACTGGGAAACACACACAAATAAATGAGCTGCATCATTTGCAATATACTTGACATGTGTATATATAAGTGACCATATGTGTTGCCTTGAAAGCCGAGGAAATTAACTAGCAAACTATTGAGGAATTTTGGGAATTGGGGTCATTTTCTGTTCATAGAGCTCTTGATTTACTTAATAATTAGGCCAATGTTAGATTTCATGCTTAACGAATGAGGTGACATAATCCTAATATTACATATATGTTATACATATTATTTTGTATCTAGTTCAATCAACAAATGAATATGTACCATTTTAAGGTATTTTTAATAGTGTACTAGATATTTATATATAAATTTCTAAATTAGTTTTTAGTACATTATGGATGAAGAGCCACTTCCTAGTGGAAATACTGTTAATAATATTATAAGTCATCGTCATCATCATCATCCCATCATCATTATTATTTACTTGCAGTGACTAGTTGTGTGCCTCCCAAAACACCCAGGCTATATTAATTGTTATGCTTGAATCTCTAACAAAAATTGAGCTTGTGAATATAAAATAATTAATAACAGCCCATGAAGAACAATAGCTTGAAAACTTACGTTTCATAGATTTCCTGGAATATATCTTTGAATCGACCATCATACTTTTTTAAAATGGTATTTTTGGTACTAAAATGACAATTTTGAGATGTAAACAAGGCATTAGTTTTAGTGCATCAAAATATGCACCTTTCTGCTTTAGAAACGTACATTTTACAACATTCAAGGAGTTGGGGAAATGCTGGAATTCCATTTGATGGTTGGTTTGTACGAGGCATTGGATGATGTACTAAAACCTACCTCATATATAGTGGATATTTCTTTTCTAATGCATACTTGAATGAGCTGTGTGCAAATGCTCTGATAGACTGCAATAAATAGATCGACATGTAAATGAATATTTGACTGACTGACTGACTGAATTAATTAATTAATTAATAATCTAACCATGACTTGATTAGTATAAAATACACTCAGTAACCAACTAAGCCACAGCACTGGCTGCTCTTCAAACTAAATGATGCTCATTTCTGAATAATATTTATCAAAGAACATGACAAAAACATCTGATTTTGCATGTCTATTTGATCATATGGTAGACTGTCAACATCAAAGGATTTTTGCATCTCAGCCAGTCAATGGCTAGTTCTTGAATTGAAAACCTCATTTCTTAGGACTAGCTAGTTACTTCAGATGCTAAAAACTGACATGACATATGTCATTAAATGACAAATTTTGATGAAACCAGCCATGAGAAACGAGATGCACACCATTTCAGATTTTAATGGATCAGAAATAAACAGACGTTAAGGGGCTGGTTGTTTGAAAGATGATTAGTGTTAATCCAGGATAAACTCTAAAGAAAACAATTCATTTTAATCCAGGAATAAATCTAAGAAAGAAATGATACCATTCATTTTAACCTATGCCAGGATTAAATCTATAATTAAAGAAAACCATTCATTGTAGTCCAGAATTAGCATTAATCGCCCTTTGAACAACCAGGCCCTGGGCATTCTGGCCTGCTGGCTTCCACTATATGGAAATAAATACCCTCAGTTCAGGCTACCTCAGTCTGTATTGAACATTCCCATGGACACTCCACCACCATCTTTAAACTGATGTACAGTGTATTCAATAGGCTTACTACCATCGTCAGGTGTGTATGTCATGACTACTTTTCCAGGACCAGGTACAACAAAATCTGTGGCTTTGTACTGTAACAACATATTTCAACAACAATGATTGAATGATCCAACACTGGCTGCACACAAAGGATGGATATAGTATGATATGGTTATCTGTTTGGTTATATTCTTATACTTACGGATATAACTATAATTTTGATGGCTAAGTACTACATGTGGGATAAATCCTAAATTCATTGGACAACAATTAAACTTTATCTACAGAGGATGAGGCATGACCAAAGCAATATTGTACTCTGATAACTGATTGGCCCTGCATTAAATGGATAACGAACACCATTTTATCCACTGGATGGATTTACTTGGTGGAAAGCCCTAACTACTCTTCATGCAACTTGAGCCAGTGATGGATCAAAGTGCAGGGATAATAGTGCAATACAAATAAGATAAATAAATTAAAGGTTGCTATGAGCTTTCAATTGGAAAGAATTCTTTTGAAAACTTTTAATTCTGTAGCTGGTAAATATTCTGCATCAGGCATGGTATGACTTCTGTTGATGGTCTACACAGTTGCAATAATAGATACAATTGGTTCCATATGCATATAATAATGTTAATTCAATACAGAAGTGTCTCAGACAAACAATACCTGGTCAGCATGTGCATGACGGCCAATGATTATGGGCTTTGTCCATGCTAAAAAGTTTGAGAACAAAATGTAACTAATATTATAAATATTATTAATACAAACTACACAAAATTAACCACCCTTTGAGTAAATTGATACTTATTTAACAAACTGAAGATGGTAACGTTTTGAGTTGTCTGTCTTCTTATTGACACAATCTTGACGTCATAAAATGTTCAAAACTCAAGTGGAATCACGAGCGCAGCGATTTCACTGCAAAGTTTTGAACATTTTATGACATCAAGAGTGCGTCAATAAGAGGACAGACAACTCAAAACTATCTTCAATTCGTTTTTTACAACAATTTTTTGAGATAAAAGTTAAAAAATCCATTTCAAATGGGGCAACAGAACAAGTGCACGTACCGAAATGTGTCATCAGTGTGTCTGTCCTCTTATTGACACACTCTAATCAACCAATCAGATTGCGAGATTAGTGTCAAGTGTTGTAAAAAACTTGATACTTACTTGTTACAAGTCTTGGAATATTTTGACAAATTATAGCTTCCCTAAACACTGTCCCTCCTAAAATATTCCTGATAGTACCATTAGGGGATTTCCACATCTTTTTCAGTTTAAACTCTGGAAAAAAGGTAATCAATTAATTCAAATTTCACATTGTGCCAATTAAGAAAAGATGGAAATTATTTCACATCTGTACAATACACTTGAGGAATATATGTACACAAGTGTGTGTGTGTGTGGGGGGGGGGGAGAGTAATGGTAGCGACAGGCAATTGGATGATGGCAGGGATATAGATACTTACAGTATCATAACTTTTAGGGGATCAAAATCAATAGGATTGCTACCTTTCAGAGGCAAAAATTATGTGTTGTCACACCCACCTGGATAAGACTGAGGTACGTTTTAAGGTCATCCCACCCTCTATATATAGCAGCCATCCCCAGGTACCTCACTTCCTCATAATTTCCTTTTCTCAACCCCTGAGCAATAGAGACTGTATTTGGCCACAAAATTATCCAAACTTTAATATCCCACCTTCCACTCTTTTCTCATCAGGTGTAATTGTTGCACATTTTATACCAACACTGTATTTCTTGATAGCCTCAGCTGCATCTACAGTAACTGTTATATAGAAAACATCAAATTAACAACTAGTTTTTAGTCAAGGGAAATGTTTTTTGTTGATTTTAGAGCAAGTGATTGGGTACCCTGTGGTGGTAGCAATCATGAAATGACTGTCAGGTAAACAAACAATAACTTGTCTACTGAAGCAATGAATTCTTGGATTGTCAACTCAAATAGTAATATATAACACTGAACAATTTAAGATAGTTTGTTGTTCTTTTGTCTGGTACGTGTTATTAAGTCCTAGAATGCACTTTTACTTTGGTAATAATTCTGTCTATATTACACAAAATGTATCATATAACTTTTCATAATGCTGGCATGAGTAATTTTAAAAATGACTACAATCCACACAGGAGCTGCACACAGACTGTTCCTTGATGTTTATTTCCAATACCTTGATCATCAGTTGCATCACGATTTTGTATGCTCAGATCAAAGAACTTGATATCAGCATCAACATATGGGAAAATCAACTTCTCTTTTATCAAGTCCCAAATGACTCTATAAACAAAACATAAAATTATTTCAATCTTCTGGGTAAATATTTTACATTCTAATAGTAAAACCTGAGCCAGACAAAATATACCCCTTCTTAAATTGTAAAATTGTGCAGTTCTTAGTATTAGCCATATGTACCAGTCCTGAATTCCACTATATGTTAAATATATGTGTATCTAGGAAATGACAAAGGGTGGTGACAGAAAAAAACATGAATATTGTACCCCCTCCCCATTAGTTAATATTCCCCTTCCAGAGGCAACTTGAATAAAGAGGGGGGGGGGATGTGATGGGGATACAGAGATCACACTTATTTTTAAAAGCTACTAGCTAGAATTAAAAATATTTATTAGTAATAACTGTATCGACCAAGAAACAATACAAAGAAATGAACTGTAAGTCTTTAGACAACCTGGAATTTATGACCCAATCTGTGACGTGTCATTGTATGCAACAAACAGCTGACTTAATTGTCAAACTTGCTCGAAATATAAAATTTGTACATTACGTATTAATGAGCATCATCTTTAGACGGTATTTTGCTCAAATTCGAGCTCTTCTACTAAATCATATGGCATCCGATACATTTTGGAGTTTGGTCAAAGACTTTGACCACGGACATTTTTCCGTGTACACCATCTCCCTTGAAGTGTCAAGCGAGGCATGCAAACACGTCTCAATATAACATAAAATAATTCGCCAAAAAAACTCCAGTTGACAGAATCAATAAATAAATTTACAAGATAACTTAATTTCACATTCGAGTCGATTTGTTAGCATTAAAAAAAAAAAATGTAACCGCGGAATAAAAACATGACTCGGAATTCCTACGATCTTATCATTCAGGTACGCTTAAATTACTGACACTTTTGAAGGTTAGAATTATTTATAAAAAAAGGCGACGAAAAGCAATGAATCTGTTTTAGAACATGAGCAAGAAATGTAAGCTAGAGGATGGAAAGATGGTTTGTATAAGTAAGGGTTTTCCCTGGTAACTTAAGTCTTATATTGTTGTGGATCGAGTGATCGTAGGATAACTGTTCAGTTAGAAATTTAAGCTTAAATACCTTGTCATTTCATCTCCTTGCATTTCTACTACAGGACCAGCTAAAAGAGAATTCGAATCATTGATTTTATAATTAGGAAAAATAATAAAATAAAATTTGCGAAGATCCAGATAGCTATGCAGTGTAAGCTTATGCATGTACACACAAAGTACAACTACGCCTCAAACACTGAAATAACAATACGATTTCTTATATGCAAAGCAAAAGCATAAAATAATCACAATATACACCCACTGAAAAGCTGAATGAGTTTAAGACTCAGCTATTGTATTACCTTTAATTTTGCCCATTTTTTCTGTAGTTGGTTCCTAAACAATTTCGTACTCCAGTGCGTTGCACAACAAACTGAAGTTAAGTGGCAGACGTAGTATCCCGGCATGCATGACTAAGATCGACCTTTGACCATCGCAAACAGGTGATGTGATCGCGTCCCAACGCCTTAATGGAAAATATTTATAGAAACATGTAATGTCCTTGTTTATAAGTCCTTCTAATGGCAGTATTTATGGATTACTATTTGTTATATTTTTCCTTGATTTATCCCAAAAAGAAGAAGAAGAAGAAGGAAAAAAAGATATGTAGAAATTCTTGGTATAGGCTACCTGTGTGGCGCAGTCCCAGGGTTTTTCGTGACGCGTGATCTCAATGCAAGCATCAGGGCTCAAGCATTGTCATCAGTTCTCGTGACGACTCGGCAATGGAGAAAATCCTCTCTCGTGATCCACTTTCGTGCAAAAATGTCTTTACGTGACGTAGGGAATAACGTAGTAATTTTTCGTAATTTTAATCAAGTATTTTATTGTCCTGTTCTCGTGAATCACTTCCAAAGTACCCGCGAAATGTAATGACGGTGTATTAAAATAGATTAATGTGAGCAAAGTTAAAGAGGTTTATATTATTAATGTTTTTGTCAAATTATGAAACAGTTGTCCGTGATTCGTGAATTGGTCTTTTTATTTTCTGTGCATGTTGTGGGCCGTGACGTGGCTTCCCCCCCCCCCCCCCCCCCCACCTCACCACGTCACTGTATGACTGTATGTGCCAACTGGAAAGTTGGGAAAAGGAACGTAGGAAACATAGTCTGCGGGCATTTCCACGATCGAACTACGATTTAGAAAAATAACCTAAAATCCTATATCTTTTTCTTCTACTATGGAATTTAGCAGTGGAATCGCGAGCAGCGGATTCCGCACCTTTTCTATTTCATGCTATTTCAAAGTTGTTTCGTGCTTTCGTTTTATACATTGATAACTGTCATGTACTTCCGGTCAGTAGATCTAAGAACAAAACTCTAATGCATTAGAGTTTTATTCAGTGATTCAAGCATACGTGTTGTAGATAATGATATACGGATGATCTTAGATCTACTGATCACCGGAACATGATAAAATAACTCATATAACGCGCGCTCTGATTGGCTGAAAACCCGTGTTTGATGAGAGTATCAAACACGCTCACGTCAATTTGGTTTTTCGCCGGTATTTTCTTTTTCCTTTTTTCGTCTATTTGCGTGTTAGTTATTTTATAAAAGAAATAAAAAACGGTTTCCCGTGTCCGATAGCCTGATCAAAACACTTGTGATGTTGGGAGAACACTCGAGAGCTGTGAAAGCACTCGGCTTATAGTCCAGGAAAATGGTGCAAAATTGTTCAAACTAGGGTAACAAGCATGAAATTTGGCACAGTGATAGGCCTCTGTGCTCTGAGGAATTCTGGATATGGGGCCACGCCAAATCACGAATACTTACGGATTTATAGTCTTGGAATTAATTATCTTTCAGAAAATAAAAAAGAGCATTTATTTTTAATGTAAAATGATGATATTAAGTATATAGATAGTATAAGGTACGCGTAAAAGATATTCACCAATAGCCACGCCCTTTTAGGGGTACTTACGGAATCAGAGCTACGGAATACATTATGCCTTAAATTGATATTTAGAGTTCGTCCTGCACTGTTGGTAATCTGAAAACTTGCACAACGATAAATGTTTATACTCTGAGTAATTCTGGATATGGGGCCACGCCCAACAACGAGTACTTACAGGATTATAGGAAAGGGATTTATTGTTTTGCGAAAAATAGAAAAGAGCAGTTCCTCTTAATGTAAAATGATGATATCAAGTATATAGATAAAGGTATGCGTAAAAGATATTCATCAGCAGCCACGCCCTTTTTGGGGTACTAACGGAATTAGAGCAACGGAATACATTATACCTTGAATGGATACTAAAAGCTTTTCCTACACTGTTGGTAATCTGAACACTTGCACAAAGATAAACATTGATACCCTGAGTAATTCCAGACATGGGACCACGCCCAACAACGAGTACTTACAGAGTTACAGAAAAGGAATTTGTATTGTTTCTTTTTTAATTTCTAAAATGAAAATTGTATTATTGTAAATCGTTGTAGTAAATCGTAGTGCCATAGTGGAATAGTCAGTAAAGCGTTTTGCTGACTGCCACCCCTATTACAGCCGTTATCGATAACACGTAGAGGTTCGTTCAAAATCTCGTGCTTGATTTTTGTATTTTGCCGGACATCAATCATTTGTATTTCTATGGCAATCACGTTCTAGCTCCTCCCACTTGTTTATTTTCACGGTCGAGATCACTCTAGAGTCTCAAGAATTCAAAGCTTTCGAGCTCGAACTGTGTGTGTAAGCGAGCGATTGTATTAAATAAAGTACAAGGGCAACCGGGTTTTGCGCATCATAATTTTTATTGTAAACTAGAAAATATATTCGACGAAATTCATGCATAGACAATTCGACAGAGCGAATGATATTCTGCATAATAACATTTTAAAAATAGATGTTTAATAGGACGTTTGCTGTTAGTATAAAATTGTGTTGACTTTGTGAGTACATTTGATTCTGCATGCCTCAGATGGAGACTACATTTCACTGCCCTTCAGTTTTTCTGAGCCATTCCTTCGAAAAAAGGAAAATATGTGGTTTTTAACGTCGAAAGATTTGAATTTTTCGAGCGAGGAAATAAACACAGTGACGAAAACTCGGCGAGAGGGCGGAGCTAAAGCTTGGTTGCCATAGAAATGCAGATGATTGATGTCTGGCAAAATCAAAAGTCCAGCTCGAGTTTTTGAACGAACCTCTACGTGTTATCAATAACGGCTGTAAATACTTGCAGAATAACATAGCGATAGAATGCATTTACAATCTGTAAAGTATATGTAAGATAATGTCATTTACAACGATTATTATGTAGCCATGGCTAGATATAATTTGTGTCGAAAATTATGATTCGCACCCTTCTTTAAATAACTTTCAAGCAGCCAGGTTTTTGCTATTGACATAAATACCTATTTATTTGAAATCTGCGCAACTTGAAACTTGATGCTAAGTGCGAAAAACAAAACATATTGGTGTTCATTAGGACAGCCTATATTTTTTTAAATATCTGGCAAAACTGCTTGTAAAAACAATAGCATTTTTTCAATTCACATTGATTTACACACAATAAATGTGATGGAGTCATTGTGGCCCTACAAGTGAGCCACATTTTTAACCCCCAGGCGGTCCCTTCTAATGGGGCAATTTAGCTACTTTTTCGGGCCACTTTGGCCATTTTCGTGGGGCTATATTTTGACCCACAGGCGGCCCTTAATGATATTGCATATGGGACAAAGTTTGGCCCCCTTACATTTACCGTGCATATGCAGTAGTATAGTAAGACTGAAATATTAGTATTTGCACCCTTAATGACTTTCGTGCTATCGACTGATGTTTCATTAAAAAACTTGGTTGTTTGTTTATATTTTTTGTATTCACTTGCCTCCCTAGTAATGATCTGGCTCTATTTCCTCTGGAATAGATGTTTGGTAATAATTAGAAATCTACAAATTTCGTTAAATTGCTTATCAACAATTTGTAACTTTTGCGTTTCTTTTTGTTCTACTGGAATTAAGGTATAAGGATTGGTTTTGGACCACAATACGCTCAATGTCGATTTGCGTGCTGGCTTTATAATATCTTCCTATTCACGTATACATTTTTTGAAAGCTTACACCCAATTTCAAAATTACGCGACCTAGTGGCGATGGCTTGTCTGGATTTTAAGCTTCTGTCAATCAAATTGTAACGACTATAGAATTTGTAAAATTTTAGCTTTCTAAATTCAGAAACAAAACAAACTTGAATTTATTGGCAGAACATTTAGTATTTTCCGACTTTTGATGTAAATTTCAGCTTGCTTCAGGGAGAACGAAAAGTCGGAGCTTTGATTGACGGTAGTCAAAACACTAAAAAAGCCATAAAAAAGCGTAATTTTGAAGATAGGTGTAATAAACATAGTTTTTAAACATAATTTTGATGCATCAAATTGCTACAAAGTTTTGGGCTAATCCATTAAAATCAAAGGAAGTTGTAGCATGCTTGTAAACGTGCAAATTTGCAATTCAGAAAAAAAGGACAAAAAAATTGGAGAAAATATTTAAATAAATTCAGACTGTTAATTACTTGTCTTTTTCTGTGGATTTTTGAAACCTATGTTTAATGAGCTTTTAGCAAATGTATGCCTTTATAGCAATATATTATAAAATCTGCACATAATCTGATGATAGAGGTAGAATTGGGCTTAAAACCAGTCCTGATACCTTAAGTTTGTTTCTCGTAGTTTTTAAAGTGCAAAAAATTAATGTTGCCTCTTACACTCTCCCCCGCACTTGCACATTACTGTACAGGGAGGTTTGGACTTCTTGCAGGAGCAACGCCCTTTGCAGCCCTTTTTAGGTGCAGAAACATTTGATCAAAACTGCTTCAGACAGATGTGTCCATATTGGCTCCCAGGTACCACCATCACATCGTTTCCATCCCCATGCAGATGGCAAAGGGATAGTTTGCCTCGCAGTGAGTGACTGCCCCCAACAATAAGAAACAATAAAAATTCCTTTTCTGTAACTCTGTAAGTACTCGTTGTTGGGCGTGGTCCCATGTCTGGAATTACTCAGGGTATCAATGTTTATCTTTGTGCAAGTGTTCAGATTACCAACAGTGTAGGAAGAGCTTTTAGTGTCCATTCAAGGTATAATGTATTCCGTTGCTCTAATTCCGTTAGTACCCCAAAAAGGGCGTGGCTGCTGATGAATATCTTTTACGCATACCTTTATCTATATACTTGATATCATCATTTTACATTAAGAGGAACTGCTCTTTTCTATTTTTCGCAAAACAATAAATCCCTTTCCTATAATCCTGTAAGTACTCGTTGTTGGGCGTGGCCCCATATCCAGAATTACTCAGAGTATAAACATTTATCGTTGTGCAAGTTTTCAGATTACCAACAGTGCAGGACGAACTCTAAATATCAATTTAAGGCATAATGTATTCCGTAGCTCTGATTCCGTAAGTACCCCTAAAAGGGCGTGGCTATTGGTGAATATCTTTTACGAGTACCTCATACTATCTATATACTTAATATCATCATTTTACATTAAAAATAAATGCTCTTTTTTATTTTCTGAAAGATAATTAATTCCAAGACTATAAATCCGTAAGTATTCGTGATTTGGCGTGGCCCCATATCCAGAATTCCTCAGAGCACGGAGGCCTATCATTGTGCCAAATTTCATGCTTGTTACCCTAGTTTGAACAATTCAGCATAAAACCTGCACCATTTTCCTGCACTATTACGGCTAACTAGTTAGTTGTTTCGTGCTTTCGTTCGTTTTATACATTGATAACTTAAAGAATAAAAAACGGTTTCCCGTGTTTGATGGCCTGATCAATCCTTAAGTTATCAATGTATAAAACGAACGAAAGCACGAAACAACTAAATAGCATGAAATAGAAAAGGTGGAAGAGTACGTAATTCGTATATCCAGCTACACCATATAGTCTGAATCAAAATCCTTTAGAATAGTCTAGTTCCGAGATATGCTTCACCTGCCACATACTATGCACGTATGCACGTAGAAACCCTGTCTTTATACTTTTGTACGTTCCGGGTGTACTCGATCTCAGAAGTCGGGGGATTCCACTTGTACAAATTGTAGTTTTCTTCAGTTTTGGTTGATTTTGGCTTAACAACAGCATCAAATACAGTTTAAAGGACCCCAAGTTTCCTATTTTCCAATTGTTGTTGTTGTTGTTGTTAATTTTTGTGGTTATTGGCTTTATGCCAGTAACACACTATGTCATGGGCTTCAAGGGTGCGTGCGTGCGTAATTCGGAAATCCCCGAAGTAGAGCCGAATTGTCAAGCCGAAAGATATGCGAACTTCGTGCGCCCGTCCGAGGGTGTTGAAGTCGATTATTAACTAGACGCACTAGTTTCATGTGCGTTCACTCGTGCCCATGTAAAGAAGCCCAAAATCGGCTTAAAAAGGACATTTAGATTAGCTGCCGCTAGAGTAAGAGCGATTGACGTTGCCGTTAATAAACTTTTTAACAAGACGCACGTCCGGAACCGTACTCGCACTGGTTGCCTGTAGTTCAACAAGCCGCAGTAATAAAGATCTTTAATTTGTCTGTCAACAGCTATTAGTGTTTGCCTTTGTCCTTCTATTATCATGCATGGTATTATCACATGCAAAAATGATTACCTGCGAATATACCAGTTTATTCAACTTTTTATTTCACTATATATCTAAATTAATTGTTTGCCGTAAAGTTAAGACTTCTACAACGGCGTTTTTAGTGACACAATAACAAATCGTGTTTTTTTTCGTTCCTGTTTCAGATGTTTTATCCATTACTCGTGACCAAGCGCATCAGGTCAAATAGAATAAGTTAAAAATAAATTGAATTTCAATAAACTTACCAACTACCAGTACCAAGGGCACTAGGACAAAGTCGGTGTGTGTGTGTATGCACTAGTCGAAGTAAACCCCTACCCCCACCCCCAACCAGGGATAGGCCTTGAAATGTGTCTATATCTATATTATATCTTGACATTTTCAAGATTATAGGCTGAAAACTGTCACGAGCTACGCGGGCTTCCTGTTGTCTATTTTCCCGCCATTATCACGAAAAACGCGTGCGCGCGTCAAAGATCGATTCTACTTCCAAAAATTCTCCATTTTATCAGTTTTCATTTTTGACTGACTTTTTACTGTTTCATTTATCCAGATAATACTCTGCTTTGTATTAAATTAAACCATGGACTTCGTCGATAATTCAATAGCACTCTGCTGAAGTAAAGAAGAAGCAAACGAAGAAATGGCCCGTTTTCGTTTTCTTCCTCCAACAAAAAAAACAGTGAAGGATCCAAGTGTCAGGGTTGGGAGAAACGTAAGCTTATTAAATTAAGTTTACTATATTGTCACTTCTGCTATTCATTTAGTTTTTCTTCTAATTATATAAACGCAGTTTCTGCAGGTTTTTATTTTGAGAGGTAGTTAAAGTTCTACACTTAAAATTTTCTCTCTTTATTGCACTATGTCCAGATTAATATTGGCCAAACCAAAAGTAACGGAATACAAAGACGATTGGAGCCAGTTTTTATTCCAAAACAAAGACTTTATAAACGAGGAGTTTTGAACCACAAGAATGTAAATGAGTCCCAAGGAAAGCAAGAAACTCCTTCGCCAAATATCAAACCAGAGGAAAAGAAGGTCAAGAAACTATTAGCAAAACATCAGAAACAACCCCAAAAGCGTGCTCCAGAACGGAAAGGTGACAGAGAATTATTCCCTGAGAAAAAAAGGGATGTTCCAAGTTCGGAAATCGATATCCTAGAAATTGTTGATGTAAACTTTGACAGGAAAATCGAAAAACATGAAAATGAAAAGGAGAATAAACGCAAGGATGGATTCAAGAAACCTACCTCTAAGCCTTCTTTGTCAAAGAAAGCCAGACAGGTAGTTTCACTGTTTTCAAAATGATCATTCTTTCATCCATCAATTCCATTCATTCATAAATTCCTTCCTTCCTCCCTCACTTCCTTTCTTCCTCTGTCCCTTCTATTTTTCTTGGACCATTAATCTAATGATCCATACATTCATTCATCCTTCCTTCATTTTTTTCATTTATTTATTCATTCATTCATACTTACATATCTTCCTGTTCATTCAGTCATGTATTATTCCCACTTTAAACTCAATTTAGCAAGCCACATATTTTATTTGCATTTCTTATACTGCTTTTCCTTGAACGTTTCCTCGTATAGAAAAGAGTAAATCAATCAGTTATTGATATCATAAGGAAAACACAACAGAGTATCCAGGAAATCAGAACCAAAGCAATGTATGGACAAGACAACTCTCAAGGTAAAGGAAGAAGGCCTGAGAAAATAGCTGTCTTTCCACCCATCAACTTCCTGGAAGACCAGCAAGGAACTGCCAATGTTAAATACAGTGCTTTACCTAATCTTTACTCAAGAAAGTGTTCAAAGGGATGGCTGTTTTCTCAGAATATGTTCTCCAGAGATTTCAAAGAAATAATTACATTTTTTTGGATAAGTTTGTTATTTATAAATACACTACATTTCAAATATTTCACCAGAAATTGAGATGAGTGTCAAAGGGAAGAAAAGACCACGTTTGAATGTTGAGGTATCTTTGTGTGTGCCAAACAAAGGTATACAAAAAACACAAGTAAGTTAGTATAATATATGGTATATATCACTTAAATATTGAATCTGTACATGTACATTTGTTTCCCAAAGTATGTTGCAAATAGGAACTGATTGGAAATTCCTATACAGGGACCAGCTGTTCAAACGTTGCATGGTTAGCCCTAACCCAGGGTTAAATCTAAAGAAAACTATGGGTGTTAATCTTGGGTTAAAGAAAACTGGCTTTTGAGCAACCAGGCTTAATAGTATTTGAGATGTAATAGTCTATTGATTGGCTCAGGCTCAGGCATATATATATGGTCCACACATCTTTGAACTGCATGTGGAGATGTCAAGGGCATGCACTTAGAGAGCGAAAGGAACATTTCCATTGTGTCAAATTATGTTTATTACAAGTATAACTGCATGTGGAGATGTCAAGGGCATGCACTTAGGGAGCGAAAGGGACATTTCCATTGTGTCAAATTATGTTTATTACAAGTATATCTGTATCAAAATATGGAGACTTGCATGTTTAATAAAAGCAACATATTCTTGAACCTTTTTAGTGTACAGTGCAAGAGTCTGGTAGCATTGAAGAAGAAACCATTGGTTATGAACATCAAAAGATCAAAAGCTTCCAAGATATTGAAGATTTACTATAAAAACTCAGTTAATTCAAGGTCCAGTAGTTTTTATTGAAGCTATACAAGTACATAGGAGCCCATTGCTCCCAACAACATTTAAGTCTTGAGTACAAATAATTTGGAATTTCTTAAATATATCAATTTTGACAATATATAGAGATTTGGGGATGTTAAAATGTTCAGTTAATGAGGTAACTGCATATTTTTGCAAATTCTAAGAAAGAATCAATTCAAAATTTATTCTCTTCTCTAAAATATTTTAAAACAGCATTCTTAATTTGTCATTGTGATGTTATTCATCAATGTATCATGATACTGTTTTCCGTATTCTTATTGCTTTTTGTTGCCGTGTTTCCCAAATGATGCATTTTGATACAATCCATTTTTCCCCTAAAAATGCATCGGCAGTTACTTTTAGCTGCAAGCAACTATTGGAACACTAAGAGTTGTACATGAGTGATCCTGTGCATGTCTGTGTCTGAAAGGAAAAAAACGAAAATGAATGTTAACATTTTAAATATTATATTACAATGATCAAACATCTATCCTTAAAAGATGCAGGTTGAACTAATCAAAAAGCCATACATATCAATGACAGTTTTATTGGAACAACAGAGAAAGTAGTAATGCAATATGATTGTATGAATGTTAATTGCCTATAACGTCTACGAGATTAGTTTATATTATGAATCTTTGCGTGATGAAAATAACCCTTCAAATAAAATTAAGTCTATCGGCTGTATATTTTCTGAGATATGAAGGTTTGAAATTTCAAAATGCAAATGAGATTATTTAAGGGATTTGACGTTATAGTCCACATTCTGTCTGTACTCAACAATAACAGGATATCTTCCCTACCTTACACAAAACTTCTTGCCACACTGATTACAGTAAAATGGCATAATTTCATTTTGTCGGCAACTTTTCAAGGAGCACTTGTTAGTTTTCTTTGATTTTTTCAGGACAAGGTCTTTACATCCACTTAGTAAATGTTTCTCTACCTGTATAATCAAAGAGTCTGCAAGTTAAATTAAATACAGATAAAACTGTGTATGATTACTCTGTCAAGCAACCAACTCCATATTATTCACAGTAACACATACATGTACCAAAACAATGGATTTATAAAATGGAGGCTTGACTGTAACAGCTAGCAATAATGTAGTACGTACAAATGTACTTGGCTATCAAAATACACACACATCACCTTGTAATGCATGGTCCAAGATTACACAACCTTTTAGCTTTAATCATTCTAATATAAAGGTTATCTATCTACATGTATCTATCTACATGGAGCAAGGATGGCACAGTTGGTCAGTGTGCAGCCTAATCTTACTCGTAAGAGGTCTGACTTTATATTCCCATTGACTTCATATCCTAGTTTCAACTTCTTTCTTTTGTATGTAAGCTTTAAATTAATAAGCATTAAGTGCCCCTAAAACTGAGCAGTGTTGGAGAAAAGGGGGCTAATTAAGTGTGCCCCATTGGCTTCAAGTTTATCTGTAACTCTTGAAGTTGACTGTTGCCTGTTACTGATGTAAAATAAGGTAACTTTATGTTTTACCTTAACAAAACTATTTATTTAGCACCAGCAGAAGTATATTACAATGTATTTATATAAGGTTGGTATATATGTAACAAAATTTGTTCCCCTTACACCTAACTTCAAATACACTGTAAGTTTTCACTGACTAGTTTGTATGTTTACCTGATCATTGACATCTTCATCTTTAGCTTTCTTGATAATTTCACCACATACTGGACAAACAGGGACATACATCTAAAATTATAGCAATTTGTAAAAGTAACAAAATTTTATGACTTGAGAGTAATCATTGTTACAATTTATTTTTTACTCTGATGAAGGTCCAAGGCTGAAAACATGAAGTTTAGGCCCTATAATAGGCACCCAAAACAAAAGAAGTTTGAAGTCCTATTAAAAGCAAAAATTTGGTTGTCCAATTTAAGCTTAATTTGTACGGAGCCAATGGCTTTCAAAGCTGCTTAATGGGAAATTGATCAAGTTCCTTAATTTGTAGCTGAGTTTAGATTAGATTTGTATGTATGTTGATAAGTGATCTGTCTGATTGTGTTATATATAGTCAATTGAAAAAACGTAGTTGGGTTTTAAAAACATAGAACATAGAAGCTGAGACCTAAATGGTGCATGGGATTGGTGAATAATTATATTCTGATTTATTCATTTATGCTGCAACTAAACGTCCCACCAATGCACTGGTCCTGCATACGCTATTGATCAGCATTTTGCATCGAAGGCACAGTGTAAATGAATAAATCAGAATATAATTATTCACATCCCATGCTCCATTTCGGTCTCAGCTTCTAAGTTGTATGTTTTTAGACCCGACAACGTTTATATATAGATTATTATAGCCTGTGAACAGGCTCTCTGGGGGAGGGGGAGGGGGAGGGGAAGGGAAGGGAAAGAAGGGGAGGGGAGGGGGCAGAAAGAGGGGAAAGGGGAGAGCCTGTAAGCATCCTTTGGAGAAAACCGTTCCGCCCCCAACTAATTAATATTCAAAGTCACGCAAGAAAGGTCACGGTTGAGTTTTCAAAATTAATCAAAAGTCAAGCTTTTATTTGAATTACAGTGTAAATTATTATTAATTTCTTTGCAACTTGGACTTTTTTCTCGCTGACAAACGATTTTTTTACAAAGACGAGCGATTGACAAGACAAACTTCAGTCAAATGTACGACCGTTAATGTCCCTCAAAACTTGAAATAAATTATCTAGAACGTGGTTTATCAGAGTTTATTCTCCAAGCTTTAGTCTTAAAAAGCTCAGTTGAATAAATTAAACAAATTATCTCCGAAACGTATTACTGTCGGCCGTGAATCATTCTTCGCCTTTTGCAGCATCGAGCGTTAATTTGAAGACCATTCAATAACTTAATACATACAGAAACAAAAATCTGAATCAAAATCTTTACTACAGTGACACTAAATGAACTTCATCAATAACGATGGCCACAATTTGCTTCCCTAGATGACCTAGATTGCCGTTGCGAAGTTCCTTCAGCCATGTTTCCTGGAGGACTTAAGTGTCATTGACTCTAAATATCAAATATACGGCGGCCATTCCAAAAATTAGATTTTCTTGAAACTCTGCATACAGTTTCCCTATACCTGCCTATGAAGAAATACCCATATGATTAGGTGTGGAAGCCTTTGGTTTCCATGGCAACGCACATGCCTTATTTTGGGCCAGTTTTGATCAAAAACACTCCCAAATTTCCAACTTTTTAATACCTCACTGTAACTAGGTTACCTAATGCCTGAAAATAATTTTAATATCCTAGAAAAGATCAATCTTTTGCTATTCGTTTGGTTGCCTTTGTGTCTCAATTGTTGCCTTGGCAACCGAATACAGGTATTTTAAACATTACATGGTTTTCGAGTTTTGAAAATTGCTGAATTTTGGCCAAATTTAGGGATCCATAACTCTGGTGGTAACGCTGAAATCGTAAAGCAACTGACATCATGTGAACACTTTATCTTAGCCTTTGCCAGGAATTGTTTTATATTTTTGGGCAATCAAATAATAACGATGTCACGCTGCTTTAAACTAACCCATCTATTGCAATTGCAGGAAATATGACCTCGCATTTTGTTCTGATTTTTATGGTTAAATCCTCTTTACTTGGCTTGAAAAAGTGATGAATAAGGGCTCTAATGACAACAATTTATGTTTTTATCAATTTCAAAGAAATATGGATCAGTTAACTGACGGGTCTTGCAACTGAAATATGCTAATTAGCCTGCTTCGACCCCAACTTTTACTGCATCATAGTTCCAAAGTTTTCAATCACCACAACGTAAATTTGGCACTATAAGTAGACTTACCTTGACTCAAAGCAAAAATATATCATCAAAGAATAATTGTTCTTCATGTTAAAAGCATTGGCAACCGAATCAGTCCAAGAGAAACGTGACAACGCCAATGAAGTCCAGCTTCATAATTCACGGCAACTTTCAAACATCTCTTTCTGCATTACTTGATAATGCTTCATAAGAAGTCTTAGAATATCTATCAGAGGTCAGTCAAGTCCAAAATCCTCTTTGAAGAAGCCATTTCAGGAGGAAAAATCAAGCGAAAGCTACATAGCTCGAAGACTTTAAAAATATGTACCGCTGACCACGTCAATAATCACTCAAGGCTCACCACAGGTAACCCAGATATTCGATATTTGGCTTCGGGAGGGAGGTGCAGGAAAGGAAGGAAGGAGGGAAGGAAGGAAGGAAGGAAGGAAGGAAGGAAGGAAGGAAGGAAGGAAGGAAGGAAGGAAGGAAGGAAGGAAGGAAGGAAGGAAGGAAGGAAGGAAGGAAGGAAGGAATGAAGGAAGGAAGGAAGGAAGGAAGGAAGGAAGGAAGGAAGGAAGGAAGGAAGGAAGGAAGGAAGGAAGGAAGGAAGGAAGGAAGGAAGGAAGGAAGGAAGGAAGGAAGGAAGGAAGGAAGGAAGGAAGGAAGGAAGGAAGGAAGGAAGGAAGGAAGGAAGGAAGGAAGGAAGGAAGGAAGGAAGGAAGGAAGGAAGGAAGGAAGGAAGGAAGGAAGGAAGGAAGGAAGGAAGGAAGGAAGGAAGGAAGGAAGGAAGGAAGGAAGGAAGGAAGGAAGGAAGGAAGGAAGGAAGGAAGGAAGGAAGGAAGGAAGGAAGGAAGGAAGGAAGGAAGGAAGGAAGGAAGGAAGGAAGGAAGGAAGGAAGGAAGGAAGGAAGGAAGGAAGGAAGGAAGGAAGGAAGGAAGGAAGGAAGGAAGGAAGGAAGGAAGGAAGGAAGGAAGGAAGGAAGGAAGGAAGGAAGGAAGGAAGGAAGGAAGGAAGGAAGGAAGGAAGGAAGGAAGGAAGGAAGGAAGGAAGGAAGGAAGGAAGGAAGGAAGGAAGGAAGGAAGGAAGGAAGGAAGGAAGGAAGGAAGGAAGGAAGGAAGGAAGGAAGGAAGGAAGGAAGGAAGGAAGGAAGGAAGGAAGGAAGGAAGGAAGGAAGGAAGGAAGGAAGGAAGGAAGGAAGGAAGGAAGGAAGGAAGGAAGGAAGGAAGGAAGGAAGGAAGGAAGGAAGGAAGGAAGGAAGGAAGGAAGGAAGGAAGGAAGGAAGGAAGGAAGGAAGGAAGGAAGGAAGGAAGGAAGGAAGGAAGGAAGGAAGGAAGGAAGGAAGGAAGGAAGGAAGGAAGGAAGGAAGGAAGGAAGGAAGGAAGGAAGGAAGGAAGGAAGGAAGGAAGGAAGGAAGGAAGGAAGGAAGGAAGGAAGGAAGAAGGAAGGAAGGAAGGAAGGAAGGAAGGAAGGAAGGAAGGAAGGAAGGAAGGAAGGAAGGAAGGAAGGAAGGAAGGAAGGAAGGAAGGAAGGAAGGAAGGAAGGAAGGAAGGAAGGAAGGAAGGAAGGAAGGAAGGAAGGAAGGAAGGAAGGAAGGAAGGAAGGAAGGAAGGAAGGAAGGAAGGAAGGAAGGAAGGAACGAACGAACGACGAAGGGAAGGAAGGAAAAAACGAGGGAGGGAAGGAAGGAAGGAAGGAGGGGGGCATTGAGGGGTCTTGCCGGTACACCGCAACACCGCAATAAATGTCAACACCGCAAAAAAACTCGACGGAACACCGTCACCGCATTTTTTCAAGAGGAACGTGATAAAACATTTTTGTTGGACCTTAAAATCGCAATGCCGCTTCACCGTACATCGCACACAAAATAACGTAAACACTGCACATCGCAAGGTTTGTGATCACCGCAACACCGCATTTTTTCAGCCTCGTTCACCGCAACACCGCACTAAAAAAGGCCAACACCGCACCACCGCAAACCCCAATGTCCCTCTCAGGAAAGAAGGGAGGGAGGGAGGGAGGGAGGGAGGGGGATAAAATGAGAAAAAAACAGCAGTGTATTCTGCAGTCTGAATATGCGGCACAGGTTCAATGATTTTTCTCGGGATCATTTGCATGAAAACGTGGTAATTGGGGATCAATTCGGTGGTGGGGATGACCAGTGGCGGATCCAAGGGGGGGGGGGGTCCAGGGGGGCCAGTGCCCTCCCCTTTTCAGTTGGGTCCTCTTATTATTTTTCTTTCTTTCTCTCTCTCACTCACTCTCTATATCTTGTTTAAACGTGTAGAACAATATACTTTCCCAAAGCATTACTTTCTAAATGTTTGTTGTTGGTTGGTTTTATCGATCGTAATTGTTTAGCCCAAATTTTGCGCCCGCTGCGCTCGCGAAAAAGGATAACTATAGAATAAGTTGTTTTAGCCTTTCAGAATTTGATGGCTTGCTACAGCCCTGTGATGTTACTTTAGAAGGGGGCTTGAGGAAATTATGCCCTCTGTGTTTTGTAAAATGGTGCACCCCCCTTTCAAAAGGTCTAGATCCGCATTTCTGTTGTGTCGGCGGTACAACTAGTCATGTTTAAATTTGACTGACGATTACACTGAATTGCATAAATAATTTGTTATCCTGTACATTTATTTCAGTTCGATGCACATGCTTCTGACCAGATGCTTCGGCTTCTTTCAAACCATGTGTTCCGGTGTTAGGGTATTTAGTGATAGCTTAGTTTTATTGATTAGGTGTCCTAAAGTGTCTTTCAGTCAGCTTAGCGTTAATTGTCAAAAATTTTGCCTTAAATTGAGAAACACAACAAAGTTATATTAAGATTAATAACTGAATCACAATACAATTTTCAGATATTGTACCTATTATTTTCGTACGTTTGTGGAGTTCCTCAAGTGTTTGATAATGAGTCTGACAGGAATTCAGTATTATCATAAACCAAGTGCATTTTACTTCCATTTCAATCTCTCACTTTACTTCCTTTCAATCTCTCACTGTACAGTGTACTGTACTTTTTTATCAAGACGACTTTCAAGGACAAAGCATTACAAGGGCATGCAATGCCTGAAGATATGGAGCCTTTCGTTTTCCAGTAGCAACAACCTCTACCTCTAAGTCAAACTCTTCCCACATAAGTTTCACATACCAAGAAGACTGCGATGAAACAGTTCCTTCCTTCCTTTTGCGGTGTTGCGGTGATGACATTTATTTCTTTGCGGTGTTGCCTGCGTAGCGGCTCTTTGGGGGAAGAGGAAGGGGAGGGGAGGGGAGGGGGAAGGAGGGAAAGGGGAAGGGGAGGGGGACTCTCCTCCCCAGTCCCCCTCCCCTTTCCCTTTCCCTCCTTCTCCCTCCCCTCCCCCTCCCCTTCCTCTTCCCCCAAAGAGCCGCTACGCAGGCTATGTTGCGGGGCCAGACCCCTCAATGCCCCCCCTCCATCCTTCCTTCCTTCCTTCCTTCCTTCCTTCTTTCCTTCCTTCCTTCCATCCTTCCTTCCCTCCTTCCTTTCCTTCTACCTTCCTTTCCTGCGCCTCCCTCCCCGAAGCCAAATATCGAATATCTGGGTTACCTGTGGTGAGCCTTGAGTGATTATTGACGTGGTCAGCGGTACATATTTTTAAAGTCTTCGAGTTATGTAGCTTTCGCTTGATTTTTCCTCCTGAAATGGCTTCTTCATAGAGGATTTTGGACTTGACTGACCTCTGATGGATATTCTAAGACTTCTTATGAAGCATTATCAAGTAATGCAGAAAGAGATGTTTGAAAGTTGCCGTGAATTATGAAGCTGGACTTCATTGGCGTTGTCACGTTTCTCTTGGACTGATTCGGTTGCCAATGCTTTCAACATGGAGAACAATTATTCTTTGATGATATATTTTTGCTTTGAGTCAAGGTAAGTCTACTTATAGTGCCAAATTTACGTTGTGGTGATTGAATATTTTGGAACTATGATGCAGTAAAAGTTGGGGTCGAAGCAGGCTAATTAGCATATTTCAGTTGCAAGACCCGTCAGTTAACTGATCCATATTTCTTTGAAATTGATAAAAACATAAATTGTTGTCATTAGAGCCCTTATTCATCACTTTTTCAAGCCAAGTAAAGAGGATTTAACCATAAAAATCAGAACAAAATGCGAGGTCATATTTCCTGCAATTGCAATAGATGGGTTAGTTTAAAGCAGCGTGACATCGTTATTATTTGATTGCCCAAAAATATAAAACAATTCCTGGCAAAGGCTAAGATAAAGTGTTCACATGATGTCAGTTGCTTTACGATTTCAGCGTTACCACCAGAGTTATGGATCCCTAAATTTGGCCAAAATTCAGCAATTTTCAAAACTCGAAAACCATGTAATGTTTAAAATACCTGTATTCGGTTGCCAAGGCAACAATTGAGACACAAAGGCAACCAAACGAATAGCAAAAGATTGATCTTTTCTAGGATATTAAAATTATTTTCAGGCATTAGGTAACCTAGTTACAGTGAGGTATTAAAAAGTTGGAAATTTGGGAGTGTTTTTGATCAAAACTGGCCCAAAATAAGGCATGTGCGTTGCCATGGAAACCAAAGGCTTCCACACCTAATCATATGGGTATTTCTTCATAGGCAGGTATAGGGAAACTGTATGCAGAGTTTCAAGAAAATCTAATTTTTGGAATGGCCGCCCATCTCAAAAAATGTTTGATATTTACAGTCATTTACACTTAATTCTGCACTCCGTAGACAAGTTCTGCATCGCATTCGTCGCTTTTGCGTTCTTTTATATCGTCTTCATCTCCAAGTTGAACAGCTTTTATTCATTTCTCTTGATACAGAGTTCTTCTTGTTCAATTCTTCGAGCTGTTTACAATCTTTCTTGATCGTGATTGCCTTTTCTGCGACCATCCGTGACCGTCAATCAAAAATTGACCAATCAGAGTCTGATACCAGATTCTGGTATCAGGAACGGTTTTCTCCAAAGGATGCTTACAGGCTCTCCCCTTTCCCCTCTTTCTGCCCCCTCCCCTCCCCTCCCCTTCTCCTTTCCCTTCCCTTCCCCTCCCCCTCCCCCTCCCCCAGAGAGCCTGTTCACAGGCTAAGATTATTATGATGATGATGATAACCAACTTACATCTTTTACTTTGACTTCTTGACACCCATGACCGTCTGGCACACGATGCTCTAGACTGAAATAATGAGAGCAAATCATAGTCTTCAAACAAATTATGTACGTATTATAAAAGGCTTTCAAAAACGTTCAGTTAATGTTGGAAATATTCACTAAGCTAAAAGGGAACTTAATAATAATAAATCTTAAGTACTTATGTAATTGCTGTGAGCGAAGCGAGCAGCGACACTATTTGTGGATGGATTTCCTGTCTTACGTACGACAGAGTTGGCCCGGGCCATTTGTTATGGGCTTGCGGTCTTGAACTGTTGGTAGACACGTACGTAGCTAGATGTAGTGAACGATGATTCGTGACGTCATCAAAATACGCTTGGGGGCAATTCCACGTTGCGGACGTGACTTTCAGAGGTTATACCTGGTGTAATAAATGGCTGTTCTACCCAGATAATGTTTTTCAAATCAAATGAAATTCATCCAATCAATACTCCTGGGTTGACCCTTTGATTTTAGTATAAAAACATTGTGGCTGACTTTTTGGTTATTAAGAGAAAAAATGTGTAAATGACGTGTTGCGGACATGACATGGAAAACAACCATGTTTGAAGTTACTCTTGAACAAAGCTAAAATCCTGTGAACTTGAAACTTTTCAAAAAAAGTGTTTAGACTGTCTTAACTCTATACTAACTGCACTATATAAATCCAAAATGAAATAATTGATATTGCTTGTTTCTATGGATTTATTAGGAATACAGTTTGTTGCGGACGTGACAATAAACTGTTGCGGACATGACATTTTTGGGAATGATATTTCTATACCATCAAAACCCTCTCTATTTAGGTCTTTTGAGTAAACTAAATTGGATTATGCTTAGTTTCATTCTTCAGAGACACAATTAGGCTAATTTTATTCACAAATAAAGAAGATTTTGCATCAAAAAATATTTTCAAAGTTTACACAATTCCTTCACAGAAAAGGCCAATTTTTTAAGCAAATTTGTCAATTTCATCAATTGCCGACATTGAGGAATCCCCCTGATATTGGAATCAGTCTTATCATCACCGACTTAATCCTTCTTAAATGTCTAACAATTTTTTTTCTATATTAAAATGCATTTTTGATGCAAACTAAGCATTTAATTGTTTTTGCTTTTTTCAACTCTCATGTGGAATAGCCCTTGGTATTTCTATAATTCAAAATACGCTTGGAATTCAGTATGGTCAGTGGTAAATCACTGCTCTGACGCGACAGAATGCATGACTAAGCGATTTCTCGAGTTAGGAGCTGGATGTTTGGTTGTCGTTTTGAAGTAAGGTTTTATTGTTATTCAAATTTATTATGCAAAATCCACTTCTTTATGTTCGTGGAAGTATTCATCAAGGGCACGAACTGTTTAGTGGGAATCCACTGAATCCTGCTTTGTGTTCGTGGAACTGTGTTCGGCAAGGGCATGAACTGTTTAGTGATATATTTTCTCAGGAAAGACAATGTCCTTTTATGAGTTTTTCATCGCCGTTGTACGCTAGATCGAAGCAAGATGATATAAAGTTCCATTCCAATGTTTTCCTCTTCAAAGAGGTAAAATCTCTTTAGAAAGCCACACGATATCGCTAAAATTTCTGGTGAATCGAAATTTTGCTTTCTTTACGCAGACTACTCTCAGTAGTTCAGTTAAATCCACATATATTTATGCATTCTCTATACATTACAAGGCAAATTATGTGTCAGATATTTATCAAGCACTCTTTTAGCTGCCAGGGAGCGATTCACATCCTTTTCTAAACAAACTTTAATCAGTTAGTTTTATAATCATTGCTAACACTGTTTGTGATTGTTTGAAAAAGCAATATATTTCAGTAAATAAAATGTACTTGTACATTTCTAAAACTTGTGTTGTCGTAGTCAGTTTTATAATCATTGCCAACGCAAGCCGTTTGTTTGAAAAATTGCAATGATTTACTCAAGATGCTGAATATTTTGAACTGTGTGTGTCTGACACTGATCCTGGAGAATTATGTTCTGTAGTTCAATATTGAAGGTCAACTAGCAGTGTTCGTCACACAACGCACAGGAGATAGACAAGAAAGATATATCAGACAAAGTGGTGTACTTTCATGAGTTTTAGGGGAACAGTTCTGCTAATGTGGATACACCAGCTATTTTCTGCTCGCAGCATTTCACTTTCTATTAGAAACGGCTAGTCTTTAAGCTTATCTTATATAAACTTGTTTATGGATAAACCTTTACTTGCTGACAGTGACATAGCAAAACTGGTAAGCTGCTAGAAATTGATCAACTCACCAAAAGATCTTTTTACAATGTCCACATGTAAAGGGTAAGAAATCCAATCGTTTACACCAATCTACTGAGCAATGGCGGCCAATCGCCATTAGATCAACTTCGTTATCCGCCATTAATATATATAGCGTACAATACGCTGGCTAGCTGTTTCACTGGTGCGTTTTGTAAAATACGCAGATGTATTTTGTGCAGCCTATTTATACGAGATCTTGAAATTTGTCGAGTCATTCCCAGGAATCTTCCAAACTGAAATTCTGCTGAGTTGTGTTCTAAAAATAGCTTTAAAGTTGTGCTAGACCCCAGTCTTTTATGTAGAAATCACACAGGAGCTCCAAATTATAATTATGACCACAGGAGGCCCAAACTAGGAGCAAGGATGGCACAGTTGGTTAGTGCGCGGCCTTCGGTGCGAGAGGTCCCGAGTTCGATCCCCAGCCAGACCTCTTTAATTAGCTTTAAATACCTTTAAAACGGAGCACTGATGGATAGAGCTGATAGAGGGGAGTAAAATGAGCGCACCGTCGACCTCAGGTTTGTCAGTAGAATTACTGTTACGAGTCAGTATCGACGTTAAATATGGTTGCTTTCCTTTCCTTTCCTTTTTTAAACTGAATCCGTATCGTTTTTTAAACTGATACGTACGTGCTCATTTGTTTCTCCATTTGTGTGTGTGTGTTTTTGTGATTGCGCATGACTTAAAGTGGTTTAGATTGGCTAGCGGGGTCACTTTTATCACTTTGAAATAGCTCTTGATATCTACTTTTGATTTTTGTCAACCTCAAAACAGAACAAAAAATAGACTCACAAAAGGCGGTCTATAAGCAGTGTCATTTGCTGAAAATTTCGCACAAAAGTTAGTGCCTAAAAGTTACAGCTGTCACTGCTCCATTTATCATCATATCAGGCATCAACAGATTCACCTTAGTGATAACAAAATTTTCAACCAGATCTAACTTAGTTTGAAATTATCTTTTTGGTGTATGCGCGCTTAGTAGAAATGAAGAGACTACGCAAAAATTACACTCATACATGATAATATCCTGTTTCTTTTCATTGCATAGGGGTATTAAACTTTAGATTTTCAACGAATTTCTTTTGCGCCTCAAGATCTCTTCTTATCATTTGATAAAAGCTGTTAAAAATGAAATGCAATGTATATGGCACTATTCGACGGGGCGTTTACTAATCATGTATTTTATCTTTTTTACAAGGTCATATCGCGCCACTTTAATTGCCGTAGTTCCGCTCTGAGAATCGACGGAGAATTCATTACATTTTAGTGTTCATTTGCAGTAATACTTTGATCTTTCCGGTGGTCAATCACCGTTCCACGAACATTACATGAGCTTTGTCAAGCTGTACATAACCATTATTGATATCCATATCACTTTTCATGCGCTAATTACATGATGGCAACCTCAAAATCTATATATGTAAATAGAAAACCTACTAATATATTCTGATTGTATCCTTTTTGCGGGACACACAGTTTCCGCAGCCGCAGGTTGAGACTGATTACAGGCGGTACTTGAATCTAATACAAAAACTCTGGTTATTTAATGGTAAGAGCTTAGAAAAATGATCGGGTTGATTTCCTTTTCAATGAATAATTTTTATCACATATACTTTCCTGCTAATGGTTTCTTACAACACTGTAAGATCTAGAACTCGTTAGCTAATTAACAGCGGCCTTAAATCGTCTAAAACACCTGTAGAAATATGCACGATATAATTCGCTTACTAAAATTCGTCAATGGTCTTTTATCGAGTTTATCAAGACCAAATCAATCGATTGATAGAGATTCTTTAGGTTGAGAGGTTGAGGCCGGAGTAGTGAACTTACTTGATAAAACAGTCATATTTTACAGGCTCGTTTGTACATTTGAAGACTGACGAGAAATTAACTTGGTAGGGATCCATGCAAAAATAATTGATATATATGTGTATACATATAATTACTGAAAATTTTCAGTAAAGAGGTTTAACGCGTTTTATGCGCTTCTTTAATGAAATCATTAGTATGTATCCCAAATAAGAAAATAGGCAGTTCAAATACGAATTAATTTAAAAATTCAAAATCAAAACAAATAGTCGATCGATGGAGATTCATTGAAGGCGACTCGTCATTGATTCACAGGAAAATGAAGAGTATTTACTAGTAAATGTAGTTTTCAGTCTTAGGCGACTCTCCGCCATAGCGGAAAACGAAAATATGTAAGTTATATTTCTACAAGCGTTAGATCGACACATTTCTTGTACAAAGTCGAACAGCAGATGAAAGACAAAAGAAGTGAAAATTAAAAATGCGCCGAAACTATGAGACGACGTGTTTTCATCGTCGTGGGCGATGTATTTAATCGATCTATCCCATTTGAGATTTCATTAGGCGGTCTGCCTAATGTTTTTAATTTTTTTCCTGTTAATATTTTTGTTTGTCTTTAGTTTCTATTGTTTTCACTTTTTATCATTCTTAAATTATTTAACCTCCAGCGTCTTCTAAAACAAGAGATTTTTATTTCTTCGGTGAATTCTTCATTAGCAAAACTCCTCTCGCTCTCGATTTCAAACAAATTAACAATTAATATAAGACTGTAAATGCGGTTAGCTACTTATCGATCAATGCAAATTATTTTCAATCTCAGCTTCAACATACAAAAGCTTTTCAAATCAAATACAATAATATTTTTAAAATATATATATTCATGGCGAGACAAACTCTGTAAATATGCGAAAACTTTCATTAATTTCGCGAATAACTGAATTTGGGAAAGTATAAAATCGCACAAATCAAAATAGGTGACGTCATCAATTCATAAACTCGTGTCGTAATTTATTTATAATACGTGATCTAATTTGTATCAAAATTTGATATTTTGATGTTCGTAGTAAGTTGACCTTTAATGTGCAATCAATCAATTCTTATCTCAAGCCTCGTACATTCAAATAACGGATATCCTTTAAAATCGTATTCCTTTTATTTGATGGGTTTACAGTGCATCCCTTTTAAACAAATCTAGAGATCATATCGTTTTCATAGTTAGTAAACGTTTCATGACTATAAATAATAGTATTAGCTATAGTCGACGTCCCTGGCATCGAATGCGTTTATAATGTGTTTTTAAACAGAAGACCAGATCACTTTTCCTTACTGATTACGTGTTGCATCAAGACAGGCCAACTGCGATTCCGCGGTAACTTTAATTGGGCATTTCAAGACGACTTAGGGTCATTTTAGGCGATTTAAGGAAAAATTGGCCAAAAATATGGCGACTTTGTGCGATTTAAGGCGACTTTGTGCGACTTATGACGATTTTGCGACTGGAGTAGGCCGAGGGGTGGAGGGTTCCGGACGCGTACTTGAATCATGGCGATTTAAGCAAAAATTGGCCAAAAAGTCGATGGGACTAAGACGCCTTTAGGGCCGAAAACGATAGGTTTACTACAACTGCCAACATTATATTTCAGAAAGTCATGATCACACAAATAGGCAGAATTTCTCAGTGGTGCAAACATCTCTAATATGTGAGACTACCTGAGTCGAGATTTTAGTTTGACGCATTTCGTAAAGCTTAAAATAGAACCGATTCCTGCATATGACAGTGAAATATGCACAATTACAGTACAGCACGGTACAGTTCCGTACTGCACGACGCAGTCCATTTTCGGTTATACGAGGAACCTGCTGCATTTTACGGCACACGGTGTAAGACGGAAAAATGCTGCCGATCAGGAATGTATCCGAGTCGAAAAACTACGATGGATGATCGTTGAGCTGCTTGTTTAGTCAAATTTAAGCAGTATCCATCTACTTATTATTTCTTAACTCTGTCTGGGATCGCCCTAGTTTAACTCTTTTTCTTTTAATGCCTCCCCACAGAAGAGAAAACAAAAGAGTTTGGGCGCCAAATCTTATATATAAGGCAAATGATCGTCTGAGTTTCTAGAACTTTTTGATCAGAAAATTTCCAGAAATAGAGCGTTTAGATGGTTAAAAATGACTCGTTAAACGAAATATGATAGTCAGCTTTTGTTTGCGAACCCGAAAAACTAATATTTCCTCTTCAGTCCTTGTACTAACAAACCTATCTATTATAATATCAAGTGATGTATCATGGTTGCCATAGAAACTCTCCTGATAAGCTAACATTGTAGTTAAACAGTAACATAAACCGTTCGTGTTCTTCCTGGCGAACTTGAGGAAACGTGCCAGACAATGAAAAGCTCACAGGATATTTGCTACTAAAGTAATCAAGATTTATTATAAACACTTTTGTTACAGTATCAATTATTTTGAGAAGCGCATGTTGGAAATTGAACTTTGAATGTATGAGTTAAAGTTACATGAACTTTATTCAGTTTTAATGCAGATATTTACAGTTATAAAAATGTTTTATAAACGAGCACATCGAATGGTTTAAGGCATTATGTAGGTAAACGGTTGATTGACTGACTTACTGATCGCGATTAATGATTGATTGATTGACTGATTGACTGAATCTGATTATGTGAAGTGACGTGTCTCTGGCAGCCGGGATAAACTTGTTTTTTTTTTCCCTTTAGGACACTAAAACAAAAGAGTTATCCCGGCTACCAGGGACAGGTTGCTCAGTTTATATATAAGCAGTGTGCGTAAAATATAGGGATTAATTGACTAATACAATGCAAGAAATTCATCAACACAGACCAGTGTTGATAAAAATAAATAAATGTTCAAAATATCGGCTAAAAGCCTCTACTCATGACCTTGGAACATAAAGAGTATTCTACTCATGACCTTGGAACATAAAGAGTATTCTACTCATGACCTTGGAACATAAAGAGTATTCTACTCATGACCTTGGAACATAAAGAGTATTCTACTCATGACCTTGGAACATAAAGAGTATTCTACTCATGACCTTGGAACATAAAGAGTCTAAAGAGTATTCTACCTATTCATTTCAATTTCTTTCTGTTTGAGGTTTTAAGTTTGTAATCCGGATTTTGATTTTGATTTTTGACATATTCTCTTATTATGAGGTAATACTTCAAAATGCTGTCTGATAACGTGATTTCTAATCATATAATCACCTTAGGTAACTCGTTTAAGTCTAAAACCTTTATGGTCTTATCAATATAAGAACCATTGAGCTGACTTAGATCCTAGCTCGATAGTTTATATTACAAAGGCTACTCAATAATATTCTCTTCTTAGAGAAGAAGTTACTTTATAACTGTGTTAGTAAAAGGAGCATAATGATTATAATTTCTCCCCATAAAAATACGTAAACATTTGAACCTCCGTGAGACCATTACTGGCGCCTTCCATTACTGTTATCAGGCGACCACACTAGTTTCCTTTCAGTACACAAAGTGTGCGCAAAGACGCATGTAATCACTGATTTGTATTACAAGTATAAACGTTTTATAAAGCGAATGTCAGGTGTGGTTCTCTAATCAGTGAGGGTTGGACATTACGGTACTGAGCCATCAGAGAAACAAAATCAATGTGCATATTGAAGCATGTTTTAGATAGTATAACAGGTGAACGGGCATGTTAGCTAACAGAAAAATAGCAACTTGCGGTAGGGGTTGATGTGCGCTTTAGATTCCCCAATGGGTAAATGCGAGTCTGACTGGAAAACTTTTGATGACCATGTGTTGATAAGAAGTTGTTAGGCCGGATCTTACTGAACACCAACTTCACACAATCAGCTTCCTGCCCCTTGAACATCCATTTTGATACAATGCACTACAATAGTTTTAACTTATGCCAGAGAAAACAAGAAAGAGACTTCTATACATATCATGAATCTTATTTTAGATATGTAGTAGTTTTTAACATTATGGTATACAATTTCCTTTTAACAGATGAAGAAAATTCACATTTTTATAGTGCTAATTGCACTGACAATTCTATGCGACCTTTCTCTCGTAAGTCCTTATGAAAAAGGAAGAGAAAAACATGAAGATTACCAAGAAGAGAAATCAGTAAACTCTTGGCGACGGAAAAGAAGTATTACCAAGCCCGGTATGACACAGAACATTTTATATGCAAGTAGTATAGTGGGGTCATTATGACGCCATCTCAATGTGTGACGTTATATCATATTATGGCTTGATTTAAACAATGCACTTAGCTGCTGTTTACCTACGCAATACCTGCACTGTTTGGATGCCTGCTATTTAAGTATACTGCATACAAAATGCAGTGGTCGTATGATGTAACTAAAGTTTAGTGATTCCAGTTCCCTATTGAACAATCTCATGTTTTAGCCTTTTAGTACTCAAACGACGCCATATATTTTCTACTTCAAGGCAGAATGACTAGTCTACTAGCCATGTTAACACTGTATTGCTTGAACAGGGAGAGCTAAAATATTCTTATTGTTACTATTTATTGCATAAGGGTAGTATAATGAGGGACAAAATCTTAGCTACATTGTTACGTTTGTTTACTTTTCAGGTGAAACTATCACAATCCCTGAAAGAGATGCAAAGGCGTTTGCTCGTCAACCTAGAAAAACTGCGTAACATAACCAAAAGTACTTAACACTAAAAAACCTCTATTGCTGTTACAATAAGTACCTTTTGTTGGTGTACTATGCCACAAACTATTCGTAACTATTTAATTTCGATAAATGCGTTTACTATAAGCTTAAATAATATTAGTAAATATATTTGTGCATTAGTAAGTTAGTTCATATTTTTTGTGTCATTGTCTGGACGTGTTTCCAAACGATGTATGTATGTATATATCTATGGTCAAACATCTATTTCCATGATTAAATAAAAGAGCGGGCTTAAAGCTAGCTTACGTATTTTGTTCTCCATTCTGGAGGCTAGCATCATATCACTTCGTTGGAGTTAGCTAGGGTCAATTAATAAATAAAATTTAGGGAACATGCTCTACAGTATTATTGTTCTTTCAAATCAATACTATGTCATTTGTTTATCATAATTATCGTACATATGGGATAGGATACTTTAAGATACATTAGAAATGAACATGTTGTTATTAGCTAAGATCTTCAAAATTGCAGAAATATTTATTTTTCATTAGGGTTTTTGTTGAGAGATAAGCAGAAAATATAAAACGGTTCAAAGAATATTCGTTTTGATGGTGATTCTTTAGGTTTCCCCTCCCAAACATCGTGGCATGGGGATCCGGTAGCCCAATTACAAAACCTGTCAGATTCCATAAAACAAGAGGCTTGTAACATGATATCAAGCCTGAAATGATTTATTATAGAAATTGTACTTTCCCTGCTATTGGCTGATTCCGCTGTAACATTATAACATCTTGTAAGCATCTCGCGATAATTAGACATCTAAGCAATAAAGATAAGTAGGGTCCACATTGAGTCGTCTTAGTAAAAACAACTTGATTGATGGCTCTGGAGATGGTGCATGCAATCGAAAGACTGACATATCAATAACACGCACGCGTTATTGAGCAAGGATGGCAAAGTTGGTTAGTGCGGCCTTCGGTGCGAGAGGTCCCTAGTCCGATCCCCAGTCCTGACCTCGCATCCTTGTTTTGACTTCTTTCCTTTCCGCGTAGCTTTAAGTGGCTTTAAATCCCCTTAAAACGGAGCACTGATGGAGAGAGGGGGAGGGGGGGGGGGTAAAATGAGCGCACCGCCGGCTTTCTGGAAGATTAGCTCATCTTAACGAACTACCGACGAGTTAAACAAGGTTCTTTATCTTTACCTTTTTTACGTCTCACCAACATTTATACTGTTTTCACAGTATAAACTACAAAATACAGATAATGTTACCTAAGTAATACCACGATACAAGATCATCAAAGTCGAGAAAGGAGGAGCGAAAAGAGGAGGAAGAAAGAACAAGCACAAGAAGAGAAAAAGGAAAAGAACGAAGAAGAACAAGGACGATGACCACAACGATGACGACTATCATATCGAGGACTACAACCTTCGCCTCGACAAGAAGAAATCAAAAGACGTCGCAAAATCAAACTGTCTAGGTAGTGAACTGCACTTTTTTACTTGCGGTGATCAAACACAACACTAACATTTAAATGTAAAAATATAAGTTGTGAAATAGAACTAGACAGCTTATTGTCATTACTCCTCCACAGACGTTTGTATAAAACATGAATTGTCACTACGTCATGCACGATTTAAACAGTCGTTAATTCAGTTTTACCAGCTTAACCAATATTTCTGTTTGCTTTGGAGCAGATGCAGAGGAGGTATCATATCCTTTACCAATATTTGATGCCCTTTTAGTTGTCTAGTTTGGCAAGACTAATCTATAAGGCTGATTTACATCCTTCTTACCTTGACATAGGTTCAGTTACTTACTATTGTTCTAACTTTTTCCCTGTTTTGAGCTTACGTTCACGAGGAAATATATCGATATCCAAAACATACGTGTAGAAGCCTAATATTTCCCAAGTAGCTTTGAGTGCCTGATCGACATCTTCAAGACAGTTCTGCATGATGGTACATTTTTGACGTCTTTCTGCATGGTGCTTTTTTCTCTCTTTTTTTAACTTCGTAATGTATGTTTTCAAATGCAAATGTGGGTCAGTAATAAACATCTTCTTAAAATATATATATACAATGACGACGTTAGTCAAATTTGCAACAATATATCAGTTGCATCATCCCTGTCCCACATATCCATATTTCTTCCTTCCTGCCTTCCTTCCAAAGTTTATCCAATACTATTTTACATTTCCTCAATGGCTAATAGTTAATTTTGTTTTGTAGTTAATTTTGCGTTAACTAGAAGCAATAACACCAAAGAACAAAGAGATGTCAAAGTTATTAATTTTTCAGCCTGACTGTCAGCTAATCCACTTGTTTTCTTTATCACACGTCATTGAAATTTTAACTTTAAAAACTTTTAAAGAGATCATCAACATCTCTTAGGCCCTGTTTTGGTGTCGGTTCTTAAGTCAGTTCGAAACTTTAGATGAAATCTTGATGCATGGCATACTGGCCACGAACAAAAACGTTTGTATTACTTAATCCAGGGAAATACATTTACCTAGAACAGCGCGCAAGAACAACGTTCGCACACCTAAAGGCAAGTATACTAACGAATCATATCACTCCACAATGCTTTCAACATTAACTCATCGCATTCAAAATCGTCTTGTTTGAAGAAGACAGTTGGAGTGTCATTAAAATTAACTACTAGAACAATTAATATCCTACGATCTAAGAATCTAAATGTGGAATCGACAGTGCCCGATTTAGCTTGCCTCATCGTTTTCCCATGAGAAAGTACTTTTTAATTAAAAAGAAAAGAAAGAATATTCTGTTGCTGTTATTTCTTTAAGACATGGAAAATGTAGTAAAAATATAATGCTCAGTGGAAGCAAATTTATAACCCCGAAAAGCGAGATCAGGGAAGACAACAGTCTCTTGCAATTAGAAATTACTAGCTATTTTTGTCTGAGAGGACAAGGAATGCAAAAACACAATAGACAATATCCCCGTCCTTCTACAGCTTTAATTATGTTGCCATTTTATCGAATGAAGTTCTTATTCTAACAAAGTTTTCAGCGACCACTGAAAGTCTACTGAGCAAACAAGAACAATGAACTTCACTTTCGAGTCGACATCTGTTCAAATAGTAGCAAACTCTAATTTTGGCAGCAGGAAATGAAATCAGCTTCCAGTCACTTTTTGACGCCTGTCCCCTTCTGGCTGGCAATTTTTCTTGTTTTGTCTAGTTTGTTTGTGGAATTTCGCCATGAGCAGTTTTCTGTCACATGTTTAGTGGTTAAAGCGACACAAAAGGTTAAAAAAATTGCTACAAACCACGATTTTTTTAGGAGTGAAACACTCAACACCCCCACTTTACAAGCTGTAGCTGTCTCATTACTTGTCTATAGTAAGCGTCAAACGAAGAGCAGCCGTCATGTAGGAGTCGGAAGCGGTACGTACGGTTTGATCTTTTCCGCATCTCAAAATCAATATTCTTTCTTTCTTTCTTTCTGTCTTTCTTTCTTTCTTCTTTCCTTTTTTCTTTGCATCTTTCTTTCTTTCTTTCCTCTCTCTCTTTCTTTCTTTCTCTCTGATGGTGCTAAATTGTGGAACCAACTTCCAGACCACATAAAAGAGGCTGAAAGTTTGTCGTCTTTTAAGAGAGAGCTCTCATCTGTCAAGCCATTTAATTAATTTTTATCAAACATACCGTGTAATTACTTTTAACTGAATTTAATCAGAAGCAAAAATAATTGTAAGTTGATAGGAATACCGAGGGTAAATAAAGTTCCACTCCACTCCACTCCACTCCACTCCACTCCACTCCACTCCACTCCACTCCACTCCACTCCACTCCACTCCACTCCACTCCACTCCACTCTTTCTTTCTTTCTTCTTTCCTTTTTTCTATCAATGAGTTCCTTTCAATTATATGAACAGTTCAATTATATTCTTTCCTTTTTTCTATCAATGAGGTCCTTTCAATTATATGAGTATTTGAATTCAAATAACCTACTTTCACAAAATCAGTCTGGGTTTAGGCCGCTTCATTCGACTGCTACTGCCTTGCTAGAAGCCACAACAGAGTGTCTCACAAATATGGATATGGATGGAGGTAAAATGAACTGTGTCACATTTTTAGATTTTACAAAAGCCTTCGACACGGTAAATCATTTTATCCTTCTCCAAAAGTTAAAATATTATGGCATTGCAGAGCAGTCGACGAGGTGGTTTAAATCCTACCTGAAAGGTTGAACTCAGAAATGCTACATAAATAATACCTTATCAAGTCCAAAAACACTTGATTGTGGCATACCCCAGGGTTCAATCCTTGGGCCATTATTATTCATTTTATATATAAACGACCTACCTAACAGTATTCATTCCTCAAATGCCAGAATGTACGCCGATGACACAAGTCTCACCACTTGTGGTACATCACAAAAGTCATTATTCAACGACGTATTAAAATGCTGACATTTCTGGAATCTGTAATTGGTTGAAGGCTAATAAACTTAGCTTAAACTCAGCCAAGACTGAGCACATGTTCATTGCTTCTGATGATAAATTAAGGAAAATTATCCCTGAGCTACACATATATTTAGATAACGAACCAGTTACTCAGTAGAGTCTCAAAGGCGAAAACTCTAGGTTGTAATTTATGAAAGACTGTCAGGCCGCTCACATTGATCAGTATTTGTAAGAAAATATCATCTGGGTTGGGAGGCATAAGGCAGGTACGTGATTGCATTCCCTTAGAAACAGTCATTACCATCTATAACTCTCTAGTCTTACCGTGGTTCGATTACTGCGATGTGGTGTGGGATAATTTACCAGCAACATCGGCTGAAAGATATTCAAGCATGTTAAGGCTTGGGTCATTGGGCCGAACTAAAAAAACCTAAAATTGCAATATCTTTATCAATATTAAATGTACTTAGATATAATTTTGGCCCATAGTCCTAATTAGGATCCTTAACATTTTTATTTATGTATGGTCAGAATTCGGTGGTCACGTGACCTATAGGATGAACAAAATATTAATTTGAAAATGGGCTAATGAAAATGCATTTAATGAAGACTGTTTTTGATGTGTAACTGTTAAGGACATCTAGATAAGTTAGAAATTGCCTGGAATGGATGACCACATTTAAACAGTGAGGAGTAACATGCAAATTTGTAAATACCTGGTTTGGTCACGTGACCTCTTTTACCAAATATCTCCTTAACAATCAATGATGGACCACCATTCCAGGCAGATTTTGAAAGACAACCCCAAAAGTCATAAATTGGCATCTCTTTTATTATTTCACTTTACGTCTCTATACGACCCGTTTTCCATTGAATTTTTTTCATTTTCTATATTACGTGGATGGTCACGTGACCAAGCGATCCCCATTTTGTCAATTAGAATTTTTCAAAATCGACAAATTCTAACACGTTTCCAAGTTAGAAAGCGAAATGTTCAATATTACTCTTGAAATGTAAAAAAATACCATCTTATGCTAAATAGGGGCCTGACCCAGGCCTTTATAACATGCAAAATCGAGCTGCTAGAATATTAACAAAAAGCAGCTACGCTACCAGATCCAGTGATATTCTAGCTTCTCTTGGCTGGATAAGCTTACCAAGAGGAAGAAGCGAACATAAAGCATTGATGATGTTTAAGACACTAAATGCTCCGGCTTGCACCAAATAAAATCAATTAGAGAGCTCTTTCAGTTTCAAGAAAATACCTACGATCTTCGTGATAGAGGAAAATACAGCCTAACCCTACCAGGCCCTCGCACTGAATACTTAAAAAGAGCACTCTCGTATGATGGTGCAAAAGTATGGAACTCATTACCCTCAAACGTCAGACTGTCCAATAGTTTAAAAGCTTTTAAAAGGAATCTCTCGTCTGTTGGATCCTTAGTATTTTAATTTTGTGATAGTGTTATGATATATTTTTAGGTTATTGAGTATTATTTTTCATCATTATAGTTTTATGTACATATATATTTTTTCTCGGTTTTCATGAAAACCAATTTTGTAATTGATGAAAATTTTTCCGAGGTTAAATAAAAGATCTGAGATCTCATGACATAAAGAAATGTTGAGAAGTCAAACAAAACGAGCGAAGCTGCATATGATGTGCTAACTCCAATCCACTTCTGAAACTGTTGTACGTCTGCAACAGTTGCAGGGGTGGACGACACACTGGAATTCTGCTTGATTGCAATCGGCAACTTTATATAGCATGCAAGATGTATACTGAACTTAAGCAAAATAAATGAGTTATGAATTAAACTTCTCAGCTCTCTCTCTCTCTCTCTCTCTCTCTCTCTCTCTCTCTCTCTCTATCAAGGCCTTTGATACGGTGTCGCACAGTATATTGATTTCAAAATTGAATTGTTATGGTGTCAGCGGAAAAGCCTTAGATTTTTTTAGGTCGTACCTAAGTGACAGAACTCAGTGCTGTGCTGTTGAAACCTTTATATCAGAGCCTAGGATGGTCTCTTGTGGTGTCCCACAGAGGTCTATTTTGGGACCACTTCTCTTTATTATATATGTTAATGACATGCCAAGTTGTCTCAACTACACTGAACCACGCCTCTATGCAGACAACACCTTACTGACCCTGTCCTCTAAATCTCCTACAGATCTTCTTAAGAGGATCAATTCTGATCTCCAAGGTATCTGTAGTTGGTTATTGCCTATCAGGCTCAGTTTGAATGTCCTCAAGTCTGAATATCTGGCAATTGGCTCACAATTTAAAATCTCAAATCTAGGTGGTTTTGCTCCGATAAAAATCAATGGTTTAGATCTTAAAAGAGTATCTTCTCTTAAACATCTCGGCGTTCATATTGATCAAAACTTAAATTGGGATGCTCACCTGGATAACATATGTAAGAAAGTAAAACAGACTATCTATGGTTTGAAACAAGCACGGAACTTAGTTCCTCTCGATACCCTCGTCACCATGTACAAAGCATTTACGCAGCCTATATTCGATTACTGTGACCTTGTTTGGAGCAATCTAAACAAAGGACAAATTGATCGTCTGCAAAAACTTCAGAATAGGGCTGCTCGTATTATTACTAGACAAGGGTATGATGTGAGGTCTTTTGACATCCTACAGCAGTTAAAGTGGGACTGTTTGGCTGTAAGACGCGACAAAAGACTTTCTCTATTGATGTATGACGTCTTACAGGGAAACAGCCCTGCCTATCTACGAGAACTTTTTGATAAGGCTAAGGATTCAAATGGTTATAAAGGAATGCTCAGGGATAGTAGTAAATTAGAAATTAAGCACGTACCAAAGACAGATTTCTTTAAAAGCAGTTTCTCGTGCAGAGGACAGGGTAGTAATGGGGGTGGTCTGATGTCAGTTGTCAGTCAGAATTTAGCTCGTTTGTCAGTTGTCAGCTAAAAATTAAGTCATTTGTCAGTTGTCAGTACAATTCTTAGTTTGTCAGTAAAATATTAGTTAAACATTAATTTTCAACAGTTTTTTTTTTCACATTGCGCATGTTTTTAGCAATAAAACACTATTCTAAAGCAGATTATAAATTTCATTAAGAATGGCAATTAGTAGCTATACGTTGTAAAATGACATTTTACTTATAAGATAAGCGCTTCCCAGCCAGGAGCTCGTAAAAAGCCTTTGAAGTGTGCGCCCTTTACCCTCTCTCTATTAGTGCTAAGGGTATCTAAAGCTAATTGAAGCTAAACAGAAAGGAAAGAAGTCAAAACAAGGGAAGCTCGTGGTCACTGGGAATTGAACTCGACCTGTTGCACCGAAGACCACGCACTAACCACCTTTGCCATCGTTGCTCCTTATTCATTTATCCATTCATTTATTCATTTATATCTTCCTCCGCTTAGATGTCCAACAACAAACTTTTCCTCTTCATGGTTGTACTATTAACACTCTCACTTGTGTCTACCGCTTCTAAGTACGAGGAGTTACGTGAAGCGCACAACGAAGAAGTTAGAGAAAAAGAATCAAACTCAGTTGGTTGGAGACGAAAACGAAGTCTAAGAAAAGAAAGTATGGCATGAAATAAAGATATCTTCTCATGCAGCCAGTTTCGTATGAATGTGAAACCGACCGCGCCGTACCGTGAGTGCAGCGTTGTCTATATCAACATTCGAAATTCCTGCCCGGTAACCGTGGCGTGACCGGACCGTTTTCACATTCATGTGAAAACTACCCTAATAAGCTCCCCGTATCAAAATCTATCATGTAAGCCTACTGTCAAAACTGAGGGGCTTTCAGCGGATTATCAACAAGGATATTCAGGGTAACCATATCATCAGAACGAGGGTGGCATTTGTTCCCTTTCAGGTATACCTTTTCGCTATGTATTTTACAGGATGCTTTAATATTTCTAATGTACATAAATATAATTTGTATGTAAAATAATCAAATGCACTTTTAGATTCATTTGGTGCTTTGAAGCATTTTTGGCCTCGCTCTCACGAGACGGTGCAAGCCCGCGATTGTCGAAAGCCATGGCCATGTATTAGAATTATTAGCAGAAATAACAACAGCAAACTTGAAAAAACTTATAGCAGCACAGCAAAATCCCTACTGAATTATTTCATTTTATCAAAATCAATGCAAGGAAGGAGTCAGTGATGCAGTCGATCACAGGAAGCCTATAGACGTTTGAAAAGGCTCCATAAGATCATATTTTCATACAAAGCAAGAACAAGAGAGTCAGGTGGGAATGGGCGGCAATGAGAAACTGACCGGGAATTCTAGCTAACGTTTGTGCGATTAATCTTTGCCATGGCCATCCAACGAATATGATGACGAAGATGATGACGATCTGATGATGGCTGGTGATGATGATGGCTGATGATGATGGCGATGACATTTCGAGGGTCACTTTTCTAACGATTGTATATTTATTATATCTTCCAGATTTAGATCATATAATACAAGCTAAACAAGCCAATGAATTTAAACAAAGTGCTTATTATAATTACTAAAATTAATAATATTTAATATTAATGATATATTTATGTATTTCAATTTGAATCTAAAAACATGATAATTGTGTTGTGTGATATTATATTTATACAAAGAAAGAAGACAGTTTTCCCACCCGACCCTACTCTCCATAATCATGCCAGCCTTATCATCCTAGCTACAATGTAATGAGGTTCACCTTTCGCATGGCTGATAAGTTCTCTTGCAACTAAAAGACAAAATCAGCATCTTTAGAATAAGCAGGGTGCTATGTACTCAACCTAATTTTGAATGGCGATGTGCGACCCGCGAGGCCTAGTAAAACCCGACCCTGTTTATGACATTCAAAATTGAAAAGTATAAAACGCAATGAATCGTTGACAGATAGCTTATTAGTAAGACGACCATTCCGGTGAAAGATTCTCAAAAACGAAAACGATCAGATATGATTTGTTGAAAGACATCCTTGCTGACAAATTTATAACCCTTTCACTTCAAATGGCCTGTCAAGACAGCAAGACCAAAGACCGTACCCTAGCATACCCCCCTTAGGGACCGGTCATTATTTACAGGGCGGGGGGGGGGGGGGGGGGGGGGCTGGTGGAAGAGAAATGTGATACACAATTTTTGATGGCCCCACCCCCCTTTCCACATACATTCTCTTATAACAATAATGCAGTGTGTGCATGAAAAATGATGGCATCCCATATTTCCACCAGCCCCCCCTGTAAATAATGACTGGTCCCTTACTGCCCACAACATAGAAAATCTAATCAATCCAATCAATAAGAAAGCAGGAAAGCCGTTGTATATTCGACTGCTATTCAACTGGTCTCTTATGAGACTTACACAATGGTTTGGTTTGTGACATACCCACGAGATATCACATTCGAGACTAACTTGTATACAAAAAGGCTCGTGTGTATACTAGAAAATACAAGTGACCCGTGGGAAATATCCACGGTATTCCATTCGAAACCATTGTATAACTAGTACTGTAATCCATATATGGGAGTACCCCACGAATCCCTTTCTTCAGGGGTGTGTGTGTGAGGACCACCTCTATTCAAAGGTGAAGAAATAACAAGTCCTATCAACCACCCGATACCATACGATGCTATGCGTTAATCCATGTGACGTCACCAGGCGAGATATTCGATCTTGATATTATGCTGTTGCTGTAAGATATGAAGCAAACATGTATTGATGGCATTCAAACACAGCACGCGAACCATGTATAACACAGTTGGTTTCTTGGTTTTTGCTGCTCTGGCATTCAACACTGCCCAAGGTAGGTGAAGGTAACACGGTTCATTTGGACTAATAACAGTTCACTAAGTACTAGCATAAATTAAGCTCAATTAAGCTACTAAACACTTGAATTTATCATATCAAAATAATATACGCCTCGACCTTCGTGATGTTTTGATTACAAAATGTTATGAAGAATATCATGCACTGACATACTGCTTGTATCTACAAACTACGACGAGGCCTATAACAACATATATTAGCTAATCATTGTAGTGGAACAAGTCACGTATCTCACCCTACATCTTGTTAGTCTGGCTGACAAACAAAACAGTAGTTTAAATCAAATGTTAAACGGATATATGGCTTAATTATGGCTCGTCTACAGTTATGTCGCTTGCTCTTTTGAAGACTGAAGGTTAACTGGTTCAGGTTATCGTTCTTGGCATAACGAATCGCGTGCGCAGATCGATCGGCCCTCAGGATTCTCAGTAACGTTTCATCGTTAAATAGAAGTTGTGCTAGTCTTAATAGCATGTATGAAAATATAAAGATGATCGGTACTTTAATATTTTGATGTGGATGACATAATGTGGATAATCTTTCTTGTCGATCTTAATTTATTAATATTGTCCGACATTCGAGAACAGTTAATTGATTGTATTAAAAAATTTTCATGTCATCAAAATTTGAGACATTTGATGTCGTACTACGCACAAAACTGCCTTTTTACAACAAATATTCTCTGATGTCGTTAGGGTTTATTCAGTCTCATTTCAAAGTGCCTCTAAATTCATCTAGCAACATCAGTCTGTACAGCTTGGAGCTTGTAATCTTAAACATGTGCACAAGTAAGCAGAGTTAACTTAGATAAGTGAAACTTAGACCGCTTCTTAAACAGGTAGTTGTCTTATTTTGGTCGAGTTTACTTCTGTTGAAAGAGCTACAGATTTGTGCACACGTTTCCTGGGTTGTTTGCGCATTGCAGGCTATTGCACTGTATCACTGTAGAAAATTGTCCGCATTTGTTAGCAGAGAGCTCAGTAGACCAATTATCTGGCCCCGGGTTCTTGAAGGATATATCCTTATCGGTCCTTATCCTGAGGCTAAATGCGGTATTGGATAACGCCACAATTTTAACCACTCGATAAAGATTTGTCCAACGGATAGTGATATCCACCCTTCGTGCAACAGGGTCGACCTGCAGAGTTCCATACGTGGCCGGGAGCAATTGAGTCTCCTTCTAAGCGAGATGTGAATCCCAAGTAGCTCTTACACATTTGTATAGACTCTCTATTCCTTTTTACTTTAGTTTTTAATACCCGTAAAATGGAGCACTGATAGACGGGGTAAAAGTGCATACCGTCGGTCAGCTACGTTTAAACCGTTTATTTGTCAAATCTAGACTCTTGCCACAAACGATGTAGAAAAGAGCGCTTTACTACTGTATAGACCCATGCAAACAAGATCCAACAAGTTTGTTTCATTGTTATGGTGCCGTTATACTGCTGTACAACGAAGATCGCGCGCAGTATTGTTCTTTTCTTGTAAGTGCTGTGGTATATATTTCGTTCCAAGGCAGGGAAAGGTCAAGTTTTGCATCAAGATAGCATGGCAGACAGAGCTTTGTTACGCATGTAAGCGGATACATTTTCAAAAGAGAATGTCACAAGGATTAAACATTACAAAACAGAAAAATGTCTCCCTTAATTGCACACCTCTGTTTAATAATTTCCGTATTTCGCCGAAGACTTAGTGATTATTCATATACATGAGAAACTTTCCACTTGGCAAAAACAGTAAATCAATTCGCACTATCTAATGCTCGAAAATATTTATTAATGAATTTAGAGTCCCTTGTAAAAGTCTAGATCTTCATATTGATTTTTGAGCGACAGAAGCAGAAGCAACATTACGCAGACTCAGTTAGTCTTAAACTTAGGTGAGCAAAGCAACAATGAGTCTGCGTATGTTGATTTCGCTTCTGCTCTCGCCGCTCGTCATAACCAGGCCTTTATTACCAACACTAAATAAATTGAATTAATGTTAACGATATTGTCTTTTGATGATATGAATGTTGCTTGTAGCTTTTCGTAGAATATGTCCTAAGAGCTGCACCGACGAAATAAAACCTATTTGTGGAGCCGATGGGAACACCTATATCAACCCGTGCATGCTTGACTTCACTGCCTGTAAACAGAAGACAACAATATTAATGGTGCATACTGGACGTTGTAGTAAGTTTCCATTTTTAACAGGCTGTAACATTACTCGAGATTTGCAATCCACGAGTTAAAAATGGTTGTGTAGCACCGTTGCCATACCGTTGCCTCCTACTGCGAACGCCGACTGCGCGGTCACGGTTTAATAGTGGTCACAGCGCACGGCACGCACAATAGTTTAGGCCAGGTGCCCATACAGTTATAGGCTCCTGTTTGGGAACTTCACACTGCTGGAGCAGCGCGAGCATTTATGCTTGTGTATTGTAATCACACACGGTTCTCGACCAATCAGAGCGCGCGTAATATACCAATTATTATATAAACTGCAATCACACATGGTTATCGACCAATCAGAGCGAGCGTAATATATTATGATAATAAATGTTTAAGCGCGCAATACCCTAAAAGTACTTTAAAATCCCAGTAAGTCCAATGTTCCTTTTGTGCTTTTATTGATGTCCAAACTCTGTTGCACGACTTCACCATATTCCAGACATTTATTAACTATTATTCTGCCGACAGATCCATGCACTAATTATGAATGCGTTGACCCACCAAACTCCAGGTGTGTTGCTAAAGATGATGAACCAACATGCGTCTGTACTTACAAATGTCTACCAATCAAAAAGCCAGTCTGTGGATCAGATGGTAGGACGTACCCTAACCAGTGTGAACTGCAGAAAAGTTCGTGTTTTGAAAGGGTAGACATCAGGGTTGCTAACCTTGGACCTTGTGGAAACGCTGGTAAGACTGATTACAGTGAGACATCTCTAATACGGACACCGAAGGGCTGCATGGATAGAAATGTCCGTATATAGAGGTGCCATTATACTTACTTATGACGTCATTTGGTTTCTTGTGGCAAGTATAGCATTAAGTGTTTTTTATCGAAGAAACAAAAGCATAAATTATCACCTGAAATTATTTGTTTTCAGATTAATCAGGGTTCAGTATCGTGTGAAGTTCGTATTACTGCTTTCTGGTATCGCTTGTCACATACAATTTTTATCATATTTTGTTTTTGCCTTTAATTTGAGGGCCACAGGTTTATCAGTATGTAACTGTTTCGTGTAACCCTCTTTAAATAAAGTCTTATTATTATTATTATTATTATTATTATTATTATTATTATTATTATTATTATTAATACAATACAATACAATTTAATACAATACAATACAATACAATACAATATAATACAATATAATACAATACAATACAATACAATACAATACAATACAATACAATACAATACAATACAATACAATACAATACAATACAATGCAATGCAATGCAATGCAATGCAATGCAATGCAATGTAATGCAAAACAAAACAATACAATAATCGAAACCATTTCTTCTTAAAGGTTCGGGTCGATGTGGTTCTCTCCAGTGTCCGGGAACATCTGTTTGTAAGGTAATTCGAGGGAGAGCAAAATGTGTTGGGCGTAAACGATGTCGTCGATGGTGTGCTCGTGAATATCGTCCTGTGTGTGGAACCGATGGTAAAACCTACAGCAATCAATGCGTACTTGATCGAATGGCTTGCCAGAGGCACAGGGATGTGGAATTCTCTTATAAAGGACGATGTAGAAGTGAGTACGCAATGTGTTATTTAAGTGTCTTTTGTGTTTAACACTTGCGTACTAATTTGGGTTACTGTAGTCTCTCACACACTACCACTACATTCTAATATTCTATACATACAATTCTTAGCTTATTTTGTTTTTACTGAGGGAGGAAAACCAAAGGACGCAGCGGAAAATCCTTGAAGCAATGGAGAGAACTAACTAATTATAACAAACTCGTGTCACGTGTGATGTCCCGTCAGTGATGTCATCATCAATTAATATTAAATTGAGTAGGTCTTTTTATATAACATTATCATCATCATCATAAACATCATCATCGTCAACAACATCATCATCAACATCAACAATAACGACATCATCATCATCATCACAACCACCACCACCATCATCATCATCATCAAGAACAATGCAACAACAAATAGGAACAAATAGTGTGGAATAGCCGTACAGCGAGTAAGATGCTGCCTTTTAGCGGCAGCTAAACACAAGAGTAACCATAGCTCTATCAAGATTAGGAATAAGTGTGAATACAAAATTTTCCTCGTCGTAAATTTTCTTATCTCAACAGTTGCTCGAGGTGCTTGTATAAGGAAACGGTGCCCAAAGGGCATGTATTGCCAAATGAAAAGAAGGCAAGCAAGATGTATACGTGCTTGTCAGAGGTTTTGTCCTAGAGTTTACCATCCTGTCTGTGCATCAGATGGTCGTACCTACACCAATGATTGTCTTCGTCGACTGGAAGTTTGTTTAACACAAACAACCATATCAGTAGTGCATGGGGGGATATGTAGAGGTACATTGTCTTGTAGTGTACGAAGACCTCACTAAACGCACTGTAACACGTTGCAGTTTTTCTGCAAATTGTCTTGTATTACACGAAGTATCATTGCCAAACAAATTGTTAAGAACATCGGACCACTCAATCACAACGGTTCAAGCAGCTCTTCTTGTCCTTGCAACGTACATGTAACACCCTTCTGCAGTGTACACACGTTGTTTCGTAGCGCTATTGCGAGACGAGTTCCAGAAAAAAATTGCACCGTGTATCGTATGGCTAGTGGTATTAATAGTATTATCCTCCATCCCCACCCCATCCCTTAAAAAATCCTGCATGCAGTACTTTTTGGTGTCGTTCAGACTAAGTAACTGAACACCGGTGTATAGATACAGTACAATAAATAAACCGTGTATATCGTGGACACTGTAGATAGAACTCGAGTACCCTTGGTACGTCCACACTACATACGAATCATTTGAAAACGTATCTTTTGACATATTTCGCCCTTACTTAAACAGGGTATTGTCTTTGATCCATTTGTACAGATTCTTATTTCATTTCACTCTCATTCTCTCTTTTTCCTTCCTTCTTTCTTTCTTTCTTTCTTTCTTCTTTCTTTCTTTCTTTCTTTCTTTCTTTTAATCTACATATACATATTTTATCTTTCTTCTTTGATCAATTTATACAGACTCCAGACTTGGATGCAACATGATTTCATGTGGTGCACACGAAGTTTGTAAAAACATATTTGGCAAACCAAAATGCTATCAAAGAATCTGTAAACGATGGTGTCCTCGTGTTTACCGTGCTGTTTGTGCATCAGACGGGAAGACGTACCCTAATGAATGTGAGATGAACATGCAAGCATGCAGAAATAGAAAAGTAGTAAAGAAACTCCATCATGGACGCTGTAGCATCAACCGTATGTTATATACAACTGTTTTGAATATTTTTTAATTTTAGTTGTTTCTTCATCAACAAACTACAATTAGTTTAGTTCCAGACGCTTTCGGGCATGGACGGTCATCATTGCTGTTTGATTTTAGGATGAAGAAACAAAGCAACAAGGGAACTCTTGTTTTGAAAATGTTGTTAGAACGCCTCAAGATTAAGTGACTAGTTCGAAAAGGAACATGAGCAAAACGTTACAAAATACTTCTAGTAACGCAGGCTGCATTTTGATTTTCCTCACCTGTGCGGACAATAGAGCATTTTCGTATGAGAGTGAAACGGAGCGCGCCGTACCTCGACCGCATCAGTGCTGTGTTGTTTCCCGCCGTAGCCCTGGCGTGCCGTGAACGTATCCTGTCAATGCAGTCATGCAAAACCTGCGTTACTTTAGACGGAACTGTGGGGAATGGTAAGGGGTAGAATGGGTAACTACAGACAAAAGGGAGCTTGGCTACGAGACGTTTTTGTGAACACGGACGTCACGCGTAAGTTTTTGTTTGTGTACGCGCCATCATAGATACAATCTAGAACGTGAGAAAGCCTCAGCTGACGAGAACGGAAACCTCATCTATAACTGCGGGCGTACGATCTAAAACACGTGCGTGACATCCGTGTTGACAAAAATGTCCTTGGCTTACTAATAAGCTCCCTAATATCATCCATTACTGTCGGTTTTGCTCGCAAAATTAGGCTTAATTCTTTCGGTCGACAAATTTCTTGGTGGGCCATTCTTCACGACGACTCTAAATGTATCAACTTTAACGACTCTACAGTGCTGTACATTGGAAGCCCAAGGTTGCCATACTACAATACTACAAGAAGCTTGCGAGTAAACTAGATTGAGCTGCATTGGTGTTCAAAGATGCAATAAGAAATATATGGGAATCTGTAACACCGTATAAAAGGAAAGTATATATCTTGCTGACGCTTTGAGCCTTTGCTTGTAGGAGTAAAACAAAGACCAAGGTTGAAAAAACATCAATAACGTATCAAGTCTTTTTACACGGTGCTACATATTTCTATTGAGGTCCTTTTTGAAATTGAGGTCCATCATTGTTAAATGAAAAAGTATTCCTCAATAAAGATTAATATTATTATTATTATTATTATTATTTCGTGTTATCTCGGTTTGGTGGAATACCGGTGATATGTCTCTGAGAGCAAGCTGCACCCAGCAGCCTTAGGTCTCAAAAACCTTCCTTATCAACCTTGCAGTACCAAGCAAACATGCTTTCTGCAACAACTCTATGCCACTACAGACGTTCAATTCTTTCAGCCATTTCTTCAAATCCCTTGAAACAACTCCCAAGGCTCCAACCACAATTGGTATCACCCTTACTTCTCTCAATTTCCAAAGCTTCTTTAGTTCCCTACGTAACTCATCATACTTTTGAATTTTCTCAATTTCTTTTTGGCCAACCCTACTATCGCCTGGACAAGCAATGTCCACAATGAAACACTTTCTCAGCTCCTTGTCTAGCAAGATTATGTCAGGTCTCCGGCTCTCAATGACATGATCAGTCTGTATGTTTACATCCCAGAGAACCTTTACGTGTTCATTTTCTAGCACCCTTTCTTGCTTATGGTTGTACCACTTGACATCTTCAACCAGATTGTACTGTTTACAGATATCTAGATGTATGATCCTTGCAACATTATCATGTCGTCGTTTGTATTCTGTCTGAGCCAGCTTCTGACACTCAGCAACAAGATGAGTAATTGACTCTTCTCTGTGACCACACATCCTACACTCCTCAGGGACATTCATTCTGTCGATGTGTTTCTTTATCCAGTTGGTTCTCAAAGCCTGGTCTTGGGCTGCAAAAATCATACCTTCTGTTTCTTTCTTCAGATAACCCTTTCTGACCCATCCAAATGACATTTCGTCCCTCACATCCTCTGTATCTCTCATGAATTTTCCATGGAGGGCTTTTTCCTTCCACTCCCGCAGTCGCATTAACTTTCTACTTTCTTTATTTTCCTCAACCCCACCTTCTCCTGTAACTTTCAGTATTTTCTCGGTGTTAACAACAGATAACAGATCCTCCTTCGAACTTGACACATATCTACACAAGCTTATGATTTCAAGCTCAACACAATCTTGCACACTCAGAAGTCCTCTACCTCCATCTTTTCTTGGGACGTAAAGCCTATTCACGTCACTTTGGGGATGCAGCATTCTATTCATTGTCATCAACTTCCTCGTTTTCCTGTCCATGTTCTGGAGCTCCTCCTTAGTCCAGTTGACAATCCCTGCTGTATAGCGCACCAATGATACTGCTCTAGAATTGATGCCTTCTATGGTATTACCTGCGTTCAACTTAGATGATACAATTTTCCTGACTCTCCTGAAATACTCTTTCCTGATACTTGTTTTCATTTCCTGGTGCCTTATATCACTCGCCTCAACTACCCCAAGGTACTTGTATCCTTTCTCAGAATCTAATTCTTTAATGACAATTCCTTCGCTCAACTTTAATCCCTCAGATGACACCACTTTCCCACGTTTAAGTGTTAAGAATGCGCACTTCGAGACACCAAACTCCATGCAGATATCTTTGCTAAAAATTTGAGTTGTTTCAACAAGCCTTTCAGTCTCCTTTTCATTGCTGCCAAACAGCTTTAGATCATCCATAAACAATAGATGGTTTATTTTACCGTTCCTGTTTCCGAAATCATATCCCGCTTTTACCTCCCTCAAAATATATGTCAAAGGAATCATTGCTATTATAAACAGCAATGGTGACAAACTGTCACCTTGAAAAATTCCCCTTTTGATTTGAACTTGTCCCAAGCTACTCTCTCCTGATGTGAGATTAGTTTTCCACTGCCCCATACCTACGTCTAGAAATGCTTTGATGTTATCTGCAGCCCCAACCATCTCCAGTGATTTTAGAATCCAGGAGTGAGGGACCATATCATAGGCTTTTTTGTAGTCAATCCACACCATACTTAGACCTACTTTCCTCCTCCTACAGTTTATTATTATTATTATTATTATTATTATTATTATTATTATTATTATTATTATTATTATTATTATTATTATTATTATTATTATTATTATTATTATTATTATTATTATTATTATTATTATTATTATTATTATGTAGTTAAATAAGCCTTTCTAGAGGCCATTTCTCCCTCACTTGGAGAGGGTGAGACTATCAAAACACTTGCTAGTCTCAAGAAATAACACCTTGTTAAAACAATATTCTCACTAAGTGAATTCATTCAGAAAGAGAAAGTTCATTCACTTTGGATCAGCCCAGATAACACCTTTCTTACAATACTCTCGCTCTCAAAGAGCACTGTCTTCAGCATCTGTGAACTAATGTAGGACACTCTGTCTCTGCACTTAATTATTTTGGATATTTGATGTTCCAATTGTGCCATACCACCTCCAAGACAACCCAAGATAACTGGCATAATGTTTACCACATATCCCGGTCTTCTCTCACGTAGTTCAAAGGCTAGCTGCTGGTATTTCTGTAACTTTTCCCTGTACTTTTCTGATACATTATTATTATTATTATTATTATTATTATTATTATTATTATTATTATTATTATTATTATTATTATTATTATTATTATTATTATTATTATTATTATTATTATTATATCCAGCAGTGTTACACATCTTTATGCTAAATCCTAATGGCACAATAGGGCGCTAAGCGTTACCTAGAGGCCATGTAAAATTAACCTAATTTCCTTAATGCTATACCAATATATTAAATAAAATTTGCCTCTTCGAAAGAAAATATCCCTAAAAATTATTGAAAAGAAGCTTAAAAAAATCTTAAGAACTATTATAAATGGTAAATTCCTGAAAAAAGCAAATATATATATATATATGTCTATATAAAATAATACTGAAAAAACCTACTATAAGTTTCGATTTTATATGTGTTCAAAGTTTGTTCCCTTGAATTGTTGAGGTAAAATTGCGCCACTTATGTATAAGTCTTGAACGTGCGCGCAATGTTCAGAGTCGACGAAATGACAGCTTTCTGCATCTTTTGGAGCACCATCTTTCCTCTGCATCCTAATATTTCATCCATCGTCTTTTGAAGCTCTTTAGACCATCCTCCCAAGACATCTATGATTATATTGAACTGCTGTACTTCGTATCCTTTAAACTGCTGCTTTAATTCCCATCTCAAAGGGCCATACTTCATAGTTTGTAAAACAAAATGTCCTAACTACCTACAGCCTGTCTGTGGAACAGACAAAAAGACTTACAATACTTTGTGTCACTTGGAAAGAACAGCCTGTCAAACGATTACCAAAATAGCCAAAGCTTACGATGGAAAATGTATAGGTAATCAGCACGCGGCCGCATATCATTCCTAGGAATTACCATAGGTTTCGAATTCTAACTCTGATCTTCTGATCCTTGATCGTATATGTGATGCCACTAGCTCTCTTTGAAAGAAATTCAATCAACTCAATCTTTATTGCACATAATTTTATGTTACATGGATAGCTCGATAAAGTTATAGTATTGAAAGAAAAAATAATAATACGATAAAAGGCCTAGGTTTGTCAATTTAAAGAGCGTAAGGGCTTAGTAAACGAGCGAGGAAAATGAAAGAACAGTAGCAAATTAATGATGTGACCACTTCTTGGTGGTATCATTTTACAAGTACCTAGATCTTCGTCTTGTACTTCTACTTGCCTACTTGATAAGACCGACCCTTTCTTACAACAATTGCCACCGCAGTGCCAAAAGGGAAAACTCGCGAAGGACATCCTAGTCCTTATCGTCTGTCATTTTTAATCATTTTTCCTTTCTTTTTTTTCCAGAAACTTGTGAAACAAAGAATTGCTCTTATGTGATGCCTTATTCATTCTGTAGGATTTCTGAAGGCGAACCACTTTGTCTATGCAATATTTTGTGTAATCAGACAGACAAATCTGTTTGTGGATCAGATGGAAAAACTTACTCAAACCTATGTGTGATGAAAAGAACTTCTTGTAAAACCAGAACTTTGATAACAGTCAAGAAACTAGGAAATTGTTCAAGTAAGTCTGAATTATTTCCTTTTTCATGAAAAAAAAGTGAAAGAGGAAAGAAAAGTAGAAAGGATGGGGATGGAGTGCGACTACCTGGTAGAGTGGTGAAGGAGGAGGCAATCGCTTAGCACTGCCTCAAAAACAGCTATTGCGCATGCTCATGCGCCTTAGACTATATTTAAGGAATTAGTGTATGTTTTCTCCTCCTCCTGATCTCTTCTTCCTTCTTCTCAGTCTCCCCCTCCTTCTCCTCCTCCTTCTCTGCCTCTCCTTCTCCTCTTTCTCTTCCTCCTCCTCATCATCCTTCTCCTCCTCCTTCTCCTCCTCCTGCTCTTCCTCTCTTTCTCATCATCCTTCTCGATCCTCATCCATCTCCTCCTCCTCCTCCTTCTTCGTCTTCTTCGTTCTTCAAAGACTTTTTGTCTAAAATGCACTGCTGAATATTTGATGAACTGGAAAGGCAAGTCAGACCATAGAATGAATTATATATTGGAGTGAATGATACAATTAACCCAATATTTGAGTAAGATATTGGCTGATTTGAATATGATATCTTTCAGGAATAACATGCGAGGAAAAGAATTGCTCAAGAAAGCCTTACTCTATTTGTAAAATGACAAACGAACAACCAACTTGTGTTTGTCCAACATCGTGTACCAAGATCCTAAAACCAGTTTGTGGATCAGATGGTGTAACGTATTCCAACGTGTGTTTTATGGAGAAATCTTCTTGTGAGAATAAAACTATGATTACCACCAAGAACAATGGGAAATGTAGAGGTGAATCTCAATGTAACATTTGTAAAACACTGTGGTTACATTTAAGGAATATAAAACGCGCGCGCATGTCTCTGTGCTGCGATAAAAACACGCCGGGAGATGTAGATCACGAGAAAAGCAATTTGGAACAGTAGCTGTTGAATGTTTGAATGTTTATTCCACAGTACAGATACATAAGCAGGCGTTTTAGGGTGAGACATGTCTCTGTCCTCTGATATAAACACGGCTGATAGCCAATCAACGCGTGCGCGCGGTATATCTTAAATATTTTACAATCAATTTCACGATAAAATCTCGACTTTATTATCGTCTGTCTTGTGCCAATAGAAATTGAGAGCTGTGATAAGAAGAACTGTTCAGCCATTCCTTACTCAGCTTGTAAAGTGATACTTAGCAAACCAACTTGTGTTTGTCCAACGTTGTGTACCAAGATCCTAAAACCAGTTTGTGGATCTGATGGAGTAACGTATTCCAACGTGTGTCTTATGGAAAAAGCTTCTTGTGAGAATCAAACTATGATTACCACCAAGAACAATGGGAAATGTAGAGGTAAACATCTTGTAACATTTAGGAAACCCTTAAGTTGCATTCACGTACTTTTGTAGTAAAATATATCTAGATTTTTGATGTTCTGTCTTTGGTATTTCAATAGAAGATGAGAGCTGTGATAGGAAGAAATGTTTCAGCAAACCGTATTCAATTTGTAAGATAATAAACGAACAACCAACTTGTGTCTGTCCAACATCGTGCAATAAGATCCTAAAACCAGTCTGTGGATCAGATGGAGTAACGTATTCCAACGTGTGCCTTATGGAAAAAGCTTCTTGTGAGAATCAAACTATGATAATTACCAAGAAAAATGGCAAATGTAACAAAGTGCCAAAACTACAAGGTAATATGATGATTAGAAAAAGTTAATGATAAAAAGTGCATTTTATAATTTGGTAAACTAACGGTTTGTATTGATAGAAAGTGAGACATGTGCACAGAAGAACTGTTCAACCAAACCATATTCCAACTGTAAATTGATAAGCGACAAACCAACTTGTGTATGTCCAACATCGTGTACCAAGATCCTAAAACCAGTCTGTGGATCAGATGGAGTAACGTATTCCAACGTGTGTTTTATGGAGAAGGCATCCTGTGAAAGCAAAACCATTATATTTACAAAAAACAATGGCAAATGCAACGAAATATCAAAACCGCAAGGTAATATCATGATTTTATGTTTTTCATTTTAATGATAGATAAACTCCACTTAAGCTTTATAATAAACTATTTATTTGGATAGAAAATGAGACGTGCATACAGAAGAACTGTTCCAGCAAACCGTATTCAATTTGTAAGATAGTAAACAACCGACCAACTTGTGTTTGTCCAACATCGTGTACCAAGATCCTAAAACCAGTTTGTGGATCAGATGGAGTAACGTATTCCAACGTGTGTTTTATGGAGAAAGCTTCTTGTGAGAATAAAACGCGTATACGAATTGACAAGGAAGGGGAGTGTGATGGTAGGTTCATTGAGTTTATTAATTGTTATTAATGAAAAGGTATTCAAATCTTCATCATTGTTTATGAGCTTGGATTTCTCTGTGATCTCGAGAATTCTGATACAATCTGCGACCGTCCCTCGTAAAATATAGCTTTACAGAAGCTATATTCAGGCAAAAGCTCAGCTGAAAAAAACTACTGCTACTGTCTTTATACCTTTTTCATAATCGGCCAGATGCTACCACTGCTCAACTTGTGGTGTGGCAAAATCTTGTCAAATTACAGTAAAGCTTCTTGAAGATAACACTTTTTGCTGATCAAAATGTCACCTCTCTCATTTGCAAACTCTCCCATTTCCAAAGTACACGACATGAGCGGGCATTTTCCGAATTTTGGTGGCATTTGACATCTTTTTTATCCAAAAAGACCTTGAATTGTATACAAAATATTATGCCTTAAAACTTACAGATGTCAGTTTGTTATAAGAGGATTTAAAAGAATTTTCTATAGCTCGATCCGTCATTGGTGAATGTTTTGTTACAAACATACCTCAAGTGTTTAACCATGTTGGTCGCTAAAGATCATTGACCAAGTGCCTACGAATGCTTATATTTCTCAAACAGCACTGAAATAGTGACCCAAATGGAGGCATAGCCAGGGGGGAGACATAAATGAGATTTAATACTGTGCATATTTTTTAAATCTTTTCAAACAAGGACAGCAAACCTGTCAAAAATCTACCTGTTCCAACTGGCCTTACTCATCGTGTCAAATTGTTGATAACAAGACAGCATGTGTATGTAAGAAGATTTGCCCAGTAAGCCTTGAACCAGTTTGCGGGTCAGATGGCGTTTCTTACTTAAACCCATGTGAAATGGAAAAGGTTTCGTGCAAAGTTAAGACTTTGATAACGGTAGTGAAAAAAGGATTTTGTGAAGGTATGTAAAAAGTTTAATGGATTTGAATGACTTCAGTCATAGACAAACTCTCCTGATACTTTTAGGAATTGATGATCAAGAAGTATACGATCCATTATCTTGGGATATTCATAATAATCATGACCCCATTTATCGTGTTGTTGCTCCTCCTCCTCCTTTTTTTTTTTTTTTTGTCTTTCTGTTGCTGTTGTTGTTGTCGTCGTCGTTGTTGTTGTTCTTTTTCTTCTTCTTCGTTTTCCTCCTCCGCCTTTTCTTCTCCTTCTTGCTTGTGTCTTTGGTATACTTGATATTGACATCAATCTTTTTGACTTTTTTGAAGATTTGTGCCTGAAAAAAGACTGTTCTATCGAGCTACCCTATTCTTCCTGCAAAGTCATAGCTAATATACCAACATGTGTCTGTCAGCCATATTGTACTGACGATTATCAGCCAGTTTGTGGGATTGACAACGCCACATATCCTAATGAATGCGTCATGAGAAAAACTTCATGTGAAACCACTTCCTGGTTAGTGGTAAAACATGTAGGACCTTGCAGTGATGAAATAGGTAATTTAACAATTTATAGTCAACTAAAATAGCCTAAACAGCTATTACACGCCTTTGGAGGAAGCATGGATACACAGCGGCACTTCTCTTGCCACGCTATTTGGGATGTCGCATAATGGCCCTTTTTTATTCGACTTTTAATGCCGGCCTGAAACCAGAGATAAGCTGTACAAAAGGTTGATTTAGTAACAAGATCAAGTCTAAAAAGCCAAGCTGCAGCTATAGCTATTTTCTCTCTCTCTCTCTCTCTCTCTCTCTCTCTCTCTCTCTCTCTCTCTCTCTCTCTCTCTCTCTCTCTCTCTCTCTCTCTCTCTCTCTCTCTCTCGTCTGTCGGATCCTTAGTATTTTAATTTTGTGATAGTGTTATGATATATTTTTAGGTTATTGAGTATTATTTTTCATCATTATAGTTTTATGTACATATATATTTTTTCTCGGTTTTCATGAAAACCAATTTTGTAATTGATGAAAATTTTTCCGAGGTTAAATAAAAGATCTGAGATCTCATGACATAAAGAAATGTTGAGAAGTCAAACAAAACGAGCGAAGCTGCATATGATGTGCTAACTCCAATCCACTTCTGAAACTGTTGTACGTCTGCAACAGTTGCAGGGGTGGACGACACACTGGAATTCTGCTTGATTGCAATCGGCAACTTTATATAGCATGCAAGATGTATACTGAACTTAAGCAAAATAAATGAGTTATGAATTAAACTTCTCAGCAGTATTTTCTAAACCTTCCAGTTTGTGCCATAAAGATATTCTTAATTGCAAGAGTATTTTAGAGCTTGTTGATGTTTGATATTTTTATGATTGTACCAGTGTACTTGGCAATGGCTTACTGAGTACATAACCATATCTGCTAAGTATAAGTGGAGCTGTTCAAGAATTTCTCTAAGCTTATTGCTTTTTTACTTATCAGCTGCAGACGCTGTAAACGGTCCATGTTCAAAATTCAACTGTTCAAGCAAGCCATATTCAAATTGTAAAATAATAAACGAACAACCAACTTGTGTTTGTCGACCAACATCGTGTACCAAGATCCTAAAACCAGTTTGTGGATCAGATGGAGTAACATATTCCAACGTGTGTTTTATGGAGAAAGCTTCTTGTGAGAATGAGAAAATGGTTATTATAAAGAAAAATGGACAATGTGAAGGTAAAGCAGGCCTCGGCCAATTTGAATCTTTTTCTGCCGAGTGCATACTGTACAAGAGTTAAATTTCTATTTCGTATAATTGCTTTTTAAACAGAAAAGAATCCTTGTGCGAAGAAAAATTGTTCCAGGATGCCTTACGCAACTTGTAAAAACGTAAACGGCAAACCAACTTGTGTTTGTCCACCATCGTGTACCAAGATCCTAAAACCAGTCTGTGGATCAGATGGAGTAACGTATTCCAACTTGTGTCTTATGGAAAAAGCTTCTTGTGAGAATCAAACTTTGGTTAGAATCAAGGCAAATGGGAAGTGCCAAGGTGAGACGAAAGACGGGAATCTTGCAGTGCTGTTTTCCCAAAATAATTTATTATAAAATCTGCTTTTCTTATTTAGTTTTATGTTTACTTTCTTTGAAGAGGAGAATGCTTGTGCACAAAAAAACTGTTCTAACTTGCCTTACTCAACGTGCCAGATGATAAACAACCGACCAACTTGTGTTTGTCCAACATCGTGTACCAAGATCCTAAAAGCAGTCTGTGGATCAGATGATGTAACGTATTCCAATATTTGCTCGATGAAAAACGCTTCGTGTCGCCAGAAAAACTTAATCACCGTCAAAGCTAAAGGCGATTGTCGTCTACATGGTAAGCACACTGTCTAGATGTTAATTCAACATATAGTTAACACTCCATTTTTCCGTGCGTTTGTACTCTAATAGATGCACAGATGACGTCAAATTAATGTTGCAGGAACAAACAAATACGCCACGAGATGAAGTCGAGTGGAGTGACTGTTGTTCTCACTACATTTTATGTCTTCTGTGTATCTATTAGAATACCCACGGAAAAATAGAGTCCATTTGTTCTATGTAATATTTATCGAAATGTTTTCAATCAGAGCGCGCGTAATAGAGCGGTATATAACACTAAAACCGTGAAACAAGTACTAACTAAAAAGTACAAATAGTACTAATGAAACAATAGAAAACAAAGGGTTTTGCTACTAGAGTGATTTTCATAAACCCGTGAAACAAATTTTAGCTATTAATGTGTAATAATCAAATTCAAACAATAGAAAACAAAGGCTTTAGAGTTTCGTAGTGATTAATAAGCTAAGTTTTATTTCACGGGTTTATGAAAACCACTCTATTTGTCTCTATTTAGTTGCTAAGTTATTTCACGGTTTTAGTGTTATCGCTCTATGCCATTGTTATATAAAGCCAAATAGATAATCATGTCGATTGTCCACTGCACGACGGTGCTTAGTCTCGGCTCAACAACACCCCCGTTGCGCGACGACACTAATCATCTCATCATACTCCTGTGATGTCGCTTGTAAAATAATAAGAATAATAATTTCGGTCCTAAAAGTGGTTGCGGTCGCTTACAAGACGTGGTCGCTTATAGGAGGTGCCAGTTATAGTGATTTCTATAGAAAACGTTTGGTATTTTTGTTAACTGGTCGCACAAGAGAGGTGGTCGTACAAGAGGTTGTCGGAAGTAGAGGTTTGATTGCATTTGGTATTAGAAGAGTGTAGTAGCCATTGATCAAATTTTACTTTTTGATGCAAATATTGTCTATGAGATATGTACGATGATACGCATATTTGTCGAAGTCTAAAATAAGATTAGAATGTAAAACATCATTGGAAAACCTTTGGTGTTTTCAGATCCTTGTTCCAACAGAAAATGCGACTTTTATGCGAAATGTCGTAGACGAGGTAATATACCCATGTGTGTTTGTCCTCGAAGACGATTTTGTCCAAAGATTAATTCACCAGTGTGTGCGTCTGATGGAAAATTGTACATTAACGAGTGCGTGATGCGTGCTGTTGCTTGCAACTCGAAAAAGATGATTAAAGTCTCCACGAGTTCTGATAAATGCAATGGTAAGAACATGACTCAAATTAACAAACTACCACGAGGCTACGTAAGTATACCTGAGTTAGTAACAATCGACCCAGTCATTCTCGGCAACCAACTGACAGATAGAATAGCCGACCATTCGTCCAGTCAACTAATGGACCGTCAATCGACCAAACAACCAGTTTAGCCAACTGACTCACTTCACGATCAACAAACCAGTCAACCAACCAACTAACCGATCGATGGGACAAATAACCCAGCACTAAACAGCCAGCCAGCTTATACTAGCCAGACCACCAACTGGCTATCATCAAATTATGACAAACTGAACGAGCAACACATTTTGCTGATTGATCATGACTGACGAACCAACCAAATAGAGCAAGTCATCCTGCTTTCCTACCATAAAGTCAACCGAACTGAACGAACCAGCCATCCAAACCATGCTCTGATCTGATCGACTAACGAGCTATTCAGTCGTCAGAAAACAACCCACCCAATGTAGTAACCAAACAAACCGCTCACCATTACATATTATATGAAACTCAGTGGCGTAGTCAGGGTATTTTAGGTACGCCAGGCAAAAACAATCTCGATGAAGAGAAAATTATCCCGATTTCTCCAGATGAGCATTAGTGTTTTAGTATTTTCTCAGCCTCCGTTGTACGGACAAGCGTAATGGTAGCTACGCCACTGAAACTTGCTAGCAATAAATCCACTGATAGAAATATACCACTTGTTTCATTTTGCATTCATCTATATCTCCACCCTTACAAACCTCGTTCAAATTCCATCACAACTGTCCTTTAGTTCTTCAACAGCATTTTTATATGATATTGTTGTGTGATATTAGGCGAAAGATGTGAGCTTGGATCCACGTGCAAGTCCCCTCCACACTCTAAATGTATTTCTTATTATGGTCGCTATTCGTGCATCTGTCCTCGTTTTTGTCCTACGGAATTTAAACCAGTTTGTGGCTCAGATGGGAAATTGTATGGCAACTTGTGTACTCTACAAAAAGTTGCCTGTACAAGTAATACAACGATAACAAGTTTAAACATTAATCAGTGTGGTAAGTAAGTTAAATCTGCTGTTACTTGTTTCTTGTTTCTTCCTCCTTCGATTCTTCATGTCCCCGAACAACTGCCAACTAACTCTTCGGGCAATGGCTCTGTCGTTAGTAATATATAGTCAATTGAAGAAACGTTGTCGGGTCTAAAAACATAGAACATAGAAGCGGAAACCGAAATGGTGCTTGGGATAATAATATTCTGATTTAATTCATTTACGCGTTGCCTTCAATGTAAAATGCCAAAGGCGTGTTCAGGACCTGGGTTGGCGGGCCGTTTGGCTTCGATTTTTTATCGGTTGCAGCTTAAATGAATAAATCTGATCAGAATATAATTATTGACATCCCATGCAGCATTTCGGTCCCAGCTTCTATGTTTTTAGACCCGACAACGTTTCTTCAGTTGACTATATGTGGAATGCAAGCAATGTTGCAATACTGAACTAGGTGAGGGTAATTTGGCAATTTGAGCCCAGTTGTTTAAAAGTGGGTAAGCGCGCTAAACCCAGGGTTAAATCTAAAGAAGACCACTACATTTTGATTTTGGGTCATAAAGCCAGCATTTGGAGTTGAATTATATGGGACTGTTTTGTGAGACGCCATTTCTTCTCAACTGAGATGCATTGAAGTACTTGTAAACGGTTGTAAACATCTGATCTTAATCGTATTTTTTTCATTTTGGTTATTGCTTTCATATTTGTTGCATTGTGTCATTTCTTAAAATGAATTCAGTCTCTATCCACTATTCCAAAACGGCTAATACTTATACTCAAACATTAATACTGAGGTTTTGTCAAAAATTACAATTACAAACCCAGTTATGGCTAGCGCATCTTAGGTAATTGGGATCTAAAAAGCGGTATTGCCATAGAGTTGTTTTCGCATGAATCCAAAAAACGGCGCCGTTACGACACGGCACGGTTAAGGTAGGAATTTCGATTGTTTTTATAGACATCACGGCACTGACACGGTCACGGCACCGCGCGGTCCGTTTCACACTCATACGAAATCTGCTCTAGCTATTCAATTGCTTATTCTGTAGGGTTGATTCAAAATTGTACCAATGTCATATGCCGAAGAAATCAGATCTGCAAAGTGATAAATAGCCAACCAAGATGTGTCAGGCGTTCCTGTGTAAGACCTTGCCCTGTGACAACAAACTTAGTATGTGGGTCAGACAAAATCACCTACAAAAATGACTGCGAACTTAGACGAAAAGCTTGCAGAGAAAACCGCCGTATCAAAAGGGTGAAAATAGGACGATGCAGATCAATAATCAGTGGAAACTAAGAACACTTGTCGAATCTCCATTGCCAAATCACTCTTGCTAAAGAGTCCCCACTTAGTGGAGGTTGTCCGCACAATAAAGGAGTTAGTAATGTGTAAAAATCATAAATCAATTACAAATCAAACAAAAAACTGGTCACTCACGAAGGCTACACTGTATTTGCCTTCTTTTTAACAGTGTAAGCAGGTATTGAATATAACTACAAGTATCATGCAAAGAATTGGTAATGCACTCTCTTAAGCACCGGGCGATCCTAGTCCTATCTAGTCTCCCTCGCAGCCGTGTTTAGCCTAAGTCCTATCTCGCGCGCTATTATAGAAATACAGCACTGAGTTTGCACTTTATGTTTCTTAGGTCCTGGCTAAACGAGGAAGCATGTTTGTGGAAGCATCTCTGGCGCGCATGTTTCGCAAATGTTTCTTGGTTTAGCCACACGGGAAACACTGTTTCTCGCGACAAATTCTGGCACAAAAATGTTTCTGAAACACCTCACAAACATTTCATGTTTCAGGACGCACGAGGATGTTTATTGGTTTAGCCACTAAAGGAAACGTAAAAAGCGCTCGCAATTTCCTTTCAACCACACAAGCCCAATTACTAGCCAAACGAGCAAATTAAGAATTCAGATTTATTTGAAACAGGTACATACACGTCCTTCTATGACGGTAAACATTTTTTCTAAAAATAACCAAGATTTTTATTCAGCTTAGAATGAATGGCAAAAATAATTGATATTTAGTAACAGGTGTATGTACCAACTGTATACATACTATTTTCTACCCCGTCATAGTAAGTATTATTTTATTATTGGTATTAATAAAAATGTTAGATTTACAGCTCACACGACATCCTTACATTCAATAACACATGATAGAGCATTGTCTTCATATCGGTCACGTGAGTAATTTTAGCCAATGAGCTTCTTGAATTTCGCAGAGCCGAAGTCTAGATATTGACAATTGATACACATCAGGGTAACTTCGTAGATGTCCAACGAACAATGTACATGTAAGCAGACAGATTATCTGAGGCTGATTATCAGAGTTGACGGTATGGGAAGGGGGAGAGCAGAGGGTAAGTGTGCTCCCCCTCTCTCCCTCCCCGATACGCTCTTTGGTTTTACAAATTAGATTGTTGCAATTATCTTCACATTAGATGTGTTACCAATCCAATCAGGATACCACAGATGATAATCAGCACAGTCAGTGGTTTTGTAAAGACACCATTATTACACAGGTTTGTCTTGCAGCAGGAAATTTGACAATTTCTCAATGGCCGACAATATGTTCTACAAGTTGATGGTGTTGTGCAGCTCTTTAAAGTACCTTGGCCGAGCTTGACCTTACCACACATACTATTTGGCCAAGTACAGCGACGTATTCCACTTTGACAATTGGTTGTTCTACCAACGCATGTGTAGCATTGTAGATTGACCGACATGTTATCTGTAAAAGGACGTTTATATATTGAATTGCAATAAGCTAAGAAGAAGAATTAAAGATGCTTTCCCTTTTTTTTTGCACCTTCCATGAGCGCGCTGAGAGTAATTGAAGCTGGTACGTGAAATGCGGACTTTGTCAGTATATAATCAAACAAGCAAAGGACTGGGAATTAAACAAACAAGCAAACAAACAAATTAACAAACAAACAAAAAACAAATAAAGTAAACAAGCAAGCAAAGAAACAAGAAAAGGAAAAATAAAAACTCAAGCATGTTAAGGCATGGTATTTTGAAGAAACACATTTCCTGTAATAGCTCTTTAAATCTAAACCTTATGAAATTGAGAGTTGGTCCTGAAGTGATATTTGGATTCCTTAAAATTTTAAGCTTTGTCGTGCGGAGTTTTGGTGGTCACGTGACCTCATGGTGGAAAAAAAAAATAGAAATTTCAAAATGGGGTGGCGATTTTTAACTGGATGAACTATTTTTGGGTCTATAATAGTAACTCTCGATGCCAGCAGCATGAATCTGTTTGGAATGGTTGTCCCTCTTGTTTTGTTACTGGAATAATTAGCAAAATATGTCACGTGACCAGGACAAGCATTTGAATGTTTCTATTTTCCTCAGCTCTTCAACAAGTAATGAAATCCAATGAAATTCCAGACAGATTTGTGTAGCTTTTCATCAAAAGATTCGAGATTCACTTTGAAACCGCCACCCCATTTTGAAATTCCTATTTTTCTCACTTTAAGGTTACGTGACTACCGCAAGGAACCTCAGTATCACTTGAGGACCAAAACTCAATTTCATAGGCTTAAGATTGAAAGAGTTATTACAGAGAATGTGTTTCTTCGCACTCTGGGAAAAAACATGCCTTAACATGCTTCTTAACGAACAAACAAATAAACTTACAAACAAATAAACAAACAAACGCACAAACAACCAAAGGCAACAAAACCAAACAAAGCAAACACAAATCAGTCAACAAATAGTTCAATCAAGCGCTGCTCATTTGGTTAGTGCGCGGTTTTCGAAGCGAGATGTTTGAGTTCGATCCCCACTGAGTGACCTCACACTTGTTTCGACTTCTTTACGTTCTTTATAGCTCTAACTAGCTTATATGCCCTTAAAACTGAGCAATAATGGAGAGAAAGGAGGAAAGAGCGCACTGCCGCTTCCTGGAAGATCAGCTTGCTGAAGGAACTACAGACGCTAAATATTAGTGCTTAAAGCCCCTATCACCCATATTTTTTTTTCAAACTCAGTTCTTGTTGGATAGCATAGTGAAGATCTTTTATCCTGTTTTTCCTAGACCCATATTTTCCGAGATACAAAGGTATCAAATTTCAAAATGCAAATGTGATGACGTAAAAGGAGTCAACACTGCCAACTTCTCATGGCTTTTACAAAAAGAGGTCTTCAGTTTGATAGGTGGAGTTTTCACTAAACAATTTGGTACGGTTTACCAATGGGAATAATTTACAAATAGAAAAATTCAAGTGTCCTAAATTATCTTGTTTTTGTATAGTTTTACGTCATCAAATTGGCATTTTGATATTTGAAACCCAAAAATCTCAGAAAATATGGGTCTAGGAAAATCAGGATAAAAACATCTTCACTATGCTTGCCAACAAGAATTGCGTTTGAACATAAAACTAGACGCACATAGTGCGTTTACTCGTGCCCAAGTGGAATTCAGTCTGGCATGAGAATAAATATGTTTTAAAGCCAGATTAGTCACGTTTTGAGTTCGGTACTGAACTCGTCAGTAGAATTACTCTGAATCACTTTAACATAGCTTACAAGAATCGCTTACTTCACCTAAACGAAGATATCATATCTTCTTAACTGAAATAATACAGAATCACTGTGAAAATCTAAATAATTTTGTAAATTTTGCTTTCGTTTAGACACGCGTGAAGCTGTCAAAGCTGCTATAATGCAATGACTGTATTTATAGAGGAATTTAAGGTTATTAAATGTTCGTGGCTCGTGAAAAATCCTGCATGTTTTCCTATGAACTTTCTGGAACATGCGCTGCTCGCTGCTCCGTTTTCGTGCCAGCCTCGTTTTCATGACACATTCTCGACTACGATAGATAGATAGAAAAGACAAACCTCGACTCGTGCCGGCCTACGGCCTGGGCACGAGTAAAAATATGGGTGATAGGCATTTTAACTAACATTATTTGGCTTTGAGTCCTGAAAAAAAACCCATAAAGGTATAAATATTTTATATATCAGTACGTACGTATTTGTGGACGTAAAGTAGAACGGCGTAAACCTAAGGAATAAGATACAGTATAAAATTAATGACTTGATTAACACCAACAAATTATTTGAAGTCAATACTTAGCTTTGAAACAACAAGGTATGTTTTATGCTTTTCTTTGCGCGATTTTGCTATACCCGAACACAGGTCCAGGTTATTTTATCAGTTTATTTATTTATTTATTTTTGTTTATTTTTGTTTATTTTTGTTTTGTTTTGTTTTGTTTTGTTTTGTTTTGTTTTGTTTTGTTTTGTTTTGTTTTGTTTTGTTTTGTTTTGTTTTGTTTTGTTTTGTTTTGTTTTGTTTTGTTTTGTTTTGTTTTGTTTTGTTTTGTTTTGTTTTGTTTTGTTTTGTTTTGTTTTGTTTTGTTTTGTTTTGTTTTGTTTTGTTTTGTTTTGTTTTGTTTTGTTTTGTTTCATTACAATTATAAAATAGAGACAAATAAAGACAACAAAAGGAGGGCAAAGAAAGAAAAACAAAAACAAAAAGAAAAGGAAAAGAAAAAGAAAAAAAATCCGGCTTGATCGAGGATTAATTGAACCCGGACCTTCAGGTCCAAGTGCAACGCATTGTCGCACTGCGCCACGGAAACACGTAATTTGCACAACAATAGACAATCCATTCACAGGATGTCTCCCCGATTAGTAGGGCACCTGTCTCCCCGATTAGTAGGGCACCTGTGCCCGGCTATAAGACTAGAGACGGTAATAAAGTTATCATTATTATTATTATTATACACTAGGTTATTTTGTCTTCTAAATCTCTCAGTAGTCCAGTTAGCCTAGTGGTAAGGTGCAGTCATTTACGACCTAGGATCCGACTGTTTCCTCCCTCTTTGACCGCGAAGTTCGCTGCGTTCTACCGGATAGCGCGGAAGGGGTCGAAATCTCCTTCCTATACGTAACATGCGATGTCTGGATGCATGGTCTGATTTTTTAGTTTTGCATAAAATTAGCATACTAATTTTGTTTAGGTTGAAAGTTCGAGCCCCGGCTGTGTCAAGTCCGAAAACTTATTTTTATTCTATTTTCCTTTCTTTCTGTTTTTTCGTATTTTATTGTTGTTGTTTTGTTTGTTTGTTTGTTTGTTTGTTTGTTTGTTTGTTTGTTTGTTGTTATTTTACTTTTGAAAGATTCTTAAAGATCTTGAACAGTTGTTATCTGTTTTATGTTGTTTAATTATTTTTCTTCGGATTCAACCGGAATAAAACAACAGATTTTTGAAAAAAATGCTTTCCTTCAAATCATTCAATAAGCACATTGGCCAGCTTGTATGCTTCAGGTTTTATACTGAACTGGGGTCAAACCGTTTCTTCCTTTGACTACAAAGCGTGCTGTGAGCTATACTACTGGATAGCGTGGATGGGGCCGAAATCTCCAGCTAGCCTTAGCATGCGACGATTCAGAGCTTTGTGTAACAGCATGCATACTCTGGAAGTCAGCCCTGAGTAGCTGCGTTTCTAGGGAAGGGGTGGAGGAAAGAAGGGGGGGGGGGGACAAGCAGCCCTTCTCCTTCCTCCCTGTCCTTCTTTAGTCCTTTTCTCTTCCTCTTCCTTCCCTTCCCCTTGCGCTAGCTAAAGAGACTATTTTAACTTGACGCCGTGCGTTTAAGCGGCCGTTGAAAACACCAGTTTGCCTTTTTTTCTGTTTCTACATAACCTGCGCGTCGATTCATTGGAACTGAAGTATCTCCTCAGTCACATTGTTGCTTTCTGTCATTTTCTGCCTTTTTTGTATATTTGTCAATTTTTTTTTTCACTTCCTCGAAAGTTTATTTATCTTTACGTGATTCTCCGCTGCGCGCTGAAACAACTGACAACGTACTGTCTGAAATGCACGTGCACCAACACATGAATGGTTACTTTACTTAAGGAGCAAGGATGGCACAGTTGGTAGGTGCGCGGCCTTCGGTGCGAGAGATCCCTCGTTCGATCCCCAGCCAGACCTCATATCCTTGTTTCGACTTATAAAAAATAATATAAATATATATATAAAACCCTTATAAATGGAGCACTGATGGAGAGAGGGGAGTAAAATGAGCGCACCGTCGACCTCAGGTTTGTCAGTTGAATTACTGTTACGAGTTATCGACGTTAAATATGGTCACTTTACTTTACTTTTTTACTTACTGTATCGACAGTCAACTCCATAAAATCCTGGTGGGCAACGACAGACGGGTTTGTTATTAGAGCAGTACTGTTTGCCACCGTTAAGACAAACTATACCACTTCTACTACAACCACCTACAGAATGTAAGGATAACAATTACTAAAGCTTGCCAGGTTTTTTGCGCTTTCACATCCTCTGACTAAAGCGAGACTTGGACGTGAACGCACAATAAGCTATACGCGAACAGACTCCGTATTGTTTACTCGGGTAGTGCTTGCATTTTCATACCTAGTTACATGGGCACAGGGACAAGCAGCAAACACATAAGTGCTGCTTTCTTTTCACTAGTGACATAAGCAGCGTACACAGATTCAGCAATGTATTGCTCATTATAGCAGTGCTTGTCATTTCACTGGTGACATAAGTAGAAGCAACATACACAGATATAGTTATGTACTGCTCATGATCATTAGTAGCGAATTGTTTGACAGCATGAGTAAGAGCACAAGGAATAAATAAATGCAGATTCAGTTGATTCTCTTTGACTTTGTTTTCTCCTACGCCCTCGACGTATGTTTAAATGTTTTGTTCAACGATACATGCATGCTTTATAACTATCTCGCACATGTGTAGTCAGTCAAACATAGCAGTTTTTTACGTACCTCTTTCTACCAGATTTTTGATCCAATCTAAAAAGCTACTGACTCTAGCAAACACAGTGTAGTGGTTTGTACTACACCTGGGATGTCCCCAACTAACAACTCCACGAAGAATCCATCGTCCGTTCTCTTTACAGGCCAGCGGTCCACCACTGTCACCATGACAACCACCTTTCCCTACTCCACCCGCGCAGATCATCGTTGCGTCGTCTACTCTCACTATTATGTTATTTGCGATGGAGCAATGCCAATAGCTTGCAATTCTCAGTGGTGCTTCTTGGAGGATTTGTGCTGGCAGGGAACTCATACTGTTTGTTTTGCCCCAACCTAGAATAGAATGGTTTAGTAATGGACACGAATAGAATGATAGAATGGTTTAGTAATGGACACGAGTAGAATGATAGAATGGTTTAGTAATGGACACGAGTAGAATGATAGAATGGTTTAGTAATGGACACGAGTAGAATGATACAATGGTTTAGTAATGGACACGAATAGATTGATAGAATGGTTTAGTAATGGGCACGAATAGAATGATAGAATGGTTTAGTAATGGACACGAATAGAATGGATAGAATGGTTTAGTAATGGGCACGAATAGAATGATAGAATGGTTTAGTAATGGGCACGAATAGAATGATAGAATGGTTTAGTAATGGACACGAATAGAATGGATAGAATGGTTTAGTAATGGACACGAATAGAATGATAGAATGGTTTAGTAATGGCCACGAATAGAATGATAGAATGGTTTAGTAATGGACACGAATAGAATGATAGAATGGTTTAGTAATGGACACGAATAGAATGGATAGAATGGTTTAGTAATGGGCACGAATAGAATGATAGAATGGTTTAGTAATGGGCACGAATAGAATAATAGAATGGTTTAGTAATGGGCACCAATAGAATGATAGAATGGTTTAGTAATGGGCACGAATAGAAGGATAGAAAGGTTTAGTAATGGACACGAATAGAATGATAGAATGGTTTAGTAATGGGCACGAATAGAAGGATAGAAAGGTTTAGTAATGGGCACGAATAGAATGATAGAATGGTTTAGTAATGGGCACGAATAGAATGATAGAATGGTTTAGTAATGGACACGAATAGAATGATAGAATGGTTTAGTAATGGACACGAGTAGAATGATACAATGGTTTAGTAATGGGCACGAATAGAATGATAGAATGGTTTAGTAATGGACACGAATAGAATGATAGAATGGTTTAGTAATGGGCACGAATAGAATGATAGAATGGTTTAGTAATGGACACGAATAGAATGATAGAATGGTTTAGTAATGGACACGAATAGAATGATAGAATGGTTTAGTAATGGGCACGAATAGAATGATAGAATGGTTTAGTAATGGGCACGAATAGAATGATAGAATGGTTTAGTAATGGACACGAATAGAATGATAGAATGGTTTAGTAATGGACACGAATAGAATGATAGAATGGTTTAGTAATGGGCACGAATAGAATGATAGAATGGTTTAGTAATGGACACGAATAGAATGATAGAATGGTTTAGTAATGGGCACGAATAGAATGATGGAATGGTTTAGTAATGGGCACGAATAGAATGATAAAATGGTTTAGTAATGGGCACGAATAGAATGATAGAATGGTTTAGTAATGGGCACGAATAGAATGATAGAATGGTTTAGTAATGGGCACGAATAGAATGATAGAATGGTTTAGTAATGGGCACGAATAGAATGATAGAATGGTTTAGTAATGGACACGAATAGAATGATAGAATGGTTTAGTAATGGGCACGAATAGAATGATGGAATGGTTTAGTAATGGGCACGAATAGAATGATAGAATGGTTTAGTAATGGGCACGAATAGAATGATAGAATGGTTTAGTAATGCACAGGAAATTTTTTAAGATTCCCAACATGGGATTAAATTGGTAAAATATTGTGTTTTCCTTGGGTAATCATTGTGAAAAACACAATATTGGGAAAGTGTTACCAAAACCAAGTTTGGGATTTATTGATCCCATACAATCTCCAATGTTCGGAAATTTTGGTCCCAATCTACTCCCAAAATGGGAATTTTTTGTTCTTTTATCCCCAATATTGCGATATTTTGATCCCAATATTTTCCCAGAAGTTTGAACATTTCGGGCAATGTTATTCCCAGTGGAGGGATATTTTGATCCCATATTTAACACAAAATTGTGATTTTTGTTCCCATTTTACCCCCAGTATGGGGATATTATGATCCCACACCTAACCCAAACTTGGGATTTTTGTTCCCATTTTACCCCCAATATGGGGATATTATGATCCCACACCTAACCCAAACTTGGGATTTTTGTTCCCATTTTACCCCCAATATGGGGATATTATGATCCCACACCTAACCCAAACTTGGGATTTTTGTTCCCATTTTACCCCCAATATGGGGATATTATGATCCCACACCTAACCCAAACTTGGGATTTTTGTTCCCATTTTACCCCCAATATGGGGATATTATGATCCCACACCTAACCCAAACTTGGGATTTTTGTTCCCATTTTACCCCCAATATGGGGATATTATGATCCCACACCTAACCCAAACTTGGGATTTTTGTTCCCATTTTACCCCCAATATGGGGATATTATGATCCCACACCTAACCCAAACTTGGGATTTTTGTTCCCATTTTACCCCCAATATGGGGATATTATGATCCCACACCTAACCCAAACTTGGGATTTTTGTTCCCATTTTACCCCCAATATGGGGATATTATGATCCCACACCTAACCCAAACTTGGGATTTTGTTCCCATTTTACTCCCAAATATGGGGATATTATGATCCCACACCTAACCCAAACTTGGGATTTTGTTCCCATTTTACTCCCAAATATGGGGATATTATGATCCCACATTTAACCCAAAATTCTGGCTTTTGTTCCAATCTACCCCCAATGTAGGGATATTTTTATCCTATATTTATTTAACCCCAAGTTGAAACATTTTGATAGGATTTCATTGAGATCCATAGCTTTATTTAGAATAATTTTTACAAACAATTAACAACTTGTCAACTATATATTTCAACTACTGTTTTTAAATTGTTTAAGTTTTCTTGCCCAAACTGCAGCTCAGTTCTGCATGCAATAATTTTATTGGGTATATATAGAAAATTGGCAGGATTTTGTCAATAATAGTAATAATATATAACTTTTAAATTGAATTATTAAGCTGCAAGTCCTGATCCTGATTCTGATTTATTACTCTGTGAATTAAGCTAATTGCATGTGACAGAGGGGAAGACGATGGCCTAAACCACAATTGCTTGCAAACCCTCCAAAAAATGACAAATATAAGCTTACTAAAAAAACCAATATATGTATTATATTGCATCTCTGAGTAAGTTCTTATCTGTAATGAAGTGATCTCTGGCATTTTCCTTCTTTAGCCTTTTACAGCTAATATTGCATTCTTTGAGCCCATATATCTTGTGCTAAGCAAAAATGACTTCTGGGGCAGCTTGTGGTCTTTTCAAGGCAGCTTCTGATCTGAAAGAAACAATATAACATAAAATTGATGTCTGACCTGAATTGAATATGAAATTTGGTTTGATGAGGTTTGAAGCTACAATAAAATGGAATAATAAGATAAGTTTGGACAGCTTAATTACCTTTAATAATCACACCCAACTGTATGTGTCACTGTCAAGCCATATAATTTGTGCTTCACTGAGAAAAGTGATTTCATATTTTGTTCAAGTGAAGATTTTCTTAAATATTTACATTTTTCCTGAAAGAAAAATTTAAAGGGGAAACCATAACTCATAATTCCAATAATCAAGTACTAATTAAAACAAGATATAAGCTTCTCGAGTATATTAAGGCCTGGGTCGATCGCAGATTGACTAAAATCGGATGAAAAATTATTTTGAGGACATAGAAGATTCAAATGAACATTTTTCTTCGGTAAACCACTAAACTCGACGTCCTTGACTTTGTGAAGGTACTTTCATGATGTCACGTGACCTGATGACGTCATAGTCAACAAATATTATACTGTGAACTTCAAAATAAAATGCGGTTGCGAGTATAACTCAAGACTCCAAAGTAAACATGCTTAACTCTCATCCTTAATGTACCTCACAACATACAACCCGCAAAACCTGACTACAGTGTTTCTTTAGTGAGATAAAGCCCAAAACAGGTCACGTGACTTTCACTGCTCTCTTTTAAAACTTGATTTACTCAACAATGTTAAGTGTAAGACAGGTTTTGCAGGTTGTATGTTGTGAAGTACGTTAAGGTTCACAGTTGAGCATGGTTACTTTGGAGTCTTGAGTTACACTCGCGACCGCATTTTACTTTGAAGTTTACAATATAATATTTGTTGATTATGACGTCACCAGGTCACGTGACATCATAAAAGTACCTTTAAAAAGTTAAGGACGTCGAGTTTAGTGGTTTACCGAAGAAAAATATTCAATTAAATCTTCTATGTCCTCAAAATGATTTTTTATCCGAATTTTAGTCAATTAGCGATCGACCCAGGCCTTAATATACTCGAGTTAACTTAGCTTGAGCATTAGTCTTTAAAATGCCCAAACAGTCAAGTGATATAGCGCTCACAAACAGCAGAAAGACCAGAAACAAAATGAAACTCAGATAGAATTGGCAATATCAACTGTATTATTTAAAAATCCTTTTAAAAATCCTAGCTTACCTTCATTTTCAAGTGATTTTCAAATATTTCTCTCATAAAGTGAAGAAAGAAGTGTTGATTTAGCAGCCTTTGTTTGCTCTGCAAGTGAACTGTGTGCAAACTCGCCAAACTCAACTTTTCCCGCCAAAACCTAGTAAAACGCAAGACGGCTGACCAAAATGAACAGGGCTCACCCACAGGAAGCCCACAAGACCAATAGGAACATTCTAGATCTATATTATATACAGTCAGCAAAGATCAACAGGTTTTGTCACAAAAATGGTTTATGAGAAAAAGCAGGTTGGGTGAAAGTATCTTTTATGTGTGTCAATCAAACAACAACTAATTTCAACTGTCAAGATTTCTGGCAGCCTTTTCATTTCCCAAGTTAGGGATTCAATTGGGAACACATTCCCATTTATTTCCCTTGTTTGGGAGTATGTTGTGAACAGTTTCCCATTCTATTCCATTGGGTAGGAGTCAATTGGGAAAATGTTCCCATCCATTTCTCAAGTTAAGGATTCAATTGGGAACAAATTCCCATTTATTTCTCTTGTTTGGGATTATGTTGTGAACAGTTTCTCATTATTTTCCATTGCGTAGGAATCAATTGGGAAAATGTTCCCATTCATTTCCCAAGTTAAGGATTCAATTGGGAACACATTCCCATTTATTTCCCTTGTTTGGGATTATGTTGTGAGCAGTTTTCCATTCTTTTCCATTGTGTAGGAGTCAATTGGGAAAATGTTCCCATCCATTTCCCAAGTTAAGGATTCAATTGGGAACACATTCCCGTTTATTTCCCTTGTTTGGGAGTATGTTGTGAACAGTTTCCCATTCTATTCCATTGGGTAGGAGTCAATTGGGAAAATGTTCCCATCCATTTCTCAAGTTAAGGATTCAATTGGGAACACATTCCCATTTATTTCTCTTGTTTGGGATTATGTTGTGAACAGTTTCCCATTATTTTCCATTGCGTAGGAGTCAATTGGGAAAATGTTCCCATTCATTTCCCAAGTTAAGGATTCAATTGGGAACACATTCCCATTTATTTCCCTTGTTTGGGATTATGTTGTGAGCAGTTTCCCATTCTTTTCCATTGCGTAGGAGTCAATTGGGAAAATGTTCCCATCCATTTCCCAAGTTAAGGATTCAATTGGGAACACATTCCCATTTATTTCCCTTGTTTGGGAGTATATTGTGAACAGTTTCCCATTCTATTCCATTGGGTAGGAGTCAATTGGGAAAATGTTCCCATCCATTTCTCAAGTTAAGGATTCAATTGGGAACACATTCCCATTTATTTCCCTTGTTTGGGATTATGTTGTGAACAGTTTCCCATTCTTTTCCATTGCGTAGGAGTCAATTGGGAAAATGTTCCCATTCATTTCCCAAGTTAAGAATTCAATTGGGAACACATTCCCATTTATTTCCCTTGTTTGGGAGTATGTTGTGAACAGTTTCCCATTCTTTTCCACTGGATAGGAATCAATTGGGAAAATGTTCCCCATCCATTTCCCAAGTTAAGGATTCAATTGGGAACGCATTCCCATTTATTTCCCTTGTTTGGGATTATATTATGAGCAGTTTCCCATTCTTTTCCATTGGGTAGGAATCAATTGGGAAAATGTTCCCATTCATTTCCCAAGTTAAGGATTCAATTGGGAACACATTCCCTTTCATTTCCCAAGTTAAGGATTCAATTGGGAACACATTCCCATTTATTTCCCTTGTTTGGGATTATGTTATGAACAGTTTCCCATTCTTTTCCCAGCTCTGGGATTCAGCTGGATAAATATTCCCATTAATTGCACAAAAAAGGGAATTGATTAAAAAAAACACTCTCAGTCACTTTCCAAGATTGAGATTTTATTGGGTTTGTTTCAGAAGGACGTTAAAAAATTCAAAAAATTCCCCTTCGGTTCCCAAAAATGGGTTCATGATTTCCCATTTTTTCTCCAAGATTGTGAATTTTTCCAACATTTTCCCAATGTGAAAAACCATATTTTTTCCTGTGATGGGCACGAATAGAATGATAGAATGGTTTAGTAATGGGCACGAATAGAATGATAGAATGGTTTAGTAATGGGCACGAATAGAATGATAGAATGGTTTAGTAATGGGCACGAATAGAATGATAGAATGGTTTAGTAATGGGCACGAATAGAATGATACAATGGTTTAGTAATGGGCACGGATCGACAGCGTATCGAGAATTAGTTTGACCTGCTATATAGCTATAGTTTAACCATTATACCTTGGTTACCATGGAGATAAGGTGGAGTGCGTGCAGTGCGGAGACGTTTTATACATCGATTATGTTCCAGAACTCTACATGCACGTGCACTCCATTAGAGAACTTATGAGCTGAAAATGGTCGTGGTTGAAAAGTAGTCTTTGTAAAGTGTTGTGTGTAGAGAGGTGGTCATTGTACAGGGGTGGTCATTGTACAGAGGTGGTCATTGTACAGAGGTGGTCGACATTGTACAGAGCTGGTCATTGTACAGAGGTGGTCATTGTACAGGGGTGGTCATCGTACAGAGGTGGTCATTGTACAGAGGTGGTCGACATTGTACAGAGGTGGTCGACATTGTACAGAGGTGGTCGACATTGTACAGAGGTGGTCATTGTACAGAGGTGGTATTGTACAGAAGTGGTCATTGTACAGAGGTGGTCATTGTACAGAGGTGGTCATTGTACAGAGGTGGTCATTGTACAGAGGTGGTCATTGTACAGAGGTGGTCATTGTACAGAGGTGGTCATTGTTGTTGTTGTTGTAGCTTGCTTTATTTGCATGACTTATTTGATTACAAGTATTGCAAATGCTAATTTTTAACATTTACAAGGCTAAATATATCAAATGAATATTATAAAAAAATTACAATAGTACGAATAATATATATATATATAATATATAAATATATAAATATAATATATAATATATCATGAAACGGTTATACATAGTCACTTATTATTAACTGCATCTCTCATTTCAAAACATTTAGATATAAATTTTGACGTGTAAAATATTTCAGATTCATTGATGGAGTTCATTGTACAGAGGTGGTCATTGTACAGAGGTGGTCATTGTACAGAGGTGGTCATTGTTGTTGTTGTTGTAGCTTGCTTTATTTGCATGACTTATTTGATTACAAGTATTGCAAAAGCTAATTTTTAACATTAACAAGGCTAAATATATCAAATGAATATTATAAAAAAAAAATCACAATAGTACGAATGATATATAATATATAATATATAAATATAACATATAATATATAATATATCATGAAACGGTTATATATAGTCACTTATTATTAACTGCATCTCTCATTTCAAAACATTTAGATATAAATTTTGACGTGTAAAATATTTCAGATTCATTGATGGAGTTCATTAAATTATACAAAACATTTTGAGGTTCTTTGTCAATAAAAGAATCATTATTTTTAATTTTTTGAAAGAAATCAGATCGTAAGGTGGAATAGAATGGACAATGAAGAAACATATGTTCCTCAGTTTCAACTACGTTATGATCACAAAAGACACATATCCTTAATTTTGCCGGCGTCTTTTGTTTACTATAACGACCCATTTCTATTGCCAACTTATGGTTACTAACTCTGAACTTTGTGAACTGCCTTCTAAGGTCAAAGTTTTTTAGTAAATCTAAATATTTTCTACTTCAAACTTTTCTTTGAAACAACGGAAAAATGTCAATTTTCTTGATTCTTTTAATTTTGAATTCCATAAATCAAAGTATTTATCTTTCATTTTTTTGTGGTAATTTTTGTGACTCAACTTTCCTTTGAGATATTCTAAACTATTGACGTTAGGTATGTTATATGCAGTCAACATTTGATATAAATGCGAATGATAACATATCTTACGTCTTTCAAATAAAGACTCAGAAACTTTAAAACATTGTTTTGCTATAGAAATTTTAGGGAGATTTAAGATGTGATTAAAATATTTAAGAATTAATTTATCAATAAAAATCTTCAAGGGAAATCTGCCCAATTCAGACCTACAAGCAAGATTCGACGCCTTGCTGTTAATACCTAAATAATATTTACAGAAACGTAAATGGGCTTTTTCTATTGGAGTTTTGTCCCATTTGTCAAAGTCTTGTTTATCATAAACTCCCCAAACTTCACTTCCGTAAGTGAGTATAGGGGATATCAGCGAGTCAAATAATTTACTTGCCTGATGAGGTTTTAGTTTTTTGAAATCAATAATACGTAAAACATTAAAGAATGCATGAAGAGCTTTTTCTCTTGATAAAGACTGATGGGCAGTGAAGTTGTACAAGGGTGGTCATTGTACAGAGGTGGTCATTGTACAAGGGTGGACATTGTACAGAGGTGGTCACTGTACAGGGGTGGTCATTGTACAGAGGTGGTCATTGTACAGAGGTGGTCGACATTGTACAGAGCTGGTCATTGTACAGAGGTGGTCATTGTACAGGGGTGGACATTGTACAGAGGTGGTCGACATTGTACAGAGGTGGTCGACATTGTACAGAGGTGGTCGACATTGTACAGAGGTGGTCATTGTACAGAGGTGGTATTGTACAGAAGTGGTCATTGTACAGAGGTGGTCATTGTACAGAGGTGGTCATTGTACAGAGGTGGTCATTGTACAGAGGTGGTCATTTTACAGAGGTGGTATTGTACAGAAGTGGTCATTGTACAGAGGTGGTCATTGTACAGAGGTGGTCATTGTACAGAGGTGGTCATTGTACAGAGGTGGTCATTGTACAGAGGTGGTCATTGTACAGAGGTGGTCATTGTACAGAGGTGGTCATTGTACAGAGGTGGTCATTGTACAGAGGTGGTCATTGTACAGAGGTGGTCATTGTTGTTGTTGTTGTTGTAGCTTGCTTTATTTGCATGACTTATTTGATTACAAGTATTGCAAAAGCTAATTTTTAACATTAACAAGGCTAAATATATCAAATGAATATTATAAAAAAATTACAATAGTACGAATAATATATATATATATATAATATATAAATATAACATATAATATATAATATATCATGAAACGGTTATACATAGTCACTTATTATTAACTGCATCTCTCATTTCAAAACATTTAGATATAAATTTTGACGTGTAAAATATTTCAGATTCATTGATGTACAAGGGTGGTCATTGTACAGAGGTGGTCATTGTACAAGGGTGGACATTGTACAGAGGTGGTCACTGTACAGGGGTGGTCATTGTACAGAGGTGGTATTGTACAGAGGTGGTCATTGTACAGAGGTGGTCGACATTGTACAGAGCTGGTCATTGTACAGAGGTGGTCATTGTACAGAGGTGGTCATTGTACAGAGGTGGTCATTGTACAAGGGTGGTCATTGTTGTTGTAGCTTGCTTTATTTGCATGACTTATTTGATTACAAGTATTGCAAAAGCTAATTTTTAACATTAACAAGGCTAAATATATCAAATGAATATTATAAAAAAAATTACAATAGTACGAATGATATATAATATATAATATATAAATATAACATATAATATATAATATATCATGAAACGGTTATATATAGTCACTTATTATTAACTGCATCTCTCATTTCAAAACATTTAGATATAAATTTTGACGTGTAAAATATTTCAGATTCATTGATGGAATTCATTAAATTATACAAAACATTTTGAGGTTCTTTGTCAATAAAAGAATCATTATTTTTAATTTTTTGAAAGAAATCAGATCGTAAGGTGGAATAGAATGGACAATGAAGAAACATATGTTCCTCAGTTTCAACTACGTTATGATCACAAAAGACACATATCCTTAATTTTGCCGGCGTCTTTTGTTTACTATAACGACCCATTTCTATTGCCAACTTATGGTTACTAACTCTGAACTTTGTGAACTGCCTTCTAAGGTCAAAGTTTTTTAGTAAATCTAAATATTTTTCTACTTCAAACTTTTCTTTGAAACAACGGAAAAATGTCAATTTTCTTGATTCTTTTAATTTTGAATTCCATAGATCAAAGTATTTGTCTTTCATTTTTTTGTGGTAATTTTTGTGACTCAACTTTCCTTTGAGATATTCTAAACTATTGACGTTAGGTATGTTATATGCAGTCAACATTTGATATAAATGCGAATGATAACATATCTTACGTCTTTCAAATAAAGACTCAGAAACTTTAAAACATTGTTTTGCTATAGAAATTTCAGGAAGATTTAAGATGTGATTAAAATATTTAAGAATTAATTTATCAATAAAAATCTTCAAGGGAAATCTGCCCAATTCAGACCTACAAGCAAGATTCGACGCCTTGCTGTTAATACCTAAATAATATTTACAGAAACGTAAATGGGCTTTTTCTATTGGAGTTTTGTCCCATTTGTCAAAGTCTTGTTTATCATAAACTCCCCAAACTTCGCTTCCGTAAGTGAGTATAGGGGATATCAGCGAGTCAAATAATTTACTTGCCTGATGAGGTTTTAGTTTTTTGAAATCAATAATACGTAAAACATTAAAGAATGCATGAAGAGCTTTTTCTCTTGATAGAGACTGATGGGCAGTGAAGTTACCAGTCGAATTCATTTTAACTCCTAAATAAGTATAATCCTGCACTACATCAAGATTTTTGTTATTCAGTGAAAATATGGACTCTTGTTTAAGCTTTTTTGACGTCTTTTTACAGAAGACCATCACTTTTGACTTTTTCTCGTTGACATTCATTTGCCATTTTGAACAAAAGAGTGAAACCGTGTTTATGTATTTTTGTAAGCCTTCTCGTGATCTCGATAGTAAAACAAGATCATCGGCATACAAAAGAGAAGTAAGTTTACTTCCATTAGGTAAAATAATACAGTCATTGGGAGAGGAATCATCAAGTAAAATTGAGAGCTCATTAAGATATAAATTAAAAAGCATAGGGCTTAAAATGCAACCTTGGCGTACACCTCGCTCATACTGAAATGTTTTAGTGCGTTTAGAACCTAACTTGATAAAACAAGACGATTTCGAATATAAATTCTTGATAAGATTATAGAAGTTGCCATTTATATTATTTTGTAGTAATCTGAAAAATAAACCCTGATGCCAAATTGAGTCAAAAGCCTTTTTAAAATCAATAAAACAAGCATAAAGTCTACCTCCATTGTACAGAGGTGGTCATTGTACAGAGGTGGTCACTGTACAGGGGTGGTCATTGTACAGAGGTGGTCATTGTACAGAGGTGGTCGACATTGTACAGAGCTGGTCATTGTACAGAGGTGGTCATTGTACAGGGGTGGTCATCGTACAGAGGTGGTCATTGTAGAGAGGTGGCCATTGTACAGAGGTGGCCATTGTAGAAAGGGAGTCATTTATAATTACCAGTAATATAACAAATTGTACCAACAGGAACACGTCTGCCTTTTGTAGGTAGCGTTACGATGTTGACTTCTTTGCTTAGTAAAACAGATCCTTGAAGTTGCATAAGAGCTACGTCTTTCATGAAGTGACTGCGACTAAAGAACGAGTGATAGAACACTTTTTGAACTCTGAAGCGTCTTTGGACGTGTGTGTTACCATACATGTGGTATTTACCTAAAGGTAAACAATACAGCTGTCAGTATAACAATTCCTTCCTATTCCACGTTACTCAGGTTCAGTCAGTCATGTTTGTCTACCTTCTAGATCTGTCCATCAGACAGTCAGTCAGTCAGTCAGTCAGTCAGACAGTCAGACAGTCAGACAGTCAGTCAGTCAGACGTCAGTCAGTCAGACGTCAGTCAGTCAGTCAGACGTCAGTCAGTCAGTCAGACGTCAGTCAGTCAGTCAGTCAGACAGACAGACAGACAGACAGACAGACAGACGGACAGACAGACAGACTAGTAGCTCGGTAGGTCGGTCGGTCATGTTTGTCTACCTTCTGTCCATCAGACAGTCGGTCAGTCAGTCAGACAGTCAGACAGTCAGTCAGTCAGTCAGTCAGCCATTCGTACAAGCTAATAGATTTATAATTTTGATGTTTACGTCATAACTAACCTACAACTGCATGCCATGAAGAGGGATTGGGATATCGTTCAACACAATGTGCAGCAGTTAAAACCCAGTCAGGTTTGATGAGTGAGCCACCACAGTGATGTTGACCATGTAGTTCAAGAGAAACCTGCCAAGGCCACTCGTGTAAGTTTGCATTTTGTCCATTGATAACTCGTCTATGCAATAGTTCATCAGGATCTTCAGCTTCTGCAGTTTAAATATGATACTTTAGTCTGATTGTGCATCGGTGCAAGTAGCGCCAGCAGTCTCTTGCATCAGTTTACCGATTTTCACACAACTATGAAACCAAGGGCTCGCGGAGACACACCTTGCAGACCTAGACTGGTTTACCTAAGGTAACCAGTGAAAAACGGAATGAAGGGAAACTGAGAGCTAGGGATAGAAGAAAGAGAGCTGGAGAATCGACGGAGAAGGACAGACAGACAGACACGGCATTTAAATACAACTTTTTCTAGATCATTAACCACTGATCACAATCATGCAATGACATTTTTTATGCATGATTAATGATGGAGTACAAAATATTCATAATCCTACCTTGAATGTCTTTTAAAGTCCGAGTCATATTTTTATCAGCTTTAAGCTGCATCGTTGAAATACTCAGGAGGAGAATCTTATAAAAGACAAAAAAAAAAAAAAAAAAGAAAAGAGCAATAACAATGATAATCATTGATACTTAATTGATATTCATTTTCATCACGATTGTGTTCAACGTATAGAAAACACGTTCATATTTTGTGCTAGTCCTTCCAAGAACCTTCATAGCTTGCAAGATTGCTTGTTCCATTGCGCGGAAAGGACCCACGAACTGCTTCTGTCACGTACTGTCAAACTCTCAAGCAATAATGACGAGTATAGCTTTCTTCTGTTGCTTTGCTGAAACTCTTGGTTAGAGCTATGACCAGGCCGGACGACTGCATTCTGTACCGCGTAGGCTTGTCAGTTTAATGAACATTTCTTCACGTAGTTTTCAATATATATATTGTACTTTCAGAAATGAAGTAATTTGAAACTTTTAGCCGTTATTTGGCGCGCATTTTTTCTCACAACATGCATTTAAAACAAATGCAAGTAAGTCTATAAGAAGTGAACACAATATCGATGTGCTTGTGTGCAAAAAATTCAAAGCCGAAACAATCGAAGATTGAAATTTCTTCGCTCCAAATAACGGCATGTTTTAGTACCAAAAAGTCGATATTTTTGAGGTAGCATTTTGATATAAACACACAAGAAACAACTTACAAACCCCCAAACAATTTACCAGACACAATATAAGTAATTAGAAATTCTGAATACATCAATACTGAAAGTACAGTTAGTAAACTATAATCAGTATGTACTCACCAATATAACGATGATATTATTGAGTTCCAACATCATAAAGTTGTAAATTCAACGGCTTTTAAAAGTCAGGCATTTCAAGCCTCTTGTTGTAGAAGTTTGCATTGGTAGTCGTGAAAAAGACGCTTTTCACACATCAACGGTTGTAGAGAAACCAAAGGTCACATCACGCAAACATGATTATTTAAACCGGAAACATATAGTTTGCTGACACTTAATACCAGTATTTTTTAGATTTTCGGAATTTCATTTTGAAATTTCATTTCAAAAACAAAACAAGAAAATAAAAAAAGTGGGGGAGGGGGAAAGGGTTTGAGGGGATGGGGGGGGGGGGTGAGGGGGGGGCTTGTTTTAACTCCTTGATACGCAAAGCGTTCTTGGCGACAAAACATTTAGTTAAGCAAAGGAAAAAGGTTTTCTTTGGTTTTTGTTTTTGCGTCTTCCTTTACCCCTTAGATTTGATCATTGTAATTTGTAGATTTGTAATCAGTATAAATACTGAAGGCCTGCAAGCATCTGAGTTGGCAATAGTGTGCAGGGCTGCCGATATTGTGTGTAATGGACGTCCTTTGTTCGTCTGACATCGATCAGTAAATTTAAAATCTTTCAGTTCCTACACAGTTTTTCCTCTACTCCTGTCTGTTCGACTAACACAAGCTAACAAAATGTATTTAATCTGTCACTAGCATTTCTCTATTACTTGTTACAAGAGAAAATGAGGTAAGTCTTACCTCATTTTCTCTTGCTTGTTACTAACCCGGTAATTTTGTTTAAGCAATAAACGATAGTTGGCGAAATAAACCACGTGGTATGTTGGGAGAACACGAGAAAAGGTCAAAAAAAGGAAAATATGTAGAAAATTGTATTTTCCTATGATAGGAAAATACATTATTAGATAACTATGATATAACGTGCGCTCTGATTGGCCAAAGGACGCGTATTGCGCGATCGCTATGAGAACACACAGCACGCACGCGCACATTTTCAAACTTTCTGCAACGAAAACAGAAAATAAAACTTCAATTGTATTTTATAAAAGAAATAGAAAACTTGGCAGCAGTGCTATGTTGAGTTATAGAAGCACTTGGGAATTGTTAGAAGACTTGAGAAGTATTGAGAAGCACTCGACTACGCCTCATGCTTCTCCTAACACTTCTCTCGTCTTCTTACAATTCCCGCGTACTTCTGTAACTCAACATAGGACGCCGATTTGTTTTCTATTTTTACATTTTCCTACATATTTCCTGGATATTATCACAGGAAATGAGCAAAAATTTCCAGTGAAAGTGACAATTTTGCTCTACAAATTTGCAATTTTGATGCTTCCGCTATTCTTATTTTAATTTCTCATGCACACATTTTTATTGTAAAACATGATGTTCGAAATGTAGATGTTTTAAAGACGTTCCAGTAATTAATTTTACGGCTTATTAGTCACTTTTAAGTCTTGCCGTGATTTGACACTCGGAGTTGTGTTTCTATTTCATCGACAAAGAGTTGTACTAACATTGCTGAAACGTTTGTCAGTCTGCTTCAAATGTTGTTGAAATATATAAAGCATTATTCTCACCGGAACTTGCAAGATGTGTGTATTTCGTTTATCAAACTATTCCAATTTTCATTTACACAATATGGTCATACAGGTTCTTATCGCACTTCAGTTTCTTTTCTTCATTGCAAAAGGAGGCTTCTTGTACCCTTACTTAAAAATAATCGAAAATATATACTTTAAAATACGAATTTTCTTACGTTTTCTTATGCAGAAAAGAGAAAATGCTGACGTCCACGCTGCTGTCAGCCATGGGCTCAAAAGACGACACAAAGTCATCATTTTTGGACTCCATTTTGGAAGAGAAAAATGACAACAAATTGGAGCCTTCTCAGCCGTTGGTTTATTGGGGAAATAAACAACGTTTTTCAAGCGGTTTATTTTAACCAATCAGAGCGCGCGTTGGAAAAAAGCTATATTATAAATGTAATAGATGACCTTTTCACTCAGTTTATTCTCTATTATTGATGATAAACCCTGCTCGTTCGAGACTATGTAATATTAGTATTCACCAACATAAGGGCTATTACAAATCCTGCATTCTGATTGGCTCCCTAACCTCGGGCTATTGGTGATAGCCCGAGTTGAGAGGAAGCGCGAGTAATAATATCAATATCAATGATAATAATATCATTCACCTTTGGCCCAATATGTTGGTGAATACTAAAACAATTAGACCTCTCGGCCTCATGGACTACGAGTTTGACTCGTAGTCCATTCGGCCTCGAGGTCTAATTGTTAAATGTACAAGAATATGTGTGGGTTCTTTTTTGTGTCTTGGAAAAGCAGAGTATCGCATCAGTTTTGGGAGACGTTGCCCAGGATTAACGTTCTTGTTATCGGAGTTGATAGTTCAGGACGTCTAAGAACAACAACCAACGACACTGACCAACAACATGGCCAACAACCACCACAATTAATTCTGGGTCCAAGCGTTTGCAGGAGCCTTGGCTCATTGTTTATTGCCGACTTTTTATAATTACTCACCTGTGTTACAAGTAACTCCAACGTCATAAGCATGGTAACATAATGCTTTCCCCCATTCTCCATGGTTACACATATCGATAGACATCTCTGTACCATTACAGCCAACGTCCTTTAGCCATACTATACCATTTACAGGAATAAAAATTGATTGTCTGACAACTTGTACTCCTGGGTATCCAAGCATACGGCAAACCACCTCAGCGTCGTTCTTGTCCCATCCTTTCTTACATACAGTACCCCACACACCATGGTACCTGACCTCAACTCGACCAGAATTGGGTGACATTCCTCCAGCTAAACGAACTTGAACCGGTGGAGGATCTATGGAGGTGATAGCAGATTTCTATTTAGCACAACTGTCTGTTTTTACAGACCAATCCAATTCAATCCAAGTCGACGTTTTTCTATGTCTCACCTTCATCTAACTCACAAACCACACCAGCTAGACGACTATATGAGCAAAACGAATTAGCATACCCCCATAGACGCTGATGAGAACATTCAGCAATCGACTTTTCTTTGCCATTGCATCCCACCAGATATGCCAGCAAATACGGAGTTTTATCTCCCTCAATGTTAAAAACAGTTCTCTCGGCTGCTTTGTAACCAAGCATCCGACAGATCACATTGGCATCGTTTATATCCCAAAGGAGATCGCAGATTGCTCCCCAGGTCCCATTGTACTGGATTTGCACTTGTCCAACATGACCTGGATTGGCTCCTACCAAACGAACCTTCATATTTTTTTCTTCTATAAAATTCACAGAAAACAAAAAAATAATAATAATAACAAACAAACCAAATCGCAAGCAAATATTTGAAATATACAAGCTAGTGATAAAGCGATATGATGTTGCGATGACTTTCAGTTTCGAAATGCTTTTTATTGAACACCATTTTCTTCAGTTTTAATATTTGATACAATATATCAAAGATAAAGTGAGTACCTGGTGTCAGATAACCACATTTTACTGCGGCAACCAGCCTGTCACTGCTAGCACAGGCACTGATCTTTCCCCATCCGTAATTTGTACAATTTTCAATGGAATCTTCGTGACCAAGGCATCCAGGAAATTTGAGTTCAAGTATAAAAGGGGCTTCATGTCCTTTTCTTGGTGTTGATTTTGCAGAAATAGCTTTGGGATACTTTAGACGATGACAAATGACATTAGCAGCGAACATGCCCCACAAACCTTTACCACAAATCGTTCCCCATCGGCCGCCATTACGTCTTATTTCTACAATTCCTTCATTGGAAGATTTACCATCCACCAAACGAACTTGGACAAAACCTTTGGTATCTTAAAAAGAGTTGTTTTATGTTTATGAGGTGTAATTGCAACTCAACAGCTTACGAAATAATTTTCAACTGATTCACTGATTTGAATTGATTGATTTGTTATATATTTGGATATATAAAGCAAAATTGTAAATTATTAGTAAGTAACATTATGTCCACATACTTGTTAGCTATCAAATTATAATTTGTTTTCATTAAGAAATGAGTCTTGTCACTGAACATATCAGACAATCATCGATCATCGACAATCATCAATACAAATTCTGGAGTAAAAAGTGCAAGAATCGAGATGGATTAGATAAATTTCTTTGTATTTCGGACTTGATAATATACGGCAACCTTCCATAGCACGGCGCCTCTTATATCTGGGCTCATGGACCGGCTATCTTGATAATTAGGGCCATCGTGCCAAAATTGCCCAGAATTAGTACTGCCCACTAAAAAGGTTGTTGTTTAAAATCTACCTTGTATGATCAGGAACACCTTGGCAAAACACAACAGCACTAATCGAAACATTGTTACGTCTTTGTTCAGACCAGAGTTGGAACTATCGCAAAAGCTATGTCTACGAATTTATCAATGCCTGGTGTCAGCTGGACATTGATCATTTTCTATGACTTGTTTCCGTTCAAGAGCAATGTAGATGTTCCCGATTTGAACACTGAAGAAACTGAAAACATCTCAGTACGATTCGGGTGGGCATCACCAACCCAGATGCATGGCGAATGAGCAACTTGCTTAAAAAAGACCAACATTAAGAAAATTTTAAGCAAAATAAATCTATATAGTTCAAATCTCAAACAATTCAGTTGCAAGTTGAAACTCAACTTCTAATGTCGGTATTTATAATGTTTGGGGCACATTGTAAGCCCCATGTGGTTATGCTTCAGGTTTCAATACAACTTTGTGGTGATTCAACAAGATCACGAGAGGATCACGATTATCGAGATATATTTAAGGCGTTCCAAACTAAATTGGCTTTTTCCATTTTAGAAAATTTCTACCAAGTTAACGTTTTTTAGATAAATCGTACTGCCAGTGGATAAACAGATAACTGACAATCAGACTTTTTAATTAGAAATTCGCCAAATGAAAAAAAAATCAAAAATCAAAAATGAATAATAATAATAATAATAATGTTTCAGATTTATATACCGCAAATATCTATATGTATATAATCAAATGCGGTTGAAATGAACTGAAATGAAATGAAGTATAATCAAACATAAAGTGTTTAAGAATCCCAACTGGCAAGGAGGCAAACCAGTTGGCTATATTACAAGCATGGCCGAGAAACTGAATTTGAACTAATCGAAATCGGAACAAATTCAGTCTCAGCTAGTGGCGAGAGCGGGAATCGAACCTGGGACCGCCAGATTGCGAGACCAACGCTCTGACCACTCGGCCATGCTGCCTCCTCCAAGTAAATATACATAAAATGGAAAAAGCCAATTTAGTTTGGAACGCCTTATTTCTATTTCTTTGTTTCTAATTTCCTTCATAGAGGAAATTTAATTGGACCTCATCATCTGTTGTCCTGTGATAGATCTCGAAGAAGTTTAGGAAAGTTGCTATCACAACGGCTCAACATGACGCTAAGGTCCGCCATGAAAGACCTAGAAAAAAGCAGAGTTTTATTTTCAGTTTTTTTTCTGTTGTTTAATTTCCTTTTCCATGTTTCTTCTTGCTTTTGTAAATTCGATATCTACATAAAAAAATCCTCCCTAGTTGCCATTCAGATAAGAACTAAGGACGTTTAGTAGGCCGGTCATTTTGAAATGTAGAAATACATCTAATGGTGGTCATGGTCAGCCGTCAAGTGCTCAAATAGAAGGACGACGAATGTCAAAGGTCACGTGCATGACTGAAAATTTCTCATAATTACTCGTGCCTAGGCCTACGGCCGGGAACGAGTTATAAACTGCAAATGTTTTTTTTCTCTCTGTTCGTGTCCAGAAGAGGCCTTTCTTGCGCAATCGGTCACGTGTTACACCTCCGATTGGTTAAGAGCGTAAAAAACAATGCCCTTCATTCATCGCCTTTGAGCGCGTGCAAACTCTTCGTAGTGAAGGCAAGCCAGGAACTTTAGGAATGCAAGATGGCCAACTTCAAAGAAAATAGCTTTCAGAGACAGGCTGTTCCAGGAGTAGAACAATGGAAAGTGGAGCTTTTAACTCGAGATATACCTATATACTTATAAGAGCTTCAGAATGGGCTGTTATTTTGAGCTTCAACTCCAATACTTTGACCAAATATCGAACTCTAAATGGAGTACTTGAAAGGAGGCCCTCGCGATAAAGACTATTTCCTATGAGCTGGAAATCTACGAATTTCTCATCCTACATGTTGCTAAACGAACATACATAGAAGCAAGTCAATTATATTCCTCATTCAAGCATTCAAGAGATCTTGAGAGGTTTTTGTACTGAATTTTAATATTGGAATTCTGGAGCAGACCATTGCATGGAACTTGACCTTGATTGCGCGTTTGGTCACGTAACGTCTTTTATTCATATATAAAACATCCGAAAGATGAAAGAAAAAATACAGGATTTGTTATTGTGTCAAAAACGCCATTGTAAAAGTCTTTACAGCAAACAATTGAAATACATAGTGAAATAAAAAGTTGAATAAACTGGTATATTCACAGGTAATATTTTTGCATGTCGGAGATATATAATACCATGCATGATAATAGAAGGACAAAGGCAAACACTAATAGCTGCTGACAGACAAATTGACTAATCAGATATTCTTTTAGTTTAAGTTAGCCGATTCAAAAAAGGTCATTATGTTACGATTAACTATTTCCCGGAATGGTGAAGAATGCGTGAAACGGCTCGGGGAAGAGTACGAACGGGGCCGGTCATTGAAGCCTCTCTTAAAAGGGGCTCCCAGGGCACGAGTGAACGCACGTGTGCGTCTAGTTGAAAATGATCTGAAACTTCAGTACTCGAAGTTAAAAGTTATTAAGTAATAAGAACTATAGTACTTTCTATTGTTCTACAGTATATATATGTCTTTCCCCAAATCAGAATTTTGAGATTTTCCTACTGGGAATGTATCAACCAATAGACCTTTTCTAAGATAGCCGAAATGATGCATTCTGGTCTAGTTTCAGTACAAACATCTTTTGTTCATGTTGCCAAATATGATTTGTTTGTACTGAAGCTAGACCAGAATGCACTTTGTTTGGCTATCCCAGAAAAGGCCTATGGAGAACATCTTTTTGAATGAGGTGTTTTGTTTCTAAAAAAGTTTGTCTTTTGCCGGAATTTAAAATTTTCAACCAATCACAAGAGTCAAACACAAAAGAAAAGAAAATTTACAAATTTGCAGTCAGATATTCTCCAAATAGAATTTCTCTAACTAGAAGAAGAAAAAGAAGAAAACGAAATCATTTAGTAGTGAATATGTACTTCCATACAAAGTTATAACGACTTTTCATGTTTTAACCAATACCACACTTCTTAGACGGATCCTTATTTTTAAAAACATTTTTTGCATTCATTTTTTGGATGGAGCTCAAAGTTAGTAATCTCGTGATTCATAGTTGCCAGAATTATTTCCCAATGTATCTATTGCCTGGAGCCATTAGACAAATTCCTAACAACAGCCCTGTAAAACTTGCTAATTAAGGACGTTCGCGGGAAAATACAAAATAAATGAAAATTCGCTGTAATTTAGCATGCTGATAAATCATCATGAAAACACATAAAATAAGCCAAAAAATAATGAGAAGTCAGCCAGTTTTGCACTTTGCAGAGCCTCCTTCACGAAGCTCCAAGTAAAGAGAACGAAAATTGTTTTCCGTCAAAAATTATCATAGTAGCATAGTAATCAAAAAAGGTACCAGAATGCTTCTCTGACTGTTCATCTGTTTTATAAACGTTATTTATATGCCCTATCAAAAAAAAGTCATATTTTTAGGCAACAACAATAACTTATGGTCACAAATTTTTCGCATTCTGTCGTTTTCGTGGGTCAAATTTGGGCATGCAAAATATGTCACTTTTTGGCACGAAAAATAAATGTCGATTTTCTGAAAAACTAACAGGATGTTCATATTTAGAAGCTCTTCAAGATGAGAGAATAAAAAATGGGGGTCACCGTTCATTTTGAAGAGATATTCATCGTCGAAAATCGGATCCGCAGATGAACGTGACGAGCCAAGTCCATCGCCGTCTTGAATACCGAGTGGAGACTGGGTTCGGTGGAAATTAACTTTTTGATCTTTTATTTTCTTTCTTTTTTCAGTGTTTTTTTTTTCAAACCCAAATGTTTTTTTTTTAATGTTGAATTTCCATTATTTTAATTTTTCTTACAAACTTGAACAGTTTCTATTATACAAAAAAAGAAAAAGTAATTATCGAAAAAATAATAATTTTACGGCCGCCATCTTGGATTCACTTGGGTAGCGCGCGCTAGCCTGCGCAACAGTAAAAGTGCGCGCGAACAATAGAGTGATCACACTTAACCCGTGAAAAAGTACATACTTTGTACTAAAAAGTATAAAATCCTTTGTTTTCCATTGTTTAATAATGTTATTTTGCATTATTTAGCTAGTACAATCTCACGGATTAAGTGCGATCACTACCCGCGGACGTCCTTAAACATTTGACAAAAACGTCACGGAACATGCTGGCGACCGCAACCACGTACTCGTCGATCGTGACTTCCAAATCAAACGAAATCTGCAGACAAAAGAAAGTCTTGTGGCTGTTCTTTTGATTAATCAATCAAATGAACGTCACTTTTTGGTTTTATCAGACATATCCAACTGCCCTCCCTCTCACAAGTGTCATATAAACTATTCAAACTCACCCGTTTTACAAGTTACTCCAATGTCACGATCATGCCAGCAACCAGACCGACCCAATGTCCAGTGACTACAATCAGCAATAGAAGATTCAGTTCCTTTACATCCAACACCACCCAACCATACTGCACCTGCAGTACTCCAAGGCCAGCTCATCAAATACTGTTCCACTCCACCATAACCAAGCATACGGCACAAGACTTCGGCATCTTCCTTATCCCAGTCTGCGGAGCATACGGTGCCCCATACACCATAGTATCTGACTTCAACTCGACCGGAATTTGGAAACCTTCCTCCTACCAAGCGAGCTTGGACTGGCGGAGGATCTGTGATTTTAATTAATACAATGAACAATTTTATTACTGCTGAGAGCTCAGCAATTGTGTTTAAGATTAACGATGTCCTGAGATGACTAAACTGAAAACCGCGGTTTGGATAAATAAAAAGAGCACTAAAAAAAGAGCACATCAATAAATTCACGCACAAAAGTAGCTAGTTTAATGCCAAATTTACATTTACTCCAGTGAAAGAAGGTAAAATACATAGTCCACTATATTGGTTTTCGACCAAGAGGGACTGGAAATGCGTTGCAAAGTAGGATGACATCAGAATGCTGACTGTGACGGAATTATAAGTTAATGATTCTGTCAGGCCCTTTTAAAACTGATATAACTGAAACTCTAAACGATAAACTTTAGTCCTCTTAATGACTTATGCAAACCAAAATCGACACATTTAAAACGATACATTTCTAAATACTTGAAAGCATTCCTGGATCTCTCTTGTTGTTGCAGGATGTATTGTTTTCCGAGTTATTTGGACTGAGAGTATAGCTTAGTTCCAAAATTCTTTTTTCACGGCTATTGTTTTATTGTCTTCATGCCTCAGGTGCCCGGAAAAACCAAGGAATTAAGAGCCGAATTCCTTACCTCCTGTAATTCGACATATGGCACCTGCAAGCTGTTGATCGCTGCAGTGAGCATTCCACCATCCTGCATGTCTACAATCAGCAATAGACTTCTCTTCACCAAGACAACTCAAACGATCAAGAATCCTACGCCGTGATGACGTACCCTCAAAGTATCGAATTGCCGTAACAGCTCCCTTATAACCAAGCATACGACAAATCACGTGAGCATCGGCAAGATGCCAGCCGTAGCTGCACACTCCACCCCATTCTCCTCGGTATTCGACTTCCACTTGCCCAACATATTTCACATGGGTGCCAATAAGACGAGCATTTAATGCTTGTCCCCCTAATTAAAGCAAATAATTAAAAAGACTTAATGATAAAATTTGGTTTGTCTCTGATTTTAGTTTTACAAAACTAGACATTCATCAATAAAATGATAGCTCGCGAGAGGTTTATTTTCTAATTACAATACTAGCGTACATCGTTAGCTCGAGCTTGACGCCATTGCGCGCGAGGTTCTAAAATAGTTTTATAAAGGTCCGGGATTTGAATATAGTCTTTTCCAGCGTTCTAGTCTCCCACGGTAAACCACGCTTCTAGGAATAATCTCTGATTATAGTTCCGTTATTTGACAATTTCTGCCTAATTAAAATCAAGCATGTGTCCAGTCTCGTTTGCATGCTCTGCTACTTTGGAATTCTGCTTAGTGTGAACTTACTAACCAGTTTTTGAAATCCTTTCATTTCTTGCTTTCACTTCGATTAACTGAATCACTACTACATGACAGCTTTGAGGAACGAAAGAGAAAACCGCGTAGTAATATTAAGCCTAACTTGCCATCAAAAGTAGTTAGGTGGTCGATCGCTACTGAGATCAGTCCGTTTAGAGCATAAAACCATCAAATGAGAGAACGAATTTTAAAGATCCATTAATAGTTCTTATAATAAATTCAAATAAATTATTATTTACCTTTTATCATCAAGAGCACAAACCATACTACCAACAGGTCTAATTGCAGACCCATTATCATTTTCTATTTTCTCCAAGAGACTAAAATATGGTGAAGGCAGCAAATGCTAAACATGGACTGAATAACAACACTAATGGTAAATACCTTTTATGTTTGTTTCATTAAAAGCATGCGTGCTAGTATCGAGTGATGTTGCACTTTAGATGAACATGGTTTCATTGGGTAGAAAATGACAATACACAATATTTGTTTTGATATTGTTAATTTTAATTGTTCCAAGAGTTGATACCAAGAATAACTAAAAATACATCATAATTAAGATCAGAAGGAAACCGCGCAAAAATATTCATGGATAAGCTAAAAACCGCAGTTGATATATCAACAAAATATTGCTTTCAATTGCAACAAAATATTCCAAATTCATTATGAACTATTATTATTTAGTTTTCGTTTTTGACGTGTGTAACTAACACCTAATTAAAAGCATGCATGCTAGTATCGAGTGATGTTGCACTTTAGATGAACATGATTTCATTGGGTAGAAACTGACAATACACAATATTTGTTTTGATATTGTTTTAATTGTTCCAAGAGTTGATACCAAGAAAAACTAAAAATACATCATAATAAAGATCAGAAAGAAACAAAAATATTCATGGATAAGCTAAACCGCAGTTGATATATCAACAAAAATGAAATATTGCCTTCAACAAAATATTCCAAATTCATTATGAACTATTATTATTTAGCTTTCGTTTTTGACGTGCATGTGTAACTAACACCTAATGGAAACCATTCTCTAATAATGTAAGTAGCCATGTATTAGATAACTCTTCTGGTTAAGTCTCATTGAAGACAACCAAGAAATACAAGATTTCTAAACTTATTAGAATATATTGTGTGTGTCTTGAGTGGAGTTCTCAGGTGCAGCTATTCAGCTATCCTTCTGAATGATGAAGGCCACCAAACAGTTGTCGATTGTCTTCAGTTTGCGTACTTTAACGACAACACAATGCTGACTATGACCAGTAGTAATGACCATGGCTTTATTTGAACTGCGCTACTTGGATGACCTTTAAAGAATACCAATTATCAAATTAATACGATAACACATATATGATAACCAGCATACTATGATCAATAACAAACCTTTTGTAAATTTTATTGTGACATCTTCGGGAAGAATGCAGCGGTTTTGGCCAGTTGTTTCGTCTGATAAAAGACGTAAAAACTTGAAATATTGACTTTTTATTTCGCACATGGTTATTAAAGTGTCTCATCGCCAAAAATGTTTCAGTCTTACACCCTTTAATTACAGATGTAGAGTTGCTTATTTATCAACACTAGCGTAGTTTGCATGCATGACTAGCAATAATGCGCACAAACAAGCCCCTGCAATGGAATTTGAATTAGTTCCAGGTTTGAAAGATAGTCATACCTGTTGTACAATTACAGGTTAATTTCTTCCCCTTGAAGGACAGATACACTGGTGGACAGGTAGCTTTGTCGTAACCTAACATATTTTTAGCGCACGTCAGTATACTACAATGAAATATCTTTTTAAAGAAACTAACGAACATTTGATAGGAAGGATCTGGACTTGCCTGAGCAGGGATTGTCTATCTTCAACATGCTAGAGTTACCCACAGCTACAAAGTAAAAAGGACGAATCATATAAAGAAAGAAAGAAAGAAAGAAAGAAAGAAGAAAGAAAGAAAGAAAGAAAGGAAAGGGAAGGAAAGGAAAGGAGGAAAGAAGGAAGGAAGGAAGGAAGGGAGAGAGGGAGGAAGGGAGGAGGGCATGAATAACATCTACAACCTACCCACATCTATTTTGTGTGTATGGTTAGACTCGTCAGGTTTCTCGTTCATTCTTGATACGTACATCTCAACTGTACTATTCACTGGGGATACCTAAAAAGTGAATGTACGTAGAAAATGAGTGCACTCATTTGGAGCCATGATGATTTATTTTATTATTTACATTATTATCATTACATTGTACTTGTTGCTTTTATACATATTACCCTAGAGAATGTTGAAGGTGGAACCTTTGTTAATTAATTCAATTAAATGCACGTTGGATCTAAAATGTAGGTTTTTTATCTCGTTTTTCTTCATTTTTTATTTCCTTAAAAACACTTGCTTCCTATAATACATCTTTTGAGGTTTTCCAATTTTTCCTGCACACTGACCTTGATCTCAACACTTTTTACTTGTAAAAAACTCTCAGATGACAGTTGGTAGAAGCAGGTTTCTAAAACAAAAATTAAACGAATTGTTGCTGTGAATTCCTTATTCGAGTCCCTTTTTATTATACAGAAAGAATCGTTATTGTACATATCCGTACTTATGTAGATAGTTGTTGTAACTTTCTGTTGGATTGTAATGGTCACTTGTTTTGGCGGAGTTGTACAAATGCTGTCTGAAATAAAAACAAGGCAAGACAATTCTATTAATCTGCAACTTCCACGCGCAATTACTAACTTTGTGTCTTTCACAATCATCAATAATTAACTGTTGACTAAAACGAAGCCAACCAACGGATCGACTTTTTATAATTATCAAGCAAAATTTCGTAATCTGATTGGCTGACAATCATTGTCAATCAAAGTTGACAACAGACAACGGTGCTTGACGCGCTCGATCTGTTGCTCTGTTCTGTGTAAATATTCGGCCTTTTACCACAAGTTTACGTTTTTGACGTTTTTGAAGAATAATAGATAATTAATAATAGGTAATAGATAATAGATAATAGATAATAGATAATGAAATGTGTTGAATATTTGATCATGCAACATTAATTAATGTTATAAATACCTGCTGAACAGTTTGTACACATGACATATGATCCAACCAATGTCATGTACAGTGATGGACACAGTGAGGGCGTTATATATCCTGTAATTAGAGGAATACCGTAATCACATTTTCATGTTCAAATGATTTTAGTTGCTTATGCGTTTGAGCTGTGTACGTAGAACACTCTAAAAGGAAGGAACCGCACACCATCACACTCCTGTTTCCACAGAAACGGAGACTGGGGAGCCCGTGTCTGGACAGTATGAACCATACAGATGAACCAATATATAGATAACTCATAAACATCATTAACAACGGCAACGACAACGACAACAGAAGCAACAGCATTAACAATAGCAACATAAACATATTTAACATCCATAACAACGTCATGGAATACAATAACAAAAACATTAGCAAGAACAATAGCAGTATAAACAACAACACATTGATATAAGCAGCATTAAAAACAACAACACCATTAACAACAACAAAAACATTAACAAGAACAACAACAGCATAACGACATAAGCAATATTAACAACAGCAATAACAACAAAAACACTGATATCAACGAATTCTATCAAAACTATTAAGCAAACACTGCTGACCTTTGCAGGGGTCAGATATCAACAGGATTCTTTCCTTCCCTATTTCTGAGAAAGAAAATATAAAATACATTTTCAAATTTGACTACAGCAATAACTGATGTAATACGAAGCTAAGGCAGTTGGTGTAACAGTTTGCCGATATTTGCTTACCTTTTGCAGTCAGCTTGTACTCATTGTTCTCGTCATTTGGTTTCTGGTCGGTACGAGAGGCGTACAAGGCTATGGAGTCGTTGACTGGGACAACCTGAAAACAATAAATTGGTGAACTTTTTATCTCACTTAGAGCATTTTCCTATGGCTTGGAAAACGGTAAACCACGTTCACGGCACGGCACGATCATGGTACGGTCCCAGAAAGATACAATCATGGCACGATCACGACACATCGCGGCATGGTCTCGACACGGTCACGGAAAGACACGATCACGGCACGAATTTGAATTTATGTTTTCATAGAGTGCTTACAATATATTCGTGAAAAAGTTAGCGAACTAAATTGTACTAAATAGTGCGAAATCCTTTGTTTTCTATTGTTTCATTAGTGCAAATTAGTGCAATTTCTTACAACGTTTTTCACGGATATATTGTAAGCACTCTATAGCAGTGTTCGTATGATGGCAAACCCAACGCGCGGTGCATGCGCAATGACCGTGTCAGTGCGGTGACCATGTGCTGTAATGTCTATAAAATATATACATTCGAAGTTCCTATTGTATATAACCGTACCGTGCTGTAAAGCATTTATTCATTAGACAAAACCAACCTTTATGGAAAATTTGGCTGCATTAATAAATCGGTCAGCTCTCAATTCAAGGTAACAGATATTTTCGTGTTTTCTTATGATTTGCGCTAAAAATAGAAATAGAAATCGATAATATTAATTGATTTATATTGATTGACACAAGAAAACTAATAGTACCTCCGCACTAATGGTTATAAATTTGAAAACTAATATTTCATCGCCTTTCTCCTACCTCAGAGCAAGAGGAAAAACACCGGTTTTAAAGTGGAAGGAAGGCCTAGTCGTACTTGCAAAAAAGATGTTTGAAAATTTATCCAGACTAGTGTGAACGAATCCTAAAATTAGATTGTCATGTGACACTCAGTAAGATGTTGTCAATAATTGAGTTATGATCATTTCTCTTTACCTGCTTTGATTTCAAATTTAATCTGATCAGGAACAGAGCAGTCGCGGTCTGGAAAAAAAGAACACTGCAACTTACGAGGCAGCATCTGATGGACAAAAAATTACTATTTGAAAGAAAGAAAGTTGGGAGTTTTCAAAATCATCGAACATGGAAGAAGATCTCATAATGTTTGAATCGCATCGCTTATCCTTCAATCAACATGAATTTCCAGATGTTCAGTCTGGGCTTCTATGTTGCAATGATTTTGAAAGGGTTATTGTTTGCGCAATGTACGTACCGAGCACGCATTAGCAACTCGATTGGCTACACCCTTGCATGACGGCATATGATGCATGCTTGCATTAACTTGTATGGTAGTTAATGCTTGTTCGAAAAGTATTGGGTTACCTGTGGTATAACTTACCAGAACAAGAGTTTGTTGAGTTTTCGCCATAAATCGAGAGGTAAAGAGGCGGACAATTAGTAGAATTGTAGCCTAAAAAATCGATGATTATTGATAAGCTCATGGGTACATCTTACATAGGGTGCTTAGCTTTTTTAGCTATGTGAAGTAGCAGTGCTCGGCAACAATGCGTTTTAGCTTAATAATATCTGTAAACCATGAAAACCATAAACCAGAGTGCAAATATAAAGTTTCTCCTTCTTCTATAAGCATATCAGTGATGATTAATTTGTTTGTAGTACAATTAGTATAGAGCAAATTGACACAGATAACTCGACACAATAACTGAGAAATAGATTGATCTGTGTGAATAGTGACCCTGCGAGCAGAATCTGCTTGATTTGAATCTTCTCTAAATTCTATTTCTAGTTTCTTTTATCAGGTTTATCAGGGGCCCAGCTGCTTGCATGAGACTCACTGAAATTGTTAAAGTACACGCGTGAAAAAATATAAGTACTCGTGATACGACAGTCATTTTGTGATCACTTTGTAAAACAAGAATTTGAGAATTTCACTCGTACCTTTGCACACATTCCAAAATTCCAGCGTTTTGCCTATTTGAAATCAAACAAATTGTAATGAATAAAGAACGTTAATAAACAACCTCTACGTACCCAGACTGAACTGTCCTGACGCCATTAAATGTGCAAGTCGTTTGAGTTGAGCCGATATATGATAAGAAATATTCAGCCTTACCATTTTGTGTGTTGGTACTCCTTCTTTGTCTTAATATTGCATCCACTGCAAAAATAATTGCAACATTGTTTAACGATTTGTGTAAATTTGATTCTCATAGATAATATCCATCTACCTTGGTATCTGAAATCATAGTTGTCGGGACCAGGAGAGGCGTTGGTTCTTGATCCATACAGTGTTATTGTACCATAGGAAGGTTTTATCTGGATTATAAAAGGAAATAAGTCAGTCAGTCAGTCAGTCAGACGTCAGTCAGTCAGTCAGACGTCAGTCAGTCAGTCAGTCAGTCAGTCAGTCAGTCAGTCAGACGTCAGTCAGTCAGTCAGTCAGTCATGATCAGTCAGACGTCAGTCAGTAGTCAGTCAATCAGTCAGTCATTCAGACAGTCAGTCAGACGTCAGTCAGTCAGTCAGTCAGTCAGTCAGTCAGACGTCAGTCAGTCATGATCAGTCAGACGTCAGTCAGTAGTCAGTCAATCAGTCAGTCATTCAGACAGTCAGTCAGTCAGTCAGTCAGACAGTCAGTCAGTCAGTCAGTCAGACGTCAGTCAGTCAGTCAGTCAGTCAGTCAGTCAGTCAGTCAGACAGTCAGTCAGTCAGTCAGTCAGTCAGTCAGTCAGACAGTCAGTCAGTCAGTCAGACGTCAGTCAGTCAGACGTCAGTCAGTCAGACGTCAGTCAGTCAGTCAGTCAGACGTCAGTCAGTCAGTCAGACGTCAGTCAGTCAGTCAGTCAGTCAGTCAGTCAGACAGACAGAGAGACAGACAGACAGACAGACTAGTAGCTCGGTAGGTCGGTCGGTCAGTTCTTAAAATTGTAAGTACCTGAATTGATATATTTTCCGTCTTGAACAGTGTCTCAGCCGGCAGTGTGAAATATCGTGCTTTGCCAGGTTTAATATATCCTGTAACTTCAACTTCATTCGCTTGTTGACCTGCTTCAAGCTTGTTATCATTTGATGGAACAGGTTTCAACACAGTAGAAGCTAAAATAGAGATGAAATTTCAATCAAATTTCCACTGTCCTCGAGGCATTCAAAGAGACGCATAAATGCATGATCAAAGTGTTTGATAGCGCCCTTATTTACGTAATCAATGGCTTTGCGTGCAAAATTACGGCTGAAAGTTTGGGTGAAAGCTACGACATTGTGATCGAAAAATAGTTTTAAATTCAATTGAAAGTTTTAAATTTTTTCTCATTTTTCTTTCTTTCTTTCTTTCTTTCTTTCTTTGTTCACAGCACTGCAGCTTACTCATCCCTTTCCTTTTGAAATAGAACCCCGTAGATACTCAGATATGTTAGCAAACATGTCTCAATTGCAGCTTACTTTCGCATGTTTGTTTACGAAGTGACTTCACAAGGGTCACAAGTCTACTAAAATCAGTAGCTGTGAAGACATGTTTGGTAGGGTCAGTGGCGATCAGTTCAAGCTCACTTAGTTTGTAGTTACCAATACCAACAGTCAAGATTGTTAAACCTGGAAAAAGGTAACATAGGCATCCAGTATAAGTGGAAAATATATATTCGGTATTTCAATTACTTAAATGGGGCGGGTCCAGTAGCCTATTGGCAGATTTATAGAAATCAGAAACCATTCTGATTATCCAGAGAATATTTTGAAAGACAATCGAGATAAAACAGCAGTCTCGTTTTAGGGGGGGCTGCGCAACCCTGCCTGCACACCTCCCCTAAATTCGACCCGCTGTAGTTTGTACATTCTGTCAATAAATTAATAAAACAAAGAAAGAAACAAAAACAAACAAAATATCAAAAAATGGTACTCGAGAGTTATAGACGCAGATTACGAAATTCGAGGTAAATTTTGGTTTGTACATTGCACCGCTCGATTTTGTTACAATTGTTTTGATTGTTGTAATTTTGGTTTTGTTTTGTTTTGTTTTGTTTCTTTATTTTGTGTGCATATGTAAGGCAAAAATCGACCAATATCTAACAACGAGTCTCTACTTTTTAAAGACCATTAATAGCGGTTCTCGGGGAAATCTTGCACCTCTTTAATTTCCAATAAATCCTCCGAACCAAGACATCCCTCACGTATACCTGTCATGTTCTTCTTTATACTTTGAACAACTGGTTTTAGAACTGCTTCTCCACCGTTTGATTGTCCATCTGTCAGTACAACCATTATCTGAGGATCCTTGTTATGTTTGGGACCAGCATTGGATTGAGCTCGTTCAAGAACTCTATACGCGGCCAGTAAAGCCTTTGATGTTGCCGTTCCACCTGCTGTAAGGTTTATAAACTATGTCTTGTTAAAGCTAAAGGTTAATTGTTCTAAGTTAAAGCTTTATCCTATGAACTAAGTTTTTCAATCGATCCAGGAAAATATATAAAAATCATCAAAGCCATTATCGAAATCAGCCGGCCAGTATAAGCAAAACGTGTTTGGAAGGATATGCTCAAAGAATTTAGACTTGCGTGAACTATAAAAAGCCATCGAGAAATTCAATTGAAAAATACCGTGCAATAAACTTGATTATTGCACTAACATGATCTATCATACATTTCTGCTCATGCGCGGTTCAAATACGCCATAATATGTAGCCGTGTTAAGGCCCGGTAATACGAGCAACAAAATCGTGCAACTTGTCGCGCAACATTGTTGCGTTGAAAGTTGCAGAGCAAATGTTGCTCGTATTACCACCCCGCGCGCAACAAATTTTCTTTGTTGCACGAAGTAGAAGCACTGTCTACTTTTTGCAACAAAGAAAATTTGTTGCGCGCGGGGTGGTAATACGAGCAACATTTGCTCTGCAACTTTCAACGCAACAATGTTGCGCGACAAGTTGCACGATTTTGTTGCTCGTATTACCGGGCCTTTAATAAACAGTGCTTATTTGGGACCTAACAGCCAAGAAATAGACTTACTTGCATAATGAAGACTCTGAACAGTGCACATGAGAGTTGATTTTGAAGAAAAGTCGTCTAGTTGAATCGTTTCGTGCGCTAAGTTCGAATACTCCACGACAGCAACCCGAGTTTGGTACGACGAAATATCGAATGCATCAATAATTTTTCTGTGGGTAAAAAAACAAATTTTAAGTAAACTGCTATATTTTCGTGCAGTATTATATTAGGACGTACTTAACAAAATCTTTTTCAATTGCATAATTTGGTAAGGTTATACTTCCAGACTCATCCAGGACAAACACGATGTTGGCTGGTAACGAACAACCTGAAATTTGAAAGGATGAACCGTGGCTGAATTGAATGTTGTTATTTGTTTGTTTTCTTTGCTTTGCTTTTCTTGCTTGCTTAGTTTATATTATATCTTTGCCGCTCTATTCAGTTCTTTTTATTTCGTTTTATTGCAATGCTTACCATCGTCTTTCGCGTGGGGACAGCTGGCTCCAAGAGGAAGATTTTCTTTGAAACAATTCAAAAACGAAAATAACTTTTTAAACAAATGAATAATGTATATTTAAACAAAAACTATTAAATGTTGCATGTCTCTGTACTGTGATATAAACACGCTGGGAGATGTAAACATAATCAGTAAGCGACGTTTTATATTGCTTTAATATTACTATTTTTTTCTTTTTTAGTATTTCTCACAAAGTCTTCTAAATAGAATTATAGTTCACTTACACTGACGAAGGTAGCTGAGACTACCGAAACATGTATGTACATTAAAAAATGAAATTGCAGAATGTCGTACATTCCCTGAAAATTATAGTTTTCATATAAATAATAGTATAAGCATTCATAGTGTCGACATTATGAGGTCAAAAATACGCTTTTAGAAACAACTCAAATTGTCATGAGTTTATGTACTATAAAATTTGTTTCCGAGATGAGTGTCAAAGAAAAAGATGCGTTGCACTCGTATCTAAATGTCCGGGTTCAATCCCCGCTCAAGACATTTCGTTTGCTTTCTTCTTCTTCTTCTTCTTTTCTTTTCTTTTTTCTCTTTTCTTTTCTTCTCTTTTCTTTTCTTCTCTATTCTTTTCCTTTCTTTCCAAACCAAGGATAAATTAAATTTGGAGATATTTTCTATATAGCTTAAATTTTTAGAAATATATAACTCTTTTTCTTCAGTGAAATACACCTCGTGAAGTAAATTAAAGTACATACTTAAATAGATGTAAAACTGTTGAATTGCGGTTTTTCCAAGCTGTGGAATTTCACTGTATTGAACTGGTGAGAAGTCCACGTCCGTATTCCAAGCTGCTTTTGCAGCATAAGCACTTACAGTCACCTAAAAAATACAGTTGTTTTATCTTATTTAATTTGTAATCTTTCTTTAATAATACTTTTAAATATATGATTTTATATTCTTATATTTTGTGAGACATCCATCAAACTACATTGGTGTATAGGATCTTCTTGGTGTTTCTGATTTATCATAAAATCCTGCAGTATTTTGCAAATAGTTTAGACGTCTTACTTTATAATTACATGCAGGCTGTGGCTTTGAACCAGAATAAAGGCCCCAATCAATCGAGAGCGCAGGATGCAGGTCCCGCAAACTTGCATTAACTGGTGGCCGGCTTCTTATTATTATGACGGTGAATACGCAAGCATTACCTCAGAAATTATGAAATTAGCAACTGGCACGGAACATATGATATCAGTAATAAATGATAGACTACGTGACCGTCCACGATGTTCATATCGCTTTTGCATGCTCACCTGTTCTATCAGCTTTTTTTCTGTAACCATCTCCCTAAATGTTGTCATCCTCTTACATGCAGCATATTGGTTATCGTATACTATCCCTCTACCATAATACATCCTTAATAACTGACCAAGACGAACTTTGTACGTATTCCAAGATAGTATTCTGTGACCCAACAAGAAACCATCAATTCCTCCAAGGATTTGTGCATTAGTAGCTTTGGAATGAGATAAATTATCTGTATTAAAGGTTTTGGGACATTGAGTGTTTGGAGACCAAGTACCACCAGGTCCAAATAGAGGTGTTGAAGGGTTGATTTTGTTGACAAGAGATGTTAGTCCAAGATCACCAGCAATTGTTGCTGCATATAGGTTATCCATGTGACTAGAAGTAATCTGAAATGGATCATTGGTATGTTACAACCGTTCTGTTTGGTTGGCAACCGTGTGTTATTAAAGTACAGACGCATGGATGACAGACTTTACAAAATAATAGGCACTCTATAATTGGTCAAGAGTTAAATATAGTAAAAACAAAATAGATTGCGTGCATTTATTTGTGATTCTGTTCCTCAGTATAGAGGTATAGAAAGACGTGAAATTTTGGGAACTTACAGCAACAATCACGCCGCTCAAGTTTGTTCCGTTGCATAGGTTTGTTTCCCCGATACTTTTTGACGACATCTGTGCATCTATGTGGTATTTGCATTGATGTCTATTTTTACATAGTTGCAGTGCAGTGAAGTAGTGTGATAACACTGCCATGTTGCCTTGCATTCAGGCTATTTTTACAACTTCATCCAGAGCGCGCGCGTGCTAGCGTGCTCTCTCACACGGGGAAACACGTCAAATTCGTCTACTTTCTGCGTGCATTTAGTTTCGGTCTCTTTGCTATGCTGTCGCGAGACACTATTAAGTGGTATAGTATGCACTGTAAGACTCTTTGACAGGTTAGTTCTTATTGTTCCATTGATTTCCTAATCTATTACCTGGTATAGTTGTTGTAGTTTTACTGCTTTATTTCTACTGATACCAGCGCATATTCCTGTGATAACTCGTCCCATAGCCACGTCACCAAATGGAGTATGGACCACGCCCTCTTCCTGTTGTCCAACAAATTGATGTTTGGTCATCTTGGTTAGAATGCTCTTCTCCTGTGAGGTTAAAATCCCATCTGGTAACGACTCTGGAACAAACGACTAACATTAATTCATGGCAAGCATGTCAGTATTTTTCGATGAAGTTGTATTAGGATATTGTGTCGATGTTAATTAGATGTTGAGTTTCAACTGTTTGTCAGCATATACACTCAACTTAACGACAGGACAGACCACACTCCAATTTGAATTTCTGTTTTACTCATTGTATGCCTGGATAGTGAGTAGTATTGTTTACCACTCAAGTGACAGAAGAAAGACACGTACATATTGAAGGAAGTTAAAAAAGAAAGAATTGCGCCGATTTCTGATCTGACCAATTTTTGCACATATCCTACTTAATATTACATGTACACGTAATTTAGGCTAAGACAAAGTAACTCGAACTGTATGGCGCGCAACTTTACCAGTGAAAAACAAACTACATACCTGAAGACTGTGATCCAAGCAATTGTTGCCATTTAGTGCCATCATAGCCTAGTTTCCTGATGTAGTTTGCAATAGCCTTTAGTGGTTTTTCTTGTGTTAGTTTGTGTCTTTCGATCTTTTCAACCAACGCAATGAAGTGGTCCAAAGTGTAGATTTCGATATGGAAGGATAAACTACTTCGTGGCCTGCATGAATGAACGTGATTCTTTTTCTATATTATCGTGTGGTCATCAAAATCATCAGATTAATTGAGTTAAAGCAGACAATGGGCCGGTCAGAAACGAGGCTCTGAGACAATAAGAGCCAAATTAACCAATAATACAACGAGCAGGGGACTGGGACCAAGTCTCTTAAATGCGAAAAAATCGCCCGTGTAAACGGTCCTTAAGAAGTTTTTGAGAAGCGAGGACCTGGTTAGCACTTTACATAAGCAGGAGTCCTTAATGGGCATAAGCAACAAAGCAAAACTGTTCACCACTAATGACAACAAAAATGGTCCAAATCATTTTAACATGATGTTACCTTGTCTTTTCTGTATTTTGTTGAGCGCAAAAGATCTCTGTATATATGTATATAGAACAAGAGCTAAGAATGTGAATAAGAAAATATGGCAAATTCCAACAAATGATACATCGTTGTAGCCTCTTCTGCACATGGGATAACTGGGAATGTAACAACGGGAGACTGGGAACGAGAGGAAGAGGCGGCTATTTGCATCCCTATTGCCACAAGAAGCCCAATAGGGTCCCAATAGTTTCCTCGAATTGGGCTAATATTGGCCGGTGTACTTACCGTTCTCGAAGGCACTTGCTGCCAGCAGTAGAAGTAAGCTACTTCGTAGACCCATATTTGGGGTTTTACCTGAGGAGTGGGTTTCCTGTGCTAGCTGAGCTTTAAACTGCTAAATAAAAATAATTCATGTTCTAAATTGAATGCACTTAGTGCAATGAATTGAAGGTAAACTATTGTATTGACCTTGTAATTTCAATTAGTTTAATTGTGGGAACACTTTTTTACGGGCTTTTACTACGTCTGCGTCTTGATCACAGGAATCCCAAGAAATATTTTATAATTTGTTTTCTTTTGATTTTCCCATATCATATTTTAGTTTTGAGCTCAATTTTTATACCATTCACAAGCAGTGAAAACAAAAACGTACTAGCTGAAAAAGGCAGGCAATAAGCTAAATAGAATATACTACAAAGTCTTTCACCTCATTTTGAGAAAGTTTGGCTTCTGTGGGAAATGAGAGCCCTCTTTTTCCTCCTTTCCTCCCCAGTCCTCTTCCCCTTTCCTCTCTTCTCACTACCCCCTCCCTTTCTATAAGGGCCACAACGCAGGCTAAAAATAGTTAACCATCCAATGCATTGTCGACCATAATCCTCAGAAATCTTCAGTGCAGTGTACGGGTTCCTGTTATATGCCATCAGTTCCTCCGGAGTATAAGATATTACAAGCTCTAACATTGATTCCATCTTGTACTAATATTGAGGCCTTCATTTCTGAACTTCATATTAATATATTGTTGGTTTGAGATTACTTGAACACTTAGCCTCAAGTTCTGCCGTGAATCGGTAATGAAGTTGTCACAGGAAGTGATAAAAGACTATTTTCAAAATATTCAAACATACTGACACTTTTTGATTGGAATTAGATTAGTTTCTAATTCTGTAAGTTGTCGTCGATTTTTGTGTGTAAACCAAGTGTCAATAATCAATCTTTCAAAACATCAGTTTTTCAACGAAATCCATGCTAATAAGGGGCGCGCGGTCTTGATCTTTGTAATAGTAGGAATTCAAGAAAATGTTTTAAGTCTAGTACCAAAGTATATATTGAAAAAAGAGCAAAATACATTTTGTTAAAAAGAACGATATCATCACTATGTTCACATCAAATTGCAAAAACGTACAACGTTGTCAAATAAAAACAGGTATTGAACTTTGGTAATTTAGTCAATTTATCAAATAGGAATGAATTATCACTGTCCTCAGACTCCGGTGTTAAGCTCGGAAATATCGTGATTTTTAGAGTGGTTTTCATAAACCTGTGAAATACATTTGGGTTTATGAAAACCACGCAAAAAATCACGATATTTCCAAGCTTTTAAAACACGAGTCTGGTGATAGTGATAATATATTCTTATTTCTCAATTTACTAAAGTACTAAAATTTAATATCTGTTTTTATATGGCAATAATTAGGTGTATATTTAAATGCAAAACACACAGACTTGGTGGAATTATCTTGCTGAAATGTCTAAAATGATTGTGGGAGATACGAGGTTTCCATATGCATGAAAATTCAATACATTTCGGTGATGAATAACACGATCAAATTATTGCAAAAGTGCTAAGACGATGATAACATTGCAAATTGAGTTAGCAGGTGCACTTCCAACACACCCTCTTTATTACTACTATTATTCCTCTCTGTTTTCCTTTATACTCATATATAGCTATTTCAATTAACGTTGTCGCTGAAAAGCCTAAAGGCTAAAAGGCTTTTCAACTATCTTTTATTTACTAAACCAAACTTCACGGCTAGGGTATCTACTAAGAAATTAAGGAATATATGGTCCAAAGTTTGGTAGAACTTTGCAAGCATACAGTGAGTATTCTATTGTAATATGTCACTGTGAAAAACATTCATGATTCCGCTCTCAAAGCTTTAGGCTTTAGGCTTTTTTTCAGCGCCAACGTTAATTGAATCAGCTATATATTCTATACCAATATTTTATGTTCGTCTGTCTTTTGTTCGATCGGCTTTTGTTCACCTACTCGGAGTGAACAATAGCACAGACTAGGAAATCTTTTGGTGGCGAAAATGTTATTCATGATCATTTTGAATATTCTATTGTCTAATCGACATACCTACTACAATCTTTAATTCAGGATTTAATGATATTTCCAGTTAAACGAGGAAAAATATCGAAAATCAACGAAACATGATTTTATGCGATGCAAGCAAACGACCGGTAGTAGATTGTCTTCCTAGCTACTGAGCTACACTCACCTCTATTCAACGAGACGAGAACATTTCAGGAATAAGTGCACAGCTCCAGCTTGCTTTGAGACGAATTCCCAAATCCTGTCTTATGGCGTCACAAACGCCCGACAGATTCTCTTCAATATCCAATCGGAAGCAAGGAAACTGATTGTATTTTTATGATGGAATGTTAATTGGAAAATCCATTGGCAGAAGTAAACTTTAAGCGTGTAGCAGCTCAAGCGTGTAAATTACCAATTTTAATTTGGGGAATATCTGGAATTAAATATGTACGTACGCTGCGAGAGTTCTGAATTACTTTTGTCTTCATTCAAACCGTAGTTGTTGTTTAAAAATAGATCTAAAGCAATGTTTAGTCTAAATTTCAATTCGTCTTACAAAGCAACGGGCGGTTTCCATTGCCCCAAATTAATTCGTGATTTTTGCGTGACATATATGTACCATTTCCTGACCATCTATACCAATTTTATTTATTCAACAAGATAGAAAATCATACAATGTAAATAGAAAGAAGGGAAGAAAAAGAAGAAGAAAAAGAAGAAAAACTAGACGAAAAATGGCGCAACTGCTACCCAAAAGAAAATTAGTATGCAAAATCTAAAAAAATCGGGCATCCAGACAAATCGCTGAATCATCGCATGTTAAGTACAGTAGGAGCTGGCGATGAACCTTTAACTCTAAGACGAGGCAGTTCCTTCGCTGTAGTCTTTGTTTTATTATGTTTTAAGGACTTGTACACACGCCTAGCTGTTCTAGGTCTAAAAGGGATCACTAGAGACCTTTAGCATCGCGTTGACCGCAAACGGCAAACCGCAGGATATAGTCCTGGAAAATGGTGCAGAATTGTGCAAATTTGTGTAACAAGTATGAAATTTTGCACACAATGATAGAGGTTCACGTTCTGAGTAATTCTGGATGTGGAGCCACGCCCAGAAATCAATTACTTACATATCCATATTTTGGAATTAATTATCTCAGAAACACAGATAAAGAGCATCTAATGTTAATACAAAAAGGTGTAATGAAGGATAGTGATAAGGTTGAGTATGCTGAGTAATTTTTGATTAAGAGCCACGCCCCCTAAATGCTACTTGGAGAACTATAGCTATGGAATACATTATAAATGTAATTGATACAAAAGGTTTTCCTCTTGGGGTGTCCATATGAAATCTTGCATAAAGATAAAGGCTTAGGCCTAAAGTAATCCTAGATATGGAGCCACGCCTAAAAACAAGTACTTCCAGTATTATAGTAATGAAATATATCATTATATAAAATCAGCAAGGTATACCTTTAGTTTTAGTATATAACCGTAATAGTGAAAGCAGTAATAAAATAAATGAATTCAAGATATGATTAGCATAGAGCTACGCCCTATAAAAGTACTTACAGATTAATAGTTGATGTGTCTTTCTGCCGCCACTTTTCGTTTAAGTAATCGACATTATTATATGAATTGATATACATTATACCATAACTCAAATTCTATAAGTACTCTGTTAGGGCGTGGCTTTATGCTGATTACATTTTGAATGATATTTCCTCGCTTATAAATTAAAATTAAAGGAATATTTTGCTCGAGAATTTAATGATATATTCCCGGCATTGCTATAAAACTGGAAGTTCTTGTTTTTAGGCGTGGCTCCATATCTAGGATTACTTTGGGACTAAGCCTTTATTATTGTACAAGATTTCATATGGACACCCCAAGAGGAAAACCTTTTGTATCAATTAACATATATAATGTATTCCATATCTATAGTTCTCCAAGTAGCATTCAGGGGGCGTGGCTGTCGATCAAAAATCACTGAGCATACTCTTCCTTATCACTATCCTTAATTACACCCTTTTGCATTAACATCAGATACTGTTTATCTTTGTTTCTGAGATAATTAATTCCAAGAATATCGATATGTAAGTAATAGATTTCTGGGCGTGGCTCCACCTCTAGAATTACTCAGGTCATTAACCTCTATCGTTATGCCAAATTTTATGCTTGTTACACAAATTTGCACAATTCTGCACCATTTTACTGTACTAATAGGGTACATTTCGTATGACTGTAAAAACGGCTCCGCACGGTCATGACACGGTTATACGGTTAAAAATGTCTTTTAGAATTCAAACGAACATTGCAATTTTCATACTTATTTGCATGCTCACGTTTTGTAGTTTCAAGCCGCCATGTTTGTTTTTCCAGTTCTTGCACAAACTTCACATTAATCGTCTAGAATTCATACATAATGCCTAGTTCCTGAATCAAACACACATATTTTCAAAGTGGACAAATATAAAAATCTAATTCTTAGCTTGAAACGCGAATTAGTAAAATTTAAAGTACCAAAAAACCTCGAGGTAAATCACTTACCGCTAGAAGGTTCTCTCCACGTTGAAACGCGAACCGCTAACTGCAAACGTGACGGCAAGAGCAGTGTCACGTGGTAGAGCAGATTTCGTATGAGTGTGAAACGGACCGCGCCGTGCCGTGTCCGTGTCAGTGCTGTGATATCTATAAAAACATTCGAAATTCTGCCGTATAACCGTGTCGTGACCGTGCGGTGCCGTTTTCACAGTCATACGAAATGTACTCTATCCTGCGGTTTGCCGTCTGCGGTCAACGCGATGCTAAAGGTCTCTACTATCTATTTGAGTAACTCTCTCTTTTATAATGTCCTGTAAGACAGGCCTCAGTCAATTAACCGCAAGGATGGGTGTTTTGGTAAACACAATCAGATTGGACGGCGCCTTTTCCAATGTGATTCAGTTGCACGTGAAAACATTGCCAATCATGGGAAACGGAGGCCAAATGTTGTTCCAGAGACGTCCAAGTTAAACTGTTTCTAGTTAGTTACGCGACACAGTTACTTGGTCTTACTTTGTACGACTTAAGTAGTGTTTGGGTTTTCTTATTTCTTGTATTGGTGTTATTCTAATCGTACCTGAATAAGGCGGTTGTTCTACGTATTGCGATAACAATTGTTTTTTTACCCTACTTTGATATTCTATACTTTGATATTCTAGCTAGCTAAACTGAAATTACTCTTGTCAGCAAAATGACAGCGAACTGAAGACTATAAACCATCAAATTATTAAAACTAACGCGGTAAACCAAAATCTAATTAAATTTGGAAAAGTGTAGCACAACAGTAGGAAGGAGATTTCGGCCCCTTCCGCGCTATCCGCGGGTACAACGCAGCGAGCTTCGTGGTCAAAGTCGGATCCTACAACCTTGGACAAAACCGTTAGGACTTTTTGAGTTTCTAACATGATTTCATTGCCGGATTTCATATCGTGAGAGCCTGGGTACGAGTCCCTGAATATTGCGCCAATCCGACACAACATATTCGGAAAGAGCATATCAAGCTTAACAATATTGTAAAGTTTGGTGTGAGATGTTTGCTTGTGTTGATTGGCGCAATATTCAGGGACTCGTACCCAGGCTCACGATATGAAATCCGGCAATGTCATTGCTGGAAGAATTCAAGGTTTTCAAATAATTTGTCATGCAATCCCCCTCTCCCCCCTCTCAATGTTGAAGCCGAATAGTGGCTGTTCAGTTTGCAAGTACATTCACAACCATTACAACATTGTATGGGGAGGGAGAGGGTTGTGAAGTATCCTGAGCAACAAAAAAAGACAAGATCCTAAAATGCCGAAATTAGTCCTAACAGTTATGTCCGAAATTTGTAGGCCGTAAATAACTGCACCTTACCACGAGACTAACTGGTCTACTGAGGGATTTGGAGAACAAAATAACACTCTGTCTATTGTTGTGGAAATTTCGTGTTCCCGTACGTGGCGCCGTGCGTTAATGCGTTGCATTTGGATCTAAAGGCGCTGTTACACTCAGCAATTTTCCCCAGCAACATGCAATATTCTTGGTCGAGGCAAGCTGGGAGCGAGATTCAAGATGGCGAAATGAGAAATTGCGCATGCGCTCATAGAAAATGTGCTGGAGGGGTGATACACTGTGCAATGGCATTGCAAGTTGCTGCAATGCGTTGCGAAAAGTAGACCTGAGTTCTAATTCGTGCAACGCTACGCGCAATTAACAAAAAAAATTGCGAGACAACCCGTTACACTGTGCAATCCTCCAGCAATTTGCCGGTTTCGCAACGCCGTTGCGAGACAAGTTGATGAGAAAATTGCACAGTGTAACAGCGCCTTAAAGGTTCGGGTAAGAAACTGAGATGGTTCGAATTTCTATTTTTTTCCTTTTTTTTTTTTTTTTCTACTATCTTTTCCTTTCTTCTCCTTTTTGTTCCTTTCCTTTTGTTTTCTTGTTATTTTTGTAATTAATTTTTCAACTGAAAGTATTGGGTGTCCTTTTTTATTCTCATTTTAGTTTTATGAAAAAAATAAACAGCAAGAAGGAGAACGTAAAGTTTTGCTTCATTTCATATCAAAGATTTCTAACTTTTTAAAAAACTTGTCTGTTGCCTGGCTACGGGTTTGACCATCATAATTGACATCTCCATATTTGGACAATGACGTCATTATACATAAAGATGGCGGCGCGAGCTAAATTCTGAGTTGGAAAATCATTCGTCTTCATCACGAATAATAAAATCTTTTAAGGCCGCCACGGATCATTTAAAACAACTACGTACTACTAGTAAATAAGTACTTCATACTGGTGGAATATCAAGTTTATCTTTTGCGGGAAAAGTACAGAATGGTTTGTCCTAGCGACGGCTTTCACTACTGTCAACATACAGTGTGCGATGATGGTTTCTTGTAGTTTGATAAAAAATATCTCTAAGTCATCGCTGTAAATTCACGATGAGATGTATCAATGATTCACTGGAATATCTAGGTTTATAATCAAGGTAAGCCACTGAACTTGATGTCCATAGATACCTAAGTTTTGAGGATGTGAAGAAAATTTCAGAACGAGCAAGTTTGCCTGCATGGATACCGATTTATAGAGTGAGTTTATGTGAAGAATTTGAGAAAAAGACCTTTTACCCTTTTTTTTTTCTTCACCATTACAAATACGAAATCTTTCATCCTTCTTTGCAAACGATAACAGTTTTATTTACTTAGTAAACAAACATATATACATAAGATAAAATATAAAACTATTTTTCAGTGTTCTAAATTCGTCTTATTCTATTTTTTATCAGTTTTATCTTTGTTTGGTATTTTCAAAGGAAATTATTAATCAAGAGAGTATAATCCAAAATATGACAGACACGCAATTTGTTTATTATTATTTTTTCACTATAATTAATTTTACAATTATAATACAATAGTTTTTTTTTTGTTTTTGTTTTTGCAGTGTTTTAAGTTACAACTTAATTTCCTTCCAGACTGCAAAACTATACAAAAGATGTTTTAAATCTCTTGCCATACATTGTTGATTTGCTTGACTTTTTGCCCTTGTATCCAATATTTCTCTTGGTCTATGTACCAGAAATATTTCTCTTCTTTTTTCTCATCTTTCCTCAGCATTAGGTTATTTTGCCTCAGCTGTCAGTCCTGACATTCATAGATCTACATGTAGAGTGAACACTTAGAAATTTAAATGTTCTTCTTAATTTTGCACCTGTTCCTAATGGTGACATTTTGCCCCATAGCAAGCAACTTGTCAGATAGATATAAAGAAAACTAGTTACAGTTATTTTATAATTATTTCTTTTGATTTAAGGAAATGTTTTCACTGTCACTTCAATATATTCTAAGTCCAGAAACGTTATCAAAAGTATCAATTATCCTTTTAAAACTAAGACTTATAAAATAAACATCTTTATGGTATTTGCATCAATGTTCCCCCTATTTATTTATTTATTTATTTATTTATTTATTTATTTATTTATTTATTTATTTATTTATTTATGTATGTATTTATTTATTTATTTATTTATTTATTTATTTATTTATTTATTTATTTATTTATTTATTTATTTATTTATTTATTTATTTATTTGAAAAAAGGGAGGTTCTTGCTTCAGTATTTCTCTCTTTTGTTTTGAAAAAGAATAATTTTCAACTTGAATAATTATATATGTTGTCTTTGATCAAAGGTTCTGATTTTATCTTCCAAAAGAAAACAACATGCGAAAACTTTGTAAGTATCTGTTTCAGTAATCAAGTATCTAATTGTTTTCTATTTATTTTAGGTACAATAATTATAATATACATTTCAAGTCATGGCTGAAGCTGTTAAAGTCATAGTACGATGCCGACCACTTAACCAACGTGAAAAAGACCTAAAATGTGAAGTTGTCCTAGAAATGGATGGTAACTCAGGATTGTGTACATTACAAAAACCAGGCGACAAAACTCAACCACCTAAAAACTTTACCTTTGATGGTGCATACTACATGGACGCAACAACTGAGGGCATATATAATGATATATGTTTCCCACTTGTCGAAGGTGTACTGGAAGGTTATAATGGAACAGTATTTGCTTATGGTCAAACAGGATGTGGAAAATCATTCAGTATGCAAGGGATTACAGACCCTCCAAGTCAGCGAGGAATTATTCCAAGAGCTTTTGAGCATATTTTTGAAACTATAGAAGTAGCAGAAAATTCAAAGTTTTTAATTCATGCATCATACCTTGAGATTTATAATGAAGAGATCCGTGATTTACTTGGTAAAGATCATAAATTAAGACTTGAGTTAAAAGAACACCCAGATAAAGGTGTTTATGTCAAGGATCTATCCATGCATCCAGTACACAGTAGTTCAGAAATAGAACATGTCATGGATTTAGGAAGCAAAAATCGATCAGTTGGAGCCACCTTAATGAATGCTGACTCTTCACGGTCTCACTCTATTTTTAGTATATTTATTGAGATATTGGATACTGCTGCTGACGGCAGTGAACATATACGTGCTGGTAAATTGAATCTTGTAGATTTGGCAGGTAGTGAGAGACAGTCAAAAACCGGTGCAACAGGGGATAGGCTAAAAGAGGCAACAAAGATTAATCTTTCACTATCAGCTTTGGGTAATGTTATATCTGCTCTGGTTGATGGCAAAGCCAAGCACATTCCATATCGTGACTCTAAACTTACAAGACTTCTACAGGTGAGTGACTTAAAGTGAGCTCAACGAAGTACAAATTGTAAACCTCTGATCAATATCTCAGTTCTCCATTTGAATTTTGAGAAATGAAAAGGAGAATTTTGAAATTGATCAGAAGCTTGCTAACAGAGTTGAATGACATATCCCAATTTTAGTATCTGAAATCAATTTGTCATCTTAACTGCTTTCTGAATGGAGACTATTATGAGACCTCCCCCCCCCCCAATCAAAATCCAAGAGTTGTCCAATACTCTAACAAATTTATGCCTAGCATTGTATTGTATTATATCACCATAACGATAGTTTAGCAGTACATTCTAGAATGGCACAATCAAACACAATGTCAGAGTTGAATAGACCACTTCACGCTGTCGGCCGCCATTTTGAATTGGGACAAACACGCCAGAATTATTAGAAATTCCCATCACTTTGACTTCCAGTAACTTCGCTCTTTTTTGATGGATTTTCAAAATTTTGCACTTTTTGAAAAGGTAGCGTCGATCTTTTTTAGGTCTCTTACTGTGATGAAAATTAGAAAGCTATTTTTTGAGAAAAAATAATTTTTGTTTTCCAAATAAAACATTCGGCGCGCGAATTTTCGAAATTATTAGAACCATTCGTGAAAAACAGGGTGTCTCAAAAAATTTAGTTAAAACACTTGCATTGCTTTTATTTTCAGTCCTACAACTGGTGTCCATAGCTGCTGTTTATTAAAGTTTAAATTTTGAAAATCCATCAGAAAAGAGCGGAGTTACGGGAAGTCAAAGTGATGGGAATTTCTAATAATTCAGGCTTGTTTGTCCCAATTCAAAATGGCGGCTGACAGCGTGAAGTGGTCTATTGTGTTTATTTAGTTCTGTCATACTGTTTAGAGGCCCAGAAGTTTATCAGAAGTTTAATTTAATAGTTTCATGTTTCTGCTTCCCTTTTTAACTTTTGTAAAGGCAATGTATTTATCTAGTTTATTTGAAATTGAAAAGAGTTATTTCTTCATTCCATTTTTAAATAGGATTCCCTGGGTGGTAACACCAAGACATTAATGGTAGCATGTCTAAGTCCTGCCGACAACAACTATGATGAAACACTTAGTACATTACGTTATGCTAACCGTGCCAAGAATATCAAGAATAAACCCAAGATAAATGAAGACCCTAAAGATGCTTTGCTTAGAGAGTATAAAGAAGAAATAGAAAAACTAAAAATGATGTTGATGGGACAGATGGACATCCCTTCAGGCTTCCTAGGTATGTACACTTATTTGTACAAGCTTGTAAGTGTAGCTAAGTTAGGTATTGGATGGCCTAATCTGATGGAAGTGTCCTGCATTTGATTCCCCATCACCTCAAACATGTTTTGACTTCCAATCCTGTATAGCTCCAGTAAGTTTTACATGTCTTATATGGAGCACTGATGGAGGAAAGGGAAAGTGTGTACCAATCTAGGGTGTGGTCAGAGGGGGTGTTGTTTTTACCTTAATAGAAAGGGGTACATTGATTAGTGTGTTGGATGTCATGATCTTACTAATGAAATCAGTATTGATGTCATTCAAGTGGTTTTTAATGCAAGAAAAACGTCTCAACTAATCCTGACATGGTCGATTAGCGGTCTACATAATCATATTAAATACTACAAATAACTTAATATAAATTAATAAGTTTGAGTAATAACTGCCTTATTCTAATGTGGTTGGTGCTTCCTTCTTTTGCAACGTATACAATAAGGGAATCGTTCTAACGACGAATCAATACTTATATGATTTACAGATAATTTAGATAGTTATAGTGTGTAAGGGAGTACAGTTCACCTCCCCCGCCCCCAATTGGAACGCACATGGGACACTTTATAAACAGTTATCATTATTTTTATTATTATATCATTATTATTATTATTATTATATTATTATTATCCCGTTCCAGGCGAGGGTACTTCATCAGCTGTTGCAGTACCACACAAATCCATGAGCCGTCGACTTTCACAAGAGCACGCGTTAGCTGTCCAAGCAGAAACCGAGCAACTACGACAAGAATACGAAGCTAAAATCGCTGATATGAAAACCCTGTACGAAGCTGAACAAATGTCAAAACAGAAACTTCAAGCTGAGATGGATCGTCTTAAAGGAGATTACAATAAAAAGGTCCATGATATCGAAGAACATTATGCCATTGAAGAAGGCTTGACTGAAGATTCTATGAACGGAGTGATGTCCGCTACACCTGATTATGGGGGTAGTACGATGAGTGTGATTGCACTAGATGAGGTAAACAAATAATTGTATATTTGAGCAGATTTCGCATGAGTGTGAAACGCCGGAACCGCGCCGTGCCGTGACCGTGTCAGTGCCGTGTTGACTATAAAAACATTCGAAATTCCTGCCGTAACCATGCCGAGACCGCACGGTGCCGTTTTCACCGTCATGCGAAATTTTTGATGGAAATAGTCACGTGATGGGGAGCATACGGATTTTCGAAGGTGTTCGGAAAAACGTATCTGGACTGCCAGACTCGCGTGCGCATTCAAAAATAGAAATAAAATGGTCAAAAATCATATGATAAAATGCTTATTGCCAGAGTTAGGGCGGGCCGGACGGGCAAGTACTTGGCTCTTGGTCATTGTGTTTGCATCTCCAGCCAAATATTTTCCCGTCCTGCCTTTCCACTCAGTCAGTAAGTACATAATTTTTAAGCCGGTCTTTCTAACTCAGTGTACTTGAATGTGTTTATTTATCCATATTAATACTAGATTAATTATCTTACAAATGTCATTCAAATTAGGATTTAATAGTCAAAAACACTTTTTTGCGTAAAGATTATAAGTCTCGGCAATAAGTCCCGGCAAAAGTATCCCTTGGCTTGGAGAAACGATACAACATTTTCTGGAACACAGTTTCACCGTGTGTCCATCCCTACAATGCTGCGTGTAATGTTACAGAAACAGTTGCAGAGGAGGAACTCGATCCCTAACTTGAAATGAATCAAATTCGCGTTAAAACGGCAATGCCAGACGCAAAGAATCGAGGTCACGTGATCCACTCTGCCGTGTCCCGTTTACGTGAAGCTTAAGCTATTGTTTATGGTTTGTCCGGGCCTTAAGGCTCACTTTAATTGCTGCTGTTCGTTTGCTGTAGAATTTCCTGGAATCACCTGTTCCAGCTAGCATCACTCCTACAACCATTGCTGATACAGTTGCTACGCTTTAGCAGAATTGCCTGTGAAATTGGCTAAAATGACCTTTGTGACACCGTTTTCATGTGTTAATTTTCTCAAATGGGTAAAGAGTATCAACTTTCCTGTGTAAAAACATCAATACCTGGACATCACCAAAGTCATTTAGGCCATTTTACCTTCAATTACTGATTATAATGCTTGGTAGTTTTTATTTTTATTTTGGGGTTTACTTATTTATTTTTTTATTGTTTGTTTTTGTTTTGTTTGTTTGTTTTTTCATAGGCCCGGCGTGCTTCAGAAGCTCAAGCAAATATCGCCGATCCATCTTTACTTAACATGCTACAGGACAAAATGCACAAAGGGATGGAAAGCTTGCATCAGTCGTCTAACGCTGCATTACATATGATACAAGAGAAAGTCAATGCTACTCTCCCTTCAGCCATGTTGGATGCTAAAGGGGCTCAACAAGAAGCCTTGAAACGTCTTCAAGAACTGCAAGAACAAATGGTTGGAGGGGAGAAGAAAGGAGATCAAAGACTAAAAGAGAAACGTAAAGCAAGAAAGGCCTATGCCAAGTCGAGGAAAGAAAAACTGTTCCTTGCTGCAAAGAAGATGGACGATGAAGGAATTTCTACCATGGTACAAGTTTACGATTCACTTCAAGATGAAATCAAATTCAAAACCAAACACATTGATCGATTAGAGAAGCAGTTAGCGAGTGTTCAAACAGATGTAGACGATATTCAAGAAGAGTTTGAACGAGATAGGGAAGATTACTTAGATACTATTCGCAGACAAGAACAAATGTTGAAACTACAACAACAAATTTTAGACAAAATTCAGCCATGTATTCGACGGGACTGTAATTATTACAACATTGACCGTATTAAGAACGAATGTATCTGGGACGAGGAAGCTGGTAAGTGGAATATCCCGGATCTTGTCGTTACCAAGACAACGCTTCCTACTCCAGGTGGCGTCATGCCTGGTGGATCTCCTCAGATAAGACGGAAGTCACCCACAGGAAGACCACAAATGGCTCCTCAAGGGCATCATATGAATGGGTACTCAGGTGGAAGTCACTATGAAGAGCCTAAAGAGGACCGTCTTCTACAGCATTTATCAAGAAACACTCATGAAGAGTTCGCTGCAAACTACTTCAAACCAAAAAGAGCTGAGATGTTACTTTCGCAAACCAACCGCTTTGATGTTATCGATAGGCGTGAAGCTACTTCCCCTGTAGGACCCCGACAGGCCAACTCGTTTGCATCAGTGCCTCCCCCTAGGGCTTTTGGTGGTCCCACGCAACCACCCCCTCAAGAAGCTCACGTTTCAAGACCTATTCGACTTGAATCATTGACCATGCCAACAGAGAAGGAGAAAAAGAAGAAGAAAAAGAAACACGCTCATGCTGATCTTGCCGTTGAACGGCGGCGAGACGAGCCCTGGTAGTCTTATTGCAATAGATATCTACTAGTGACAAGTACGTGCAAGCGAGAAACTATATTGACCATATAGCAGTACGTCACCTTACACGAGATACACTTGGTCTAAGTGACTCTAGTGATAATCAATTTGTAGTATTAGTGTGCCAATTTACATTTATAATTTACATCACACATCAGTCACGTTAGCAAATACCTAATACACTAATGAACTACCCCTCCCAGTGGAACGTGCACTCAATCCCAGTGCACTCCGGCTTGCTCGCATTCTAAAGCAAGCCCAAATTACCCTTTTGAAATATTTTTGTACATATAACTAAATTATTACAATGTATTAGTAGTTAGCACAATTCACATCAAATGTACATCACTTTTAATGAACAACGTTGATACGTTGATATATGTTAAATATATTTTGTTCAAAATACACTTCTATAATGTAATATCAATGACTAAATTAACACAAGAGAGGATTAATCAATCCATATGAATTAAGCCGGCGATACACGCTGCAATTTTTTTTCGTACTAGCTACGTACGCAATTTTAGATTCTTTTAGAGTCGCAATCTTTCTCCAACAATTTTGTTTGTTTGTTTGTTGCCAGACATACCGTCGGAAATTTCGCTCTTGCAAGCTAAAATCCCTAAAAATTGTGCCAGTGCCAGAAAAAGTGCAGCGTGTATCACCGGCAAAAAAAATTCAAATTAATGTGAGAAATCATTCTTTTCTGTAAATACTTGGACCCACTGTGACGTGGTGGTCTTGCAAGGCTAGCATGTTGCATGTAAATACAGACGTGAAGTGAGAATTGTAAATAATAATTTATTTGATACCTTCTTGTTGATCACTGAAGGGTTTACAATACATTCACTGAAAATAAAGTGTGCAAAAATTCTTTGGATAGGTTTGATTTGATTCGTGTAATGTCGTTCTATACGGACATAAGCTAAATTCCTAGCAAAACTTCAAAGAAATGTATGAAAACACCACTCTTACCACACGCTATTGCCGACATTTCATATGTGGTCCCGAACTTATGTTTTTGTTTTAACTTCGATAACAATATGTATATAGTCTATATCTTGGAAAGCACTTCAGTAAGTACAGTATTTTGACCTAGTTGTATGATTATGTATCAAAGTAACGGCTGGTTTTCACGAGCGACGGAAGCAGAAGCGAAAGCAGCATATGCAGCCGCCTTATTGCTGCATTTCTCATCTAGCTATGTGTAAAAAGACAATAAACAGTGGATCACTGACGGAGTCTGCGTATGATTCTTGCGCGTCTGCTTCCGTCGCTCGTAGGCTTAAATGTGTACAACAAATTGAAATCAACTTCAAGTTTCAAAATTGTATACATGCAGTAGAAACTTAACCAACGAAAACCTTTAACACCGATGTCAGACCATCCATAGTGGATAGTCTTATATAGCTATTTCAAAAAAGGTTGACGGGGCGAATGGCGGTCGGCGATTGATGATTGCACGACCGAAAGGAAATTAGGGGTAACATAAATTGCTTCATTTTCATCATTAATCAAATACCCAAGCAATGCCGGTACCATGCAGTAAAGACCTAATTGGACAAAGTGGTCGATAGGCAATTCATATCTCCGCGCCGGATAGCGGTCTAATAACGTGACCACAGTTCCTTTGGTAGTGCGATCGCCGTTCGCCCCGTCAATCTTGAAATAGCTATAACCTATTTTCTAGACGTTTACTAAAGTAAAAAGTAAAGTAAAGCGACCATATTTTACGTCGATAACTTGTGACAGTAATTTGAGTAACTGATAAACGTAAACTTGACGTCGACGGTGCGCTCATTTTACTCTCCTCTCTCTATCAGTGCTCCGTTTTAAGAGTATTTAAAGCTACTTAAAGCTACACAGAAAGGAAAGAAGTTGAAACAAGGATGTGAGATCCGGGGATCGAACACTGGACCTGTTGCACCGAAGGCCGCGCACTAACCAACTGTGCCATCCTTGCTCTTTAGTACTGTCGATACAAACTGTGCAAACTATAGTAAAAAATACTAATCTGAAGTCAAATACAAGATGTATAAAACTTGGCTGCTGATTATGAAAAAGAATTGAGTTTGTAAACAATAAGCAGATTCTTAAGTACAGGAAAGTAGAACCCCAAAGATGGCATTTTTATCATCTAGATTTCTACTTCAACTATTAAGGGTGTTCTGACACATAACGTTGCTATGCAACGGTTGCTATGTAAAATAAATCCCGCCTTTGGTGATAGATGCACGCGCGTGCGTTTTCGGCGGGAACCATTTGATTTCCAAAGAACTCATTTTTGTTCTTATTGCGCATGCGCGGGACATTTTCCGGTTTCTTTAAAGACAGTTTGAATGTTTACTGTATTCGTATTAAAATACTAGCAATGATATGACGTAGGACCACGTGGATCGCCTTAGTGCATGCTCTGTATCTTATCCTCACATGCTCGTACAGCAGTATCGCGATACCAGTTTGTTTTAGTAAGTTTTTTTATATTCATCAGTTACCCACCCTCTCTCCCAGGGAGCTTAGTTGGCCGATGTGTGATCTTCTGGGCCTAGAAAGCAAAGCACTAACGACATATTCATATCCTCCTAGAGTGTACAAGAGGTACGTGGACGACATCGCTTGTGTAATCAACAAAGCTGACATTGATAGCTAGTTTCCACAAACATCTGAATTCACAAGATCGTAACATCCAGTTCACTCTCGAAAGATACCCTACGGAAGGCCTGCCGTTCTTGGATACACTGAATACAGTTAATGAAGACGGGACTATTGACATCACTGTTCATCGAAAAGCCACCCATACTGATAGATACACTGTAAATTTTCACGTTGGTCAGTTGCTACCCTGTTTTCTCCCGTTGCTATGTTATGAGTCACGTGATATCATCACAACAAACTATGGCTTTTTTCATCTTCGCTGAGTGATCTCTATTGCTGTCAGGCTGGTAACATGGTATATTTTTGTCTCACTGATCACGGGTTTTTACGGAAATTTTGATCCCTGAGCCCATATTTTTAGAAATTTTTGATCCCTGATCCTTGGTGCAAAAAACTGAGCTGATCCCTGATCCTGACCCAATGTCCCTGATCCTCGATCCCACCCATCAGATCCCTGAGCCCTGGCCTCTGATCCCTGATCCTGGCCATAATTTGGGGCTTGATCCCTGATCCCATATACCATGTTACAAGCCTGTGCTGTGCTTATTAAAAGCTGTCGATGCTTGTAAAAAGAGCTCTAAATGTGTCTATTTTGAAATATAACTCTTTAACTTTGGATAGAAATCTCAATCAAATGCAAATTTTAACATTTTAGGTCCGGTATTGGTGGTTTTTAAAACCCATTTTTAACCGAAAACGGATTTCCAGAGGCATAGGATTTAGCCTAAATCATTGTATTAGAGATCGGGAGGGTAGGGGATATAGAACTCTCTCTTTTTGACTTTGGGTTCCCCAGTACGTATATATTACAAATTCATCGAACTATCGAGGTAAATAGAAGAAAATTATGGAAAAAACTCGAGCTTCGCGCAAGATCTCTTTTCAAACAAGCTCGATTGATTTTTTTAAAGTCAAAGATTGAATTAATTAAGTGCATATGTAATCGGAAAATATCAAGTTTGGCTATTTACTATTAGCAAGCGAATGAAGAGAAACCGTGAAACTTTAGTCACGTGGTGTCAGGAGCCCATTGGGCTCCTGGTGGTGTACAAATTCAAGATGGCAGATCGAAGTGCTGTTGATCAAGGAGATTTGTGCAAACAAAGTCGAATGTGCTCAAAGCTTGCAGGATACAAAGGCAGTTATCTTATAAGTTAAGTTGTTTACAGCGGTATAGTGCCATGCATGGTGTAAACCGCTGAAAAATTTGAGCGCGCACAAGTGGGAGATTTTATGATCGTTTTGGCCAACGTGTTTAGAGAGTTGTTTTTACTCTTACGGTAGAGTAAAAAGTACTCTGTCAAGGAGAGTAATTTGAAATGAGTAAAAATCACTCCAAAGAAGGAGTAAAATCAACTCCTCTGAACAGGAACTAGAGTTCTTTCAAGAGAGCATAAATAAGAGAGGGAAACTTGTTAATGGCCGGGCGCGCGCCGTGATGATTCCCATCTGTGCTATTTTTAGTAACCGGATGCAGTTTAATTTTCGTCTTACCCTACTCCCGTGCGTCGAAAAATTGATCGAGTGGAATTTCGCGTTTTGAGCTTCATAAAATCACACAATCGATACCAAATTTATTCTAGATTCCACGAAAAAGCCATCTGATGTCCAATTAATAACATACATCAAAAAATTATAAAAACAAACGAGTTTTTCTCATCTAATATAAATGAGCGAAAATTTATGAATAAACCTAAGCGCGCGCTCGATGATCCGTGTGATGCGTCGGTAGCGCGCGCATTTCCGCTAAAATTTAGTTTCAAAAACACAACAAAATCCTCGACGTTTTTGCCTTTTTCTCATCAAATCGTTCCTTTGTAATCAGAAAGTACACACTTTTGATGGTAGATAATATTATCAAGAGCAGAACTAAGATAACTTTGATTTTAATGCTGTTTTTGAAAACTCAAATCTGCACCAAACGGTTCTCTGGGTCCGGAAGTGTCAAATTATGACGCACTGGAGTAGAGGTAAAATGAAAATTAAACTGCATCCGGTTAAGGTACGGTTGTTGCGAGACAAGTTCGTTTTCGGGTGGAAAAACTGCGCAGCATCGCTCTTCAACTCGTTTCGCAACGATGTTGCGAGACAAGTTGAGTGATTTTGTTGCTCGTATTACCGTACCTTTACTAAAAATAGCACAGATGGGAATCATCACGGCGCGCGCCCCATTAACAAGTTCCAGTTTTCCCTCGTATTTATGCTCTCTTGATTCATGCTCTCTTGATTCATGCTCTCTTGATTCAATTCAAATATTCCATATATATTTTATAGAGTAAAATTTTATAACAGATTTTATTGTATTGTTGAAATGTATATTTATATTTATATAGTATATATATTTATATGGGGTATAGTTTACAATGAGGATTAAGTTCCTCCCTTCTATAACCCTATTATAATAATAAAATAATCAAATATTATTTATTATTATTAATTATTGTTACAATAAAGTTATTATATATATATATATATATAAATTATATAGTTGGGTCCTAGCCCGTAAGTGACTGTACCATACCACTAGGTTAACTGGTTTACTGATCATGAGGGATGTTGAGAGCAAATTAAACTAGTGTAGTTTACCTAGTAGCTAATTGGGTAGATCAGCCCTGGGCTGTTACAATTAGCTTGTGCCCCAAAATAAGGAACTTCAATTTAATTATTTATATTTATCTATTTATTTGTAAAAAAAAAATGGCAGTTCAAGTGCTGTATACTGCGGAATGAACTGTTGTGCAAATAACGTTGCTTTTTCTTTCCTGCTTTCTTACTTTCTTCCTTCCTTCCGTTCTTCCTTCCGTTCTTCCTTCCTTCCTTCCTTCCCTCCTTTCTTTCTTTCTTTCTTTCTTGGTCTTTCTTTCTTTCATTCCTTCCTTCCTTCCTTCCTTCCTTCCTTCCTTCCTTCCTTCCTTCCTTCCTTCCTTCCTTCCTTCCTTCCTTCCTTCCTTCCTTCCTTCCTTCCTTCCTTCCTTCCTTCTTTCTTTCTTTCTTTCTTTCTTTCTTTCTTTCTTTCTTTCTTTCTTTCTTTCTTTCTTTCTTTCTTTCTTTCTTTCTTTCTTTCTTTCTTTCTTTCTTTCTTTCTTTCTTTCTTTCTTACTTTCTTTCCTTTTGAAAAAAAATATAAAAAATAAGAAATTTATCCTCAAGTAGCCAAAACTTGTCTCTGAGCTTGGGTTTCCTGTGGATTATTATCCCCCTCCCCGCTCGGGATTCATTTACCTTGGTTTCAAAGGACGCTGGTGAGTCAGTTGGTGTGACTGAGACTAACACAGAAATATCGCTAGTTTTATGAGGAAATTCAACTTTAACATTACATTTAAGCGGACCATTGTAAATGGAATGCTTGGTTGATGGTTAAGGACAAAGGGAAACTGTTTATCTTGTTTTGAAGTCGTAAATTAAGGTTGTTGAAAGTTGGCTTGCACGACAAAATGGCGTCACGAACAAACAGCAATGGAATTCTAAACCAAGGATTTTCTTCAAGTCCGCCTGAGAAATCAGTCCTTAAAGAAGCTGTTGATGCAGTTTTGAGGTCCTTTGCTAAACACACACAAGGGTACGGCGGAGGTAAGAACCATTAAGCGTGAAATGATTCGTAAATAATGTAGTTTTAACAGCTGGCAATTCTTGTTCTTCCTGGTCAACAACCTTCGCTAGTACTGGTTCGACCATCTTTGGCTCTGCATCTTTATTATACATTAATAACTCAAACCAATGGAATTTTATGAGTTTGATTGATTTTAAAGTAATTTATGTAGTAAATTTGAATATTCAGTTACACCTAAGAATATTAATTGAATTCACGGATTTCTTAGCTTAAATTCGAGAATTTAAGCTTATTAACTCATATTATCCATTCTCAATACATTGGCAGACTTTTCAAGAACTTATCTAAGGTAGCATCAAAATAAAAATATGATTGTATATCTGGGTTTGTATGTTTCTAGGTGTTTGTTTATGGTGTTTAGAGTCTAGTGATTATCATATTTATTATACGGCACGTTTGATGCTATTGTTCTTATGCCAACGATGCATTAACTGGTATTCTCAAATAACCCTTTACCATTAATCCCACGGAGAAATCAAACAAACTATTGTTCTAAGCATAGATTGGGACCTCTTTAATAGCATGAAGAAGAGTCAGAAAAAACTTTCATTAAGAAAACACTTATTAATAAATGGAATTAAGGTTTTGGAGACAACTCTGATGGCTAATAGATGATATGTGTATACCATTGTACATAAAGTACATCAAACTTCTAAGATAAATAGATGGATAACTTTATTGAAAACATTGCAGCCATTGCCGGATTTCAAGCCATTAGGGACTAGTACAAGTCTCTCAATATTATGATAATCAACACAAGACCCATATAGTCAGACAGAGCACATCGAGCTATACAAAATTCTGAAGTTTGGTGTTAATCTGATCAATATTGTAATCCATACATTTCTTAGTAAATTTTAGGGATTTTGAATGGCTGTACCTTGTTCATTATTGATCCAATTAACACCAAACGTCGGAATTTTGTATAGCCAGATGTGCTCTTTCTGACTATGGGAGTCTTGTTCTGTCTTTTCTTGATTGTCGCAATATTCAAGGACTCGTCCAGTCCCTAAGGGCTTGAAATCTGGCAATAGGCTGAATTTTGTATTACAGTTAATATAAAAAAAGCTTATAGCTTTATATGAAAATATATGTAAATAAAATAAAAAGATTAAAATATATGAAAAAGCTAAAAAAATTTGAAGATCTACTTATATTACTACAGAATTGGATATTGCTGCTAGTCGTATGTCAATGTCTGCCACTGAAGAAGCCTTGGTATTATCATTGTTTACTGAAATGTACCGTCTGACAGTACATGCATATACATGTGTCATATATATTTATACAGAGTACAGACTTTGCTGTTTTTCTTTTACCAAGTTCTACCTGCACTATATGTTTTGCATCAAACCTACCCATAGCTGAAACCAGTCAGCTATCTGACATGAGTTTAAAATATAGGGAATTAAAACTGATGATTATTTCCTTTCTTAGGCTCACCCTCTGGCTACTACCTGTAGCTAGGTAGCAATGATTTGTTATCTTGATTGTCTTTAAGACAATCTTTATTCACAAATTGCACTGTTTAAACAACATGATTTTTTTACAATGCTGTCAGTAGATTTTTTATCAAGATTGTTGAAATAATAAGGGCAACTGCATCTGCCCTCATGAAATCCATAATCATGGATTTATTATTGAGGTTGAGGCTTGTATTTTGTATCTCTGCAAAAAACAGCTGTTTCTCAGCAAGAAATGTTTTCTTAAAAGCTTTAAATCATTGTTGTATCTTCCATTTTTACCTAGCAGTTAGAGTATACCTTAGTAGGGCTCAATTGGTGACTATTAGAGCAGAAGGGGGGGGGGTGTCTGTTAGAGGATGAAGTGTTTATTAATTACCATTCTAAAGGACTTGAGGGAGCATTTATTACATAGAGACATTAATAGATAGTATGCATTTATTAAATAATAGATATGGTATCTTGAAGATACATGTATCTTGGCAAGCTGGTGCCATCCAACACATTTTTCATACGAATCTTAAGAAAATATCCAATATTAAATTTGCTGTCATTTTTTCTCTTATTCAACTTATAAACTGAAACTTTGCACTTTTACTAATATCGAAGTGCTCTTTGTATTTCTGGTGTTCATTTTGACAGTACTGCTTGATTTAGGGGAGACAGGGTCACGTAGTAACCTTTATTTAGACACAAAAAATACAACAGCCAATCAGCTGGTTTACATGTATGTTGTGTGAACAATTATGTATGTTGTGTGAACAAATTCTTTTAATTGCACCAAGTCCAGAAGCTACCTTTTTAGATATAAGTTCAATATGTTCCTCCCAGCTTAAATTTTGGTCAACAATAACCCCAAGTGTCTTAGAGCTCGTCACGTTTTTAACACTATTATCACCAATCTTCAAGACTGGGATTTCATTTAGTTGGGATAAACGTTGCCTTGTACCTATTAATAGATATTCAGTTTTAGCAACATTTAAATGAAGCTTATTAGCTTTCAGCCAATTTTTAATCAAAATTAACTCTTGATTGGCCTTAAGGTCTAGGTTGGCTTTATTCTTACCACTTAAGGAAAGGTTTGTATCATCAGCAAATAAACACAGAGTTGAGTTGACCAAACAATTTGGTAAATCATTCATGAATAACAGAAACAATAGAGGCCCTAAAATGGACCCTTGTGGGACGCCACAAGTAATTTCCCTTTCTACAGAAGATTTATTCTGGTAGTTACAAATTTGACCGTGACCTGTTAGTGCATGCCTGTGGTTTGCAATTTTGATAATCTATGATGTCACCAACACAAAAATGAAGTAGCAAAAACACCAGCTCTTTCTCAATACCTGTTCACTTTTTACCAACTGAAAAATTCAAGAACTTGACGAAGGTGCCAAAATCCATTGACCATAATTCCCTGGGGGCATCATCACAGGGAGCCCAGCTACTAAAAAGTTCTTTTTTTAGCATGCATTTTGTATTATTACAAGTCGAATTAGCAAAAATGTACATATTCTCTAACTCATTCTGATCTTTCCATTAACAGCTATAAATGTTGAAGATGCCTTGCAAGAGTTTTGGCACATGAAGGCCACAACTCCTGGTCTAAAAACTGTAAAGTATGAACAAGAGGCTACAGAAAGGCCACCATATGTCTGTTTTGTAACTCTACCAGAGGGAAGTTGTTTTGGTAGCTTCCAAGCCTGTCCTACTAAAGCAGAGGCCCAAAGAAGTGCAGCAAAGATTGCTTTGATGAATTCAGTTTTCAATGAGCACCCATCCAGGTAATGATAATAATATTCATATAAACATGGGTAAGGATAGTCCAAAAAATGGAAGTGCCAATGGCAACAAAGTTTCAAAAGTTATGGGTCGTTTTTGAAAATTTGGGTCCAAATACCATTTGCTCAGCCTGATTCGTATCATTTGTATTCCTTCCAACTTTTAACACGAAAATACATTGAAATTCACCCGTAGAATTCGTTCACACATACATGCACATATTTCTTCCCAAGAGCCGGAAAATGATCTTAAGTTTGGCACGTAACCTATTCTTGATTTTCATGTGACGTCATCGAAAAAAATCATGCTTCATATTGATCACATTAAATTTAGTCTGAGCAAGAGACCATAATACTAAGAGAGCGAAACTCAGTATTGATGTCTGTGCGATGTTCGTGGCGGCTAAGGCTATTTTTAGTAACTTCGCCATCGCGCGCGCAAGGCTCTCAACCAATAGAATTTGGTTTTTGACGTGCGCGCGGACGGGACCGTTTGCTTTGGCAATCATATTCATTGTTTGAGAGCCTTGCGCGCGCGATGGCGAAGTTACTAAAAATAGCCTTAGCCACCACGAACATCGCACAGACATCAATACTGAGTTTCGCTCTCTTAGTATTATGGTCTCTTGGTCTGAGGTATGGTGCTTATATACCCTAAGAGAAGTTTTTCTTGGATATTTGAGAAACTTTCCTCGTTGGGTTTTCGAGTTATCAAAGGTAAAAACGTTATCACGTAACACTGTCACGCGTTTTCCTCAGGACGTAAAACGATGAATTTATTAGAAGTAAACACACATTTGGCTTGCTCTATGAATAAAACCATTGTTTATTGGGTATCTGTATCAAAACATATGATTAAGTTGTATTTTAAATGATTTTGCTAATCTTATTTATTGTCCGCCATGTTGGTGTACACCAATATGGCGGCCCCATACATTTCTTTGTAATGACTGAGTTTGTGAAACTGTTGATATCTTTGCATCACAGCATCTTTTGGACTTAAAATTCCCCGGAGTTATAAAGTTTTCCCTCCTCTTTAAGAGGATGTGTTCTGATTTTACTCAGGGACGTGAGATCCGCTGTTATTTTGATGACCTGTGGAGCGACACCAACTGCGAAGTGCCATACATTTCTTACTAAAAATTGAGCACTTTAAAGGTTAATATCTTTGCAACAAAAGCTCATTTTAATTTGAAAATTCGTGAAGTTACAAAGTTTTACTTGCTCTTTAGAGTGATATTATTTTTATTTCACTCAGGGCTCTGGAAATTTTTCCATGACGTAGGTGAAAACCAAGGATTAACCTTTTTTTTGTCTGTGCCACTTACTTACTAGTTTGTAGTGCAAACTACTTGCCTATCCTACCTAATTCATGTATAAACTTTGAAAGTCCTCTGAGGCTGACACCTCTCTAAAGTTTGCTGATTTGATCTTGAAACGTATGTCAGTACATCATGGCTGCTTAGTGGGTATGTAAGGAACTTTATTAATGAGGGTCACAGACAGTTTGCACTGATAACTTTTACTATGTCTGCGATTTCTGACATTCAAACGCCAACTCAAAACTCCGAACATCTCCGAATATTTTCCGAGACTCCACCCACAAACACTATATATTGTTAGATTCTGCCCTTCCCACCATCAACTCACGAGATATTTTGAATGGTGTGCTTCTGTATGGACTCTAGGGAGTGTTAACATGACACTAGGATCATCATAGCAGGCGAATCATCCTACCTGCTATACATTTACTGCATTCTGTTTACATGGAAATTTGTGTCTTCACTTCGGGTACTAGGATCATCCTACTAAACAGAATGCAGTAAATGTATAACAGGTAGGATGATTCGCCTGCTAGGATGATCCTAGTGCCATAACATGATATTAGAAATTCAAGAATTTGAATTTGCATATTGTTTGAGGAAGTCTCAAGTTTTAGCAAAAACGCCATTTTCAATAAAACGCCGTGTGTTATCCCGCAGAAGCTTCTTATTACTAAGTGGGTGGGTGGCATGGTTGGGCGAGCGGTTAGAACGCTGGTCTTTCACCGCTGTGGTCCGGGTTCGAGTCCAGCTCGAGCGCCTGGATCATATGTGAACTGAGTTAATTGTTTGATGTGTTGTTCTCTACCATGCCACGAGGGTTTTTTTCTCCGGTTTTTCCTCCCTCAGCAAAAATCAACATGTGAGTCGAGTGATTATTTGGAAAATACTTAATGTAGAGGTAGTGTATAAGAGAGTACAATGTCCCCCAATTAGTGCGCAAGCCGCGCTAGAAGACTTGGACACTTAAATAAACAGTTATTTAAGTTAGATTTCCTCACTTAGAGGTCATTTTATGTTTTGTCAGAAAAATTACAGATGATTTCATAGAGCTGGCAGTAAAAGAAGCTCAAGAAACAGAGAAAAAGATTGCAACAAAAAGACGAACACTCTCCCTCCAATCCCAAGACCCGCAAGACCCAAGCACTGGAGTGGGTGCTTTTCGATTCATGCTGGATGCCAACAAAGGTCGTACCATGCTTGAATTCCAGGAACTGATGACCGTTTTCCAGTTACTACACTGGAATGGTAGTCTAAAAGCCATGCGCGATCGTGATTGTTCACGACAGGAAGTACTCTCTCACTATAGTCAGCGGGTTATTGATGATGACATGCGCAGTCAAATGGCCTTAGATTGGATTTCGCGAGAGCAAGAACAACCAGGGATAATTAGGAAGGAATTAGAAAGATCATGTAAAGAGTTGGAACATTGCCGTTTGTCGGGTCGTGAACTTCGATTCCCTAAAGAAAAAAGAGACATTCTTAAAATGGCCTGCAATCAATTAAGAAATTGTTAGCCTGTAATTGATTTATGTAGATTTAATATATAAAATGGATCTAAATTTACAGTGCATTTTGAACTCTCTCTGAGGGCAATCTGAAGATAGTCTTAGTTGAGAAATTGGTCGCCGTATTTTCAACACCGAATCTGATCTCGTTGTGTAAACGTTTAGACAGTGGACTCTCGCCCTCCCTTAATACCCACGCGACCCCCACTTACCGGCTGTAATCGATTGGAAGCCTGTGATAATCCGGCTGGAAGTTGGCAAAAATGTCCGTTTTGAAAAATGTCCGCCATGCTGGTTTTTGTAACTGTGTAGAGATTTATCTGTAATGCATATCGTATAGCTTGGTCTGCATCAATGCCAAAAAATAGGCTTTCCAGTTTATAGCCTTTCCAGTTTATAGCCTTTCCAGAAGACGCGATGACACCTTCCTCAGTAATTTTCTTTCTGTTATATAATTGTTGCCATCCAAAACTCTTGTAATTAGTTGTTTGAACATTCGTAATAAAAGACAAACTGAATGAGTATCAAGTTTTCGAAAAAGTTTATAGCTTTTAAAGGTTCCGATAGACGGTGCAACATTTCGTGTAACATCCCGCGCAACATAAATGACTGTGTACACGCAGTACTGTAGAAAATGATGCAGAACTCCAACTCGACCCTAAACCAAATGTTGCAACTGGGTTGGACGTGGTGTTACAGAAAATGTTGTATCGTGTGTCCTGAAAAGGCATATTGGATACATCAAAATAAGTTAAACATGATCGTCCAAGATTTCTGCTTTTTGATAACCAAACCAAATGATGTTTGGTCCTTTTAAACTGCGCTGATCAACAACTAAAACAACAATAAGCAATTATTGGATGAGGTCGAGTAGGATATGGGGAATTATTAAGGCCGAGGTCTGTGTTAACACAAACCGAGGCCTTAATAATTCCCCATATCCTACGAGAAACGAATTCAATAATTGTTTTATTATTTTTTGAAAATAATTCTTTCTCAGTTGTGCTTTGTTGACGAGAATACATGTCGTTGTTGTTTTCCCGCTTTTGGCATGAACCGCATAAATTAGCGTGACGTCATACCGCAAGCTAATATTCCATATTCGAGAAAATTACGTCATAACTTCGAATAATGGTTTTCAACATTTTCATAACTCCAAATTTGGGCAGCTAGCCGGCGACTATGGTAATTTATCCGGTGGCTCTTAGCCAATCAAAACTCTTGAATTATTTTCAAAATATAATAATGGATGTTGGGAGGGCTTGTTTAGTTGCACAGGGACCAGTTGTCTGAAAACAGGTTAGCGCTCGCTCGTATAAATGGGGTTTTCTCTAGATTTAACCCTCTTTTAGCGGTACTGACCTGCATTCGAACAACTGGATCATCTACGTTTCTTACTGAGCTTAGCGTGCTTATGTACAATTAACTCCAAATCTGATTGGTTAAGTCGAATCTCTACACAAGGTGCTGTTAGTAAAATAATTACACTAAAACTTGCGCGCAAATACTTGAACGAGTATCAGTCTTTATCATATCCAGTGGTCACTGTAGCTGTCACTTACGGCCTAGGATCCGACTATTTCCTCCCTCTTTGACCGCGAAACTCGCTGCGTTCTACCGGATAGCGCGGAAAGGTTCGAAATGCGATGATTCAGAAGTTTGTCATTTTTCCAGTTGAGTTTTAAGTCCATTATCAACAAGTGTACAGATCAGACAATCAAAAACTGGGTTCCATTATTAGTTTAGTAAAACGTTTAAAAATACTGAACTTTGTAATTAGATGCAAAAAAAGAAGAGAAAAAAATATTAAATGAAATAAAAATAAATTAATGACAAAAAATCCCTTTGCTTTTTTCAAGTGGAAAATTGTTAGAGAAATAAGAAAAAAGAAATCACAAAACCAAGAAAGAAAAAAAAGATCGCTTGCCGCAGCTGAGGCTCGAACCCGCTACCAAAGCAAATTTTATCCAAAATCTAGAAAAGATCAGACCATGCATCCAGACAAATCGCTGAATCATTAGCCACTTTGCTACCGTGAAGACTGGGTTCGAGTCCCTCAAATTTTGACGATGGTAACACAAAACTCATATAATCAGAAAGAGCTCATCGAGCTATATAAGATCCCGAGGTTTGATGCAATGCAAACCCTCGCTTTAGCGTTTGAACCTTTATCTAAGACGTATTTAGGTTACATTTTTGTAACAAATTCTTTATATATTCCAGTAACGGATAACTTTCCTTCCAGGTAACTTTACAGATAACTCAGGTTAACTCTTAGCTATCCCAGTTTGAGGTGTCTTTCCTTTCAAGTGTAGAAACTCTTCTTCAGTGAACGAAGAGCAATAGAGTGAGTGTTCCTTGAGTTTTAGCATAACCTTTTGCGCCGCTCTCTTACTTTGGACCACGAGCCCCAATTCTCCTATCCGGCGCATGGCTGCGCTCTTAAATACGCCCAACCCACGTGACACACAAACAACACAGTACATAACACGTAACAAACAATACAATATATACACTAATTACGCTCTCTTACACATTAGTATTTTACTACAGTGCTTTGGACGAATAGACGACTTGCATGATCACGTCAGGCAACCACCACAATGCTTTCCCCACTTTCTTTTGAGAAATAATGAGTGCCAATTGTTTTGCTATTCTCGAGAGGGAATACAAATCTGAATAAGAAAGAAAATTCGATCGTAGAGCATTCTGGTAGTTGTAGTAAAATAACTGCATTGTGCAAATGGCCTATTGGTTTTGTTTGTCCTCCAAATTGACCATAACAGCGGTTGTCAACGGAATTGTGTTGTTTATTGGCCATGCCAATTGTCTGGTAAAATAGAAAAATATTGGCTAAGACTTTAAAGAAATCGGCCATATGAGTTTGGACAAGATGTGAAACAACGTAGTTATGTATGATAGTAATCACTACACTGATTCCACAGGAAACCCAAACGCATCGGTAGAAATACGTGAAGGCTATTAACGACTGCATGGCCCGCAACCTTTATTTAGTTTTGTAGTAATTAAATAACAGCCATTATAATAAACATAATAATAAATCGATGTTAATATCTGATAGATTTATTAGGTGCTTAAGTAACTGCATTTAATACATTTTTAGAAGTCTGTTTTGGAATTTTTCGCTCTAGTTTTTAGATCGCTTTTTAGCATTACTTTTACATCTCACGCTCTCAATCAATTTTCCTTCCTTTTTAATCAATTTCACGATCTCACTTGGGGTCTTTGTTTTATTTCTAAGATCACACACCATGAACCTTTGCGATGGACTTAGTTTGTCAGCACTATCAAAATCATCAACAGCATCATAGTGTACATATCCCACATCAGATTTCCTAGAGTTTTGTTTGCAGTCATTTGCGTCCAAATTTTCATTTTCTAAAGCGTTTGAGAAAATATCGTTCATGGTTGCCTTGGAAGGAACTTTAATCTTCCAAGTCTTTAAGCAGTTTTGTATGCCAGATTGTGCATCCGAGGTGTACTTATTGTAGAGTTCCTCAAAATTGGCTTGGCCATCTTTACATCTGAAATCATAAACATGTCGCAAATCATGGCCCGATTGTTCAAAGGCGATTAAAGGTCATTCTGAATTATAATCCTGGGTTAGCGCTAATCGTCGACTTTCGAACAGAGAAGTCAGAGAGGCACTTTGTAAGGAGAAACTGAAGGAGGAATAGCATTCAACTGAAGGCGAGCTGATGGCGATAGAGAGGAGAGCAAGTGTGCCTCTGGCCAAATCTGTTAGGAATCTCACTCCCATACTTGGGTTGGTGTCATGACAGCATGGAAGTGATATTCCCAATGTATTTGACCAGAGGCGCTCTTGGTCTTCTTAGAATCGTCTTTTGCTCGCCTCGGATTCTTATTTCTCCTTATAAAGCACTGCAAAAACGCGCGAGTAAATTTACACCAAATCTTGAGTAAATCGGTGCATCCACAGCACCTCACTTATCCGAGTAAATTTACTCAGTTATTTGAGTAACTGAGTACTCTTTACTCAAACAACTGAGTAACTGCGTATCCTTTACTCAAACAACTGAGTAACTGCGTACCCTTTACTCAAACAACTGAGTAACTGCGTACCCTTTACTCAAACAACTGAGTAACTGCGTATCCTTTACTCAAACAACTGAGTAACTGCGTACCCTTTACTCAAACAACTGAGTAACTGAGTACCCTTTACTCAAACAACTGAGTAACTGCGTATCCTTTACTCAAACAACTGAGTAACTGCGTATCCTTTACTCAAACAACTGAGTAACTGCGTATCCTTTACTCAAACAACTGAGTAACTGCGTACCCTTTACTCAAACAACTGAGTAACTGAGTACCCTTTACTCAAACAACTGAGTAACTGAGTACCCTTTACTCAAACAACTGAGTAACTGCGTATCCTTTACTCAAACAACTGATTAACTGCGTACCCTTTACTCAAACAACTGAGTAACTGAGTACCCTTTACTCAAACAACTGAGTAACTGCGTATCCTTTACTCAAACAACTGAGTAACTGAGTACCCTTTACTCAAACAACTGAGTAACTGCGTATCCTTTACTCAAACAACTGAGTAACTGCGTACCCTTTACTCAAACAACTGAGTAACTGAGTACCCTTTACTCAAACAACTGAGTAACTGAGTACCCTTTACTCAAACAACTGAGTAACTGCGTACCCTTTACTCAAACAACTGAGTAACTGCGTACCCTTTACTCAAACAACTGAGTAACTGAGTACCCTTTAACTGAGTAACTGCGTACCCTTTACTCAAACAACTGAGTAACTGAGTACCCTTTACTCAAATAACTGAATAAAATGTACTAAGATAAGAGAGTTACTTGAGTAAATGAGTTTTTGAGTAAATTTACTCGCGCGGTTTTGCAGTGAGTGCTTCTGGATTCCAGGGTAGTTTTCTTTTGAATCACACTGGTTACATACTAAGTACTCTCGTTTCTTTCTTGTGCACAATCGTAAAGGAAACTTACTGAGGTGCGAACTACAGTGGATTTACAAACTGAACTCGTACTAAGCACTTGATTTCTTTTTCTTCTCTGGTGAGTTTGTTTTGACCATTTTATTGCTTCTATAACACTTCTAAATGTTGCACGTTTTGTCAGACATATCATGGAACTAGTGAATGTTTGTCCTTACCCTTGAATAATACGACCAATAACCTGGTAAATCGTCTTGTAACACTGGAACACATTTACCAGCTGCCTCAGGTTTTTTGAACTTTGGTACAGGCTCTCATTTAGCTGATTAACGCCACGAGGGAATTCATTGTTGCTAGCAAATTGTATAACTTTTTGAGCGATCTGCTCGACTTTTGTATTTCCAACTCCTGATACAGTTTCTCCTACACATAAACAAATCTTTGATTATTGTCTTCAACCGGTAATTATATAGAGGATATTACATGAGCGCGCGGAGATACGGATTTTATCTTCGAGTGTTCAACAAGAGAAGATAAAACCGTATCTCCAAGCGAACATGTAATATTCTATTTATCATATAATTATCAAATCAAGAGACAACAAACTATCTTTAGAGTAAATGCGCTCAATTAACCATGGTAACGATCTTTTCACTAGTGAAAAGAACATGTTATTTTCACTAGTGAAAAGAACAAGTTTTCGAAATTAAGAAATATAGGTATTTTATAAATAATTATATGATAAAGTATTTTATTTTATCCACATCAACTGGATATGAGCAATCGCGCGTCTGATTGGTTGCTCTACTATTAAGGACGTTCGCGGGCATTGTTCACGCGCACTTTTACTGCGCACGCTAGCGCGCGCTACCTCAATAAATCCAAGATGGCGGCCTAAAAATCTTTTTTTCCGGTAATTATTAAATTTCGATCTTTTCAAATGGAACTTACTTTTATAAGAAGAAAAAATTAAAACAAGGAATTTGAATGAGGAAAAAAAAATCATTCAGATTGAAAAACTCCAGAAAAAAGGATGAAAAAAGATTTTAGTAGACCCAGTCTCCTCTCGGTATTCAAGATGGCGGGGAAATTTTCAAACTTTACGGCTCGATATCTCGGAAACGAATACGGTGACCCCCACTTTTTTTAGTCTTAAAATAAAGGTATTTTGGAGTAATACAACATTTCAGAAAAAGAAAAAATTCTCATCACAAGGGACTTAATGACAACGTTTTTTCGCGTTTTTTTATCTCGATTTTTTGTTGCGTGACAAGTTGAGATCGCGAGGTGAAAAACGCGCAACATCGATCAAAAACCTGCAACGCAACAATGTTGCGCGACAAGCTGACGGTTCTTGTGTCTCGTATTTCGCCGCCTTATATCCCTTGAGTTTTTCCGTGTCTGTACTATGATAGATGCACAGAAGCAGTCAGATCAGAATGTTCTCACATTTGGACGTCATCTTTGCATCTATTAAATGCATACGCACTATTTTTTACATGGATTATGGACATTAATATTTTATTCTATTTATGACTGGTGAGTTTACCTGCAACAGATAGAGCATTGTGTATTCCAATTGCAGTCATATTTGGTAAAATCTCATCAACGAACTGTTAACAAATACATCAGTTTTACAAATTTGTGTAAGTTATGCAATTCAGTTTTACTGTCTAGCAGCCTGCCTGCCTGCCTGCCTGCCTTTCTGTCTGTCTGTGTGTCTGTCTGTCTGTCTGTCTATCGGACGGTGTGGATATCCACTGATTGATTGATTCATTCATTCACTTGTTTGTTCTTCATTCATTCATTCATTTATTCACTCAATCATCCTTTCTTTCTTTCATTATTTCTTTCTTTCATTCATTCATTCATTCATTCATTCATTCATTCATTCATTCATTCATTATTTCATTCATTCATTATTTCATTCTGTCTGTCTGTCTGTCTGTCTGTGTAGTATCGAATGTCGGCCACTGACCAAACTCTTACTAACATCAGAAGTCGTTAACATACCATAGACTCTACTTACCATTGCCTCTATCTCATTTTTGTAAGCCGATGCAACCCTTTTTGGACCTTGCTCTATGCTACTACATCCACCAATCAGTAACGACCTCCCAGCATTTCGTGCCTTTTCTATGGCAACGTCACACCTCGTGGCGAACGATATGGAATTGAGACTTTTCATTACTTGTATAATGACATAAAAACATGAATTGATTGGTGTTTGATATTAGTGATATCAGATAGAAGTTGTTTGAGACTGCAGCTTAACTAAGGCAACACGCATCAAGTTTACACATTTGCAGTGTAAGAGGCAAGTAATAGTAAGGTTTGTAAATATATATATACCAACAAGATCCCCCCCCCCCCCCCAATACTCTAACACAAACACACTCATAAAATTAATTTCTCCCTAAGAATATTTTGTAGTTCTCTTTTTAGAGTGTGCGTGGATGGTGCAATGCGCCAATCAAGAGTGAGAATGATATCTTATAATTGTGATAATACACAACACGAAAATGACGGTAGCTCTTGCTTTCACACAAACCGACTTCAGATTTACCCCCAAATTTCAACCAAAACTCGACGTCAAAATCCTTCAGTTCTATGAAGGATCTCCACAAACCGCAAAGAAAGACAAAACACAAAGAAACAAACTAGCTTATTTCCTAACCATTTTCAATGTCCAATACAGTTTTGTTCACAACTTGGTTGTATTCTTCTGCAAGGTCAAATCCCACTACCATCGTGGCGTAGTTGAGATTTGATGCGTTACGTATGTTTTGACTAATTTTCAGCTCACTAACGCTGACTTGTTTTGAAAATTGGCGATCAGACATTAGGGATTCTTCCATGGCAGAATTTTGAAGAGCAGAGTATACCTAAGGAATTAAAAATTCCAAATTGATAAGTGAGCTGAGCTGAGATGAGGTGTTCACTTCGGTCTCATGCTTAAAGTGGCTCGATATAGTTTTTTATTGACCACGCTTCCGTTTTCCATTCCACAAATTGAGCAACTTACTCTTGACCACCCAAAACAGGTTTTCACACTAGTTTAAATCAAAGTTTATATTTTTGTCTTTTGATTTGTGTTGCCATAGCGATAGTAAACAAAGATGGCTGAAATCAATTTTTCTAAAATATCTTTTAAACTTGAGCAGCTCTAGACAAGGGACTCAATGGGCAACAATCTACACACTAAGGCAAAGAAATAAATGTACAATTCTAAACATTTCATCAAGCCGTTTTTGAATAATAATTCGCGAAAACATAAATAATGTGAATTTGCCAATTTCCGGTCCTTTATTCCAAATCACTTCAATCAAAGAGTTTTAATTCTATGTTATCTACTTTACCTTGGTATGTACTTTGTTACATAGTATTTGGGTGCCTGGAATTCTTTGAAACCAAGAGCTATTTCAGAAAATCTGATTTCAGCCTTATTTTTATATCGTTGCCATGGCAACACCAATTACACTGAAACTGACAAAAAACAAAACCTTGAACTCAGTTTATCTATTGACAGGAAAATCGTTGTGATTGACTGATTGAACTAGGGTAAGCTTATCAATTGATAAGCTAATCAATGAATTTTATTTGTAATCTATTCAAATACGGCTTGATAAAATTTTTTGAATTGTACCCTAATTTCTTTGCCTTAGTGTTAAGTTTATTGCCCATATAGTCCCTTGTATAGAACTGCTCGAGTTCGAGAGATATTTTAGAAAAATTGATTTCAGCCATCTTTGTTTACCGTCGCTATGGCGACACAAATAGAAGTAAAATAGACAAAAATCAAAACTTTGATTCAATTTCAATAACTGGTGTAAATTACCGTTTTGGTTGGTCAAGAGTAAGTTGCTCAATAAAAAACTATTATCGAGCCACCTTAATGTTTTGAAAGGATCAATATTTGTGCAAACAGCTATATCGACTTATCATCGAATAAGCAAACTCACGAGAACTGTAGCTTTAACTTTAACGGCTTGCTGTTCTAGAACAAGCACTAGGTCTGTAAAAGCTGGTCTGGTGTGTTATTTATTTATTTACGGATAAGCAGATTCAGTGAAACGTTAATTTAGTACAAAATTGATCATGAACGGGGGGGGACTACTATACATGAGAGGGCGGGGATGCTCGCGGGAAATTTCGAAAATGACCCCTAAAAGGTACCTGAGTCTTATTCTGGTGGGAGCAGTTCTACCCCTAAAAGATACCAATTCAAAACAAAAATTGAAGAATCAAAAAAAATAAAAACTCCTTTATCCATGTGCTCAAAAGAAACAAGCCAGATCATTAAAATCGTCCCAGTAATGGTTATTTTAGGTATTTTATTTACCAAAAAAAAGCACTAGAAGGTACCAGCTATGTCTCTGGTAGTCCAATCAAGTCTGAGACACCCTAAAAGGTACCAGATCGCTGATTTTGACCCCTAAAAGGTACGACGAGCATTCCCGCCATTGCCGATGGGAGTTCACCACCACGGCCCCCCGGGTGTAATCGACAACGTTGTAACGTCATTATCAAGTCAAATGTCACTTTGTTAAACATTTCAAACAATTGTTGTTGTTCGCTGGGCTTCCTGTGTTTTTATTATTGGAACTCCTCAGTTTACCAAAAATCCGAGGTTTCTAAGCCATATTCAAGATGGTGGACAATGTGATGTTTCTTCGCTACGACATCTGCAAGTTTTCATTCAATTTTGTATATATAGTTTAGGCTCTAAATTGCACGAAAATCAACAAAAGTGAAACCAGTTGACTTCCAAATAAGGTAAGGTATATATGCCCAAATATTGATAAAAATTCCATGACGTGCGAACGACAGCTTTTTATATAGAGAGAATTGTTTGATATGCATGCATTTGACTTAATTGATAATGACATTAGAACAACGTCCAAACGTCGTCGACCACAAAAATTTATCGTTCATATTAATTAATCAATAAATTTATTTATTTCTTTCTTTCTTTCTTTCTTTCTTTCTTTCTTTCTTTCTTTCTTTCTTTCTTTCTTTCTTTCTTTCTTTCTTTCTTTCTTTCTTTCTTTCTTTCTTTCTTTCTTTCTTTCTTTCTTTCCTTATTCATAGTTATGTATTTCGTCTTGTTAATTTTTTTCATTTATTTATTTATTTGTTTGTTTATTTATGTATTTATTCATTCATAAAAACTAAACACGATTACATAAGGAGGAAAGAAAAGAAAACAGAAAAAAATCGCAAGCCAACAGTTTTACACCTATATGCATGAGTATGTACTTCAATTTATTTCACTGAAGAAAAAGGAATTTGTCCTTGGTTTGGAAAAAAAGAAAAGAAAAGGGAGAAAAAGAAAGAAAGAAAAAATAAACAAAATGCCTTGATTGAAGATTGAAACCGGACCTTTAGATCCAAGTACAACGCATTAACGCACTGCGCCACGGAAACGTAATTTGCACAACAATAGACAATCCATTCACAGAATACACTAGGTTATTTTGTTCTCAAAATCCCTCATTAGACCAGTTAGCCTAGTGATAAGGTGCAGCAAGAGAACATAAATAAGAGAGGGAAACTTGTTAATGGGGCGCGCGCCGTGATGATTCCCATCTGTGCTATTTTTAGTAACCGGATGCAGTTTAATTTTCGTCGAAAATTTGAACGAGTGGAATTTCGCAATTTGAGCTTCATAAAATCACACAATCGATACCAAATTTATTCTAGATTCCACGAAAAAGCCATCTGATGTCCAATAATTAAAAACATACATAAAAAATTATAAAAACAAACGAGTTTTTCTCATCTAAATGAGCGAACATTTTTTAATAAACCTAAGCGCGCGCTCGATGACGTGTGATGCCTCAGTAGCGCGCGCATTTCCGCTAAAATTTAGTTTCAAAAACACAACAAAATCCTCGACGTTTTTGCCTTTTTCTCATCAAAATCGTTCCTTTGTAATCAGAAAGTACACACTTTTGATGGTAGATAATATTATCAAGAGCAGAACTAAGATAACTTTGATTTTAATGCTGTTTTTGAAAACTCAAATCTGCACCAAACGGTTCTCTGGGTCCGGAAGTGTCAAATTATGACGTACGGGAGTAGGGTAAAATGAAAATTAAACTGCATCCGGTTACTAAAACTAGCACAGATGGGAATTATCACGGCGCGGGGCCCATTAACAAGTTTCCCTCTCTTATTTATGCTCTCTTGGGTGCAGTCATTTACGGCCTAGGATCGATCCAACTGTTTCCTCCCTCTTTGACCGCGAAGCTCGCCGTGTTCTACCGATAGCGCGGAAGGGGCCGAAATCTCCATCCTATACGTAACATGCGATGATTCATTTGTCTGGATGCATGGTCCGAATTTTTTACTTATGAATAAAACTAGCCGTTTCTAATAGAAAGTGAAAATGCTGCGAGCAGAAAACAGCTGGTGTATCCACGTTAGCAGAACTGTTCCCTAAAACTCACGAAAGTACACCGCTTTGTCTGATATTTCAAATGTTTCTTGTCTATCTCCTGTGCGTTGTGTGACGAACACTGCTAGTTGACCTTCAATATTGAACTACAGAACATAATTCTCCAGGTTCAGTGTCGGACACACACAGTTCAAAATATTTAGCACCTTGAGTAAAGCAATTTTTCAAACAATCACAAACGGCTAGCGTTGGCAATGATTATGTAACTGACTACGACAAGGCAAGTTTTAGAAATGTACAAGTACATTTTATTCACTGAAATATATTGCTTTTTCAAACAATCACAAACAGTGTTAGCAATGATTATAAAACTAACTGATTAAAGTTTATGTATTGCTCCCTGCCCGACGTAGCTAATCGAACCAAATCGAACGTTCGATTAATCGAACTTAATCGAATTTAATCGAACTCAATCACGCGATTGGGTTCGATTGAGTTCGGTAATCGAACAAAATCGAACTCTCACAATTTTTTTGAGCAATCGAACTAATCGAACTGTTCGACTGAATTCGAGTAGTTCGATTATAGTTCGATTGAGTTCGAATAGGTTCGATTTTGTAGAAACAAACAGAGGATAGATAGCATTCGACTGGAAATGGGATAATACAAGTATCATTAGTACGGGATTCCCCAAATAACGGATAAGCAAACCAAGAAAATTGCTTTTTTTCAATTTTATTACAATCCCGGTTACGTGAGGATGAATCCGTCTAAAACAAAAAGCAGTCGCGCTATAGTCCCGCCGGCTGCCATTCCTTATAGGCCCCGTTCACACTACAGTTTTAGATCGATCTGAGTTCGATCCAGCTTGAAGCGATGTACTAGACTGGATCGATCTCAGATCGATCTAATGCTGTAGTGTGAACGGGGCCATAGTCGTCCATTTCTTTTAACGTGTTCTGTACCCCGATTTAATTTAAAGTTCTCGTCAAAGGCTTGGCTTTCATCCTCCTGTCATTTGTACTTGGAGCTTCAGTGGAACATTTATTCCCACCTCCAAAACGACAGCGTCCTCCGGGATCGTCAAATGGCTGTATGGATATTTTTGTTCAATTCAGTTTTGCAAAATGGTAAAATCAATGTAATTTCCACTCCAAACTCTAGTTCAATCAAGATATTACAAGTTCGTTATCAATTAAAACAGATTGTTCAAATATCTAGTGGTAATTTGGGTGAAGTTAAGTTATTTTTCAATGGTGTTCGATTGAGTTCGATTGGGTTCGATAAAGTTCGAAAACCGAACGCAATCGAACTCGCACAGAAGTTTTTCGGTTCGATTGTGTTCGATTATCGAACTAATCGAACCCAATCGTTCGATTAAGTTCGATTGGGTACGATAAAGTTCGATTACCGAACGGTTCGATTAGCTACGTCGGGTCCCTGGCAGCTAAAAGAGTCTTGATAAATATCTGACACATAATTTGCCTTGTAATGTATAGAGAATGCATAAATATATGTGGATTTAACTGAACTACTGAGAGTAGTCTGCGTAAAGAAAGCCAAAATTTCGATTCACCAGAACTTTGAGCGATGCCATGTGGCTTTCTAAAGAGATTTTACCTCTTTGAAGAGGAGAACATTGGAATGCAACTTTGTATCGTCTTCTTGTCTTGCTTCGATCGAGCGCACAACGGAGATGAAAAACTCATAAAAGGACATTGTCTTTCCTGAGAAATATCACTAAAAAGCTCATGGCCTTGTTGAATGCTTCCACGAATACAAAGCAGGATTCAGTGGATTCTCGGGGTATGATAAATCTGAATAACAATGACAACTTAGCTAGAAACTTGATCGTGAAATCGCGTGGTCAGCGATCATTCCAAGCGTATTTTGATGACGTCACGAATCATCGTTCACTCTATCTATATACGTACGTGTCTACCAACAGTTCAAGACCGCAAGCCCACAACAAATGGCCTGGGCCAACTCTGTCGTACGTAACACAGGAAATCCATCCACAAATAGTGTCGCTGCTCGCTTCGCTCGCAGCAATTAGCATACCAATGTACTTTTGGTAGCAGATCCGAGTCCTGCATGTTTATTTTTTCCACTTTCTTTTTTTTCTTTTTTCTTTTTTTTTTAATGTTTGTATATTTTCCTGTGGATTTTCTTTTCTATTTTCTTTACATTTAAAACAGTTTACTGATGGCTTCCGTCCACACGAAAATAATAGAAACGCACGAATACTTTCAATAACACTCACTAGACCCGTGTGGATGCAAACAATTCTATGCGTTTTCATATACAAAATGCATAAAGTTTAGATGGGATGTAAAGCTTGGAAGCCGCCTTCGACTCACTTTGAATACCTCAGGTATTCTACACCACATACGTGCACATTGATAGAAATATCGTTTTAAAAAAATAAGGAAAAGGGAAAACACATACCGGTGTAAACTGAAAATGTTTTGTCATCCCTACCTTAAAATTGATATGTCACGAACCTGGTTTAAGTCGGGTAAACTAAATGTATGTACTATAAACAGTAATTGTTTCACGCGTTACCCGGATTTAGGGATACCATACGTGTCATAAACGGTTGTCGTGCAAACTTAGCATTTTAATAAATATGCACCACAGGGCATCGTAGGGCTCGTAGTTTCATAGAAAGTTTGTTGGACAATTTTATATAAACCAAATAGATTCCATTTTGTCGTGGTTCTGCATATAGCTACTCAGAAGACGTCAATATGTAGAGGGAACAACAGTCACGCTACTTGACTACTGATTTGTTTTCGCCAGATTTTGACGTTATCTGTGCATCGTATCTGTTAGAGTACAGATGCACGGAAAAATGGAATCTATTTGTTAAGTAAATAAGGTAGCCCTAGATCACGCACAATTTTGATAGCTATAACCCAATAGTTTGATATTTCAGATAGCTAACCTGACTTGCTTCGTAGCTCTGCATCATTTTGTTGAGCATTTCATTCATATCACCCCAGTTTGAATTCGTGAATGCTTCGGATCATCTTCCTAACGTCACTCAGCTCCTTAGTCAGCTCACTTTTGACATTTGCTATTGTCCACTTTCCATTCTCGTTGCCTTCTCGTACGTTATACTGCAATGAAAGAACTTAGTGAATCTTTTCATTTGGGAACGTAAATAGAAATATAATAATATACAGGATTTAATTGATGTTGGCGGCTATAGTTTTTGCTTCAATCATTGTAAATTCATACTCTTTAAAATAAAGCCGTACATTCAGCAAACAATGTCAAGGAAAATGATGGACGTAAAGGCCTAAAATTCCCCCACGCTCTGCTTGGTGAAGAACCGTGCATTATCACAGTACAGACGATCTGTTTGGTCGAGAATCGAGCATTATCACAGTACAGACGATCTGTTTGGTGGAGAACCGTGCATTATCACAGTACAGACGCTCTGTTTGGTCGAGAACCGTGCATTTTCACAGTACAGACGCTCTGTTTGGTGGAGAACCGTGCATTATCACAGTACAGACGATCTGTTTGGTGGAGAATCGTGCATTATCACAGTACAGACGATCCGTTTGGTCGAGAATCGAGCATTATCACAGTACAGACGGTCTGTTTGGTGGAGAACCGTGCATTATCACAGTACAGACGATCTGTTTGGCGGAGAACCGAGCATTATCACAGTACAGACGCTCTGTTTGGCGGAGAACCGGGCATTATCACAGTACAGACGATCTGTTTGGTGGAGAACTGCGCTGATTATCACAGTACAGACGCTCTGTTTTGTCTAAAATACAGCACAGACGCAGGGATGACGCTAAAATGTCCTGATAAAATTTAACAAGCATATTTAACTTTTCGCCTGCATCTGCGGTCTAATAGATGCACAGAAGACATTAAAACGTTAAGACATTTAATGTTTTGTTCTCTATTTGAGTTCTTTTCATACTCTTGTGTCGTCTGTACATGTATTTGAATACAGATGCATGTACATTAACTAATAGATTCCTTTTTGCCGTGCGTCTGTACTTTACGAGATAGCGGATCCAGGATTTTTCAAAGACGAGTGCCATTTCTGTATAAACCTCTGTGTATAAGCCTCTACACGACACAACGCAAAACTTCTAACAATTTTATAAGACATATTTGTATTACCTAAAAAACACCAAGGGAGGGGATTCCGTGTACCCCTTCGACCCTCCCTGGATCCGCTGCTGGATGCATGGATGACGTCAAAATGTGGTGAGAACAAAACAGTACGCCACAAGACGAAGTCGAGGAGCGTGACTGTTGTTTCTCCACCAAATTTTGACGTCTTCTGCAGATCTATATTACAGACTATAGTACAGACCCATGGTCTTATATAATATTTATGGAAACATTTCAAGCAATCAGAGCGTACGTAAGACTCTATGACGTCATCTATGTGTGTGTACTGTAATCACACACGGTTCTTGACCAATCATAGCGCGCGTTATATACCAATTATTATATAATATAGAATTAATTTCTTACTCCAATCTCAGCTGATCTCTGCATAATGGAATCCTCCACGAAAATATCCAAAGCATTCAAAGTCCTTTCTTGTTCCTTTCTTATTCTTCTCATGTCTTGCCACATTTCTTTGAACTTTGTTGTTATCTCATTGTGCATCTTTCGTCGTCGATTTGCTTTAATTATAAAAGGATTTGAGTCATCTGTTTAGAATAGTTGATGATCTACATTGCTCAGTGATAGTACATGTTAGTTTCCGTGTTGGCTGGCTTGGTGGTTGGTAGATCTTAGAGATCTTAGAGGCAGTAAATTTGATTTACAACCTCCTTTGCCAAAAACTAATTGAATAAACGTTCCTTCATACCGTGATGCCATTGTCTGGAATGAGTTGCCAAACAAAATACGAGAGCTTAATAATTTTAAAAACTTTCGAAAAGCTCTTGAGTAGAAAAGATTTAATTTGCTCGCCCATGTATGCATTTAAAATTGTAGTTTATAATTAGTTCATTAGTTAGTTAGTTATTATATATAATCAGTTATTTAAGTTAGATATAGTTTATTAAGTATTTATATAAATAAATAATAAGATTGTATATGCATATACATAATACCACTAGTATGTATTTATGTATATATAGTTTTTTATATTACTTTCTATAGCTTGTAATTAGTTTATTTTATACGCAGGGCTCCTATGGATATCAGCCCGGCCAGTTGCTGAATGGGCTGCCCTATTGAAACAAAGTCAACTGGATAATTTGTCGGTTGGTTGGTTGGTTGGATAATTGGTCGGTTGGTTGGTTGGATAAATGGTCGGTTGGTTGCTTGAATAATTGGTCGCGCGGTTTGTTGGTTGAATAATGGGTCGGTTGATTGGTTGGCTGGTTAAATAATTGATCAGTCGGTTAGTTGGTTGGAGTTTGGTTGGTTGTTTGGTTGGGTGGGTGATTGATTGGGTGAGTGGGTGGTTATTTTTTTGGTTAACTGTTGGTTGGTTTCCATGGGGGGAATCCGATCGGAAATGGGCGGGGATGCTCGTCATACCTTTTAGGGGTAACAATCAGTGATCTAGTACCTTTTAGGGTGTCTCAGACTTTAGTGGACTACCAGCTGAAACTTAGATGGTACCTTTTAGGGCGTCCTCGGAGACCCAGAGCGTCAGGGAGGGGGGAGTGGAGCGGAGGGGAAAGGAAAGAGTGGGGAAAGGACGTCCTGGGCTTTTGACAACCCCTAACTTGTCTTAATGGCCAAAATTAATCCAATTAGATGGTCTAACGTAAACAAAGTTTAAATGACAAAATACCTGGACCAAATCAATTATCGCAAGATCACGCAATGAGATAATGAGATCCGGTCAGCAAAACATCCATGCGTATGTAAACTTCAAACAATGAACTTGTCTCTTACTAATTTTTCCTTGGAAAATCTCGTAATGACCATGCCCATGTCGCGCGGTAACGAGAAATACTATCTATCGGTTCTTAACAGAGCACGACAGCTTCTATTGTTTAGGAGGTGTTGCAATGCGTGGGGTCAACTTGTTTACTGATAACTTTAGACGATTCTAATCTAACCGCACAAACGCTTCTGATTGGCCTCATTGTAATTAAATTATAATGAGGTCAATCATCGCTTGGATTAATTTTGGCCATTAAGACAAGTTAGGAGTAGTCAAAAGCCCAGGGCGTCCTTTTCCCCTCTTTCCTTTCCCCATGCTCCCCTCCCCCTCCCTGACGCCCTGGGTCTCCGAGGATGCTTTTAGGGTGTTTTTCGGTGAAATAAGCATTACTAGGACGATTCTAATGATCCGACTTGTGCTTCTTGAGCACATCGATAAAGGAGTTGTTAGTTTTTGAATTGTTCATTTTTTTTTTTTCGTTTTTGAATTGGTACCTTTTAGGGATAGAAATCAACTGTTGCCATTCCCACCTGATAAGACTCAGGTACCTTTTAGGGGTCATTTTCGAAGTTTCCGACGAGCATCAATTGTTGCCGCCCTCTTATATATAGGAACCCCCCCCCCCCCCCCCACGGGGTTGGTTTGTACCCACACCATCTAAAGTAAACGCCTCTCAAGGGTAACCTAGAAGTAATTCCTTGTATCTGCAAATGCATATTCAATCTTACCTCTTTTAATGATGTCCTCTGTATCTTTTGCACATTGTACAAGAGGCTTCAATATTTTGTCGTGATACGTGTCTATAAAACCCTGAACAAACCTTTCCACCTGTTTTTCCCTATTCTTAACGAGTTCATTGGAAGTGTCTTTGCCGCCTTTGCCGCCTCCGATACGTCTCTTTTTGGGATTGAAGGGTTTTTCTCCTTTCAAATGACAAGACTTGAGAGCAGGGAAAATATCTGCAGTATTGTTGGTAATTGCAGCAATAGATTCGGACAGAGGAATGGAATTGAAGAGCTCTGAAATAGATGTGAGGATAAATACTTTTTATATGTTATTGTAAGATATCACGGTTATTTATACTATCTTGATTGAAATGGGATAGCTTTCACAATTGAAATACTCCCATTCCAATGAATTTGTTTTGCTCTCAGTTTGTGTTATCTGCTGCTCTTCTTTAAGCAAAGAAATAAATCCCCCAAGACTATTAACATGTGAGAAAAAGCCCTTACAAAACTATAACCTATATATGGCAGTACACGTACCAGATTTGTGGATTGCAGTTCAGCTGTGTACTACAGTTGCAAGTTTATGACACCCTTTTAGTGTTATAGCTAATGTGTACTGAAGTTATTAGAGAAGTCTTCGAGCAAAAAATGACCTTGTAGACGAGAATTAGCTAGCCTACGTAGCTGCATGGAGCAACAGGGTTTGGGGTTGGTTGTCGGGAACGAGGGTATAGGCGAAGAATATCGAGACCTCAAGAAATTATAGGTGTTGGACAATTTCCATGGTGATGTTTATAACTCACTACTGAAAGCGCATTCCCTCTCGTCTTCTCGGCCTGCTCCCTAAGCAGCAATGAGAAAATACATTTTCCTTTATATTTCCTAGATATTTCCTATCATACGAAAATGAAAAGGTAGGAAATATCAAGGAAAATGCAATTTCCTATGGTAGGAAATATTTAGGGAAATATCTAGGAAAATATATTTTCCTATATTTTGTCCAGTTCCTATCAAAGGAATTATGAAAGTGTAATTTCCTGGAAATGCGCAAAAATTTCCAGTGCAGTAGGGTAAACGCAAGAGAAAATGAAAACGGTAAACGTGATTAGGTTCTTTTTGCACAAGTATTTTTTAACTGAGAACACAATATACTTACTGATTATTTCCTCGTTCATAGAAGTAACTGTTTTTGAAAACAATTAAAGTTAGTATACGGTAGAGAACAAGAGCTGTGCATTTCTAGACTTTTTTTTGTTTGTTTGCTTGTCTGTCTGTCTGCTTGGTTGTTTTTGTTTGCTTGTTTGTCTGTCTGTCGGTCTGTCTATCTGTCTGTCTGTTTGTTTGTTTGTTTGTTTGTTTGTTTGTTTGTTTGTTTGTTTGTTTTTTGTTTGTTTGTTTGTTTGTTTGTTTGTTTGTTTGTTTGTTTGTCAGGTCTGGCATTTTTCTACGTGTTTAATTTTATTGTGTTTGAAGAACATTTATGATTATTCAAAATTAATGAAAGAAGAATTTATTTCGACAATGGCAGGCCTACCTTGTTTTGCAGTCGTACATTCTGAAACAAGCCCTGAAAAAAACCCCGTAAATTTGATTGATTTTTTTTAACCAATATTCTGTCTTGTTTGAGAAACACCTGTAATCTTGTACACGGTAAGAGAGTTCTGTTGCATTTATTTATATATTTTAAATTCATAAACTCTTCCTTCCTTTCCTCTTTCCTTTCCTCCTTAATTAATTAATTCATTCATCCCAAACTCTTTCTTTGTTTTTTTTTTCTTTTTCCCTTCTCTAAACCTTCTTTCCCTCCTTCCCCCCTTCCTCCGTCCATTCATTTATTTTTTCACTCATTCATTTCTTCATTTATTTCTTCATTCATGAATAAATGGGTGGCATGGTTGGCCGAGCGGTTAGTGTGGCCGGCCTTTCACCGCTGTGAACTGAATAATTTGTGTTGTTGTTCTCTCCCTTGCCACGGAGTTTTTTCTCCGGGTTCTCCGGTTTTAATTTCGCTCGCTCATGCAGCAAAAATCACCATGTGAGTTGAGCGTTGTATGAAAAATATTTATGTAGAAGTAGTGTCCTATAATTAGTGCGCAAGCGCTAGAAGACATGGACACTTAAATAAACAGTTATTATTATCATTCATGCATTCCTTCGTCCGTCGGTTCGTTCGTTCATTCATTATTTTGTATTTATTGATCTGTAGATACCTGGAGTCGTGGATCCGTCTGAAAGAAGAAAGGGGGAGAAGCTAATTTTAACAAAAATCATAACTATACTTATCATTATTAAACTCTATAAAACGGACACCCCCATATTACGGACAGGTTTTTCTTGTCCTGACAATATATTGAACATTTTACAGATTTACGCAATAAGAAGCTGTCTATAAGAACTCTTTATAACATAGCTACAATCTCACGTGCGCTCTGATTGGCCGGAAAGCTATGAACTATTTGCCCATGGGCAACTGCGCGCGCACTATCTTCGTCATCGTTGTTGTTTTGTTTTGTTTTTTCAAATTGTTCGTTTTTAAGATGGCGACACATATAACGCGCGCTCTGATTGACTGAAAATCTATGAACTATTTAATTTTTCCATGGGCTGCACGGCTCCTTTTTTAACTTTCTAGGCTCTTGCGTTATAGATGCACTTGAGAAAATATAAAGAACTCTTAACAAACTAGAGTCGCACTCGGCTACGCCTTGTGCCACTCTTACGTTTGTTAAATCGTTCTTTATATTTTCTCTGATCTCGTGCGTCTATAACGCCATTGGCGCGCGGCTTTGTGTTGTCTAATTTATAAATAGTGAACTGGGACTTCGGTCTTTATTGTCCTACCTGGGTGTTTTGTCATGGTAAGTAGAACCAGCGCCATTAACAATGATATGTAAATCCTTGACATTTTGTCATTCTAGAATGATATATGACCTTATTGGAATTTGATTTTATTCCATTTCATTCCATTTCATTCCATTTCATTTCATTTCATTTCATTTCATTTCATTTCATTTCATTTCATTCCATTTCATTTCATTTCATTTCATTTCATTTCATTTTATTTTATTTTATCTTATTTTATTTTATTTCATTTATTCTATCTTATTTATTTTATTTTATTTTATTTTATTTTATTTTATTTTATTTTATTTTATTTTATTTTATTTTATTTTATTTTATTTTATTTTATTTTATTTTATTTTATTTTATTTTATTTTATTTTATCGACATCATTTTACTTTACTTTACTTGTAAAATATATGGAATGATAGTAAAAAATTGAGAGACTTAGATCTTCAGAAACAGAAAGAAAAATTAAACATTTTTATCTTAACTACAAATATGACTTTACAGATCTGTGTTTTTTGTAGTTAGGGGTAGATCTACATGATCCAACGAATCCATCAAAACTGGTGGACGTTTAACAGTTATTTAGAAATCCATTCATTTTGATTTTTCACATTTATTCATGCATTTATCTTGTATTCTTTATCCTTCATGCATTAGCCTTTATTGGATTTTGTAGTTTGATTTCCTTACCATATTTTCACTGACCAACACCATAAACACCAACCGATCGACCTACCTTCACTGCACTAAAAATTCTCGCTGTCTATCGCATGGGATACTATTTGATGTAGTAAATAATTAACTAACTAACACGTGTATTTCATAACAATCATTTTATACAAATCCTATCGTTGCAGGAGCTGCGTGAAGTTTTTAGCTCTCTAAACATTCTCACTTCGTAGACTTATTCCAGTCATTGTACTTCAAGTCTTTAGAGAATCATAGAAAGAAGTTTCCATTTCGTCGTCAAACTAGAAATACTGGGCAGGTAGTTTTGACTGACCTTTGGTAATAGCCACCAGTAGTTAATTAAAGTTCACTAAAATGTTGTCAGTTCCAATTCCTCAGACCCACGCGACCCCACCCAAAAGGAAGTACGGTATTTACTCGGCGCCGCGCACTTATTTTTGATGCGACTTTGCACGCATAATTTTGAGCTATTATGATTTCCAACACCATTGTAAAGTGAACTCACAGATTCAGAAGTGTTTACGCTAACATGTTCTGTCAGCAAAGGAGAATTTTATTGTTACCTCCGTATAGAATGAGGTCCGTGAAGACATAAAATAGCTGGAACTATTTTTTTTTTTACTTCTGATCTTAAGCTTGGTTTTTATATGTAATGAAACTGTGTAAAGCAACCATAACCAAGCCACACTAGCTAGCGATTAGCGATCAAGATTGGATCTTTTGTTCTAGCTTCGATATCGCATGTATAAATAAATAACAATAATATTCTTTATTTTTACTCGGATTTTATAGGGTATAGTTCCGGAGCCTTAGATTTAAAGATGATTGTTTGGCAAGTCAAAACCCGAGAAAAAAAGATGGGATCACCGTATTGGTTTCTGAGCTACAAGATATCGTAAAAGGTGGTATTTTCAATGGTTTTCTGCGATTTTTCTCGAAATGTACGTAATCCATATGATCTGAAGAATGCGAACAAAATGTTTCCGAGAAAAGGCCTTGACCGTCTCAAGAGATAGATCTGAGGTTTATCTAGCAGTTGTAATCGTATATGTATCGATGAGTTGCAAAATCATGATTATATATAAGGGCATAAAGATTCTAGAATCAAATTCCTACCTAATGTTGATTTTTTTGCTGAAGAAAGAAAAAACGGAGAACCCTGAGAAAAAACGCATGAGAGAGAACAACACATCAAAAAACTCAACTTACGTATTCGATCCAGTGTCCGAACAGGGGACAGCTCGAACCCAGACCACAGCGGGCTAGAGACGATTTTTCACATCATGATGCTTGTCTTACTCAGTAAATCTCTCGGAGAGGGATGGCGTTAGGAAAAAGTGTTCAAAAACTGGTTTTAGGGAGCATTCATTTTTTAGGAGGGGGGGTGGGCCGGAGGAATTGAGGGGTGGGCCAAAAGAAATTTACTGTATGAAAGGGGGTGGGTCATGTTTTTCTGAAAGTTAAACCAGGTCAAGGGACCCTATTTTCATATTTGGAAGTGGGGTGGGTCATCAATATAGTTCAATTCCTTACCGTAGGGGCTTGCATTTTTTTTTGTATTTGATTCCTGCAATTCCTCCGGCCCACCCCCCCCCCCCACCCCCTCCTAAAAAATGAATGCTCCCTTAATTCTTTCAATCAAATGTATAAGTTTTCGCAAACTAAACCTATAGAATTAACCAAATATCACGCTAAAGGTTTGTTCCTAATAAACCTTATTTTTTTATTTTAGAAACACAATAAATACATTGTATTTTGAATATTAGTTTTAGCTTGATTTTCATTTAATACATTAAATACCGCGGGGGAAAAATGGTACTTTTAAGTACCAGAAAAACTCGGAACTCAACGTGTGTTAGGGAACTAGTCCGGGATCACTTTGATGACATCAAATCATACCTTTTGTTTGAAATCCCTGTATTTAAAAACACCAGAGATAATTTTACAAAGTTTCACTCCACAAACAACTATGCAACGACCAGCAAGCAACTTACAATCGACTGACCTACAAAGCTTATTACACAAATATTTCTAGTAGCAGGTAGAGCCATAACCCAAACAAGACTCACGTTACACTGTCAGGCCTATCCAATCAAGGTGCACACCAGAATCTCCAGATCTAGACCGGCCAATAAAACTTTCTTGCACAACCTTGACCATGGAGTCTCATTTGTACCATGGACTCTACTTTCTAAATGTCAATCTTGCTTGAATTTCAATCACACCCTATAACTGCGTCATAATGTAAAAACTGGAGTATATACTAAAATTCTTTTACACATTAACGTACTAAACCTACAAAACCATTTGGTAAAGGCTTGGGGCTATTCCGAATCTACAAATCTAGAACTAACTAAGATGAAATATAAAATCTAGGATAATTGCCTAGGCTAGCACATTTCTGTGCAGTTGGTCCTGCCCCTGCGAGGTCCAACAACTAGCCATAACAAAATTGTCATGAGAAATCTACGTCACAAAAAGTCCCAAATCACTGGAGTATGAAATGCATGGAAAAAGTGTCGCGTAACACGTGAAACGCGGACTCGAACTCGAGTCATAGAAAATCTCACATTTGTTTTCTCGTATATGTCCACAAGACTTTCACAAGATGCTGAAAAATACTGCAATTTGATTGATTTTGAGGCAAAGGCCAAAACGTTCAGAACCAGTTTCAGTTGCTATAAGAGTTGAGCCTGTGTGTAGTTACCGCTGAATAAAGTTTTCGCGGTCTTCGTTGAAGTAAATTTCTCATTGAAAGGTGTCGAGGGCGTGCACTTTTAAAAACACTTAACAAACTGTGATGGTTAACATATTCTTAGTTTATAGTTTCATAAAAATGTCTGAAACGTACAGCTTTGGTTACCAGACTGTCCAGCAAAACACTAAATGTAAAATAGGAATTATCCAATCAGCTAGTCTAGAAGAACTCCAGGATGAAATGCATTTGTCGGTACGCGCACTTCACCTTGTGCAGTATCAATAGCAAATTGTCATTGGTTATAAAACTGCTTCTAGACCTCTGTCACAGCCTCGAGAAAATCATCATTTTCATCTTCGTTTGTTCGCTGATTATTTCCGCATGTAGCAGCCATGCCATTACAAGGATAATAACGAGTGGATTTCAAGATGACGCAAGCAACAACAATGACGGCACCAACTACACTACAAACCCCGATGAGAACAGAAGTCCACCACCACCATACACTACTACTACCATCTGTGAATAGAAATATTCATTCAATGATATCTGTTTCGTCAAATATATCTTGTTACTGTTCAACTAGAGATAGATTACTATGAACTGTCTTTGTATTGATTAACGTCATTGTTTGTACTGTAACGCAAGTTAAGTATGATTGACATATAGGATTACATTACATGATATTTTAAGATGGGTCAATTAAGAATTATTGTAGAACACGTGTAAGCTAGAGCTAAGACTAAGTGAAGTTAAGCGATGGGAGATTCCACAGAAGTAAGTAGTTTTGCATGATTTGTTATTCCGATATATTATAAGATTTTGATACGAGTGCTGTAACTTACGTAGATCGAATAAAATCAAAGAAGAAGAAGTATACGATTTGAATCCCTCGTCGTTTCGTTTGGGGTACACTCGATTGAAGCAGGAACCATTACATTCGATTTCTTCGTTCAAGAAAGTGTGCTACATGGATAAGAAGAACTTATGATGGCAACCGCCGATGTAAAACAGCTCAAGCTAAGGAGGAGAAACGCTAAGTCTACGCGGACACGACATGGAAAGACGTTGCGGTATGTGATTGATGCCCAACTAACGATCGAAGAGGTAAGGGAATGTTACGATAAGTTCAAAGCAGTCTACGGCGACCTAGTCGCGAAGCATGAGGAACTCGTACAATGTATTGAGGATGATGAGGCGTACGCAGAATGTGATGCATGGCTTAACGAATGTCACGAAGATTTCATGAGGTTAGACCTTGAGACCAGAGGTTATTTGCAAACAAAAGTGGCGCGTGCTAGCTCAAAAGAGACGAGAGATGAGGCAGAAAAAAGTGATGAAAATATTGTTAAGGACGATGCTAACGCCGCCCAGGATGTAGTGAATGATGATGAGAAAGAAAGCAGTGATCAAAATAGTAACTCTGGTGAATTTGACGATGAATCTTCGACCGGCATTAGTGACAATGATGTAAAGCAACAAAAGAATGACAAGAATGACAAGAATGTTTCCGCCTCAAACGTAGAAAAACCACGGGCAAATAAGGACAGTGATGAAAGGGAAAAAAGGAATGACGAGAATGATAAGAATGTTTGTGCCTTTAAAGTAGAAAAACCCAAAATGCCCAAATTCAGCGGAGATGTACGAGATTACGCCATATTCAAATCTGATTTTGCACACATAATTGGATCCAAGTTCAGTAAAAGAGATTCCATTACACTACTGCGCGCTTCGTTACAAGGCAAAGCACTAGATCTCATTAAAGGAATAGGATCAGATTATGATGCAGCGTGGGGATATCTGGATTCCATTTATGGAGATCCACGTTATGTCGCAGACACAGTAACGAATGATATCAGTAAGTTCAGACCCCTTCGCAGTGAGGAAGATGGCAGATTCTGTGATCTGGTTCATCTTATAAGACGGAGTTTCAACACCCTTAAAGAAGTCGGTCGGCCCTACGACATGGACAATAACCACATGCTGGCATTGATTGAACAAAAGTTGTGCAGCGACGATAGAAAAGTGTGGTCACGCCATTTAGAAAGTAAAGAGAAACAAGCCACTTTGTCCAACATGTTAGAGTGGATGACTACTGAAATGAGAACTAGAATACGAGCATCGGCACCAGTGCGCAACAATAGCCAGAGTTCGAAGCCCTTTGTAGCAACTGTGTCAACAAACGACACAAAACCCGTGTCCTATAAATGCTGGATGTGTAAAAACAGCGATCATTGGCTAGACCAATGCAAAGCTTTTCGTGCCATGAGTCCAGAAGATAGACTGAAAGCAGTCAAAGAAAATCACGCTTGTTACAGTTGTTTAAAGAAAGCTGGTAAAAGCCACAAATCTATGACTTGTACCAGAAGACGTCAGTGTCCGGAAACGGTCAACAATGGTCAATGTAAAGAGTATCATCACCAGTTAATTCATCTGTCAACAAATAAGCCTGCTGTGAATTCCGTTTTAACCAAGACCGAAAGCGTATTACCAATTGTACAAGTAGAGTTCATCAGTCGCCATGGTAACAAGAAAGGAAACGTTTTATTGGATTCAGGCGCTCAAATTAGTCTCGTTCGCACTCAAATGGCCGAAGACCTGAAATTAAAGGGAAAAGACACAACGATAACGATCACAAAAGTTGGCGGAGCGGAAGAGGAGCTAAAAACGAAAATGTACCACGTACAGGTACGAAATCCTGATTCCAACGCGATATACAACATACCGGCGCTCGGGATACCTCATATCAGCAACGATATCGAAGAGTTAAAGGGACTGAGAAGTATTGAAAAGGAGTTTTGTTTTGAAGCGAACGTACTGAGACGAGGACATGGAAAAGTTGATTTACTGATAGGAATCGACCAAGCGGAGATACACACAGGGGAAACAAAAGAATACGGAAATCTTGTTGCAAGGCATTTCCCGCTTGGATGGCTACTATTTGGAAATGCTGGAAGACTGGAAGATGTAAACGGTATTCATCATGTCAAATACTCAACACCTGTGGACCTAACGGACTTCTGGGCCACAGAGTCAATGGGTGTCCAGGTCAAACACTGTGTATGCGACGCAGAAAAACTAAGTCAGTTAGAAAGGGAAGAGTACAAGAAGATCTACGAGTCATGTCAAAAAGCAAGAGAACGGTGGGTTGTTCCATACCCATGGGTAAAAGACCCGAAGCTGCTTCCTGATAACAAAACACTTGCGGAAAAGAGATTGTACCAAATCGAGCAACGCCTCAAAAAACAACCTGAGCAAGCTTTGGCATACGATAAACAAATAGAAGAGATGTGTACAATGAACTTTGCTCGTAAACTCACTCAAGAAGAAATAGAAGGATATCAAGGCGCGGTCCACTATATTCCACATCATGCCGTGTTACGGCCAGACAGCAAAAGTACACCAGTACGTATTGTCTTCAATTCGTCATCAGTTTATCAAGGTCACCAGCTAAACAGCTACTGGATGAAAGGTCCAGATCTACTAAACAACATGTTTGGAGTTGTCCTAGGATTCAGAGAGAAGCCGATAGCAGTAGTAGGTGACATCTCAAAAGATGTATCACAGAATTCTGATTCCCGAAAGCGATCAGCATGTTCATCGTTTCCTTTGGCGGAACTTAGAAACCGAGCGAAATCCAGATGTCTACGTCAAGACGGTCTTGACATTCGGCGACAAACCAGCGCCAGCAATGGCGCAGATAGCACTACGTAAAACAGCTGAAGAAAATGCAAGCACCTATCCAGAAGCCGCTGAAGTGTTAATGAAGAACACATATATGGATGATATCTGTGATTCAGTTGACACCAAAAGTCAAGCAGAAAAATTGACAAGTGACCTCGACCAAGTACTCAAGAGTGGAGGCTTTAGCGTGAAAGGCTGGACGTCCAATGGCATAAACCAGGAAAAAGCAAATGACAAAGCAACGGAAGGAAAGCACATGTTTCAAGATGAGAGCGAAGGAAAGGTTCTGGGGCTAGTATGGAACCATAAGACAGACAAGCTCCACTTAAAGGTCAAAGCCGACTTAATGAAGCTCAAGGGAAGTCAAGATGCAGAGACTAAGCTGACGAAGAGAAAGATACTTAGTCATGTTGCGCGTATTTACGACCCAATTGGATTTGCTAGTGCGTTTATAATTCGGGCGAAGATAGGAATGCAGCAACTATGGAGACTTGGTCTGGGCTGGGACGAAGAAATACCACCACCACTGCAAAACCAATGGACTGAGTTCTTTCACGAAATGACAGAACTTAGTGATGTTGCCTTTGACAGAGTATTACTTAGCAGTAGTTCGGACGAAAAACCAATGTTATGCGTGTTTTCTGACGCATCGAACTGTGCATTTGGAGCATGCGCGTACATACGCCAGAAGAATAAAGATGGTAGCTACAATGTCAAGTTTATTGCAGCCAAGTCAAGAGTAGCACCTTTGAAACAGCTGACCATACCTCGACTGGAGTTACAGGCGGCTGTACTGGCATCACGTCTTGCCAAAACAATCCAAGAGAAATCCAGAATCGAATTCGAAGTTACAACACTTTTCACAGATAGTACCATTGCACTGGCGTGGATTCGTAGCACTGCTAGCATCTTCAAGCCGTTTGTGTCTTCAAGAGTTGGTGAAATTCAAAGTAACACAGATCCGCAGCAATGGCGACATATTCCAAGCGAAGACAACGTAGCAGACGACGTCTCCCGCGGTATAGCAGTATCTAATCTAAGCGGAAGGTGGATTCAAGGACCAAAGTTCCTACAGCTCCCAGAAGAACAGTGGCCTACGGACATTACGACAGCTCCTAAAGATCTAGAGGAAGCTAATGAGTATCGAAAAGTAAACGTCTGCGCAGCTACAGCCACTGTTAAAACGAAGGAAATTATCAATCCAGAGGAATTCTCCAGCTGGAGAAAACTGGTGAGGACGACCGCGTGGATCCTGAGGCTGGCAGAAAAGATCCGTGCAAGACGACACCAGCATGAGGGCAGAGAAGGGCCGCTTACGGTAGAAGAGTTGAGGAAGGCGGAGCTCTACTGGATAAAGAATGCGCAAAAGGAGCTGATCAAGCGCTTTCAAAAAGGCGAGTTCAAGTCCCTCAGCCCCTTCGTTGATGATAAAGGAGTTATCAGAGTGGGAGGGAGGGTAGACAACGCCCTAGTAACCTATGACGCAAAGCACCCAGCACTACTTCCAGGAAACCACAGAGTATCTTACTTGGTGACCGCCTATACACATATGTATGGACACAGCGGAGTCGCTGCTACAACAGCGAAGGTAAGGATGAAATACTGGATCATTAAAGGAAACAAGCTCAGCAAAGTCGTGAAGAAAACGTGTGTATTTTGCCGAATGTTAGCACACAAGGCGGAAGAACAGCTGATGTCAAGTCTGCCAAGTTTGCGCCTTGCACCGTATACCCCTGCATTCCATTATACAGCTTGTGACTACTTTGGTCCCTTCACATGTAAAGTCGGAAGAAACAAGACATGCAAGCACTATGGAGTGATATTCACGTGCCTTAATACAAGAGCAGTGCACATGGAAATGGCTGAAGACTGTTCAGCCATGGAATTTATTCAAGTACTCAGACGATTTTTCTCCATCAGAGGATGTCCAGCAGTAATTATGAGCGACAACGGAACCCAAATGGTCGGTGCTGAGAGAGAGCTACGAGAAGCGATCCAGAACGTCGATGCAAGACAACTGAAAGAGTTCTGCGCCGAGAAAGGTCTACAGTGGATTTTCACAACACCTGCAGCCCCTCACCACAACGGGTGCGCGGAAGCCCTCGTTTAAAACATGTAAAAGAGCATTGAGAGTGCTGTTGGAGAACAAAAGTTAACACCGTTCGAGCTGTACACGTGCTTCTTAGAAGTAGCAACCTCGTGAACCAACGCCCAAGCGGCCACATCCCTAACGACCCTGACGACGGATCATATCTGTGTCCCCAATACGACATGCTATTGGAAGAGCTTCATACTACAGGCACCACAAGGGCCTTTTAAGAGGACGAAATAACCCACGTCCACCGAGTCGAGTTTGTACAGAAGATTGTTTACGGACTCGTTTTGGAAGCGATGGAAAAGGGATGTATTCCCCACTTCTTGTATCCACGAAAGAAGTGGACCACCGATAACAGAAACGTGAGGAAAAGAGGAACATGGTAGTAGTTCGCCGCCAGACACGAATGCGATTAGAGGAAAAGTGGATACTACGGAAGAGTGGTTAAGTATTCCCTGAGGCCTGACGGACGCGTGCGGAATTGTCAAGTCAGGACGTCCCCCGGAAACTACAATCGCCCGTAACGAAAGTGGACAGTTATCTACCCAGCAGAAGGATACGACTTAAAACGGACAAGAACACAGTGAGTGAAAAGGACTACGCCCCTTTGGGGTGGAGAATGTTTCATTGAATAATGAACGGTATACGTAATAAGTGTATGATTAACTAAATGATTGACATTTCCATTAAGTAGCATTGATTACATAAGGACTAGAGGTCATTCTTCAGTAGTACATTGATTGTGAAACATGTTGCTATCCTATACGCTACCCTGTATGCTAACCTGTCCGCAGTACGTGAAATTAACTTAGGATCGACCACAGAAGTAAGTACATTTCAATTTGTCAATGACTGTTAACAAAGATCGATTAGTTGAGGAAACATAGGTGAATTATATTCAATGTAAGCCTTTAGATCAGTGAATCAAGTAAGGTATTGTATTTCAGATCGAATAAAATCAAAGAAGAAGAAGTATACGATTTGAATCCCTCGTCGTTTCGTTTGGGGTACACTCGATTGAAGCAGGAACCAATATCAGTTTGAGTCAACTGCAACTGAATCTAATAAATAATTTAAGCTTGGACTTCCTTGTGCTCTATAAAACGGCTATTGGGAGCCACTACGTTGGCTAGCTATAAATTGCATCACATTTGAAGATCGTTGGAGTTTCTCGAAATACAGTTTTGAACCAATTACCAGGAAGTGGCGTTGCCCAATAAAGGCCCAGTAATACGAACAACAAAATCGTGCAACTTGTCGCGTTGCAAATGCTGCTCGTATTATCACCCCGCACGCAAGCAATTTTCGTTGTTGTACGTAGTAGAAGCACTGTCTACTTTTTACAACAAAAAACATTTGTTTAGAGCGGGGTACTGCGGGGTGGTAATACGAGCAACATTTGCTGTGCAACTTGCAACGCAACAATGTTCAAAATTTTAGGTAATTGAGTCAAGAATATCCTAAATGAACGTCGTATTTGTGGGCTATTCATTTGCCGCAATTTTCAAGTTAAAACAAAATTGACTTGAGATGTGCAAAAAGAGTACAGCCAATTTGCACAATTTAGATTTTCTTCCCATAAATTCTTCAAAGTCTGTTAATATGAAACTCTCAAATGCTAAAAGAATTGCTTTCCGTATGTTCTTTAAATGTGTAGATAGAATACATGATGGACAAATGGTTCCCTATGACAAGAAGCAGGTTTCTATCGTTCTTTTCTTGAATTCACACTCAAAATTTCAGTATAATACACCTAATTCCAAAATGGCGGACACTAGTGACAGCAGAGAGCATGAAAGCGAGGCATCGAGGTCCACAATTCATGTTAAAATTTATCTGTAGGAAATCTGTCGCTAATTTTGTCTTGCCGGTGTTTTTCTTTACCCTTTATAAAAATAAGCTTTGATATTTGATGTTTTGGTTGTTTTACTCTACTGATTATCACCACCGGCGCCATTTTGGAATTATATAAGGTGTATGGCTAACAACAATAATTTTTGTAAGTATTTTGCCATTCAGATTCTATATCTTCTGGATCTGACAAATGCCGCCTAACCGTCTCTAATTCTTCAATTATTCTCAAGACAAAGAATTGAACAAAAGACGTGGCAGTCATCTTGTGGTCTTGACAAAAGAAAATCACCAACATGGCTGCCGTGTCTTTCATTCACGTCACTCTCCTGGCATGTCCTGGGAATGGTTGCAGTCCAAGAATGAGTTAGTGTAACTTCGGCTACCATTTTCGTGTAATGCGACTGGACAAATGAAGACTAGAAGCTGTCATATTGATTGTCAAAAACATGTCAAAAACTTTGCTATAACATCTACGTGGCAACGGTACGGCGCGCTGCACAGTTTATAATATACACATATCTCCAATGGAGACCTGAGCCTTAATTAGCATTAAAACAGAGCACTGATGCATGGAAAGAGGGAGGTAAAGAGCGCACCGTCGGCTTCCTAGGAGACCAGGGTTCAGCGTTACCCCGTGACATATGATTGGATTTCGTGTTTAGTCTGCCGCATGTTTAGTCTATTGCATTGTATTGAAAATGAGCTCGGTTTTTTTGCATCTGTCATCAAATTGAAGTAAATCATGTCTTTAGCTGAAAATCATTTACAAGTAGTTTAAAATGATTTCTTTTAAGATCAAATGTCTTTAATCACATGACTTTTGAAAGCTACTCAATTCAGTCACGGTGCAAAGCCTCTTTACAAAGATTGACTGCATTGTAATGAGCATCGCTCTCATGATCACTTCTTGATGTACCTTGACATTCCCTTGAGCTTGTTGTATGCGTTTTCCATGCCCATTGTCCGTAAATACACTGTAACGATAGAACGATGGATATAAATACACCGTGTCTTTTACCTCATGTCGCTATAAAACAACAAACATTCTACGTAATTTTCTAGTCTTTGTCGACTGTTTGCAAGGCTTTTGGTACTCTCTCATGAATCAGTTCTCGTGAACACTTCCTGGCAGTATCAGATTTCCATTTCCACACAGATTTCCATTCATTCATTAAGCTTCATTACAATGTTTTCATTGCTATTCTACTCACCCAATATTGTGCCTCGGTCACAGTTCTAACTCTAAAAGTGTAGGTAGTATTAGGCTCTAACGGTCTGTTGTAGGTACCATTGTAGTATTCGCCATCACCAATAGTAAACTCAGAAACAGATCCATCAACCATTAACGTTAGTGAGGACCATGGAGAAACGTTGTCATGTTTAAAAAGGGTTTGTATTTCATAATATCTAAAATGAAATAGTGAACACAGCAATGTTATTTCAAAGACCTCTACTTACAATTAACCTCAACTTTCTTCAATGGATTATATTTTGCGAACAAAACCCTTGGAACGTTTTTGAGCAGGGCTGTTATAATTATTCTGCTTCGAGTTTCGTCGACCCCACCCCTCCTTGCCTCTCATCCCCATATAATGGCAAAGAGCTTCCTAATTTCGGGCTCAAGATACAAGGATCAGGTCATTACACATTAACGGTTGAATGGAAATCTCTAACACCGTATGAAAAATAACCGACTGACGTATTAAGGCTAGACCCTTCGTCAGAGTTATTGTATAGAAAGGATGTCTTCTTCATGGAAAGTCCAAAGAGGTTTTGTCCAAGATTGATATACAGTCGGTATCGGCTGAGAATCATCTACCTCGTCTTGATATTTCTGTGCTACGAATATAGCGGTATATACAAACCTATGTAATCTTGAAGACTCCGTTGTACTCCTAACTTAACCTCCGTCGCCTATATAGTATATATATTCAACCAATATCTACGGTTAACAGCATTCAAACTTTCTTGGGATTTTTTCACACACTCGCCGTTCACTTACTTAATGAGTCTATTTTCCGTTTTGGTATTTCTTGTGCGGTTGATTGTGAGTTGTAGAGTACAAGACTTTCCTTCTGAGATTGAAAACTCAGGTATTGCTGAAAGTACAAAACACAGACCTGAAATTCTGAAATTCTATCCTGATTAATGCTCGTAACTCAGGGTTGATTGCCAAACATCACGTACAAAACATGCTATTATTTGTTAATAATATAACCTAAGAAATTTCTGAAAATTTGATGAAAAACAACCGCGAGGTTGAATCGCTTTACACTCAACTACTTCAAAAAGTTAAGTGAAAACATAGCTTTCATGAAATTTTCAGCCATGTCAATCCTTCCGTTTGAAGCTTTCACTTCGTGTCGCTATGCTTGATCATTTTTCAGAAGAAAAAAGGAAAAAAGAACTCTTCATAACCATCAAAAACCCGTTTCCCTTTCATTTTATAGCTTTTTGACTTGTTTCCATGATTAAATCACTTCCTTTTAGCGGGAGAAAGCTTCCCCATCTGGCCGCCATTTTCTCTTAGCCTTTTTGGCAAAGACAGAAATAGACAAAGCGCATTTTCGAAAAATCAGATACCTAGAGGCATTTTGGGGTAGAGGCTGGTAACATAACTATTCTAAACCGATTTTTCATGCCGAATGCGAATATGACTGTTACCAAGACAGTATACAATCTTATACGTGTAAATGACGTATTTTGTGAATTGCTACAGTCATTTCATACTAACGGCTTTTTCATGTAATTCCAAAAGTTCCCAAACTTAAAAACAATTACCATAGCTGGAACGAGCACATCAAAATCAGTAAAACTGTGAAGTTTGAAGGATATCAGTTGAAAAATCAAGGAGATACGAATTTCAAAAAACGAAATTTTGTATGAAAACACTTACAGTTATGCAAGACTGATACAAACAAATTTCGGTTTTTGAAAATTCGTATCTCCTTGATTTTTCAACTGATATCCTTCAAACTTCACAGTTTTACTGATTTCGATTTGCTCTTTCCAGCCATGGTAATTGTTTTTAAGTTTGGGAACTTTTGGAATTACATGAAAAAGCCGTTAGTATGAAATGATTGTAGCAATTCACAAAATACGTCATTTGCACGTATAAGATTGCAGAATACGTCTTGGTAACAGTCATACACGGATTCAGCATGAAAAATTAGTTTAGAATATTAGTTATGTTACCAGCCTCTACCAAAATGCCTTCTGCACTTTTTGCGATCGACTTTTTCAGTTTTGCGCCTTGTCTAAAAGCAGTTGCCATGGAAACTGTAATTTTCACACGTGAAATTACAAAATGAAGGCGAAATATCAGTGCTCTCAGCTAATCAAATTGCACAAATTTCTTAGGTTATATTATTAACGCTCGTAACTCAGGGTTGATTGCTAAGAAAATTAAACCATTGATTTAACCCTTGATGAACTGATCCTAGAAAAAGTCATTATTGTCGTTTAGGAACGCCGAACTGGGATTTCGGAGCTTTACTGCTCTGCATTGGCTGGTTCTCGAAACTAGCCCTATATTTTAGCGCCAAATTAGAAAGATTTGAGTTTTTGAGGTATATCGTTCTCAGGCAACATTAATTGGTATCCTTCAATACACTTAACTGGATCAGAAACAGGATCGGTATTGTATGGTCGTTTAGGAAGGCATTCCATAATACGGGTTTGTCGTATATAGTTACCCTTTATGCAGCATGTCTTCAGACTTGTGGTCAACGTTTTAACGGCAGATAGTGAGTACGAAGTATTCTGTTTTGTAAACAAACAATTAACTGTCACGTGGCATGCCATGTTTCCTGGTGTACTTAATCGCGGATGTGATCGACAATCGATGGCAATCGATATCAATCAATGCCAATCATTCGATATATATATTGGACATGACATAGTAATGACCATCAACTGATATCGATTACCATCGATTGATATCGATTACCATCGATTTTCAATTATTATACCTCTTTTTCCATGAAAAAAATCTATTCAAACCAGACAAAAACCATATTGTAGATCAAGGAAAATACTATGTTCGCGAATAGGAGCTAGATTTATGTTTTCTCATTGCTATTTGTAATAATAATAATAATAATAATAATGATGATGATGATGATGATGATGATGATGATGATGATGATGATGATGATGATAATAATAATAATAATAATGGTTTAATGATGACTTATCTACAGAGTAGTTCCAACCTTGATTCGCACAGGCTAACAGCTTTGGAATTTTTTCCCACCTCCTCCCCTTGCCTTCTTCTACTTGTCTTGTTGTTCAAGACTTGTTAATGTTTTAGTGCCCTCACCTTTACTGGGTCAAGTCCTGATGTTACACATCCACATTATATAGTAGTTTTACAATGATGTAGATTATGTTGAATGTTTTAATAAAGCGGCTTTGGGCTCCCTTGGCCGATAGCCATAACACTGCAAACCTTGGTGTGTTATTTTATTATCTTGTCCAGTAAACGATTTTCAGGAAAAGCAGCGCTTGAATTTTGATGAAATAGCAATGGGAAAACAAGTAAATGTTATCAATCGTTCACTTGATACAAGACTACGTTATTACAAACATTTTTTTTTTCTTAACCAGAACAAGGAGAAATGTTTACCATGAAGAATGAGTGCCAAAGGAATGCCGACTCTGTAAAACAGCTGATGAGACAGTAGCACATATTATATCTGGGTGTCCAAAATTGGCACAGGTTCAGTATAAAAAATGGAGGCATGACCAAGTCGCACAAATTGTGCACTGGAAAATATGTCAAAATCTAGGGATAAAACACGGTGTACAGCCATAAACCAGAGAGTGTAACAGAAACAGAACATCATTAGATCTTGTGGGATTTTCCAATACAGACAGATCACAGATTAGAACACAATAAGCCAGATATTGTAGTGGTTGACAAAGTTGCACGGTCATGTCTTTTAATAGATATCCATTTGATACCAATATTGATCAAAAAGAACAAGAAAAGATTGAAAAGTACCAAGATCTCAAAAGGGAAATCAAAAGGTTATGGAATTTGAGAAATGTGAAAGTAGTCCCAATTGTTGTTGAAGCATTAGGTACTGTTGGGAGGAAATTGAGAACTTGGATAAAGGAATTAAATATACAATGTAATGTATACCTTTTGCAGAAATCTGCACTTTTGGGAACTGCAAGCATTTTATGAGATTAATAATATACATGAAAAAAATTCTCGATTCTGATTGGCTGAGAGCAGTGCAGTTCAAATGTAATACCAGTGCAAAAATCTGTAATACCAGTGCAAATTACATTTGAATTTACAGGTCCAAAAATGTGCTTAAAATTATTTTTTTCTTATTCTGCTATTGTAAACATTAACAAGCATGACATGTACGAAGTTTTTCACTCATTAAAGAACACGTATGTCTAAAAAAGTGGCAAAAACTTTGAGGATCTGGTTGTCAGTTAAATACAATTTTTGATGACTTGCGCGCGCTACTGACGCCATCACATCTCAAGGAGCGCGCGCTGAAAGTTTTCTTCTCGAGATTTTATCAGTTTTTCTAAACAAATCACGTACCGTTTATTTTCTCGAATTTTTTCCTGTATATTATTAAAAGGTAATCATAAGTTTTCTCGTTCAATTTGGAATTAATTTCAACTCGTGTGTTTTTCAAAGAGCTCAATTTTGATACTCTTTGAAAAACACACTCGTGCAAACAAGAGAGCATAAATAAGAGAGGGAAACTTGTTAATGGGGCACGCGCCGTGATGATTCCCATCTGTGCTATTTTTAGTAACCGGATGCAGTTTAATTTTCGTCTTACCCTACTCCCGTGCGTCGAAAAATTGAACGAGTGGAATTTCGCGATTTGAGCTTCATAAAACCACACAATCGATACCAAATTTATTCTAGATTCCACGAAAAAGCCATCTGATGTCCAATTAATAATTTACATCAAAAAATTATAAAAACAAACGGTTTTTCTCATCTAAATGAGCGAAAATGTTTGAATAAACCTAAGCGCGCGCTCGATGACGTGTAGCGCGCGCATTTCCGCTAAAATTTCTTTCAGAAACACAACAAAATCCTTGACGTTTTTGCCTTGTTTCTCATCAAAATCGTTCCTTTGCAATCAGAAAGTACACACTTTTGATGGTAGATAATGTGAACAACAGCAGTTTTAAGATAACTTTGATTTTAACGCTGTTTTTGAAAACTCAAATCTGCACTAAACGGTTCTCTGGGTCCGGAAATGTCAAATTATGACGCACGGGAGTAGGGTAAGACGAAAATTAAACTGCATCCGGTTACTAAAAATAGCACAGATGGGAATCATCACGGCGCGCGCCCCATTAACAAGTTTCCCTCTCTTATTTATGCTCTCTTGGTGCAAATTAATTCCAAATTGAACTCGAAACCGTATGATTACCTATACAAATGATTAATGAGACCACTGAAATACCTGAGTGACTTACTCTTGACAGTGCTGTTAAATTACGTTTCTGTTACAAGTCTAACGATTTGTCAGTCTGAAAGGGATTACCGTCCTATAACATGTCTGAATACATCGTATAAACTATTTGCTGGGAAATCAGCCAGATATATGAAAAGGCATGCCGAAAGGAACGGCATTTGGGATGAGAACCAGATGGGGACGTGTTAGGAACTGTAGATCAGTTGCTAATTGATAATACAATTATGGAGGAAGTAAAGACTCATCATAGGAATCTAGCAGTAGCCTATTACGACTACCAGAAAGCGTACGATATGGTGTACCATGACTGGATGGTCAGGGTGTACCATTGGATGGGCTTTTCTTTTAAAGTTTGCAACGTATATAATTGAAAAGATAATGGAGAAATGGAAGACCAGATTAGAAGTGAGTGATGGAAAAAGTAAAATACAAAGTAGATGGATGAGTGTCAAGAAAGGTTTTTTGCAAGGGGACAGCTACTCCCCAGTTGGGTTCCGTCTCGCTGAAGTACCAGTTACTATGCTCTTACAAGATACAGATGGGTATAAGATGCATGGGACCACCAGGAAATTGCATTATTTCACAGATTTTGACGACAGTGCTCTCTGAGAGCGAGAGTATGGTAAGAAAAGTGTTATCGGGGTTGATCCAAAGTGAAAGAATTTTCTCTTTCTGAATGAATCCACTTAATAAGAATGTTATTGTTTTTACAAGTTGTTATTTCTTGAGACTAGCAAACTAGTGTTTTGATAGTTTCACCCTCTCCAAGTGAGGGATAAATGGCCTCAAGAAAGGCTTATTTAACTACATAATAATAATAAGCAGAAAGAAAGAACTTATATAACGCTCACTTTAGGCCAGGGCTATTCTAAGCGCTTTACAAGTCAATTGCAAAAGCTAAAATTTGTTACTATATATACATGCGATTACAAATTCTTAATATGCTCTTAATTGAAAAGAAAGAAAATTGTAGGTAAATATAGTAAAATCAGAAACAGAAATAGTGATCGAGCAGCACAAAGAAGAACTCGGGTAGTTGCGTGACACTTTGTTTGATATTTCCTACGCGTTTCGTCTTTAATGCCGGAGACTTCTTCAGGAATGAGCTAGCGTTACAACTATAGACAAGCTATATCACGCTAAATTTCTGAACGTGCATAACGTTGGATTTTTACAGTCTATTTATACTCACCCCATTCTGTGCTTTGGTCATGTTGGTCAATGCATTTACTCTAATGTGATAAGTAGTCCCAGGCTCTAACGGTTCGTTGTAGATGCCATTGTAATACTTACTATAGCCAATAGTAAGCTTAGAAACAGATCCATCAACAAGGAACGAAGAAGAAGAAGAGCTGCCTTCTTTGTTAATTTCTATTTCAAGGAATCTTTAAAAAAGTTATCAAAGTGACTATAGAAATATAGACATATTATTCATTTAAACATATAGCTACGATATAGCGCGCGCTTTAATTGGTCGACCCTTATGCGTCTTCCGTGCTTAATCTTTAAAAAAGTTATAAAGTGACTATAGAAATATAGACATATTATTCATTTAAACATATAGCTACGATATAGCGCGCGCTTTAATTGGTCGACCCTTATGCGTCTTCCGTGCTTAGCAACCTGCCGTGTGCACACAAACAACTCGATAAAGACACTTTATAAGTGTGTACCAATCTTCATTTAGTGTTCACTTACTTTCTTGATTCATTCTTTGTGCTGTTGTGAATTGTGAGTTCTACAGAACATGGCCGTTCTTCTGAAACTGAAACTAAAGGACCAGATTCTGGTTAAACGAAGGGTTTATAGCGTTATCCATTGGAGCACAGGATAAAGACCCATAAAATGATGGTGTTTAAATGTATTATCTGGATAAGGATTTATGAAGCGGATAGCGCTCTCCTTCTTGCGCTCAACAAACCAGAACCAGAATTATTATATGATTGAGTCTGTTTTCTTTGTTATTCATAAGTCTTTATATCACTAAATTCACGATGATTATATATTCAAGGGTTTTATATAGAGCTTCTCCGGGATGTATCTGTATAAATCACTTGAATTTATAATTCCCGGGGTTTATATAGATACATCACTTGAATTTATAATTTCGTTCCATACTTCCTTAGATGATTTATGTGTGGACAGCATATAGAGAATTTGTATTGCGCATGTCTAAAGCTTGGTTTTGCAAACAAGCTTGCCGCCATATTGGATGACATGAGACGGTGTTCCAGTCTTTGAACTATGATCTACGCCCATGTAATCATGTACTAGAAAAAATCTCCTTGAAAGTTTAAACAATATCAGCAGGCGTGTCGATGTGAATAGTTTTTTAGTGATGCTTTGTCGTAGATTACGAAATATACTAGAGGAAAAATGGCCGAAACGAGGAAACATGGACGAAAACCATGCTTCCTTTAACGATGCTTGTAGTCATCAGAGCAAACTTTTCAAGGAACTGCCAATTCAAGGTAAGATAATAAATGCTAAATACTGTTATATTTGCGATTTTGCATAAATAGTCATGTTTGTTGTGAATTGTTTAACGTCAAAAACCTGTTCATTTTCGAGATTTTGCATTGACTTTTGCCACATTTCTACTTGAAATTGAGAGTTCTAGCAGTGGCCCCACCAAAGAAAAAAAAGGAAAATTAGAAACTTTAATAACTACTTTATAACACTGAATAATTAGTTTATATCAATTTATAGTCCTATTGAGTGAGATTTTACAATTTCTGAAGTATGGTCTATAAATTGCTTCTGTGTGAATATTGCTGGTTATTATTTTTCATTTCATGTGATGATTCTAGTATTCTAGCTAGATTCTAATATTCTAGCTAGATCTAGCATTCTAGCTAGATTCTAGCTAGAATACTAGATCTAGAATACTTGAATCTATAGCTAGAATCTAGCTAGAATACTAGATCTAGAATACTAGAATCTAGCTAGATTCTAGCTAGAATCCTAGAATCTAGCTAAAATCTAGTAGGATAGGATAGGATAGGATAGGATAGGAGAATCTAATTAGAATCTAATGTAGAATCTAAAATCTAATCTAGGAGCTAAAAGAGACTAGAATCTACACTACATGGGATCCCTGTGTTTTTCTTTGTGGACCAGCTCGAAGGATCGTTTCCATAGTAACTAGAGAGAACCACATATTTTTCCAATATACAAACTGTATTTACTCGTTTAGATAGGTTGTCGAATAAAGAACAAAGAAAGCAATAAAATTGTGCTGGTGTCTTTATTGTAAAAAAATGAATAAACACAAATGTCGTTTCTAATTAATGCACACTCACAGTGTAAATTTATCGCATCATCGCGTTTTGGCCTCACCCTCATGTATACATTTGCACATTCGCCTCACCCCCTTTTTCCTTCTTTTGAAGTCAGAGAAGTGCTGCAAAAAGGAAACACCAATCTCAATACTCTCACAATAATTGATGACACAGGATTTTTTAACAGACAATACTTATAGAAGCATATATCAACAATCACAGAGGACAGAATTCTAGATTTGCAGTTGTAATAATAAATTGTTCGCCCTGACAAGTCAATGGCCTTTTGCTTTGACAATGGCAGTATTTGTTTGTTTGACAGCCACAGTCATGGAAACAGAGGAGCCATAATTTCTGTCGGTTACAATTTGGACTATCTTGAAAGGGTGCTTTGGCGTGATTGGAGGACCACATTAGCATGAGTTAATTTGTGTGCAGTCTCTCTATAAAGAGATAATGATACATGTATGTACAAGTGATTTGCACAATTTAGTCAACAAACTATTTCACAAGTATAATGAATCACTCCATCAAGTTGTGGCAGCATAGTACTAATTTTTTTTCAATTGCAATATTGATAGTTTAAGGTATTTTTCATTATGTAAAACAAACTTACATAATCATGTATAAAGAAATATTAAAAATTTGTACTTTTATTTGATTGAATTTGCCAATTCACATGGTTTATTTATGGTACACAGTAAAGAATCTATAAATAAATGTGCATAATGTAAATTCACAAGTTGTATGTAGTTATCAATCAATATATTTGAAGGAATATTTTCAAAAACAATGATATACATATGAAAATCTTTCAAAAAGCCATATGGCATAAAAAGCCATTTGTTCATTTACAAAGCTCCAACATGGCCGCCATTACGGAACACTTCCTATTAAATCGCAAATTAGAGTACATAGGACTACAGTTGGACAGCAGTAAATCACTAATTTTGATTTTGCAGCTAGCATGAAAATTATTTATAGTAATAACTTTTTGGTGGGGGCATTATGAAGACCTCTACACTACCAATTCATACGGAGAAGTGCTGCAAAGATAAACAATTTGACAGCTCGAAATGTTAAAATAATATATATCATTAGCCAATATTATAAGTACATCCGAGGAAATCAACCTAAAGAAATCAAAAATATAATAGCTGTATGACAATTTTCAGATAGTCTTAGAAAAAATACAACTCCGAACATCACATGAAATGAAAAATAATAACCAGCAATATTCACACAGAAGTAATTTATTCAAGACCATACTTCAGAAATTGTAAAATCTCACTCAATAGGACTATAAATTGATATAAACTAATTATTCAGTGTTATAAAGTAGTTATTAAAGTTTCTAATTTTCCTTTTTTTTCTTTGGTGGGGCCACTGCTAGAACTCTCAATTTCAAGTAGAAATGTGGCAAAAGTCAATGCAAAATCTCGAAAATGAACAGGTTTTTGACGTTAAACAATTCACAACAAACATGACTATTTATGCGAAATCGCAAATATAACAGTATTTAGCATTTATTCTCTTACCTTGAATTGGCAGTTCCTTGAAAAGTTTGCTCTGATGACTACAAGCATCGTTAAAGGAAGCATGGTTTTCGTCCATGTTTCCTCGTTTCGGCCATTTTTCCTCTAGTATATTTCGTAATCTACGACAAAGCATCACTAAAAGCTATTCACATCGACACGCCTGCTGATATTGTTTAAACTTTCAAGGAGATTTTTTCTAGTACATGATTACATGGGCGTAGATCATAGTTCAAAGACTGGAACACCGTCTCATGTCATCCAATATGGCGGCAAGCTTGTTTGCAAAACCAAGCTTTAGACATGCGCAATACAAATTCTCTATATGCTTGTGTGGACATCAAGACTTAGAAATTTTCTTAGAAATATACTAAGTAGCGATTTTTGGTGGAAAAAAAGTCTTTGATAAATGACAGAGATTCGAACCCGAGACTTTCTTCACTCCTATACCCGCTTTTAACCACTATACTACTGAGCTAACTGATGGAATCTTCTCAACAACAAAATCTTTTGTGTGTTATCATGAAGTTCGTTAGTGTTTCTCTGAATAGAATTGAAAAACAATTATTTAAGGTTTCCTTCTGGGAATTCGGTAACAATGATCTAATTAGTGATTGTCTTTTTGAATCGCTTTTGTGTGAAAACCTCCTCAATCATATAATAAGGCAGATAAATACCTCGAAGCTCGGCTTTTATCCATATATGGCTAAAAGCCTCGCTTCTCGGTATTTATCCCTTCCTTAAGGTGGCCCGTACCTATTGATTTGTTTGTTGGGCATGAATTTCAATCGCGTCCTTTTACATCAAAACCTTGTCCGATTTCTGAGAAATTTGCAGCCATTTGTCTACAAGCCTTGAAATTTGTACTGGTAATTATTTTTCTGCGAATTAGATCAAGTAATTCGAGATATCAGACGATTTTTAAAAATGGCTTTTTGAGAAAAATTGGTCATAAATCCAAAATTCCAAGGTAAATTTTTTTCCTATTTCGTCAATCAAGTATAAAGGCATAGAGGACTACATACAACATGTATCGTGCCAATTGGTGCCTTAGAAGTTGCGATACAAAATTGTGCTGCCTGTTACGACGCAAAATTATGTAGTCAAAACTACCGCCAAAATCTCAACAAAATTTCAAAAACAGCGAGAACTATATCTGCTGTAAGAAAGACAAATACCTATTGTAACTTGTGAACAAAATTTGGAGAGATGAGAAGCTAAACGCCAATGTTATCCTCAAGCAAACTTGGGGAGTAATTTATGTGACCACGAGGCGAGCGTTGCGAATTTGTATTACTTCGACTTCTACAAATTCTGTCGAATTGTTTCGTGAAATTTTCTCGGTATGGGATAGAACAAGATGTTAACATACCTGTTGCCAAGTGTCGCTGTGTTTGCTGCACTAGGTATAGCTCATTAAGCTTCAAAAGTAAGCAACTTCATCAAGTCGACGTTTGAGCTGCCAAGGTAAAACCCTCACGGTTTGTTAATTTATTGAAAACGACACCTTACTATCTGTTGCAAAATTCCGCACGGGATCCAGACTTTTGGGAATAAAGACAGTAGCTCTCTGAAGACAATTGCTTCTGAGTCTAAATCCCGTGTGGAATTTTGCAACAGATAGTAAGGTGTTGTTTTGAATAAATTAACAAACCATGAGGGCTTTACCTTGGCAGCTCAAACGTCGACTCGATGCAGTTGCTTACTTTTGAAGCTTACTGAATTATACCTAGTGCAGCAAAGACAACGACACTTGGCAGCAGGTATGTTAACATCTTGTTCTATCCCATACCGAGAAAATTTCACGAAACAATTCGACAGAATTTGTAGAAGTCGAAGTAATACAAATTCGCAACGCTCACCTCGTGGTCACATAAATTACTCCCCAAGTTTGCTTGAGGATAACATTGGCGTTTAGCTTCTCATCTCTCCAAATTTTGTTTACAAGTTACAATAGGTGTTTGTCTTTCTTACAGCAGATATAGTTCTCGCTGTTTTTGAAATTTTGTTGAGATTTTGGCGGTAGTTTTGACTACATAATTTTGCGTCGTAACAGGCAGCACAAATTTTGTATCTCAACTTCTAAGGCACCAATTGGCACGATACATGTTGTATGTAGTCCTCTATGCCTTTATACTTGATTGACGAAATAGGAAAAAAATTCACCTTGGAATTTTGGATTTATGACCAATTTTTCTCAAAAAGCCATTTTTAAAAATCGTCTGATATTTCGAATTACTTGCTCTAATTCGCAGAAAAATAATTACCAGTACAAATTTCAAGGCTTGTAGACAAATGGCTGCAAATTTCTCAGAAATCGGACAAGGTTTTGATGTAAAAGGACGCGATTGAAGTTCATGCCCAACAAACAAATCAATAGCACGGGCCACCTTAAAGTCAGATAATTATATTTTGATTATTCAATCTTTTTACCCTCGTATTTAAAGTGGGACGACGATGAAATCTTGACCGTTTGAAACACGATTTTTCGGATTAAAAATCAAAATATTAGTTGAGTAAAATAGAAATCCGATGTTAAAAAAATGTGGGGAAAAATTATATACATAAAATTTTGAGTTGAATTGTCTCTAAATGCCGTCCGCCATTAATCCATTTAGCACTTTGAAAAGAAAAATTGATAAACTGTGAAAACTGATTATTTTTTATCAGAAGGTGAATATAGTTGAATAACTTACTACTCTCCGCCAAAAAAATGCATTTTAAGCATATTATCACGGAGAAAATTGTGTTTAAAACCTAAGAGAACAATAGCGTTGAGTAACTGACGTCATATAACGTCAGTTACTCAAAATTTAGATGCTAAAATACTTAACAATTTCTATCCGTCTCCTCTAAATATGAAGAATATGTTGCTTCATGGTGATAGCTGGAGCCATAATTATCGGTGTGACTGAGTTTCGAGTCATTTTCATTCGATATAAATTTTCATCCAAGTGCTCCTTTGAATAATGGCGGCCGATAAAAGCAGAGGAAAATAGCTCCTTTTGAGGATGTTCTTTTTATCGTACGACAAAATCGCTTTGACATCTTAATATGAATGCTATACGAATGTCAACCAATATAAAAATAAGGCGCTAATTTCATCGTCGTCCCACTTTAATTTTTGATTGAAACTCACGTATGTACATGTGACACCATTTCCTGCATAGCACCTATCATCCCATGTCAAGTCTGCTTGTTGGCATTCGCTAATGGACAACTCTGTACCCCGACAACGAACCCCTTTGGTATACAGCCATTTCTTATTTATATTAATGGAAGGCTGCCAGTTTTGTTTTATACTCTCTACCACAGGATACCCAAGCATTCGACAAACCACCGCAGCGTTGGTGTGGTACCAGTAGTTATTACATACATCAGCCCAGACACCGTAGTACCCGACTTCAACTCGACCAGAATTGGGTGACGTTCCTTCAGTTAAACGAACTTGAACTGGGAATTCTGAGGAAGAACACATCGCGGAGATCATTACATGAACGATTTTTCCAAATTTACTGTTTGGAATACACCGTTAAATTCCGATAGTAAGCCTTTAATAAAAGCACATTCACTTTTAGGGATTAACTAGAAACATTAGACAAAAGAAGATGTGCATGTCGAGCTCTTTTGATATTGCCTGCGTCACATCCGGAAATTCTCTCGTTTAGCCCTTCTGTGCGACAGCGACGCGAATAAATAAACATTTTTTTCTTTTTACCTTCATGTAACTTACAAACCGCAACAGCAACGTAGACTTGATCATAGACGCCGGTATGTATGTGGGTTTGGCGCCATCCTTCAAAATAACACTCTGCAATCGTATTTTCTTTGCCACTGCATTTCACTTCATGCATGCGTCTAATAACGTAGAAATCTGGTTGTATAAATGCTTTGAACGCTCCGTTGTAACCAAGCATTCGACAAATCACGTGAGCAATATTTAGATTCGAGTTCCAATTACAGATTGCTCCAGACATCCCTTTGTAATGGATTTCCACTTGACCAGCATAACTGACATTAGCTCCTGTCAGACGGACTTTAATGGCTTTCTCCTCTTATTATTTGTAAAATATATAATAAGTAAAAAATGATAAACAAAATTATATGTTGACTGTTTTTGTTGTTGTTTGTTTGTTTGCCTGTGTTTTATTGTTAGTGAGACAGGCAGTCAGTTGTGTCAGTTAGTTCATTAGTTCGTTCGTTCGTTTGTTTGTTTGTTTACTTGCTTATATGCATGGTTGGTTGGTTGCTGTGGTTGGTTGGTTGGTTGGTTGGTTGCTGTACGTTGTTGGTTGGTTGGTTGGTTGGTTGGTTGGTTGGTTGGTTGGTTGGTTGGTTGGTTGGTTGGTTGGTTGGTTGGTTGGTTGGTTGGTTGGTTGGTTGGTTGGTTGGAGGGTTGGTTGGTTGCTGTGGTTGGTTGGTTGGTTGGTTGGTTGGTTGGTTGGTTGGTTGGTTGGAGGGTTGGTTGGTTGCTGTGGTTGGTTGGTTGGTTGGTTGGTTGGTTGGTTGGTTGGTTGCTGTGGTTGGTTGGTTGGTTGGTTGGTTGGTTGGTTGGTTGGTTGGTTGGTTGGTTGGTTGGTTGGTTGGTTGGTTGGTTGGTTGGTTGGTTGGTTGGGTGGTTGGTTGGTTGGTTGGTCTACATATGCTGGAGTCTTAACTCGCTTTGACTCACAGCGAGCTAGAGCGAGTTTAAGCGAGTTAATTTAACTGGCGAGTTAGGGTAAAACAGCCTTTCCCAACGAGTTTAATAAGGCGGAAAAGGAAAAATGCCCCCTCCTTAATTACTTTAATTATGAAATCCAATGCAGGTTAAGACGAGTTTAGACCTTAGTTGTTTGTGCGGTGTGGATGGTCAATAGCATATACCACAGGGAGCCCACAGCTACCGGTAGAAACAGTGTCTTTTAAACCAAACGGATAAATAAAACCTTTTGAACTTGATCTCTTTCTTGTGTCACGTTTTATTTGTTTTTCTGTTTTCAGCTAACTGGATTAGCGTTAGAAGCGGTTTGGTCTCTCTTGTGTTACGTTATGGTTTATCAGATTTCACCTTGTGTTCCAGGTTTTAGTACATGCCCATGCCATTGATCCGTTTTGTTTGCGGGCTCCCTGTGCATATACAATTATAGGTCTACCTGTTGTGAGATTTCCACACTCAACCGTAGCACCTCTGTCACAATCAGGAGGATCATAGTAGTTTGAGAATGGTGTTTTATCGCATTGTCCAATAGACGTTTCATATCCGTCACAGTCCAGTGTATAATTATAAACAGAATGACCAGTTCTATTGACATTACCAACTGACACTGCCTTGGGGTAATTCAGCATGCGACACACTACATAAGCGTCTGGTAAGTTCCAGCGGTTATTGCAGACCGTCCTCCATGTACCGTTATTTGTTCTTATTTCTACACGACCATCGTGTGGAGTTGTACCGTCCACTAGACGAACTTCAACAGCAGCGTCCTCTTCTACTGGAAATAAGTAGATTGTCTGAATTGAACATTCTGGATTAAAATTCACTCATCAACTTACAGCAATTCTGATTGAAGAGGATTGAATGGTCTCTGAATTTGATAGAGTCGTTTTCGTATGAGTGGGAAACTTCCCGCGCCGTACCGTGACCGTGTCAGTGCCGTAATGTCTATAAAAACATTTCAAAGGTTGAAAAGATTTTATTTACCACGTATTGAATAACTGAAATATGATACATATAATTGCTGCGAGCGAAGCGAGCAGTACGGAAGCCCAGGAGGGTCACTGATCGTTTTTATTTTTATCTTTTTGCTTTTTGTTTTTAATGTTTCCGTTTTTATTTGTAAGTTTTCAGTTTTTATTTTTAACTTTTTGCTTTTTGTTTTTAACTTTTCGGTTTTTATTTTTTGCTTTTCCGTTTTTAACTTTTCGGTTTTTACTTGTATGTTTTCCGTTTTTATTTTTCGCTTTTCCGTTTTTATTTTTCGCTTTTTCGTTTTTATTTTTCGCTTTTCCGTTTTAATTTTTCGCTTTTCCGTTTTTATTTCTGGCTTTTCCGTTTTTATTTTTCGCTTTTCCGTTTTTATTTTTTGCTTTTCCGTTTTTATTTTTTGCTTTTCCGTTTTTATTTGTTCTTTTTTCGTTTTTATTTTTCGCTTTTCCGTTTTTATTTTTTGCATTTCCGTTTTTATTTTTTGCATTTCCGTTTTTATTTGTTGCTTTTCCGTTTTTATTCGTTCCTTTTCCGTTTTTAGTTTTTGCTTTTCCGTTTTTATTTCTTGCCTTTTCGTTTTTATTTTTGGATTTTCCGTTTTTGTTTTTCGCCTTTTGCGTTTTTATTTTTTGCGTTTTTGTTTTATTTTTCCGATTATATATTTTTAAAAATGAAAAACAAAAATTTAGTGTTTTTCATAAAATGGAAAAACGAAAAATAAAAACGGAAAAGTAACAAATAAAAACGGAAAAGCAACAAATAAAATCGGAAAAGCAAAAAGTAAAAACGGAAACACAGCAAATAAAAACGCTCAGCATAGACCATGATGCTCTGCGGGTCAATCGTCATCAACATGGCGGACGTGTGGTTGTGCTGCATGGAATCCGATGTTATTTTATAAGACTTAAGTTAAGCTTGCTTATATTAAATTCCAGCCAAAACTTATTCCTTACGAGAAAGAAGATTTTTTATGTGGAAAAATGTGACAAAATTACAAAAGCGCGAGCTCTCTCGTTGCAATTAACTTATGATGGCGAACAGTTCTAGCGATCGGAATCAGTCTTTATTGGCGATGTTTCTCCAGGTAAATCCGTACATGTTTCCTTCAGTGTATGATCCGTTGTGTTTACTAGTAACTTTAAGTGTTATAAAAGCTTAAAGAACACTAATAACTTATTTAATATTTAACTTAATATTAGAAATGCAAGAGGCTTTGCTTGAAATGGTAAAGAAGGAGAAAACACCTGCAGTCAACTAGATCTAGAGGGTGGAGTGGACCGTTATCGAGCTATCATAGCTCTAAAAGTAGCATGGCGAACCCCCTCTTACTTTATTGTTTTGGTGTTCCGAACTCAAAAACAACCTACATGCAAACTGGAATTTACAGAAAAATTCCTCGATAAAATTTCGCGCGAGCCATTAGAGCCTTAACTACTGTACTGTACAGTACTATACAAAGGCCAGACAAGCTTCGGATTGGAATCCCTTTCTACTCCAGGTTGTTTACATTTCTTTGCACGCCAGAATTCACCAAGTGACCATTTGTTGCAAAATGAAAATCTTTGAAATATCTACTAATTATTTTTTTCCAAACATGGTCCATTCCGCCTAATAAAGTGAAAATATACAGCACAACCACACGTCCGCCATGTTGATGACGATTGACCCGCAGAGCATTATGGTCTATGCTGAGCGTTTTTATTTGCTGTGTTTCCGTTTTTATTTTTTGCTTTTTCGTTTTTATTTGTTCCTTTTCCGTTTTTATTTAATACTTTTCCGTTTTTATTTTTCGTTTTTCCATTTTATGAAAAACACTAAATTTTTGTTTTTCATTCGGAAAAATAAAACAAAAAAGCAAAAAATAAAAACGCAAAAGGCGAAAAACAAAAACGGAAAATCCAAAAATAAAAACGAAAAGGTAACAAACAAAAACGGAAAATCCAAAAATAAAAACGAAAAGGTAACAAACAAAAACGGAACATCCAAAAATAAAAACGAAAAGGTAACAAATAAAAACGGAAAAGCGAAAAATAAAAACGGAAAAGGAACAAATAAAGACGGAAAAGCGTCAAATAAAGACGGAAAAGCGTCAAATAAAAACGGAAAAGCGAAAAATAAAAACGGAAAACATACAAATAAAAACGGAAAAGCGAAATTTAAAAACGGAAATGCGAAAAATAAAAACGGAAAAGCGAAAAATAAAAACGGAAAACATACAAATAAAAACAGAAAAGTTAAAAAGGGAAAGACGAAAAATTAAAACGGAAACGCACTAAGTAAAAACGAAAAAGCAACAAATCAAACGGAAAAGCGTCAAAATAAAAACGGAAAATCGACAAATAAAAACGGAAAATCGACAAATAAAAACTGAAAACATACAAGTAAAAACCGAGAAGTAAAAAACAGAAAAGCAAAAAATAAAAACCAAAAAGTTACAAACAAAAAGCAAAAAGTTAAAAATAAAAACTGAAAGCTTACAAATAAAAACGGAAACATTAAAAACAAAAAGCAAAAAGTTAAAAGTAGAAACGATCAGTGACCCTCCTGGGCTTCCGTAGAGCAGCGACACTAATCTTGCAGTGGGATTCCTGTGTGTCATGCGCGGCGTGTTTATAGACCAGCTCTGAACTCGACTTTTTGGTACGTGGATTCAAGGATGATTTGTGACGTCATCGAAATATACTTGGAATGATTGGAATGGATAACAATTACGCTAGGACCACGCGATTTCACGATCAAGTTGAGGTTGGAATTGTTGTATTTGTTTTCGAGCTAAGTTGTCATTGTTAATGAAATTTATCATGCATGCAAAATCCACTCTTATGTTATGTTATTTATGTTATGTGGAAGTATTCATCAAGGTCACGAACTGCTTAGTGATATTTATCGGGGAAGACAATGCTTATGAGTTTTTGATCGCTGTGTTATTAAGTTGTATTCGAATCGAATGTTCTCCGTACTTCACAGGAGTATTAAACTGAATCTCTTTGGACAGCCACATGATATCGCTAAAATTCCTGGTGAATCGAAGTTTTGCTTTATTTACAGACTACTATCAAGTAGTTCAGTTAAATCCACATATAATTATGCACATGAACCAAAACAACAATTCTTTGAGAGATTCTCTGTCATTTTTCAGTAGTGTAAATTGCAATGCAATGTGTCAGATATTGATATTTATCAAGTACATCTTTTTCTAAACAATCTTTGATCAGTTAGTTATGATAGATTTGAATAAAATGTACTTGTACATTTCTAAAAACTTGTGTTGTTGTATCAAGCGCTAGTCATCCCGTTTGAAAACATTTTATATCGCTCGCAGCACTTCACTTTCTGTTAGAAACGGCTAGTATATATATATAATATAATATACTGTAGAACTGAGAAAAGTTGGGTCACCAACAACCAAGCCACTAGCGAGTGGGATCAGAAATGATTCAGCACGATGATGGCATAAGAAACTTGATAAATGGAATTAGAAGGACGACATCAAGCGAACCACTTGCCGGTCGAAAGACTTTATTAAACGTTTCGGCCTACTACGGGCCTTCTTCAGTAAAGCTACTTGTAGTATTTACAAGACTTGGAGCGTATATTTTATAATTATATAATATAATATATATATATATATATAATTATTTCTAGACAGACAAATCAACAAAAGATACAAAGAGGCATGTTTATTACTATATAGTTTCGTACCGCACAAAATTGTACGGCACTCGTCAGATAAACAGCCTAAAATATATATATATATATATATATATATATATATATATATATATATATATATATATATATATATATATATATATATATATATATATATATATATACACCAAATCCCTAAAACTTTGATATTGTTCTGATATATATACATATATATATCCGCCATTTTCCATTGTCTTTCCTTTTGTTCTGAAGGTTGTTCTCAAGGGAAAAACTTGAGAACAAAAGGAAAGACAATAGAAAATGGCGGATATATATATGTATATATATCAGAACAATATCAAAGTTTTAGGGATTTGGTGTATATATATATATATATATATATATATATATATATATATATATATATATACACCAAATCCCTAAAACTTTGATATTGTTCTGATATATATACATATATATATCCGCCATTTTCTATTGTCTTTCCTTTTGTTCTCAAGTTTTTCCCTTGAGAACAACCTTCAGAACAAAAGGAAAGACAATGGAAAATGGCGGATATATATATGTATATATATCAGAACAATATCAAAGTTTTAGGGATTTGGTGTATATATATATATATATATATATATATATATATAATAAAGATCATTGAAAATGTTTTCCAAAGAGTGCTCGACATTGTAGGAGCATGATATGAAATATATTAGTCAAAGACTAGGATAAATGATTCATTGTTTTATTGCTACAAGCTGGTTTCGTATGATCGTCAGAGACGATCACACTCATCAGGCAAGTTACAATGAAGTTTCATTGTAACTTGCCTGATGAGTGTGATCGTCTCTGACGATCATACGAAACCAGCTTGTAGCAATAAAACAATGAATCATTTATCCTAGTCTTTGACTAATATATTTCATATATATATATATATATATATATATATATATATACACTCGATTGCAGAAAGGTTGTAGTCTACATTTTACACAAATATCTAATTTATTCAGTATACTAATGAGATGCAATTTGTAAATACGCGATCACGACACCCAAAATATAGTTCGTGAATATCTGCTAGAGTTTAGAAAGACTAAAAATATATTTTGACAATCATTGCACGCAAGCAGTGCTGATTTAAGCAGTATTTTGGGTTTTGCATCTCATTAGATATTTGTGTATTTGTGTATTTGCAGACTACAACCTTTCTGCAATTGAGTGTATATATATATATATATATATATATATATATACACTCGATTGCAGAAAGGTTGTAGTCTACATTTTACACAAATATCTAATTTATTCAGTATACTAATGAGATGCAATTTGTAAATACGCGATCACAACACCCAAAATATAGTTCTTGAATATCTGTTAGAGTTTAGAAAGACTAAAAATATATTTTGACAATCATTGCATGCAAGCAATGCCGATTTAAGCAGTATTTTGGGTTTTGCATCTCATTAGATATTTGTATATTTGTGTATTTGCAGACTACAACCTTTCTGCAATCGAGTGTATATATATATATATATATATATATATATATATATATATATATATATATATATATATATATATATATATATATATATATATATATATATATACTAGTAATACTAAGGAATTGTAGCTAACACAATACGCACGATCGAAACTCAGAGTTGCAGGGATAATCATGTGTGTTCTTTTGTAATTTTAATTTTCACTTTTATATATAGCTGATTCAATTAACGTTGGCGCTGAAAAAAAGCCTAAAGCTTTGAGAGCAGAATCAGAAATTTTTTTCACTGTGACATTATTACAATAAGAAATGCACTGTATGGCTTACAAATTCTATATCTTGGACATACTGATATCCTTGATTCTTTAGATAAGGCCTACAGCAATGTTTGTTGGTAAGCAAAAGATAAATGAAAGCTTTAAGCTTTTTTCCTGTGAAAACGTTATTAGAATTAGCTATATATAATATATATACTTAACAATATATTAACTATAAATAAGAAGTCACGAAGAAATAAGGAAGTATTCTATGCTGTTACGTGCGACTCTCATTAAATATAGGCTTTATTATTATTATTACAGATACGTGTTTACGAGTGTAGCGACTTCTTGACAGTAAGTTTGCTTAACTATAGTGTTGTATCATGCTTTAAAAGAGGTAATATTGCTTTCATTCATTTGATCTTCCAAAGAAAATGGCATAGGTCTTTAAAGATTAAAATCATTTATCGTATGTTTGAAAGTTATTTTGTCTCTGGTGCTACTAAGAAACTTTGGTATTGTATTTTTAATGATGATTGTTATTTTGACACGTTGCAAAATTCTGCTTTAATAAGAACATTGAAAGAGGGAGAGGGGCACAGCCGATTCAGTTCCTTCTGAAATCACAAAGTATTCTCTAGGATCTTTAAAAAGGAGATGAAACCGTACCATCTTTTAGTTCTTGTGTGACAATGATCTCTTAAACACAAAAGTTCCTAAGAAAACTAACGATATAATTCCACATTTCGCTTTATAAGCTAGCGACAGCCTCGGTTCATTAGCATCTTGCTTGGATAATGTTTTGCCTAGTTTAGACGCCGTGTTGAGATAGAACACACCGAATGCAAATATGGCGGCAAATTTGAATAACTATTGTTTTATACAGACTAGCCTCTCATTCATTCATTCATGTGAAAACGCTTTTGTACAATAAGTATGTTATTGGTCGATTAACCAGAGAATACAGTTGTGAATTTTTACTTGTCACTTGCATTTTGGTTCACCTAAAGGCTCGCCAACATACAGCGTGACTTGTAAAAATACACACCTGTATTAGCTGGTTAGTCTACCGATAGCCTTCTTGGCCACTGATTTCTCTTTTTCAAAACTAGGTTACACTTACCTTTTGTCATCAAACAAAACACCAACAAGGTTAATAGAAACATTGAGAGTTAGTCCAGCAGAACAAAAGTACTCGCAACCTGTTGTAAACACTTCTTACTTCAGGGCTACAAACATGCATGTACAAATGTCGTCGAATATTGAGGACTAGAAATCTAAAGACTTTTCCTGTAATCCATCATACATATCTCGTTTTATGCTTATGCTGTCAGTGATAAGTCATAACAGGTACTATCATTTACGAAAGCAGTATATATTCCATAGCCAGGCAAACCTTTTATGTAGTGTTAAGTGTTCCGGTCGAAAGACTGGACTTCCGCTTTCATTAAATTATTTCTAGATGTGAACAATAATATCGACACAATTCATCTATAGAGGCTTGGCAAGATCACATAGCCAGGAGTAATTGTCTTTCCCCTGACAATTTGAATTCTTTCCGATTTTATGCCTCGTGAAATCCAACATGGCCACAATCACGTGATCAAAGACTGTATATAAGTTATAAATAGACATTACATGTGTCTTTTTCCCGTACTGCATGCAGCTATAGGAGGATCCATAAGCATTTCTATTTTGAACTAACTTAACACTACGTCAACTCTGAACATTGAAAGAGCACGTGCAGCAAAACTACCTTCCATTGCAAATTAGGGCGAAAAAAGTTCTGCCTGATATAGCTTTTCCAAAATACTAGTACTTTTGAATACATATACAATTGCATGCAGAGAGCTAAAATCGTCGTAGATTACTACATGAATAAACTATGTTAGGTTATGAACTTGTAATAATTTTGCATCATATGCTTATGAGCAAAATATAATTGTAAACATAGATCCACCCATTATTTATTTATTCTCATCTCTACAAGACGAAGCGAACGCAACGCAACTGCCAAAGGCTGAAAAAATATCATATGTAACTGAATTATAACTTAGAAATAATTGAAAGTTGAAACAACCTGTTTGGGTTAGTTACATTCAGTTTCACAGTGTCACAGTGTTACATGTACTTGCAGCTGTATTGACAGTACGCAACTGAGCAATATTGTGATATCTGTTTTCAGTGCAAGAAAGAAATTCCACACTTCAGCTGTCCAGCAAAACTAAACATATCAAGAAGTGTTTGAATCAAAGTAAATAAAATTAAGTTGTTGTAAAGGTTGTACATCACAGGAAAAACTCGGTGTTTTAAGTATTTACAATAACGGTGTGACCAATTGCAATGTTTTTTTCTCTTTCCTTTATAGTCAATAATAAAATCATTACAATTACTTCATAATAGACAACAGTTCTCTCATTCACATTTACAGTTTCTCGAGTATGTAGATATATGTTCAAGTTTCCTCAGCTTTACAGGTGAACAGACTTTTGTTAGGAATAAAATTATATAAAATAGAGTCCTGATCCTTTTAACTTAGTCATCATTCTAACCACACAAAATAAAATAAATAAATAACTGTTTATTTAAGTGTCCTAGTCTTCTAGCGCTCGCGTACTAATTGGGGGACACTATACTCTCACACTCATTACCTCTACCTTGAATATTTTGCAAATAATCACTCGACTCACCAGTTCGTTTTTGATACAATACAACATGAAGTGGATACTGGCTTGTGCCCTGTTTGTGGCTGCTGTTGCCGCAAACCCAGAAGGTACGTCAGAGCAAAGTAACCCTTTACAATAATAATAATAATAATAATAATAATAATAATCTTTATTGAGGAAAACTTTTTCATATAAATATGATTTTCAAAAAGGACCTCAAACAAAAAGTAAATTAGAAAAGAAAATCCTTAAAATATAATAAAATGCCTAAAATTTCTATATACAACTAATCTAAAAGCTAAAAACAATACATTAATTTCATTTCTTCAAAAAATCTATTGCATAAGGTAATTGAAAAGCTTACGTTTAAAACTTTGAATATTCTGTGAATTTCTAATTTCTCTACTTAATATATTATAATCATTTACTGCATGATAAGAGATTCTTTGTTTGCCCCAGTTTCTGGTAACTTTAGGAAGTCTTAACTTATCCTTATTTCTAGTATTATATTCATGACGCTCCTGGTGCATTTCTAGCTTCATATGATGGTTAACAAGTCCATTCAAACACTTATAAATATATATAGCTATTTCAATTAACGTTGTCGCTAAAAAAGCCTAAAGGCTAAAGCCTTTCAACTATCTTTTGTTTACTAACAAACTTCGCTGTAGGCTATCTGAGAAATTAAGGAATATGTGTCCAAGTTGTAGAATTTGCAAACCTACAGTGAGTTTTTTATTGTAATGATGTCACGGTTATAAACATTTTTCACGATTCCGCTCTCAAAGCTTTAGGCTTTAGGCTTTTTTCAGCGACAACGTTAATTGAATTAGCTATATACATCGTCTCTGAAACCTTCTTTTATCTAATGATAACCACTTTAATGCGGCAAGTGCCTCAGTAGCAGATGAATGAAGTGGCCTATCTAATATTATTTTTGCCGCCTTATTTTGTAAAACTTGTAAACTAGACATAATAGTAATATTGTTTTTGTCTCCCCATACTATATCAGCGTAATCGAAAAGAGGGAAAACAAGTGCATTATAAAAAAGAAGACGCGATTTAAAAGGCAGTAAATACTTTATCCGCCTAAGAAGACTAAGCCTTTGATTAATTTTACTGGCTATATATTCAACATGATCTGACCACGTAAAGTCAGATGTAAGAAAAATTCCTAAATATTTAAAATTACTTACAGATTCAATACTATAATTTGAAATCGATACTGAAAGTGATAAATTACCAAGCTTTCGATTGCTGCCTATTAGCATACATTTAGTTTTTTCTAGATTTAATGTCAGTTTGTTTTCATTCAACCACTTTGCCACAGATAGTAGGTCGTCGTTCAGCATCTTTCTTAAATCCTGAGGGGTGGAACCATAACAATATACCACTGTGTCGTCTGCGTATAATGAAGCACAGGAAAATTTCAGTACATTTGGCAAGTCATTTATGTAAATAATAAATAAAAGCGGTCCTAGTATGCTTCCTTGAGGTACCCCATAGGTTATTGGTAGTTCTTCAGACAGTTCATTTCCACAACACACTCGCTGCTTTCTATTACCAAGGTAAGATTGAAACCGTTGAAGAGCACCATGGGATACACCAATTGCTGATAACTTGGATAAGAGGAGACCATGATCCACGGTGTCGAACGCTTTAGTGAGATCTATAAACACTGCTCCGCAGAGTTTTCCCTGTTCCATATTGAGTAACACTTCGTCCGCAAAAGCTGACAAAGCAGATACTGTAGAAAACCCTCGCCTGAAACCAAACTGTTTATTTGTAAGCATATTATTCACATCCAAATAATCATATAATTGGGTGTGTACAGCTTTTTCCAGTATTTTGCTAAGGGTAAGCAAAATTGAGATTGGCCGATAGTTCGATGCATTAGTCCTGTCTCCTGACTTAAACAAAGCTGTAATCTTTGAGCATTTCCACAATTCAGGAAATCTTCCAGAGCGAATAGAAACATTCAGAAGCTTGGTGATGGAAGGAGCCATTGTATGAGCAGCACATTTTAGTAGTCTCGCACTAATTTTGTCTAAACCAATTGCTTTGTTCGGCTTCAAGGAGAGGAGATGTTTAAGTACAGTCGATTCGTCCAATTCTTTCAACTGGAACCACAGGTATTATGATAGAGAGTCTGACATGGACTGAGTGATGTTATTTTATCAGCTAAAATTTTCCCAATAGATGCAAAAAAATTATTCATTGCTGATGCGATAGCTTTAGGCGTAGTATGTTGAACACCATCGGTGATGATACACTGCACACTTTGGGATTTTGAGTTTCGGGAACAAGCTTCATTAACTGCTTTCCAAACTTGTTTTGAGTTACCTTTAGCCTCCTCAATTAAATCACAGTAATACTTCGATTTTGCAGATTTAATCAAGCGATTAACAACATTTTTGCACTTTCTATAAGAATTCCAGTGTCGATCACAGTTAGTCTTGAGAGCTTTACGGTGGTGATAATCCCGCTCTTGCATTGTCTCACTTATTTTACTGTTCATCCAGGGAAGTGGTATTCCCTTAACTCGCCGTCTCTTAATTGGTGCATGTTCATTGGCAATCTCAGAAAACAACTTATTCCAAGTCAGTAGAGCATCGTTAACATCATTCTCATTTTCAACAACATGCCATGGAGCATTTCTAAGATCATTATTAAATTTAGTAGCATCAAAGTTCTTATATGATCTATATTCAAGTGTTCTTGGTTGCGTTTTCAAGACCCCAGCTTTCAATATGCAAAACACTGAGAAATGATCACTTAGCGTAATAGGAACAATGCCCGATTTAACAATACGATGTTCATTGTTAACAAAAATCAAGTCAATTAGTGATCGGGAGGTGTCAGTAATTCTAGTAGGTTCTTTACTGAATAAGTTGCTTTAAATCAAAAACGCGTGAAAACTTTTGTAGCTCTTGTTTATCTTTCTTACCACTGGAATTTGGTAACAAATTCACATTTAAGTCTCCAAGAATCACCAGATCAGACTTTTCCAAATCGACAACAGGCATACTTTTGTATAAGTTAGAAATAAAATCTTGAAAATTCGCATCTGGGGCTCTGTAAGCGCAGCAAATTAACGTAGGTTTGCATTTTTTCCGAATTAGTTCAATCCATAAACATTCATGGTCACTATTGTTGATATCATTCCTTACACGAAAAGGCAATCCTTCTCTAACATAAATAGCGACTCCACCATAACCCTTCTTAGCTCCTTGACGGTCTAATCTGACGCAGACAAATCCAGGTAGCTCAATCTCCGTATCGCTTGTTGTATTGTCTAACCACGTTTCCGATAGGGTAAGCACATCGATAGTTTTATCCAAGCCTTCCAAGTGCAAAGAGTCGACTTTGTTTCGAAGACTACGAATATTTAAGTGACCAATCTTTAGACCTCTTGTAGTCTTGATATCCTCAATAGTCTGAAAACCAGGATTCAATTCCACATCACCAGCTAAAATTATTAGAGCGAGGGCAAAAGAAAAGCGATGAAGAAACTTGCAAAGCATATGTCCCTTCACGAAGCCATTTAACTCGTGTCTTTTGACCTGAACACGTTCCATAAAAGAACCTGATATTTCAGCTCTACAGTTCAACTGGGAGACGAAATATATGTCTCTGTCGGTGATTAAGGTGTTATTCCAGCGATATGTGGTCTTGTAGCAGTCAAAAGACATATAAATACAGAGAATAAAACATAAATTCACAGAGAGACTAAAAGTACGTATGTACGCCATGGTTGGCTGGTTGGCTCCAAAAAAGACACAAAAAATACACTACACACTTAGTTATTCTTCATCAAAACCACTGAAAGTAATCAGATTTCTGGATTTTCTCTGATGATTTTTTTGAGCCCAACTATTCAGAAATCTTATGTTGGTGAAAAGACTTTGTTGTATGAGACAAATTCAACTAAAGATAAGCCCCGATGACAAAATGTTATGTTGATCGCTGTTATCTAGTTTCCCAGCGCGCTTCTCTCGTTAGTTCGGTCTTTCCCTCACCAATTTGTTGAGATTTAGAATGTACAGATAAAGTAATTGGTTAATTGTTGGAAATTCACATCATCCTAGGTTCATTGAAATTGGACTGGTTGATTGAATTGATTTGTAAAATCAAAGAAACAAATATCGATGCTGATTGGCAAAGAGCAGTGCTGCATGTTTCAAGAAAATTTAAAGGAAACTTAGTGCAGAAAATTAAATTACTTTTTTTTCACAAACAGCGTGATAAACGTTTTCTTAGTTCTGCTGTTGTTTACAATATCGAGCATCAAAGCTATGTATATCTGATCGACGCATGCAGGCAAGACTCAAACCTGTTACCGAAAGCAAATTGCCCTATCGCATAATGACGTCACAGTTTGTTTACATTGGGGATAGATGCTCAGAAACAGTGGAAATTGGGACCTATTAATATTCCTTTTCGAAGTAGAACTTCAATGTATCGAGTTTTGATATATATCATGTATCAGTGATTGCTCATCTGCATTTTATTTGGTATGCAATCACTCTGATCCCCTCTGGCGACCATAATCCTTAGCGTCAAAACAATAGAATGTTTTGGTATGACGTCATTATGCGATAGGGCAATTAGTATTCTAATTTTTTTTGCAAAACCAAATTAACCGGACCGTGCAAAAATCACGTTAATTTTTTAAATGCTTGCTGGTTTGAGAAACAAAATTCCATTCTAATCCTATGAAAAAAGTAAAGAAAGAACATCGTACAAATGAAAAAGGGTGGAAAAGAAAGTGAACCTTTTGACCCAGACGGGGCTCAAACCCGCTACCAAAAGCAACTAATATGCTTATTTTATCCAAAAATCTAAAAAAATTGGATCATGCATCCAGACATCCAGACATCGCTGAATCATCGCATGTTACGTATAGGAAAGAGATTTCGTCCCTTCCACGCTATCCGGTAGAACGCAGCAAGCTTCGCGGTCAAAAAGGAAGGAAACAGTCGGATCCTAGGCCATGAATGACTGCACCTTACCACTAGGCTACACTGGTCTACCGAGGGATTTGGAAGACAAAATAACCTATAGTGTACCTTGTGAATGGATTGTCTATACACCTTATTCCAAAATGGCGACAGCGGCGACAATCAGTAGAGTAAAACAAAAGCAAAACATCAAATATCAAGCTTATTTTTATGTAGGGTAAAGAAAAACACCGGCAAGACAAAATTAGCAACAGATTTCATACAAATAAACTTTAACATGAATTGTAGCCCTCGATGCCTCGCTTCCATACGGCTCTCTGCTGTCACTAGTGTCCACCATTTTGGAATTAGGTGTATTGTTGTGCAAATTACGTGTTTCAAAATGGTGATGTTTCAAAATGCAATTGCATTGTCAGCAGGTTTAAAAATATTTGGCCCAAACCTAAATAAATTTTTCTGATTTTAATTTCTAATCAGTTGTACTTTATCAACAATGTTACCAAACAAACACTTGAGTTAAGAGTCTGGTATTCCTAGAGTAACCACGCTTTCTTGAGCCAAATTCAAATTGTCTTTAGCTTCTCTGCCGTCCACAGGCACTTGTAGAAGGTCAGGAATATAAAACCCAAGAGTATTTCCATGCCAGTATTGACCATTCATGACTCTTAAAACTCCATTACATGCGGGCTTAGCCTCGAACCCAGGAGCTATTTGTTTTGTTATTCTAATTTCTGCTTTTGTTTTCTATCGCTGAAGTGAGGCTAAGCCCGCATGTACTGGAGTTTTAAGAGTCGTGAATATGATTATATCGGTGAAGTGACAGCACGAGTTCCCGAGAATAACAAGTACAACCAAGACCTACTATAGAAGATTATCTGAGTTTTAAGAAGTGTTTCTTTAGAAATTTATCAACATTTAGAGCGCATATTTTCTACTTTTCGAAGGTCATCTCATTGCTATGGCTATGCCACACGCGGCTTTCTGAAGGGAGAGATCCGAGTTCGATTCCCAGTCACTTCACAATTGCTTCGACTTCAAATACCCTTAAAACGGAGCACTCATGGAAGAGGGGGTAAAGAGCGCACCGCCGGCTTCCTGAGCAACCAGCTTAATTATATTCTAGCTCCTGAATTCAAGAAATTACCGACTCTCAATACAGTGCTCAATCTAGTACCTTTGTTGACCTTGGATACTCGGTCTGTACAATTAAGAACTCGTTTCGTTTCAGAGATTATTGAACTAGCAATAAACACTTGAAGTAGAAATGACGTGGTTACCATACTGTTGTTGTTGGGGTTTCCTGTGTAGTATTCAAGTTTTCTTTTTCAAGGCTGCATCTGCATTTTTCCAAATAAACTTAAGGTGGCTCGATCGAGTTTTCCAGTAGAGCTACCAGTCGTCTTTGAGTGAAAACTGTTTGTTCATGAGCAGTCTGATAGTAAATTGAATATTACACCCTTATCAGACAAACTAGATCAAAGTTTGTGATGACGTATGTTATATGGAGATTGGCGCTATTATGGCGACGCCTTAAAAGAATTCTCCTTTTTACTTATTCTCGATTTTAATGAGTTCTAGGCTTATTGTTGAAAAATGCTCTTAGTGATCTTGTAGTTAACATCATTGCCTTTAGCTCTAACGAATTAAATCAATTTCTGAGAGAGCGTTTTCAAGATATCATCGATGAAAGATTTTAACTGCAAAAATCAAGCGTAAACAAAACAACTTTTTGAATCTCTTACAATTAAAAAGAAAGTAGCACATCTAAGTTAATTTTTCATCTCAAATTGCTGTAAAGATATCAAATTTGGCTACTGAAAGAGACGAGAGAAATCACATTGATTGATATCGAGAAAAGTGAGCCGAACTCATGTATATGGACATGCTGATTTTGCTTCACTCTGTTGCCCAAATTTCGCTTATTGTTACATAAACTGCAATATTTAAAGATCTCTTCGATAAATATTGTTTAAAAATTAGTATGGTTTAGATTTGGTAAGACGTGATATAATGTAGCGCTTTCAGATTTACTGAATCATTTTAGGGACGGACCATTAGATTTTTGATGGGGGGGTTGGGCAATTTTTGTCGTGCAGGAATTTTTTTCGTCGTTAGTGACGATGTACGAATTTAATTTTCAATTTGCATGAATATTTTTGGGAGGGCTTTGGCTTTGCACGAATTTTTTTTCTTCCTTTAAAGCTGTGCTCCTATTTTTGTTTGGTTATTGCCCAACCCCCCCCCCCCCCCCCCCCCCCCCATCAAAATTCTAATAGTCGGTCCCTTAAGGCTGTCAAATATATCAGCCTCAAATTAGTATATTTTTCAGCCGGATACAGTGGTCGACAACTCATTGATGCATGATGCAGCTCTTTTGTTTTAGTTTGTCATGTTTTCATGCATTCCAACACTTGATGCAAATCACGGAACGCTTCATTACCTTCCGAGCACTCTTTCGAAATATGGTAATTGCTAATACTTAATTTACTTAGTTTTCACTCAAAGACGACTTGTAGCTCTACTGGAAAACTCGATTGAGCCACCTTAAAAACGCATTTGTTTTTCTCAGCTGTCTAGGTTGCTATAGACACTGAGAGGACAAAAGACAAAAATATCGCCGTCTAGAACGGAAAGGCTACCCGTATCCAATGCGATAGCTTTACAAATTAATCTGAACTAGTGTGGGCGTTCACTAATAAAGGAAAGGAAAAGAAAGGAAAGGAAAAGAAAGGAAAGGAAAGGAAAGGAAAGGAAAGGAAAGGAAAGGAAAGGAAAGGAAGAAAGGAAAGGAAAGGAAAGGAAAGGAAAGGAAAGGAAAGGAAAGGAAAGGAAAGGAAAGGAAAGGAAAGGAAAGGAAAGGAAAGGAAAGGAAAGGAGAGAAAAGCGACAATCGATAACTCGTGACAGTAATTTGAGTAACTGATAAACTTGAGGTCGACGGTGCGTTCATTTTACTCCCCTCTCTCCATCAGTGCTCCGTTTTAAGGATATTTAAAGCTGTACTTATTAGGGAGCATTCATTTTTTAGGAGAGGGGTTGGGCCGGAGGAATTGCAGGAATCAAATCAAAAAAATGCAAGCCCCCACGGTAAGGAATTGAACTATATCAATGACCCAACCCACTTCCAAATATGAAAATAGGGTCCCTTGACCTGGTTTAACTTTCAGAAAAACATGACCCACCCCCTTTCATAGAGTAAATTTATTTTGGCCCACCTCTCAATTCCTCCGGCCCACCCCCCCCCCCTCCCCCCCCCCCCCTCCTCCTAAAAAATGAATGCTCCCTTATACTGAACAGTTATAATTATAACTATAGAAATGAGTTCTGATCCTGATGTCTTCGAAGGAGATATGATTTTGACTCCTGGTCAGAAGGTAGCAGCAATGCATGGCGGTGATGTTGATGCAGGTATTGGACGAGGAGCCATCAGAAGAAATCTATGGCCTGGTGGTGTAGTGGTGTATGAAATGGACAAGATGTTAGGTAAGAGGGATTACTACTCCATTGATGTTCAGTTAAGAGTTATGAATTGGGGAAACCCAACAAACGACAGGGGAGGTGTCGGGAGAAATAAGACGGCACCAGATAAAAATATTGAGATGAGAGTTTACTATATAGCCAATAATTGATGCACTAAATATGCCAAATCTTTGTTTTCTTCAGCTCGAGAACCAGTGGCCATGAAGGCCATAGAGGGAGCATTTTACTTATGGACGTCAAATACATGCATTACATTTAAGAAAAGAACGAATGAAAAGGCGTATGTTTTCTTCACGAGAAGAGGAGGGTAAGAAAACAATCCGATTACAACACCATTACAATACAAACAAACAAACAAACAAACAAAACATACCGCAGTTCATTTGCACGCTCAGTGCCGTGACGTCACACTGTGGGCTATAACTTTACCATTAATGTACTTTAAAAAGTCAGATAAGTTTTTAATTATTGTATAATCTACTAGATGTACTTCTTGGATTGGTCGAAATGGTGGCAAGCAATTCCTCACTCTTTCTAAAAGCTGTTGGCATGTTGGTACCGTCGCCCATGAAATCGGTACGTATGTACAAGCAATTGTGTCAAAAACAAAACAAGCCAAGATTTTTTCTTTTGGTCATGAATAAAGGTGAACTGAGATATTCCATTGCTGCGCAACGTCGTTGCTATGCATAATGGCGTTTCGCTGGCGTGCGAAATTTTATCATCATCTCCGCGTGGTGTTACGCACAACGGTAATTCAATCAATCAATCAATCAATTAAGTTTATTTATCCACGGTAGACGACTCAGATGTACTGATTTTCAGGCGTGCCGTGCCTAAAAAAATTACAATAATAATAATAATAATAATAATAGTAATTGACGTACGAACAGCGACAAACCACAGAACAAGATGGCGGAGGAAGATAAGTTTGTACGTAAACAAGAAAAGCGGCCCTCCTCAACTTTTTTCAATCGAGTTCTGAAAATTGCTTGAGTGTGTTGCACTACGGCCCTGGGTCTTATAAGGACGCACGCGCATTGAGTAGTACATACTATTCATTGAACTTCTCTCCAAGTTCTGGTTTCTTTAACGTAGGTCATGCTCTTGGCTTCTACCATGAACAGTCTCGTCCAGACCGTGATAACTACGTCACTATCATGTGGGATAACATCAATGAATGTGAGTGTGTATAAAACAGTTTTGAATGTATATGACACACAGCATAGCACACAGTATACTACATCACTGCATCACCAGGACACCTCCATTTTACCTCTTCACCCATATCATAATATACTTGTCTAGCCACTTGGCTTCTCTTTTCCACTTATAAACGCATCGTCGTGCTCAATAGAGTGTAGTGTGGCTGTTTTTTTTACGGTGTACGCACGTTACGATGAACAAAGCCCTCAGACGATTCATTATGTTACTAGTCGCACTGTATAAAAACGTTGGGCTACTTATTATATCCAAATGCTTTAGATACGAAATTCAACTTCAACAAGTATAATCGATCGATTATTGATTCCTTGGGTACTAAATACGACTATGAATCCATTATGCATTATGGCACAAGAGCTTTTTCCAAGAATGGACAACCAACAATCTTACCTAAGAGAGCTGGGGTAAGTACTGATTGGATCAAAACAAACAAACGAACAAAAGAACGAATGAACAAACTAACTACAGTAGCTATCTAGCCAGCCAACCAACCAACCAACCAACAATCAAACAAACAAGTAAACAAGCAAGGCTTTCTGCGTCTCTTAGAAAAAAAGATAAGTTGACTGTCCGCAAAGAATTATATACTTCAAGCCAAAAAAAGGGTTTTTTAATCTTATGCATCGGTTGTTCAAATATTTGTTGTGATACGATGAGATGTGTCAACAACTGCGTAAACGAAAATCTACTCACTCTAATCAAACAGACAAACAAACAAACAAAAAAATACAAACAAACAGCAACAAACAAACATACAAGAACACAAACAAACTACTGATGCTACGAGCTGCAACTGATTCTGTTTATAGAGATTACTTCATAGAAAGTGCCGCGTACAGGTTTATACTCACGAGTTGTTTGTGTCAAAACACGAACGAGCGAGGAACGAGCGAGTGAGTGTTTTACACAAACAACGAGTGAGTATAAACCTGTACAAGGCACTTTCTATGAAGTAATATGTTTATTATATGTATCATGAGAATTTCATTGAAGAAAGCAATAAAAGAAAACTTAGAAAGGCTTCAAAACTCATTTAAAAACAAGTAAACAAACAGAAATAACTCAGTATTAAGCTTAAAATTCGCTTGGTAATTAGAATTAAGGACGAAAAGCCAAATTTAAAATAACTTTCTATGAAGTTATCTCTTTATTATATGTGCTATGAGAATTTGTACAAAAAGCAATATAAATACAAAAAGTATACTTTCCAGACTGCAAGGCTAATTTCAAATCAATCGATGACCGACTTCAAAGTCAAATGAAAGTCGGTTCGTACTTAAAAAAATACGTACAAAAAGCCTAACAATAAAAATTACTAATTCTGCAGTTTTTTCGCTCAAACAGTTTTTAAACTGAAAGTCATTCGCTATCAGATTCAATGAAAAAGTGACGGCGAGGTTTCTTCGGAGACTTCAGAATTGACAAAGTTGGACTTCGATTCAAGGCGTTCATGGAGATATTGAATGTTCCTCCTTGAATTGTGGCTGCTTGAAATAAAGCTAAGGGTTGCTGTAATCTTTCATTTTGTACTGTATTGCTTGTATTCATTGTCAAAGCATTTGAAACACTTGTTTGAGAGCTGGAAGATGGTCCTTGGTAGCTTAAAATATCGGAGATATTTCTCTGTTGTTGTTCTGACAGGCTGCTGTAGTTATTCAGACTTTGAATATTCTTGTGACCGGAGATTTGCATGATATGTGTAGGAGGTACACCTTCGTTATTAAGTCTCTGAATCATCCTTTTCCTGCCGCTGTGGTTGGTGAGATTTTCAGCATTCAATCCAGCTTTCATTGCCATTGTTTTCATTAGCGAGTTAAGTTTATTGACTCCCATTGGAGCCGACTTGAACCAAGGTTTTGTGGATTCAGCGTTTTTGGTATGATTAATGGATAAATAAAATGGACTGTCGGGTTTTCTCATATCCTCTGGTCTCTTAGAAGCATAGAGCTGATAGGCCTGAAGAGGATTTCTTTCACTGCCTTGAACTGCAAACATTTTTGGTTTGACTTTCCGTGAATCTTTCGGATCGGCGCCTGTCCTCGTCTTCGTTTGCCTCTCGTTGTACTCCAAATACAAGCTGCCATTTGCTGAGGTTTTTTCAACAATATCCCCCCATCGCATGTCTCTATGTTCTTGGCAGCCCCTTAGCCCAAAGAACTGAGTATTGTTTAACCAGAGGGTGTTAATTAACGACTCTGAAGTTGAGCAGCCGAGTAACCCTTGGCCGTAAAGAATGTCCACCTCTTCGTCAGTCAGAGTACGAGCGGCGTTGGGTTTGTTTCCCTTCCCTGCTTTCTTGAGCTCTTTTTGCTTTGCAACGAGAACTTCTTTCGTTTTCTTGAATTCTTTGCCTTCGATGATAGTTGAGGAGTAGTCGTGTTTTCGAAGGTATCGGTCAAAACTTGAAATGAAAGCCCTCAGTGATGAGGGCTCATACTGTTCTCCGTCTTTCTTTCTTACTTGAAGGAGAAAGTTAGCGATGTAGTTGTCAAGTTCTTTTGGCTCAATCTCTTCTATATTCTTTCGTTCGTTATTTGAACTCAAAAACTTTTCCAACAATGAAATATCTCTTTGCGTTTTGCTGAGAGTGTTTTTGTTTTGTTGACGATTTATGAATTCTTCTACAGAAGAATCAACAGAAACAAATCTTGAAGATGCTTCCGCCATTTTTCAGACTAGTTTTCGGAAGCCATTTAAGTGCTAAACATCAACTAAAATCTGCCTCTCATTGGCTGATTAGCTCTTTGAGATATTTTGATTGGTTATATTTTTCACATGTGAAAAGTGCTATACGCGACGCTGATTGGACATATCGCTGTTTTTCACATGTGAAAATATAGCGTATAGATTTCTACACACTGGCTTTATTCAATGAAATTCTCATGATACATATAATAAAATATCTTATGGAAACACTTATATTAAACTCTGAAGATTCTTGAACAATTTAAGACGCGATCGACCATTGCTATATAAACAAGTATTAATACTTTGTTGCATAGGTACATATTGGTCAACGAAACAGAATAAGTCCCACTGACGCTAAACAGATGAACCTGCTTTACAAAGATCACTGTTCTGGTATAAGTGGAGGTATGCATGGCTATTTCTGTGACCAACCGTGACCGACACTAGTGAAAAACGTCTGCGCATGCGTGCATATTACGATGTTTTCTTAAGAAATGTTTGAGTTTTAGCCTGAAATGAAATGCTCGTGTTCTCGGTGTATACATAAAATTTCTCTTGTATACTTTTGTGAGACAAAGATATTGTATTTATGAAGACATTATGTTAATACTGGCCCTAAGTTTCAAGAATTGATCTTAAGTTTTGACATTTTGTGAAAACCGTTGTTGAAGGCAAGCGTAAAATCGAAATTTGCATAAGTTACAAAAGCACGAAGACGTGACTACGAGCATGCGCAGACGTTTTTCACTAGTGTCACCGTGACCATCACAATTCACGCAGATCTAGACTCACTATTGATAGGGGGTGCTGTACCCAAAATAGTCGGTCCACGTGCCCGCGTCAAGGTGCCGCGCCATAGAGCGGTTACGTTGTCTTGTAAATCGGTTTCAAAAAATCAGTTACGTTCGGTGTCAACGATAGTAAAAGCATCGCACAGTAATCATCGAAGTTTTGATTATATCGTCGTGAATTGAGATATGACTATGATATGAGTGATTACCGCAATAAAACCTTGAAATAAAAATTGAATGTTAGTTTGTAATAGTTTAATAGACACAAAAGAAAACAATGGAAATAGTGCCTATTAGTCACTACATGACTATTTCACAGGTTTATTGCAATCACTTTACGAGTATTTGACACAAGATAGAGAAGTTACGCCATTATTATCACATTATTCCTATTCCTCACACACTCACACACTATATATATGGGTCCGATTGCTCGACCACAAGATAGGGCTCAACCTCGTTCCCAGGCCCTTTGGCCAAGTTCCTCGTTTTCCGCTTTCCATCTTCGAGCAACCGCACTCTGATGTTTTGTTTTTTTTAATTGATGTTGACAGGTACATGTGCTGATATTGACCATCGTTGTACTGATTGGACAAACTATTGTTCATTAACTTTTGTTAAAGAGAAATGTAAGAAGACTTGCGATCTTTGCTAAACCCATTTCCTTGTGGGGAATACAAATGATAAATAAAACAAAAACAAAAAAATATACCTAATTATGGTGTGTTAGTTACTTTTAGCATGTAGTTAACCAACAATCTTGGACATAAATGGTTGAGACGGTGCCGAGTTTTACAGAGATCACGTGATGAAAGACGTGATGAATGATGAAAAGAATATGTTGATCAAGCTACTGAATTAGGAATATTAATTACAGCAGAAATTAAAAAGGGAGTATCATTTTATCTCGAAAAAATAAAACATAATTGAAATTATTTTTGTTTCTGAGCGTTGTTTATGATGAAAGCTAGTTTGACGTATTTCGTACTTTCTTGAGGGAAAAATTAGCAATTCGTCATCACGTACACGTTTTAACGAGCTTTCCTGTAAGCTCCTTAGTGTTACGTGCATAAATAAAGTATTATTATTATGATTTTTGTATCCACCATTCGTATAACGTTGGCCAGGATCGAATCAAAAGAAAGTTATTCATTTTAACCCAGGATTAGACTTAATTGCCCTTCGTATAACCCTTGCCAGGTCTGCGATTGTCATAGTCTTGTGATGTAGGCCCAAAGGATCATGGGATAGACGGCAATGAGTTAAGATAGATATAGCATCACGATTGAAAGATGAATTCAGCTTGTACAGCTGATTTTTGCTGGACTTTATGAAAGTCTCTTTTAATTACTGATCTTTTTCATTTCCTCTCGGGTCTCTCGGCATATTATAATCCCCGACCTATCTCTCTTTTAATGCTTCATGAAATATGCTGGAAATATATATTGTTAAACTGTTTGCTATCATTTTAGATTGTATACTATCTCGTATTGTTTACTAGATTACCTTTCTTTATCATGAAACTAAATTACAGTTGGCAACCGTGAACACTGTTAAATTTTATATTTTACAACACTTGATCTCGCGATCTGATTGGTTGATTAGAGTGTGTCAATAAGAGGACAGACAACTCAAAACCATCTTCAATTTGTTAATATTACTTTAGCTAGTGTGAGAACGTTTCGTCCGTAAAATATATATTTTTGATATCCAAGCTTTCGGCCGGGCCCATCATCAGGGATTGAATGGATTTACAAAACTTTCAGTTAGTATAGCGAATGAAAACATACGCGTGCGCTATCAACTCAATTATCACTAGAACGATCATCATTTTAGATGCAAATGATAAAATGATATGCTAATAACAAAATACGATGTTAATGAGGTAAACGCACGAAACCGCACGCATGGCACGTAACATGTTGACAAGATGGCTCTGAAATTTATAGTTACTGAGTTCACATTATTTATGACGCCTTTTCAAATGAGTTTTAAGTTTATGTTGTTCATTGATGTGATTCATCATGCTCATCTAAATAATCGAAGCTTGCGGTTTCGTGCGTTTACATCATTTTACTCATTTGCATCTAAAAGTGAGTTATGTGAAATCGTTCTAATATTATGCGCGTGCTTAGATTACATGATAAATTCTACTTGTTCATTAGAGGAATATGATTAGCTAGAAAAATTCTGTCAGAGTCTCTATTAAACAATGCGTGATTATTTCAGGCGATAAACCATGCCTCTAACGATTTTGTCAAGATCCAGGACGCTTCGTTAGCAAGGATTTTGATGTTATTGGTAAATTTATTTAAAAATACAATATGAACATTAACATTTTGGTTTGATAGTAAATATACACCTTACTTGAGAATACACGAGAACAAGCATGTTGAAATGTGTCGAGCAGTTAATTTAGTATGTCACGTAAAATTTGAATCAAATCAAATATTTGTTTTACCTAGTAGATAAGATGATATTCTGATATTGTTAGTATACAATACCGTTTAACTGTTCTTAGTGCAAACTTACCCCTCTCACATCTATGACCTGTATCCTGAGTGTTGATGTGAGAAGATAGTTTCCTGAGGTGTTCAGACATTGGTCCATTATTTTTGTCTTTAATTTTTAACAAAATTTGCTCCACCTTAGAATGAAAAAAACTTATAATAAAATGTTTTTTCAGCTTCATGGCTCAACACAGTCGTCAAACGTTAAACTTTATTGGTGTTTTTTTAAGCTGCAAAGCGTTTTCTTTGTTTCGTAAAACCGCACGTCTAGTACTAGTCATTTTATCATAAATACAGGTGAAGCTATTGAAACAGATTCATGAAATGTTTATATTTGGTCGAAGAAGTTTTATTGCATTTCCATTGCATGACAAATCAGCTTCCAGGTGACTAGAGAATCATATTTTGTTGATTGCGCACCTTTTGTGCAACGCATCCCAACACCGCCCATTTTATCACGAAGTGCCAGTAAAGTCATTGAAACACATTTATTAAAAGTTAATATTTAGTTTAGGTGATTGTATTTTATTTGATATATATGGTATAACAGCTTCCAGGTGAATAGAGATTAATGGGTATATAAATAATATTGTCGTGCTTAGCCATACAACACAACATGAAGTGGATACTGGTTTGTACACTATTTGTGGCTGCTGCGGCAACCATTCCTGAAGGTGAGTTCTTTTGACTTGCTTTCTTTGTACTTGCTTTATAACTGTCTTTGCATGTTATGTATCTTTTTCTTTCTTTGTTTGTTTGCTGGGGATAACCTTACTGAATCATTACGAGTCTGATGGCTGTTAGCTGCCTTCTCACTTCGCCGCCTTGCTATGAATTTACTATGCTTGTCCCTTATCCGGCTTTATTTCATGTACTACTAGCTAAGTGGCGTAATTAAATAGATAAATAGCTTAATGTTAAAGGTAACTTATACTTTTACTTAATGTAGAAAGCAGTGATGACCCAGACTGTCTTCGAAGGTGACATGATTTTAACCCTAGAGCAAAAAATGGCAGCTATTAACGGTTGGGATGTAGATGCTCCACTTGGTACTAGAGGTTCCACTAAGAATAGACAATGGCCTGGAGGTGTATTGGTCTACCAAATCGATGGAGCTCTGGGTAAGAAATACGACCCTTTGAAAGCGGTCAAGTATAAAGCATTGAAAATGAGCAATAGGTAGGAAGAGGTCGAAGGGATTTAACACAAAAAAATAAACATTTTCAGTAGGAACTTGCATTAATTCATAAATAAAGTAATTTATTGTATTGATTTATGAAATAGAATATCAGACAAAGAAAGAATTCGTAAAATGATAAGATACTTACAAAAAAACATGAAAAGCGAAATGCATTAACGATAGTTTACGTTTATGAATGGAATGAATGAATGAATTATATTATTGCAGAACTAGTAAACTAGAAAAGGAAAAAAAATAAATACAATGGCATAAGCACTACAATAGGCCATATGTACTAACTGATCACGTAACCCTATCTCCCCTAAATCAAGGCACCATCAAAATGAACGCCAGAAATAGAAAGAGCACCTCGATATTAGTAAAAGTCCAAAGTTTCAGCTCCTAAGATGTAATACAGGAGAAATGACAGTAAATTTAAGGTGGGATATTTTCTTAAGATTCGTTTGGAAAAGAGCGTTGGATGGCAAGCTCGTGCCATCCTACGCGCGCTTTTCCGAACGCACCTTAAGAAAATATCTAATCTTAAATTTACTGTCATTTTGTCTCATATTCATCTTATAAACTGAAACTTTGCACTTTTACTAATATCGAGGTGCCCTTTCATTTTTTGGAGTTCATTTTGATGGTGCTGCGCTTGATTTAGGGGAGATGGGGTCACGTGACCTGTTAGTGCATATGGCCTATTCAGTTTAAAGAGGGCCGACTGGTCCTCTCTCATCAGGTGCGATAAAGTACTGACTATTAATCAAACAATTCAATTGATCTGTTCCTTTAAGCTCGTGATAGCAGAGCAATGAACGCCATCAATGGCGCATTCAGAGAATGGACGTCCAAAACGTGTATCAGATTCAGGAAGCGTAACAATAATGAACAGGCTTATGCTTACTTCAAGATAGGATCAGGGTCAGTATACTGAGTACAACTTGTATATTTAATTGTGCATTTCATCCGCAATACGGTCCACTAGCTATATCAAACGCCTCTGTTATTGAATAATTTATTTGTATAGTTCATTAATTTGTTTTTCATATACAGCTGTTCATCATACGTTGGACGTACTGGTAGCCGTCAAGATATAAACCTTGCAAGCGGCTGCTGGCACATGGGAATCGTGGCCCATGAGATTGGTAAGTCAACAGATTCACAAGCCAAAAGATTTTGAACATTTTTACAAACCATGCATCAAGTCGTACAAAGGAAACCAAACTACGGGACACCACGTCACAGGTTTTTATAACAGCGCCTGAGCGGATCCTCAGTCTTCTAGTTAGGCTAAACGTCTAATCTGAAAAGTTAGGATTCTAGTTTGAAGTCATTATATCAAATACAAAATCTCGTCCATAAGACCTGCACGATTACTAGTTTTCTATGCTGCACAGTTAAGATATTATTTTTCATGTACAGGTCATGCTCTTGGCTTCTACCATGAACAGTCTCGTCCAGACCGTGATAACTACGTGACTATCATGTGGGACAACATCATTGAACGTAAGGATAGCATTGTGTTATAATACTGTGTATATAACAAGGGTTTCTTGTAGGCGCCTTTTTATCGAAGTCAAAAAACATTAAATCATATACGTACACTGTGTGATTTTACTTTCTATGCAGGAAATAAGTTTAACTTCAACAAATACAATCGAGGAACCATTGATTCACTGGGCACCCAATACGACTATGGATCAGTTATGCACTACACTTCACGAGCCTTCAGCAAGAATGGCAGACCAACCATTGTAGCCAAAAAGTCTGGAGTGAGTCGATTTTTGTGTTTTTGTTTGTTTGTATTGACTGTCATATTGCATATCAAATCGACCTTATATCATATAATCAGGTCTGTTTTTATACGACAACTAAGTTACTTTTGGACAAAGTCATATGTTTTTTTACTAACTACCGTTGCCTATGACAACAGGTTACCTTGGGACAAAGACGAGGACTGAGTGCAATTGATGCTAAACAGATGAACTTGTTGTACAAGAACCAGTGCAGTGGTGGTGGTGGTGGAGGAGGAGGGGGCGGAGGAGGAGGTGGAGGATGTAAGTTATCACCTTTTCTTTCCTGGAATATAGACACCTCAGCATTAAACATTTAGTTGTAAAACCACATCTCAGAACCTGTACGTCTTAGAGCGTCGACGCAATGCTAACTTGAAAAATAAATGAATAAAAATTTTCAATAATTCTCTTAACACACAGCCTGTTGATCCAATTAAAAAATATTTCTATCAGGAGTTCCAGGAAAGCAACAAATAAAGGTTATTTATTTCTTCTCATATTTATTGATGTATTTCATCTTGTTCTCTTTCAGCCTGTGTTGATAAAGACAGACGCTGTAGAGGATGGACGAGATACTGTCGCTCCAACAGATATGTGAAAAGCAACTGCAAGAAAGACTTGTAGACTCTGCTAAACACTTGGTCGTGTAATTCGACCAGTTAGTCAATAAAAATAGTGAAATACTAAACTTAATACTACGATCTTTTATCTAGAGTTATGCAAGATTTAGGTAAAAATCGCTATACGTATACGCCAAAAAGGCCAGTGAATGTTTTTGATAAATCTTCTGCAAGCGAGTATGTTATTCTGGACGTTTGGCATATTCCATTCCCTCAAGTTTACTTTATTAAAGTCACATCCTCTGACCAGACTCATACCCACTAGCATGTTCGAGATAATGCGCCATTATGAATGACTAGGCAAAAACAAAGAAACATATTCAATATTACCCTTAGTAGCCAACTAGCCACATATCATAACGCTTTTATTTAGGCCTTTTTCAAATGATTGAAAATGGTCAAATTGATAGGTCAAATGGTTGCTTTCTTTCTAGTTAAGCAGAAACACATAAGGGAGTTGAATCAACTCCATTATGTGTTTCTGATTTTCCAGCGTACGTCCTAATTCATATTTGCTTTCAAATTCATTTTCCTAACTATACTTTTACCACAATCTGCCACATTCTGCACTCTTCTAGGCCTGTTTGAGAGAAATGGTTACAAAAAGAGCATACAAATCGAGTCCAAGAGTACACTCTGAATCACATAGCTTTGCTTTCATGATCGATCTACAATCTTTGACAAAACTGTTGGCACGATGGTCATTTTTGAACAGTGCGCTATTAATTCCCAAGTAGGTTACGGTGCTTCCCCCTGCGCTGATTCAATGTTGAGAGGGCTTCCAGGGCACGTACCAGCTCACATTGTTCCACCCAGAAGATCACCAGTGACACCCTAGCTGGACACCGCAACATTAATGGGGGAGGGGGGATGGAAAAAATATGAAAATGCTTTGAGCTCATCCTATCCTTTGTATAAAGATAGTTTCTTGTGGTACAAGTTAATTTTCGTACTTGCCAACTGACTTTCGCAACTGCCAAAACTGGTTAGTGGATCGGATTCACTTGTTTCAGCATGACTACAACAACAATTAACCCCCTTGAACGACTGTAAGGGCTATAAAAAGACAGGTTGTACCGAGGAAGTGAAAAATGAAATACAAATTTGCCAGCGATATGCAATATATTTTGCTTCGGTAATACTGCATCCCTAATTCCATATTTCATTCCCACACTTTCTAGTACACGTTTTGAAGCTATCATGAATATCAAAGAAACGCGCTATATGCAAATAAAGCTCAAGTCTAGTCTCCTCATTTCTAATATTTTCAGCAAAATTGAATCGCTTCAAAACCAGAAAAAGCATATACAAAAAGTTGAAAAGACAATATTTACTACATAACAAGGCGAAAAAACAAATTTATTCCATGCACGATTCGAACCCGAACCCTTACATTTGCTTCGCATTGCTTTGTACGCTGATCAGTTACGCACTGCTCTAAATGATTGCCTGGGGTGTCTGTGAATACATAAGAGCTTTCGATTACTAGACGAGATGGGGCAGAGCTCGAGATACAACCAACACGCGAAATGAGTGTCGTATTTCCCCGTGAAAAACGACAAGCACCTGTAGATGTCCACAAATGTCTACGCATGCGCGAGATTTCACGGGCTACAGAGTGTCATAGGAATCCCAAAGCCATATTTTTAGAACATTGCTTTCTTAAGATTCTCTCGCATATCATATCTTGGGGCTTAATTTTGAGCGCGTATGCAAGTAGTAAAGAATTGAGAGAGAAAACAGGCGACAGAATATACAACAAAAATCCTTAAACTGTTTTTTATCGTTGTTTTTATTGTTTTTGTTTTTTTGTTTTTGGGCGGGGGGGGGGGGGATAAATTCGCCGGCATAGTTTTGTTTGTATGTTGCACCCCCGAAAACATTTCTTTGGGCACGCATGCGTAGTGCATTTTACTACGTTGTCATTTCTTTTTAATATATTAAGTTTAATTAATTTTCGTAATTTTTACAAATATTACCAATACATCGTTGTCATGTTTGGTAGTTATTAAGATGAAAAAAATCCTCAATCAGTATGTTTTTCACTGTTTATTGAAGTATCACACAATTCATAACATCGAGTCTACAAACAGGAATGCTTTAACAGAGATTACAAGTCTTCTTGCAGTTAGTTTTGACGTAATTGTTGGAGCTGCAGTACTTTGTCCATCCTGGACAGCGCTTGTCAGTATCAGCACAAGAGGCTAAATAGATAAAAACAAACTTTTAGTCCTGAGGCTGTGTTACGCAAAGCTACCTAAAATGTGCTTAAAGAGTAGTTTTCTTGGGTTAGAGGTCAAAAAGGCCTATTTAGAATCATCACACGGCACGTTCACGACACGGTACGGTCACGGTATGGCACGGTCACGCTATGGCATTGACACTCATACGAAAACTGCACTAGTTGCAATTGCCTTACTTAAAAATGAAAATTAGTTACAAATCCATCTCATGTATGACAAAACGTTTGCATTCTAGGAACCAGGATGCAGATTCCTGGTTTAAGAGTCCCTTCTTGGATTTATTTAAACAAAGTTAAAAAAATAAAAGCTTACATCCTCCTCCTCCTCCTCCTCCTCCTCCTCCTCCTCCTCCTCCTCCACCACCACCACTGCACTTGTAAAGGAGGTTCATCTGTTTAGCATCAATTGCACTCAGTCCTCGTCTTTGTCCCAAGGTAACCTGTTGTCATAGGCAACGGTAGTTAGTACAAACTCTATGTAATTAAAACGTCAAATAAACTTCATAAAGTGCCTTTAACCCCTGATATAATTTGAAATTATGATAACCATTTCTCCATGAAGAGTAAAGCTTTATATTTTAATGTTTCTACACATAGATATCTCCTTTCTGAGGTTTAAGAATTTGAAATCTGAAAATACAAATGAAGTGATGTCTACCCAGAAATTATTCTTTCTCACTAGTTTTCCATTTGCAAAACATTTTCATTTGTTTGTAAAGCACAGTATGGCGAACGTTTTTGATACTTCACTCAAACACACTTGTTGCAAAATTAGAAATCAACAAACATTAGGCAAATTCCTGGGTTGACGCCACCACATTTGTATTTTCCGATTTCAATTGTTTATAACTCAAAAGTGGCATCCTTATCCAAGAATACTTAATCCTGCGCCCAACTTTTAAATTCATGAAGAAATTATTATCACAATTTCAAACAACGGGTTTGGGACAATTTAACTCTTTTGCGTCATGTCTAATCACTCTCACCGATATTTCTAAACCTATGGCAGCTTGCACTACTTAGTTATAAATTGAAGAATTAAGACGAAGGTTTGACAAAAGCTAGAAATCACCAGAACACTCAATGTGCTAAATAAAATACTACCAATGACCGCAGTGTATCTTGGGAAGAGACAGCTCAATACCACCGAATATACGACAGCCTCCCTGCTTTCTGATTGGCTGTATTTTTTATGGTGTGGGATAAAATTTCTATCAGGTATCTGGTTGCAATATACTCACTCCAGACTGTTTGGCTACAATGGTGGGTTTGCCGTTCTTGCTAAAAGCTCTTGAACGATAATGCATGATTGATCCATAGTCATATTTGGTGCCCAGTGAATCAATAGTGTTCCTGTTGTATTTGTTGAAGTTGAACTTATTTCCTGCAGAAGAAGGCAAAACCTTAGTAAAAACGCTTAGCTATAGCACAAGTATAACACCAGCAGATCTTTAGTATCATAACGGCTTTCGTAAATTGTAAGAGAATGATAAATAGTTTTGGTATGACTAAAATAGCACGGTTACGTCACAACACGGTTAGAAACATCACGGCACTGACGCGTTCACGGCATGGTCCGTTTGACACTCTAATAAAAACGTTTTCATCTTTGCCGTACCGCAACTGAAAATGAACATGTTGCTCTACAGTCTCCGCGAAACTGTAACTACAATTTGCACACCCTTTAAACATTCAGCTGACAATATCGCCTTACACTATAGAATGTGTTCACGTTTTAGCGCGCTGCAGTCAGCGTACGGCGAATACTAAAATAAAACATTTATATCCTTACGTTCAATGATGTTGTCCCACATGATAGTCACGTAGTTATCACGGTCTGGACGAGACTGTTCATGGTAGAAGCCAAGAGCGTGACCTGTGCGTGAAAAATAACATCTTAATGTGCAGCATAGAAAACTAATCGTGCAGGTCTTATAGGCCCTCTTATGGACGAGATTTCGTATTTGATATAATGGAAACAAACTAGATTCCTAACTTTTCAGCTATAAGCTTAGCATAACTAAGATACTCAAACTCCGCACGCACAATAAAACTTGTGATGTGGTCTCTCCCTCAAACGACTTCAGACGATCGTGCAAGTAGCAGATGCATGGTTCGTATAACTATTCAAAACCTTTTGGCTTGTAGAATGACTTACCAATCTCATGAACCACGATTCCCTTGTGCCAGCAGCCACTTGCAAGGTTTATGGGTTGACGTCTGCCACTGCGACCAACGTATGATGAGCAACTGTGGAAGATTAAAAAAAACAATGAACAATACTAATAAAATATGGTATGGTATGGTATGGTATGGTATGGTATGGTATGGTATGGTATGGTATGGTATGGTATGGTATGGTATGGTATGGTATGGTATGGCATGGCATGGCATGGCATGGCATGGTGTGTGGTGTGGTGTGGTGTGGCGTGGTGTGGCGTGGCGTGGCGTGGCGTGGCGTGGCGTGGCGTGGCGTGGCGTGGCGTGGCGTGGCGTGGCGTGGTGTGATATGGTATATGAACTGACCCTGATCCCTTCTGGAAGTAAGCATAAGCTCGTTCATTGGTTCTTTTCTTGAATGTGATACAAGTCTTGGAGGACCATTCTTGAAAGGCTTCGTTGATGGCCCCCATTGCCTTAGAAGAACTGGCTGCAGTAGAAAGATACATAATTCACCGTCATGCTAGCTAATATATCACAGTATAGAGACGTGTGCGCGCACGCGCTGCATATTCTTTAAGGTGACTGGCTACTATTGAAAAAAATAATGAAAAATCGTTTAAATCACAATTTTCTGGAGCGAAATTTAATGCTGATCACAAAAACAAAAACAAAAAGGGGTTTTCCGCGCTCTTTTTTGAGATAACCAGCATTGAATGGATGCCTATCTTCGAATTTTCGAGGCGAAAATCGCTCAACCGGAAGTGAATAGAAAAGAAATATACAATTCACGAAATAACAGTTCTACAACTACTTGCACAAATATTAGATTATGTCGTATTCTTTGTAATGGTATGGATAATTTTGATGTGACAGCGAAAAAATGCTTCCCTTTTACACATTTTGTTCGTCAGGTCTCAACAAAAATTATCGTAAGTTCGAACAAATTTCCCTACAAAAATCCATTTTTTCATAAGCTAGATTAATGAACGTTTTTTCAAAATTTGATATGACATAGATTTTTACATGTGTTTTCAATTAAGCGAATAAAAATTATATGATCCCGTGCAAAATTAGCTTGTTTCATGACCATGAAGTTGCTAAAAAGGCTAAAAAATGCCTTCCGGAAAAGCCGCTATCTTGAAAATAAATGACGTGACAGCGCGAGCTCTATTCAAATTTTGTTGACAAAAACAAGCGCGCGCTCACTGTTTTTTCCTAAAAAGAAAACATTTTTGCTTATTTTTCTAATCATTTTGCTTGTTAAAATCAATGAGAACTATTTTGAAACAAAATTTTGTCAACAAACTTTAGCTTCCTAGCGTTAGTGGCCATTCGCTAGAATCTCCGCGCGCTATGACGTCCTGCGCGCGAATGTGCGCAGAAGGCTTAAATTTCTATGGTAGCCAGTCACCTTAAAAGACATTTTCAAGCCCTATTAAAAGCTTTATGATTTGTGGGATTCATTTGTCTTTGGTTGTGGTAGTTGGTGTAAATAGTTATTTACTTTCTCCTTTTGGTGGGAATATTAACAGATAACGGTGGTGGTTTTGTGTTCTGGAGTTGGTTGCAAGTACATGAAGCATGAGCTTTGCATTTTTGTAGTGTAGTACTATGATTCTTGAATAAGCTTTTGAAGTCTTGAGAAGTTGTGGGTTTGTAGGGTGGTGTTGGAAGTTCAGCCTGTATTCTTGTTTATGGTATTTGTACCGTAGTGGGACATATCTTGTATTTTAATTAAATATGTAAAAAACCCTCAGAAATATGAGATACCATAGTTAGAGATGGCATCTTGATCAGTATCAATGCGCTTGTTACAATGTACGATTAAGAAACTAATCATGGAAAACTAGTTTTAAAGTACATTTGGCTATAGGGTCACCTTGACTTGACCTACAGACTTACCAAGACCCCTGTCGATTTCATAGACAAATACACCTCCAGGCCAAAGTCTGTTCTTGATGGATCCTCTACCGAGAGGCGCGTCTACATCTCCTCCAAACATCGCTGCCATCTTTTGCATTGGTGTCAGAATCATGTCACCCTCAAAGGCATCAGGGTCTTCACTGGATTCTGGAATAAATACAGAAGAAAACGTCTTACCCAAAGAAAGTGAGAGATGGAAAGAATTGCTTGATCTTCACGCTTATGAAGCGGTTCTATTTAACACATGCTTAGGTACAAAGTAAAAGAGATTGAACTTCAATTGCAAGGGAGACAGAAGGGGAAATATGGAAACAGACAGACACACGTACCTTCTGGGTTTGCGGCAGCAGCAGCCACAAACAGGGCACAAGCCAGTATCCACTTCATGTTGAATTGTGTGGTTAGAATGATGACTAATTAAGTTAGCAGAATATGTCTTTTTATACCCAACTCTCCCGGGCTCACCTGTAAGCTGATATAAGTATACAACGATTCTTGGATATCCAAAAACTAATATTAACTTTGCCTGGTCCAATACTCAATATCGATAGTTTGCGGTAGAGATATTACATTTAACACCTAAGTGTTATGTTCAAAGTAAAGTCAATCAAATTTAAAATTAGGTAAACCGTCTTTGCTAGCAATAAATGACTGGACGTTTGGAAATATTCCCTTATCATTTATTTACGTGTTCCAATCATCAAATTCCTGTTTTCTAAATTAAAATGAGGCCAACTTCAGCCAATCCTCAGTTGCAACTGAAGACCTGATGATCTTTGACTGAGGTGTGTTAATACCTTTTGACGTTTGTTGTGACTTTAAAATACAGCAATTGCAATTACTCCCTCTTCCTCCTGTCATGAAACTTCATTGACAACAAGATCAAGTCAATCCTACCCCTCATGTATAACTATAGCTGTCGGTGAGACAGGATTTTTATCATTTTATCCACCAATTAAACTTGTGAAACAACAGCCAGGAATTTTAGTCAGACTGAAGTCACAGATTTATTGTATTCCTGGTTTCTTGAACCTTTTTTTCTAAAAGCTATAAATTTTTCTTCATGCTGATTGAACACTGGCAACAAACTTTATGCAAAATGTTTGTTCGTTTGATACCAGAAAACAACCTGTGTTTGTTGTTTGTAAGGCTGCTAAAACATTAAACTATTCATTGATTCACTTCGCTTGTAGAAATGTGACAAACGTTTATGCTCATCAGGACATATGGCCCAAACACATGAGAATTATTTTGAATTGAACGGTCTTATTACTTATCATAAATAATGCTTGAATTGTATCTATGTCCGTTTTGTTTTGTTATATTTCATTTCTCTCAATTTGTTCCTTATATTTGAGTTCTTAATTTTGTGTATTAATTTTTCTTTTCTTTTTTTTTTTTTTTTTGGTATTCCTAAAGAGTAAAATTTGCCATCAAGTATACTCGAATGTGCATATATTCACCTTATTGCGGAATTACTTATAGTTAATAACACACCTACAAAAAATACTCGTTTCTAATTGGCTGACGAGCTGTGAATTTTTTCTTAATACCGTGCAATTAAGGTGTCTCGATCGAAATTCAGAGCGCGTCAAGGCGCTTCGTTAAAACTTGTCTAAAATCTTCAATTCTTCTCTGATTGCAATAAACCTTATGTTGACTGTACTTCATTTATTGAGGATCACGGACATGTTAAAAGTATTTGAAAATGGTACGCGAATTAGGCACAAAATGGCAAAAACTTAACACCACTATTTTCATAAAATTGCAATTTACGCAAAATTGAGCGCTAAGATTTTAACCGCATTCACAAAATCATGAAACACGAACCTAATCTAGCTGGTGAATCAATAGGAAAAAAATTGTAGGACAGGATTCTGAGATAATTACGATGTTTGAAATTGTGCCTCTTGAACTGACTCGGAGGTTTGGATTGTTCTTGCTTTAATAAGACTTGCCTTGACGCCGCCACAATGCGCAGAGAGAATGATCAATGTTTCTTCTAACTACCTGCCAAACAAAATTGTTTTTGGTTAGATAGAAGAAAAGCTGTAGTCGGGCGAGTGAGTGGAGGTTTATACTCCAAAATATCCACAAATTGCAAAATGCACGTTTTTCGAAATTACAAAAAATTTAACCGTGCAATTCGAGCGAAACATCTTGACAAATAAGTTCCATCCTTAATACAACTTCTTACCTTCATTTTGTGTTCTAAGCTTATTTCGTTTCTGCAAAATAATATTTTAAAGTAAGGCACTTTCACGTCGCTGCCGCTCGAATAGTTTTGTTGTACTATGCAAATTAGCCAGTCTCTAAGGAATTCACACGTTTGCAAGGGGGGTGCTATCATGCATGTTTTGTTGATTACACCGCGACTCAAGCTTTTATTTTCATTCATTCATGGAGTTTTTGACTGCAGAGATGCATAATAGAACCCCCCTTGCAAACGTGTGAATTCCTTAGAGACTGGCTAATTTGCATAGTGCAACAAAACTATTCGAGCGGCAGCGACGTGAAGGTGCCTTACTTTAAAATATTATTTTGCAGAAACGAAATAAGCTTAGAACACAAAATGAAGGTAAGAAGTTGTATCAAGGATGGAACTTATTTGTCAAGATGTTTCGCTCGAATTGTACGGTTAAATTTTTTGTAATTTCGAAAAACGTGCATTTTGCAATTTGTGGATATTTTGGAGTATAAACCTCCACTCACTCGCCCGACTACAGCTTTTCTTCTATCTAACCAAAAACAATTTTGTTTGGCAGGTAGTTAGAAGAAACATTGATCATTCTCTCTGCGCATTGTGGCGGCGTCAAGGCAAGTCTTATTAAAGCAAGAACAATCCAAACCTCCGAGTCAGTTCAAGAGGCACAATTTCAAACATCGTAATTATCTCAGAATCCTGTCCTACAATTTTTTTCCTATTGATTCACCAGCTAGATTAGGTTCGTGTTTCATGATTTTGTGAATGCGGTTAAAATCTTAGCGCTCAATTTTGCGTAAATTGCAATTTTATGAAAATAGTGGTGTTAAGTTTTTGCCATTTTGTGCCTAATTCGCGTACCATTTTCAAATACTTTTAACATGTCCGTGATCCTCAATAAATGAAGTACAGTCAACATAAGGTTTATTGCAATCAGAGAAGAATTGAAGATTTTAGACAAGTTTTAACGAAGCGCCTTGACGCGCTCTGAATTTCGATCGAGACACCTTAATTAATTGGCATTGCACACATCCAGGAACTTTTGGGAGCTAAATGAAAACCGGCAGGCAGAGAAACTTTCTCACTAGCCTAAAAAGAGGGGATTTAATCAAAGAAGCAAGTCGAAAAGCTCAAAAATCAAAAGAAGTACACATGTATGATCACATCTGATGCTTGTGGAGAATTCTTTGTATTGTTCGGGACGAAAGGACAAAAATAGATCGAGCTAACTGACGACCGGATCGTGAACTGACTGGTGGAAGTGAAGCTTTCCAAATTATGACTTCAACCTAAAGGAATCTTGTAGAAACGTTATTGAAAGGTAATAAAAAGTTATTATATGTATTTCCTGTTTATCTTATTTAGAAAGTTTTTTGTCTCTTTTCTTCTTTCTTTTTTCAAATATGCAATGCCGTTTTTGTCCTCACAAATGACTATTTGCTCGCTTACTGAAGAGTTTGTTTTTCCGTGACTTTGAAGTCGCTTCACATCGAAAACAAAATCGACCAAAAACAAAGGAATTTTTTTCACTTCTTTAGATTATTTCTTTTCGTTTTTTACTTGAATACTGATTAGCTATCTTTAAAGCTAGTTTAGGCTTGAAAGCCTATTTTTTCAATCATTGTCACTGTTTAATAGCTTCACCAGAGTATCAATGCGAAAGAGCGGTTCTTCGGAATATGTTAACTATTCGTCTAATGTATTTTTGTGATTAGAAACACGTATTTTTTTGTAGGTGTGTTATTGATAGGAAATTCCACCTTCGTTCTCGAAGAATTAATTAAATTTTATTTCTAAAGCTGCTAGTTCAAGTTGTGAAAAAATGTTTACAGTTCAGATGGATTCAATATTGAACAACAAGAACAACAAAAGGGGTCGAACAAAAGTAAACATTAAGTCAGCTGAAAATCTCCCGTGTCTCTAACGAGGATTGAACAGCCCGGATATTGCCTGTATGACGCCGTCTCAGTTCCATGACGCATGTAGCAGCTAAGTTTGAATCCAGCACACTTTACATGGAAGGCTGTTGACATTCTGGAAGGCCTCTCTCTCTCTCTCTCTCTCTCTCTCTCTCTCTCTCTCTCTCTCTCTCTCTCTCTCTCTCTTAAAATCTAAGGTGATGTTTTCTTTAAAAAAATAAAGAATGTCTACGAAAATAAAGGAAAACGTCTTCTCAGTATAGAGGAATTTGCAGATGAATGGCAGAAACAGCCACGTGTTTGCGGTTCAGTTTAAAACGTAAAATATATAAGAAGTTGTTTTATAAAGATGCCTGGCTGCAACCCAAGTATGTTTGTGGTTTTTTATACATGTACACCACAAATACCCGCCCATCAAAAACCTGACTGCAGAAACACGTACAGGATATTTTTATGGGTTTGGTAGTAAAGCACAGTTTTAATCAGGGGCGTATCTAGAGGGGGGTCCTAGGGTGCCCGTGACCCCCCTTTCTAAGTCAGGGGAACGATAGAAAATATAAGAATAAGAACATAGAAGGGAAGGTGTAGTTTTAAAAAGTGGAAATTGTGCCCGTGACCCCCCTTTGAAATATCCTAGATACGCCCCTATTAATTATAATCATTCAAGCTTGAGCGTCAGTGGTTTTGCGTTAGTTTTGTTATTCTTGATCTAATTTTGTAATTGTAAGCACTTGTGGCCTTCATGCTGCAGCTTTATGCTCACTGTACCACTCGTCGCGATTTTTATCAAAGAATTGAGCCTTATGAACTGTCGTAGAGAAATTATGGATACGATTTTCAGTCAAATATGATAGTTGGGATGATCAATCGATCACAAATTATCGACACAAAGGGCTTGTACATGTCCATATTGAATATCTGTCGTACTTAACTCTTGTACTGCATGTGTATGGGCGAGTTACTATTTTTATCTATTAAAAAGGTTGCTGAAATAGTCTTATGTGTAAGATATATTTTATGGATGTTATTTACCGATCATTTAACATGATATAAACAGGCTTAGTATTCGTTTGCTGACAATTTTTAATGTTGTCTTTTCATAGTACATTAATTAATATCAATTCCAACTTTATTTGCAATAGGAATTACGTACCTATGTGCCTAGTTGGCATAAACTGTCTAACTGCTCAGATATGAACCGTATTATAAACACGGGAGTAGAACTGAAAAAGTTAAGGAAATTTTAGTAATGTCTGCTTGGGGTTTTTATCCTTCTTACTCAAGAACAACTTTATCTACGTTAGTTCTCGTACTCTTTCCATAGCCACCTTCGATCACTTTAACCTGTACTCTGTGACTGTAAACAGTCTCAAGTTATACATGTGAGAAACATCTGAGGGTACATGAAACTCGCCACTAATCCAAAGCGTGGACACTTGATGTTGAATGCATGGATATACCGCGAATCGCTAAAAAGGATAACCAACTCATACATATTTGATAACTTTTTCACATCAATAATTCAATGACGATAAGTTTTAATTGACAGTGACAATGGCAGTTACACAAAACGAGTTAATTTTCTTTTGTGTGAGATAACTCCTCTCAACCACTCCTTGTAGACGACATTACGCTTTTTCATCAAATTCCAATAGAGCTGAACACCATGTTCAGAAACCTAGTACGAAAAAAACTTGTTTTGAAATAATGAAACAAACCAACAAACCAACAAAAAAAAGAAAGAAAGAAAGAAAGAAACTATCAAAGAAAGAAATTAGGAAGAATCGAATTGTCACTAGTATCACTCCGCTAGGAAAGGTCTGCAGTTAATGTAGGACAACCATAACATCCCCTATAAGCTTCACTATAACGTTATAGATTGATTGTTTGTAGGCTACATTTATTATGGAGCAAAACCACCCAAACCTTTCGGGTCTGCACGTTCATATATGTCTCAGTACTTTAAACCAGCACAGTTATAGTTTAAAAAGACGTGTTCGTTTATGAGGAAACCAACTGGCCAAAACCGCTATTGAAAGGAATAGTGTGTGGGAACGTTGTTTTTGATAAAAACCGAACAGCATTGACGCGCTATTTAAAGGACTTAATAGCTTGCTGCAAAGAGACTTAATTAAATGGAGCCTAAAGGACTGGGCCTTAATTAAAACTCTGATATAATACCACTACCACACAATGCATGCACGATTTAGTTTTCAAGGCAAAAAATAGTCATAAAGGACCACATGTAAAAAACTGGACATAACTGGACAGTTATCAGTTATTTGTAAAGGTTAAGTAGTTTGTAGTTTTCTATCTAATTCTTTTGTTCTCACCAAAAGATTACATGATAATAATATATATAATATAATAATAATGTTATCAATTTAGTAGTTCAAAAAACAGCTCTTGACAGTTTTTATCTAAAAAAGTTTTTATCTAAAAACTAAACGATGTTACTTGACAAAAGATAAATGGGCTTGTAAAGAGTTTACTATGGTTTATACTCTATCAAATATTGATGAACATGAAATATTCAGAAATAATACCGACATTTTATGTATCTATTAAGGGACATCATTTTTGAGTAATAGTATAGCACGTAACCACGGTCAGATAACATGGAATTCCATCATCCAGTCATTCTATTTATATACGTTTTGAATTAAACCAGAACAAATAACCAGAGAGTTATGATGTTTAAAAACATATTGGCTGTTGCAAAAAGGCGCGCGACGGTAGCGTCTTATTCGTTAGTTTTAACTCGAATTCGAAGGAGATTGTTTATCAGTCTACATGTTTGACTACTATTCAACACTTAATAATAAACGGTAACATCTTCCTGTTGATCAAATGAATTGATGGGCTGGTCAACCACTTACCAGATGTTGAACACCTATCTTCACCAAAATCTGTGTGTGAATGCTATATAAACCTGCTATCGACTTTGGTTTGGTAACGAAATACATAACAAAACCAGAACATCACAGGTTAGTGAAAATTTTGAGTATTTTAGTGTGTTTGCAAAAAGGCGCGAGATAACAAAAGCTTGCAGTTTCAGTTAACTTTAACTCAAATGTTTTGTACAAGCTTCCCGGGGGGGACTCCATTGTAAAAGGATCGGGTATGCTCGTCGTATTTCTTAGGGGTAAAAATCAGTGGTTTGGTACCTTTTAGGGTATTAAAATTGAAGTTTAGAGTTTTACCATTTCCTTGCTCTCTTAGGGTATCAAAACAGCCTATCGCTTATTATCTTGTTCTCAAACTGGAAGAAATTTGCCCAACAAAAAGCCGACGTCGACCGTCCAATTATGTTCCTAATAAAAATGATCATTAGCTTGTTATCGCTGGTATCTCTTAAATTTAAATCCGACGAGCATACCCGTTCCTTTTACAATGGAATCCCCCTCCCCGGACTAGCTTTTAAAAGTGCTTTCTTATTACAAGTTCGTTTTTACTTATTATAATCTAAAACCTTTTGTAAATCATGTTTACTCAATAATTTTCTTATCGGTGACTGGCTTAAATTGAGTTTCAAAATCGAAATACTATTCAAAGCGCGCACCTACTAATTGCATACTATCAACAGCAAACAAGCTTTAAATACTCTTAAAACGAAGACCGATGGAGAGAGGGGGTAAAGAGCACTACATCGACTTTATCTTTACATTACATGCAATTTGCCGATGGATTATCGATATTACAAACAAACTACATCGACATTTTCCGAAAGTCAACTGACATTTTCCCGACAGTTTCCCGACAATTTACCGACGACAGTCTACCGTGGACTTTTATCAAAAGTGTACCGAGGATGTTTTGTCTAACACGAGCTTTTTCCTGGTAGTTATCATCAGTCGTCGGCGAAATGAACACGTGGAGTACGTTTGTGTTGTTGCTTGTTTGTTGTTTGGCTACAGCCTGGGATGACGTCATGAACTATGATGACAGAACAATTGGTAACGTACATTTTGTACATACATACATACATGATTGAGACTCCCTTAACAGGGCTTTTCAGCTCAATTTACAAATCCTAACTAACTAAATCATACAAATCAAACATAAATGATTTAAGAATCCCAACTGGCAAGGAGGCAAACCAGTTGGCTATATTACAAGCATGGCCGAGAAACTGAATTTGAACTAATCGAAATCGGAACAAATTCAGTCTCAGCTAGTGGCCAGAGTGGGAATCGAACCTGGGACCGCCAGATTGCGAGACCAATGCTCTGACCACTCGGCCATGCTGCCTCCTTTGAGGCAGTGAAGCTCAGCGAAAACATAAAACTGTTGTCGTATGATTGTGAAAACGGTACGATCACAGCACTGCACAATTACGGCAGGAATTTCGAATGTTTTTATAGACTACCGTACTGACACGGTTAATTGCGGCACGGCGCGTTCCGTTTAACACTCATATACGAAAACTGTTCAAGGTAAATGACCACATGGTCAGTATAGGAGCTGATCGACAGTATGTGATTCTTTGGTTTCCGCGGTTTGTCTTCTCTTATATTTGTTAGAGGAATTCATGATCAAACTACTGATCCTAAGGCGCTCATTTTCTTCCAATATTTTCAAAAACATTATTTCACTTTTACACTACTACAAGCATTAATTAAACCCTAGGTGTTTTTACTTTCAGTTAAAAGAGGCATAAAATGTACATGTAAAGGAGGAAATGGAAAGTACTGGTTTGGGTTATCACGGTGCCATCGATCAAGAGGTCAACGAAAACTTAAACACGATTGTCCAGAGTTCTTGGGTCGATGCTGTGTGTACGGAGAGCGCTTTCGCTGAGCTTCACTTATTTTAGAAATTTCATGCATAAAAAAAAAAAAACGAGGGGGAGAGAGAGGGAGAGAGAGAGGAAAAAGAAGAATTAAAGAAGAAGAAATAAAAGAAATGTACAGTGCTTGTTTTGTATATTGGTTGTTTAACAGTTACATGCAACATGATTTCATACAGCAAAACCATGTAGTTTACTTGACCAACTTTATTTACGTGTCACCGATAATTATTTAGAGTGGTGACACTTACTGACCTTGCAAAATAAATAAAGAATATTGAAGCCACTGAGCATGAGCCTGTAACAGTCTAGTCATGTTATTTAAATCACTGTTTTTTGCTCGACCGTTCATGTACATCGACAAGGTTGTAAACTGAAAACCGAAAGCTCAAATTAAGAACCATATAGAAACCAGAGATTGCCTATTCAATCAAAAAATTAAAAAGAAATATGAAATAAATTAAAATAAAAACAAAATAAAAATGTAGAAAATTCTAATATCAACAGTGAATTCGAAATACCCCGCTGGCTACTCGTTAATACGCTCATGACCGCCATGAGTTAGTGCGCGGCTTTCGGTGCGAGAGGTCCCAAGCTCCATCTCAGCGGCCTCTCATCCTTGTTTCGACTTCTTTCCTTTCCGTGTAGCTTGAAGAAGCTTTTTATAACGCGTCATTACCAAAATTACTCTTGAAGCAATGCAAGCTCAACTTTGGATCGCACTTGTTTGCGGAAGAGACAGGAAAGTCTGACACGTGTTTGGACTAAACTGGCCACTTAAGTGACGATTTTATTTCCACTAAAGTCAAAGGTTATGCCGCGCTGCTATACCGCCTAAATGCGTGGCGTAACCATAGCAACAATTTTTAACAGAGTGAAGGTGGGGAAAAAATATGGGGAGGTGAATGAGCGCACCGTCGGCTTCCTAGGAGACCAGCTTCTAGCTTTGCTTCTAGCTGAAGGAACTTTCGACGTTAAATATAGTGCTTTACCTTTACCTTTGTTGACAAACTTATTCCTCAAAAACATATTAAGTACATGGCAAAACCTTGGATAACCAATATGGTTTAAGAGCATCGATTAACATTAAGAATAGTTATTATAAGAAATTTATCAAAAATCGATCGATCTTCATATTATCATGAAAGATTTAAATTTTTATCGTAATAAGTTAAATCATTTGTTACAAATTCAGTAAATCTAACTATTACAACAATTATTTCTCGCTTAATAGAACCAACATGAAAAAAAAAAAACCTGGAAAGGTTTGCCATCAAAAATAATCTTGGATGGCAATAGGGAACTGACTGATTATCGATCAATTGCTAATTCGTTTAATTTTTCACTAATGTGTCTAATGTTGGTAACAATATGTTGCAAATTCTATTTCGCATTCATATATTTCTCCACTAGAATGTATATATATGCCCACTGTCATTATTCTTATTTTGATCCAACTTTATTTTTTCTTTTTTTAATATTAGGTATATTTGTGAAATTCTTGATTTATCACTTTACATTTTCGTGTTAATATTTTCCTATGTATATATGTATATTTATCAATTAGACAACAGAAAGCCGCGCACCCATGGCGTTATACACGCACGAGAGAAAATATAATGAATGATTAACAAACGTAAAAGTGGTACGAGGCATATGACTCTAGTTTGTTAAGAGTTCTTTATATTTTCTCAAGTGTGTCTATAAGGGGATCTCCTTTCCTCCCCCTCCCCTTACGCCGCTACGCAGGCTTTTGGCAAGCGGCAAATCAGGGGCGATCCAGGGCTCAGACTGAGAGGGTTGACTTCATATTTTATATTGTTACGATTAATAATAATAATGAAAACTTTATTCATATGTTTTATCTCATAAAATACAATTGTAAATCTCACTTAACAGGTAATTTACAACTGGCTACCAGAAGTGACAATACTACTAAAAATACATATACATATATATAATATCTTTAAAGCTACATATTATATTTATATAACAAGTTTAAAATTTCATCAGGTCGGGAATATCCCAATTCTTGTTTCTTTTACAAAATATGAAATAAGTAGATCTAATAGCAATGCTAATTATCTTTTTAACTATATACATTTGATGTTTTTTATCTATTTTTAAACTTTTTAACATGTCTAAGAACGATGAACATTCATTTGAAAAGACTCCAAGTGCACTTATGGAAAGGTTAACAAATGTCACAGATTTATAGTGATTACGTAATTTTTCGGTAGTATTTTTGTATTTGTTTTATTTTCGATTAACGTTATTTTCTAGATTAGACTCAAAACCAACAGTTAGTTCCAGTATATAAAGGTAATCTATTATTATAATAATAATAATGATAATAATAATAATAATAATAATAAGTATTCGGAGCATATATACAGAGTTTCTATGCTCTTACAGTGCTAGAATGAAAAAAAAAAAAAAAAAGAATAATAATAATAATAATAATAAAACCTACGATTCCAGTCAGGGGACTGAGCACTAGTTTAACTGATCTAGTCTTCTAGCGACAATGCATGAAACAGTGCCTTTCAAGTCCGAAGATTGTTAAAAGGGGGGAGGGTACGTTGGGAGTCTTTTATCAAGAATAAAATGAACTTTCCTATGGAAAAACCTCAATGAAACTCGATCACGTAACTGTACCGCGGTAACTTGATAGCGCCACGAACTAGTGTAACACACACCTTAATACACACAGACAGAGAATACTAAGGTGAGTGTGAGTGTGTGGCTCAACGTCCTCCATTTGGTCATCTTGTTCGTGATACAGACGTAAATATGTTTTTTTAGGATGAGATAGGGGTTCCCGGGCACCCAAGGAACCCCCCTGGATCCGCCCCTGCAAACCCCCATTTACTGACCATATACTCCCCCACGGACTTACCGTGAAGGTTTAAAGCTTGCATCAGCTTGATACATGACAAAACGTGTGGTTTTATATATCAAACACATTTCATCTCATGTTACAAATGGGTATTATTTATGTGACTGAAAAGAAAGGTTCTTATTGGACAGTTGTTGATGAGTCAGTGTACAAAGAGTATCTACACATGTTGAACAATTGCCTTCTTCAACCAAGTAAAAGTCTTGAAGACTAGTCATGAAAATGACGTCCTGGTTTGTTCCATTGCTCTTTTGCTGTTTGGAAGTCACTACGTCGACTATGACAGAATTGAATTCTGAAACTACTGCAAAAGGTAAAGTATGTCCTTAGTACTGCTCATGAAGCCCTGAAGAGCCCAAACCAATAAAGGGCAAGAACAACTACTAGCTAAATAGCAAGAAATAGCGCTGATCATTAAACGGATTATACTTTTCATAAACCCATAAAATACAAAATACAAATACAAAATAAAATACACTTTAGATTATTTAGCACTACTTTACTCTAATTATTCTTTTGTTTCCTGTTGTTTTTACATGAGTATTTCACTATTCATATAGTACACTTTGTTTCACTGCGGTTATTGAAAACCGCTAGCTCTAAAACACAAATTAAGGAATATTTATATCATAACTATTTCTAAGTTACCAAATTCACGATCATTCTCATGGTGTTCGTGTTTGAACTCTTGTAAGGGACTTTTATAGTACGGTTAGAACTCCACTAGTCGAGACACCTATATATGTTTACAAAAATTGTGCCTAATATTATTGTTAAAAAGTTTAAAAATAGACAAAAAACATCAAATGTATATAGTTAAAAAAATAATTAGCATTGCTATTAGATCTACTTATCTCATATTTTGTAAAAGAAACAAGAATTGGGATAATCCCGACCTGATGAAATTTTAAACTTGTTATATAAATATAATATGTAGCTTTAAAGATATTATATATGTGTATATGTATTTTTAGTAGTATTGTCAGTTCTGGTAGCCAGTTGTAAATTACCTGTTAAGTGAGATTTACAATTGTATTTTATGAGATAAAACATATAAATAAAGTTTTCATTATTTTCATATTTTGTTGTTGTTGTTGTTGTTGTTGTTGTAACGGGAAAAGCTGCAAACTCACCATAGCCGAATGTGGTGCAAACAGGCCCATATATTCTATGGATTAATTGATATTTTATTATTTTTCAGAAGATCCAGTCAAAAGAGGGGTCTCGTGCATTGATAAATGTAAAGGTCAAAAAGCTGAATATTGGTTTGGTATCAAATACTGCCACCCAAGCCCAAGGCTTAGAGCTGACTGCTCTGCGTTTTTAGGGAGATGTTGTGTGTATGCAGACCGCTGACAACAAGTGATTATTAGTGTAGAATTTTAAATTTAAAAAATGTTCAGTTGAGAGACTCAATTAAATCAATCGAATCGATATTAAAATGAACCTTAAAAACCAAATAAATAAAACGCACGAAAGAGAATAACTAACTTGAAAAAGAAGGAAACAAAATCAAAGACAATGTTAGTAAGGATTGAACATTGGCCCCAATTTCACAATTCAAAGTCTTGGATGAATTCTATAGTCTTGACCCTCAGGAAGCTGTTGGTATCGATGAATACCTATCATGAGTTTATTTATGAACCCCTTTCTGTTATTTTCAACTCGTCAATTTTAGCAGGTATATTTCCAGACTAAATGAAAATTGTCAAGGTTATTCAGGGACCGCGGAGCACCTTCAAAAGTGGGGGTGGGGGGGGCTGTATCGGGGGGTCTAGACCTTTTAAAAGGGGGGCACCATTTTACAAAACACGGCGGGGGCGTAACTTCCTCAAACGCCCTTTTAAAGTAACATCACAGGGCTGTAGCAAGCCATAAAATTCTGCGGAGAGGCTAAAACAATCTATATGATGATTATTCTTTTTCGCGAGCGCGAAATTTGAACAAAGGCGCGCGTCAATTTGATTAACATTTACGATAAAACCAACAAAAACAAACATTTAGAAAGTAAAGCTTTGGGAAAGTATATTGTCCTATACGTTTAGACAGAAGATAGAGAGAGAGAGTGAGTGAGAGTGAGAGAGAGAGGGAAAGATCCGCCGCTGGGCGGCTTGTATTTGAAAATTAGGAGGAGAGATTGGATTTTTTTTCTTAAGATATATTTTTACTTACGTCTTCAGGTTGTGTATATAAGATCAAAACGCATCAATGTTATATACCAACATACTACCTTCTAAATCATTCCTTACCGCGCAATTTATTTTCGTGCCAGGCCTAAAAATCTCAATTACATGTGTCATCGACATGATAACAACCGTTGATGTTCTATCACTGATCATTTGCAAATATGCGAGCGCGAAGCGTGAGCCGGTCTCTGGCAAGAGCTAAGATACAGGTGTTCACAAAGGCTATATTTGTGCGCAGTCACTCCCCCACAAAGAATAGCAATGAAAGAAATGGTTGATTTGTAGCTCAGACATAGAATACAATTAGCTCTTAGGAACCTACGCCTAGCGCGAGTCGCTCGGCAAAACTTTTACAGAAAAGTACGTTACGTACAACCTTTCTTTGGTTGACTGACTTGACAAAGTTCAATTCATTTTTTCCTCGTGGCGTCCTTTACACGATTTCTTCTGCAGTTTCTGATGTGCCGAATTTTTTCCAGGCATTGCACAGCTTTTCCTCAAAAATATAATGGTCCATTGACTAAGTAGACTATCCGTTCGAAAATACTTATGAAACACAGTATTGCAAGAGTTTTAAAAGTGGCGTAACGTATTACATGAATATCGACATCATTCAGTGATATTGCAGGTGCTCCTTTTAAAATTGTGGTTTGTACACTAACTTCAATCAATTAAATTTCTTACACAAGTGAAGGGGCGCTATATCTAGCTACACTACTGAAAACATTCTTTAGTGTTAGTTTTCTCCACATTTGTGTCCTTTCTGTTCTTTGAATTTGATACAATATGATTTAGTTATCAATAGGTCCGATATGCACTAACAGGTCACGTGACCCTGTCTCCCCTAAATCAAGCACTACCGTCAAAATGAACGCCAGAAATAGAAAGAACACTTCGATATTAGTAAAAGTGCAAAGTTTCGGTTTATAAGATGAATAAGACTGAAAGAACGCAGACAGAAAATTTAAGATTGGATATTTTCTTATAAGATTAATTCGTTCGAAAAAACGCGTTGGATGGCATGAACGCGATATCCAATCTTAAATTTACTGTCATTTCTCCTGTATTCCACCTTCATTTTGACGGTGCTGCTTGATTTAGGGGAGATAGGGTCACGTGACCTGAGAGTGCATATGGCCTATGAAGTGTATATTTAAGACTATTTTCCGGCCTAGTTCACTATCCAAAGTTACCTATATATCTAAGGTACAGAATGTAGTCTCTTAACCCCTAGGGTTGTTTTATTCTGCACCTACTAGTTTTACCAGAATTACTTTGTAAACATAATATATTTACTATCTAGGAAATAAAAACCTTTGTGACTTTTGAACACGGAGTTAATAGAAAAAACACTCAACTCAGTTTGATGTATGAACGACAATACATTGTCAAGCATGGACCAGCTCATACTGACAGGTATACGACAATAATGTTTGTATTACCCTGCGAGCAGATGTATTTTAAATACTCCGAAAAGAGGTCAGTGTCTTGAAGTTCTTGATGCCTCTCCATTTTAGGCCATAAATTATAAAATAAAAGCCTTGATCTGGTCCACAAATTTCTCGCCATTGCTTTATGAATTTTTTTCTGCAATTATATGTTATGACCATTTTTTATACCTTCTTTCAAAAGTTATGCATAAACATGAAATTTTGTCTCTTTATATGTCAGTCGTTTGTTTTATTGTGTGGGCTTCCTGTGTTATGTCACGTGATTTACAATATTTGTATGAAAATCGAGCTGCAAGAGTAAAATGACTTTGGTGCGATAAATGGCGGGCAATAAAGTAAGATAAACTTTTCATATCTAACAGTAATAACCACAACATTGATATTATACTTTGATTATTATCCAGGTACGAGTTTTGTACGACTTTGACGGCGATATCAACTCAGGCGAACTTATCATATCAACCGATGAGATTTTGACTGTGACACGAACGGTCTGTATATTTTATATCCCAATTAAATCCTGGTTTCTTGCTGTTTAACGTATGGTTTTAATAGTATATCTTTCTGTTAAAGGATGTCGGAGATGGCTGGTGGGAAGGCACTAACCAGAATGGCTTAAGAGGGCTGTTTCCTGAAGCTTATGTTGAGGTGAAATATAACTTTTCGTATTTAGTCAATAGAAAACCCTGACATGTCGATCTCTTCTTCACTCTAAAATTATTTCTTTAATTGATATCCAAAAGTTTTAATTTCTTTCCAAAGTTTAAACTTTCCCAGAGTTGTAGTTTCGTTTAAAACTTTCCATTATCATTGATTTATAAATTAATGCAGAATATTTTATCTAAACTTCGAATTCTAAATTTGAATCTTTCATGACAGAATTTTATGGTTTAGTTTTAAATGATTTTAATTTATTTTATAAAAATTTCCCATCCAAAATCGAATGGAACACGCGAAAATGTTGGGCTCTGTGTGTAGTTTATATCGATAGCAATGATGTACAATGTTTGGATTATAAATATTTGATAAACTTCATGTAATTGCTCTGTTTGAGCTTATTTTTTCAACAAAGATTTTGTTGTTGTTTATTGGTGTTAATCGGAACAATTGTTGCAATTTTAGAAAGGGAAAGGTGTTAAGTAGTAGAGCTCAATTCCTTATTTGTTTAGAACTATCGTACCATCCCGTGCTATTTAGGGTGATCTTGTCATATCCGGTTGGATCTAGACATGTATTTCCCATTAAATTGAATTTAATTCTTAGTTGCCAATAACTCCGTTTCTTAGTAACGTTCTTCACAATAATACAACCCCATTTCTGTTTTACCATATCAACTAATAAATTCTTCAAGTAAAGAAAAAACATCTCAGTCTTTTAAAATGTGTTTTTATTAATATGAATAATCTCAGCTGTCATTATTTATCATTTAGAATAGCATGATTCTATTGTGTTTATGCATTAAGTATTAAATTTCCTAGAAACGTTAACTTGCCTTATGAATATCCTATATATTTCTTGTTGCTTCCATTTCTGTTTCTGTCCCTTGTGAAAACTAGTCTTAAGAGAAGTCAGCATTAAAGGCTGCACGCATCAAGGTGGAAAACCATCAATAGCACATGGCATATAAATTCTGAGCTAGCTATATATAAAGAACAACAACACCTGACAACAGAATCTTAGTTTTGGGTAAGGAAGTTTATTGCGAAGTGCCACAGGCACAAAAAAAGGACTAAGGAACACTACAACTAACATTCGCAAGTAAACTTCGCCACCAACGACCCCCAAAGAAGATAAAGTGTCAGATGTTGTGGAACGTACACTTAATGACTAAGGAAACTCAAATAAATCTATCTATATGTAAGTAAATTCTTCTTCATATTATTTGCAAGTAGCAGTTTCGCCGGTAGCGAATATTCTAAATAAGATTTGTAGGCATCCGATGCCCAGTCTCCATAAACTTGGATTATCTCGCCTGGCACACCACAATGAAAGGCGAACGAGGCCGCTCCCCTTCGGAATGAATGACCCCTAAACAGATGAGGAAACGAAATTCCAGCCAACTCTAGTTTGGCCCGTACAAAGGCTACTAATTCTCTTTTAGTTATAGGTTGATACTTGCCACGAGAATTGGTTAAACGTACAAAGGCAGGGGCCTGATCCGTAGCTGGGACCAACTTACTCATCCTGTAAAACATGCTTACTGGACATAGTGGGCTGTCCTCTATCTTAACCAACGGAAGTAATAATCTCCGTTCATTATTCTGAATGGTTTTTGTCCATTTAAATAAGACTAAGAGACCCCCATCTGCAGGGTAGATATCCCCTCTACATAAGTGTTTTGACTTTTCGAAATGCCTGGATGACTCTGGTACGATATTAGACATTCGAGCCATCAGGAAAAAGGTAAATAGACAGGCACATAACAAAGTGACCTCCCCTTCGTCTTGTAGGTTGCACACTTTCACTAATTGATGTAAAATCTCTGGCGTAATGGGAGGGGCCCTATTAGGCGTGTGTTTCGCCATCCTGGTAATACCCTTCATAGTGATTCGTACTTCATACGACTCTAAAATATTAAACTCAAAACCCCCTATTACGTGCAACAGTTTCACTCCACTTAAATAATTCCTTATTGTCTGTGGCGTTAGGGTTCGACTTAAAAATTGACAATATAAGCTAATTACTCTAGATGTTGCCGGCAGCGGCGTCAGATCAAAATATAAACAAAATAACATAAAACTCTTCCATTGGGAGCGATGATTCCTGCTAGTTCCTGCCGCGTAGGCAGACCGTCGGGTCGTCTGAAGTTCCTTGTCCAGCTGACACAGCTCAATGTCTGAAAGAAAATAATCAAATGTATTCTTGTAAGTTAAAAATGTCATCTCCTAATACTTCCAACTGGTATGACGTATTTGTATCCCCGTGTTCATAGAGTTTTGCCGCATAAAATTCTGGGTCTAAGTGCCATCTGGATAAACTATCTGCCAGCCGGTTCTCTTCCCCGGCGAGATGAACCGCTCGAAGCTCCAGTTCCTGTGTAGCTGTACAGAGCCAAATGTTTCTCAAGAGTCTTCCCATCAATGGATCTTTGGTCTTCCCGGAGTTAATCATATGTACTACCGACTCATTATCACAATAGACTTGTATGCGCATGCCTTTCCAGTTCCCGCCCCATAGACGTATTGCAACCAATATAGCCCAACACTCCAAATGATGAATACACGGCGCCTTGTTCCGCATTTGCAATGGAAATTGTGTATGAAAAATCTTATTTTCGTAGATTCCTCCACAACCTGTAAGACACGCGTCGGTTGCGAATATTCCGTCTGGCTTGGACCACAACGAAGTATTAATTATCGACACCCCATTATATTGTCGTATGAACGCTCTCCACCATCTGAGATCCTTGCGACACTCGCTACCAATATTCACATGATGATGATTATGCTTCACCGACTTTAGGAGGTCCAACAGACGCATAATGAAAATGCGGCTTTGCTTAACACATTTGCAGACAAACGATAATTTTCCAACGAGAGACTGGATCTCTCGTTTGGTTGCTCTCTTCTTATGTCGCCAGTCCTCCACAAGATTTAATATTTCCGTCAGTCGCTCAGGGGTGACGGAAATTGTCATGCTGTCTGTGTTAAATTGTACACCCAGACAAGTCATCTTCGAAGCGGGGGAACAAGCTTTACTTATGGATTCTACTAATCCCAGGCTGTCTAGTAAGTTTTGTAAATAGTGAAAGGCGGGCCACGCTGAGTTGATACTTTCCACCCCTTGAAAATCGTCTAAATAATTCAAAACGTCATAACCGTTCTGTTTACAAATAAAGGCCACAGAATCGGTTATCCTCTGACACGCCATAGCAGCCGATCTAAGCCCCATGGGCAGAACAGTGTCAAAATAATACTCGTTTTTCCACTGAAACCCCAACAGGGGAAAATCATATGGATCGACCGGAAATTGCCGATAAGCTCTCTTTAGATCACATTTGTAAATAAGACATCCCGATCCTTTGTGTGCTATTAGAGCCGCTATGTTATCAACTCTAGCTTTTCCTGAGCTCTTTTATCTCTTTTGTTAGCTTTTTCTAGATTTTCTTTCTTTTTTTCTTCGTCAGCCAGTTGAGCCATCAGATTTTCCCACTCCTCGTGGTCATCCTCATCGCTCTCCTCTTTGACCTCAGTCTCTTTGTCATCCTCATTGTTCCCCTCTTTGATCTCTGTGTCATCGCATGATTTCTTTTCCAACTCGTCGTCTCCGCTCTCCATTTTCTTGTAATCAATTTGCTTACGTTCTCGAAGCGAATAAGCCATAAAAATTTAGAACCTTAACAAGCTATACGTATAGTGTATACACTATACAACTAACCTCTACGGGGATCGCTCACAATTAATGCTTTTGAGTACCCCTCAAAACACCACAAGTACATTCAATGATCAAGAAAACACAGAATTGCAAAGCACTTGTCACAGTGGTTTAACACATAGTTTGCAGCATGCTACTTTATGTTCTTAATTGATGTTTTTTAGTTTGTAGAAGATGGGCCACCACCCCCTCCAGTACCCACCATGATGCCCCCACCCATGGCCCCACCTGCTAACACATACAGGACTAACTCCCAAGATGATGATGCTGATGGATGGGATGATGACTGGGATGAAGATAATTCAAGTAGTTACTCAGGGGGGGACTCCCAGGTGTCATCAATGCCAAGACGTGATACTGCATCATCAATACAAAGAACAGGGACTGTCAGAAAGAGTATTAACAGGTAAAAACATCTTTTTAGTTTAATTGTCAATACTCTACAAGGTCCTGCAGTAGCAGTGCCAGGGTGACCCCGGGGGGGGGACTCCATTGTAAAAGGATTGGGTATGCTCGTCATATCTCTTAGGGGTAAAAATCAGCGGTTTGGTACATTTTAGGGTATTAAAATTGAAGTTTAGAGTTTTGGTATTTCCTGGTATCTTTTAGAGTATCAAAAGAGCCCATCGCTTATCATCTTGTTCTCAAATGGAAGAAATTTGCCCAACAAAAGTGTGTTGACCGTTCCATTTTATGTTCATAATAATAATGTTCATTGTTAGCTTGTTATCGCTGGTATCTCTTAGGGGTTAAAAATCATCAGGCCACACCCTTCTTAAAAGACTCTTGGTATCTTTTAGGGATATTTTTGAAAATTGCCGACAAGCATACCAGATCCTTTTACAATGGAGTCCCCCCTCCATATATGCTACATAAAATATATTGAATGTAGTGGTAGTGAGTGTGGAGTGAATGACACTGCAAAACACCTTCAGGGGAGTGTCAATTACAATTTTTTATTTATTTATTTATTTATTTATTTATTTATTTATTTATTTATTTATTTATTTATTTATTTATTTGTTTAAATTTATTTATTTATTTATTTAATATTTATTTGTTTGTTTGTTTGTTTGTTTGTTTATTTATTCATTTAAGTAAGTATGGTATGATAAAGCTGGTGTGGTATGGAGGTCATGGGTTCCCTGTGTTAGAGCACAGCCTTACTCTTCTATAATATTATTTCTACTTTACTCCATCCATGTGGACTAACAATCAATCCCATTAATTCTGATAATTGCATGGGGACTGTGTTTGTGTGCTGCATGTAGCAGTGCAGTAAGTCACCCAACTAGAGTCTAAGGCAGGTTCAAAAATGAATGAATGACTGAATGAATAAATTAATGAATATAATGAATGATAAAATATTGAATGAAGAAATTAAATAAATGAATTAAGAAAAGAGAAAAGAAAAGATCAAAAGACTCACTATGAAGGATGAAAAGCAACAAATAGTTTTTGATAAGCAGATCATATACCAGGCAAGATGAGGCAAATTTGACTTGTCTAAATACAGTTCTTGACTTGAACTTGTGGGAAATTGTGTTCAATGAAATGTCTGCAGACCAGGGGAATCAGTTGTCAGTTCAAATGGCATTTTGACCTAACAGGCAGCTGTGTGAATCTTTACAGATTTATTCCAGTTTTTGTTGCTTTTACTGCCATGCATGACAAGCCATGAAACATTTTATAAGTTTAGTCGTGTATTAAGTCATGGAGAGGTTAAGTATAAAAGATGAGGATAAAGATGAGTTTCCATTGATACACATTTCTCTGAATTTTACTATTAAATAAAAGTGATTTTTAGCTTATTGATAAAATAAGCATGTAATGACAGTAATATGTGAACCTCTTAAAAACTGCAATAATTTTTGATGAGGTAGCATTAAATTAAAAGAATTGTGATATACAAAAGCTGAATGCACTCAACCATTTGATAATTTGTATGACCACTTTTCTCAAGATTCTTGTCACAGCACGAGTTTCAAGGTTGAGTGGATTCATCTTTGCAGAGCATATCATCAAAAACTTATTGTTGTTTTTAAAGAGTTCAGAGGCTATGTATTACTTTTGTTACCTAATATTTTATTCAGCTAATAATCACTTTTCTTTATTAAGATTAGGAACTCGCATCAGTGTAAATTCATCTCTGTCCTCATCCTTGTCCTCCTATGCTTAACCTGACTCTAATACTGCATAGAGTAGGGCAGATTTTGTATATGACTGTGTAAATGGCATGGCTATTGTATGTCACAGTTAGCAATCAGAACATCTAATGTTTTTTATTGACAATATGGTAGTGGTACAGTCACTGTAGGGTGTGGTCTAGTGTCACAGTCATACAACAACTATCACTAACATAGTCAAATAGGGAGGCTCAAATTGCATGGTGAGTATTTCCATGATTCAACCATTTCATTGTTGTGGCAGGTTTTCAGTGTTCGTCAAGTCAGGTGGTGAGGCTTACCTGTTAGGAACATCAAGTGACAAGGTTCAGTGTCCTGCTGATGAGAAAGTGGTTGTCATGCCCCAGGTAAGCACAGCAACATAATTACAATACACGTTGATCACCATTAAACTGATTGGCAGTGATGAGTTAGGATTGGGTACCATAGAGCCACAATGAGGACCTATCACTGGCAACAAGATGATCACCATGGTAACCATTCACAGTCCACCACCACTACCCATCACTCTGACACTATCAGTAGAAAGAATACTTAATTACCATACAGGGAGAAGAGGGTTGGGCCAAAAGCACTTAACTTAAGCCTTAAAACTCAAACAAGCTATGAATCTAAAATGATATACAACAACTACCATATGTGAGGGTCCTGCATGGTTTTGGGACACCTGGCCCACATGCAAACAAGAGACTGCTGGCCAGGATGCCTTGAGTTTGACTTAACCTAAATTTCATTTTGCCATATTTCATATTTCCTTACAGAATGGTGAGGGCTCGGCATCAATGTGTTGGAAAATTATGGCAGAACCCTTCACCACAAATGTAACTGAACCTGAAAAGAAGAGTAAATTTAAAGGAATGAAGAGTTTTATTGCTTATAATGTCAGCAAATCAGTGAGTAGCACAACAAAATCATCTTAAAAACAAGCCTTAAATTCCTAATCTTCTGATCAAAACTCAAGCTCTTGTTTGACTGGCCTTAAACCCATAATAGTGACCTTAAGATCTCCATGGGATGCTGACAAATGCACGTTTCAAAATGGTCTTACATGCCATTCTCCTTGCCATGGCCTTTCTCAGTTGCTGCTTTTTTGCATCCTTGTGAGCACTAGAGACAGCAACGTCCTTGTGCACACACATAAAACCATTTTGAAAACGTGCTTGGGCCATCGTCTGGCATCACTGTCCTTGTTCCTGTCATAGATCTTAAGGCCGCTAATCTCATTCTGTCTGTCTGTCTGTCTGTCTTTCTGTCTGTCTGTCTCTCGTTTGGTTTTGCAGAGACTTAGCATAGCATCATTAATGCTTATAATCGTGATTAAATCTCTTGTTTGTGAGTTGTCACCATTGTTTAATGATTTTGATCTAATCTGTGTTGCTCAGTGTTTTAGTGTTATAATTGTTGGTGTTTTGTACTCTGGATCAGGTTGGACATCACACCATTTACAGCTGGAAAGATTAAGTTTGACTTGTCATCCCTGCAGGAATATTAGACAGGATTAATTTCCATCATTCAGAGAGTATAACCAGGGACTGAAGCTCCACACACACACACACACACACACTTAAACATGCACTCAAAGGGAACACATGGGAAATATCTTCATTTTTCAGTGTGAACAAATGGCTGGTAACCCATCAGTCTCGTTGATATGCTCTCCTATTTCCATTTCTATTAACACATTTTCTTGTTAATCAAGAATTCAAACACTGTGGTCAGTAGACGATTCAAGCATTTTGATTGGCTGTTCAATAGACTGGTTGAAAAGTACACACTCATCGCCATTCCTCCTCTGCCAGATAAACAAATAACAGGTGGGACAATAAACAAAATTGCTATTTTTTACTGTCATTCATTCATTCATTCATCCGTCCATCCATCCATCCGTTCATTTGTTTGTTTGTCCGTTCATTTATTGTTCACTCGGCTATTTGAACCATGTATAAAATATTATAAAATATTTGAGATATAACGCGCGCGCTGATTGGCTGGCTACCATGTTTATATCAGAGGACAGAGACATGGCTCGCTCAAAAAGCGTCGAAAATATTTTATAATAGCAATATAAAACGATCGCTTATGTCTCTGTACTGTGATAGAAACACCCTGGAAGATGTAGAGCACTCGAAAAGCAAGAGAAACACTCGGCTACGCCTCGTGTTCCTAAGCTTGCTTTTCTCTTGCTCTACATCTTCCATCGTGTTTATATCACAGTACAGAGACATGCGCGCGCGTTTTATATTCCTTAAATGAAATGATACAATATAGTGTCAAGTGTAGCTCAGTTGGTTAGTGCGCGGCTTTCTTATGTGAGAGCTGAGGTCTCGACTTCGGTTCCTAGCGACCTCACACTTCTTTCGACTTCTTTCTGTAGCTTTAAGTAGCCTTAAATATCCTTAAAAAGGAGCACTGATGGAGAGCTATAGGTGGGTACAGTGTACCGTCGGCTTCCTAGGAGACCAGTTTCTAATTGAAGGAAACTTCCGACGCTAAATATTAGTGCGTTATATTTACAATAAACGAAATCCCTATTTTCTTTGTCCAAGGTCGGTTTGGAGAGGACTTTGTGGAGAAGCGAAGAGAAAAATTAGAGATTTGGTTAAATCGCATTTGTCAACATCCAGTACTTTCAACTTGTACTGTTGTCAACCACTTCCTGACATGTTCAGATAGTGAAAAGGTAATGATTTATGACAAAACAAACACACATCTCGTACTACTAGCAACAACAATAACAGTAACAACAAAGCAGACAGTTTGCTGTATTTCAATACAGTAAATGCTGTGAGATACAAACATTGTCTTGCGCAACTTTGTTGCGTACAAATTGATGTACCATGGTACGCAGTATGTTACGATTTTTAACGATACCTTGTCGTAGAAACGTGGATTTCTTAACGAACTTCAACTCTCAACATTGCTGCCCCCTATTTTTTGTACTGTGTGCGTGTCATGTACACTGTCGATGCTAATACAATAACCTTTATTTGACGAGGGGAACGTCTTCACAGAGTTATGGCTAACAAACGAAAATGCTGACGATGAAATCATAATTCAAAAATGTACACAGTACTTTAAGACTGTCTCTCGTGACGTCACTGGTTTGATTGCCTTCAGTGACCTCGCACGCTTGCTTCGACTTCTTTCTATTCCGTGTAGCTTCAAATACCCTTAACATGGAGCACTGATAGAAAAGAGAGGGATGTAAAGGTTGCAATATCGCGAACTATAGCTTACAATTACTGCGTTTTACTGAGAATGTAACTATATTGTTAATTATATAATTGTAATCAAGTCTATTTTGATTTCAAAGGAATGGAAAGCTGGTAAAAGAAAAGCTGAAAGCGATAAATTCATGGGTGCGGCGTTCTTTAAGACAGTTGACAACCCTCCAACTAAACTATCCATTTATGCTGTGTAAGTTTTTATGGTTATCGTTTTGTTTCATCTCCTCATTACAACTGCACGCCCTATCCAAGCTCACAGTGTGACAACTAGATTGAAAGATCTCTGTCTGTTTAACAAATAGAACAGCTTTTTCAGTGCTCCGTTCAGCAATAGGAGACGCTGGACGAGAGCACGAAAGAAGAGTGTATTTTCTAAATTACTAAGTAGACATTAAGGGTGTACTGACATATAAAAATGGCCCGTTGCTAGTGAAATTTGCAAATGTTCTAAAATGCCTCAAAATTGGGGACTTGCACTAACAGGTCACGTGACCCTGTCTCCCCTATATCAAGCAGTACCATCAAAATGAATACCAGAAATAGAAAGAGCACCTCGATATTGGAAAAAGCGCAACGTTTTAACTCATCATATGCAATACCGGAGAAATGACAGTCTATTTAAGATTGGAAATTGTCAAATCACTTTCGTATTTAATAGTTTGTCTATTCTGTGGGTTATCGTTTGACATCATCGCGTGACGTCATTGCTATGGAAAAACTATAATTTTCTTCAACAATGCAAATTGGAGAATTTGAAATGGATTAAATAAACCTGGAGACCAAAGTACTTAAAACCAAGCATGCGTTTCAGAAAAATCGTTTCTAAATTAAGTTTTTATGATTTTTTAAACGTCACAAATGAGCGAGTAATGCATATAACTTCCGTATTTCTAAATTCTACGCCAATCCCATGCTTGGCTTTGAAGAGAAGACTTTAAAGAATATAAATATTAAAGAAACAGTTCGTTTTGATGATATCCGCCAAAGATTCTAGCTTTTTACGCTTCTGCTCGAAGAACCAGGATCAAGAACTTCTACCTTTGGCAAAAAATCCTTTTCACTGGCTGCACCTTCACTTTGGAACAATCTACCGGACACTATGAAACATGCTAACTCTCTGTCTTCCTTTAAATCTCAACTGAAAACTTTCCTGTTTACCAGGAAGGAATAAACTAATGGTATTATATTTAACTCCAAGAAACTCTGTAATCTACCTTGCCTAATGTAAAGAGCATCGAGACTTAGTATGATGCGCTATTTAAGAACTCCACATCATCATTATCATAAAGAAACCTGAAGTAAAATGTCCTGCGCATGCGCAATAAGAACAAAAGTGAATGGTTTTTGCGCGCGTCGTCCTACCAGAAGTCAAACGTTTTCCCGCCAAAAACGTGAGCATGCCCGCTAAACACCATCAACGACGTTGCATAGGAACGAAATATGGCAGTACACTCTTAAAAGAAAAAAGTTATCGAGCTCGCCCCATTGACATAAAAACTGTGCTCCATTCAGTAATAAAGCACAGTTCCCAGACACAGAAGGTCATATTATAAATCATTTTGAGAATTCCTATTTATTTTTCTTCGTTTAGTGAAAATTACGTCGAAAACTTCGGTCGATTTATCAAGTCTATGGATGACGGTGTTAAAACAATAATTGACAGATCAACAACACACTGTGAGAAATGCACAGGATGTAAGTATATCATAGTCACTACTAAAGCTAAGTCACATCATGTTTTCTTGCACTGTATAGGGCAAAAGACCTTGACCATATGTCTACCCCTGCAACCCTTGAGCGAAAGCGTTACAGAATAGAGCTTTCTACAAAATGGCCGCCGCTCATTGGAACTTTCTAAATTTTTGCGCAGTTTCTAAGTCACACATACTCTTTAGTATTTCAGGGATTATTACGTCTTAGGTTGAAAAAAAAATTTTCGGCCGCCATTTTTGGGAAAGGTCTATTAGTTACGGGGAACCCTGACTGACTGACGGACGGACGGACTGACTGACTCACTAACAACATCGCGGTCAAATGTCTGCGCATGCGCCAGGTCTTTTGCGGGCTATTACGCGGCCGCGTCTTGACCACAGGGAGCCCATGAAATATTCATTTCGATTTTTTTCTGTATATTACTACTGTCGAAGTTCCACTTAAGGACGACTTTCCAAACTGACCCTGTTTAAAACCACTCTCACACAAACACTGTATGTACACGCTCCCGTAAGCGGACATTTCTAGAACACGTTTTGAGTTTCCCGAGGGTGTCCGCTTAAGGGAGCTTTGATTGTATTTGAAGATTTTCTAGCTCATTGTGTAGTTCAAAAGTAAGTAAACTCTTTATTTAAAGAGGGTTGCACTAAATAGCCAAAATGCTAATAAACTTGTGGCCCTTGTGGCCATAGAATAAGGTAAATACTGTATACCAAAAGGTACCGTAAAATCTTTTTTATCTTTTTTTTTATCTTATTTTTTTCTTTTTGATAAATCTCATAATTTCTGTACGGGTTTCCTGTGGTCTTAATATTAGCTTTGAACTGATGACGCATCTTCAATTAGTGACTCATCGAGTGTTTATTGAGACTAATCTAATTCCTTACAGAATGTAAAGCCTAGACATCCAGGGCTGAGCTTAGACATCGCTCTCAAAGTTGTCTTTCGTTTTTTTGCCGGACATTTTCTTAAGAATTCGTACCTAGTCTTCCTTGGCTAAAAACATTTGATTGCTGTGTTCTCACGACTGTCTACCACATCTTATATTACAATGTGGATCAGTAAAACGCTCACAGAGTTTATCTTATTTTCTAAGCATACAAAAGCGAGTACAAGAAATTGGGTTCGACGTTCACTGGTCTCGGCCAAGCCTTTTCTATAGAAGACAATACACCAAGTAGGTCAACACATTGGGCTTCCTGTAATCTATAAACTGTTCGTTTTCTCGCATTCTCGTCCCCATTGCCCACGGTCATACCGTCCAGCGGAAGGCATAGCATGACCGTGTGCTCTGGGGACGAGAATGGTTTTCTCGGCTCTGTTGTTATACGCAGGGTACCAGAAATTGATCTGTACTCCGCTTTCCAACTGCGAGTCGGTCCTTTGTGGGGAGGGGTGGGAAGGTACTCAGGGCAATGACGTCAACGATCCATTAAAACGAATTGGTGACTTATTTCCTGTTGTATTTCAAGGTGGGTTTCCTGTGATAATTAGAGAGCAAGTTTCTCATTGTTTTCCATTAATCAAATTCGCTATAGAGTATCTCGTTATATTGCCACCTGGTTTGTGTTTTAACGAGTTATCTAAACCAAGGATAAAGAATTCAATCTGCTTATTCTCGTCTTTCCTGCTTTAACTATGGCTGGCAGCTTTGCTAATCACTGCTGACCTCCCACGAGTTTCATCAAAACAACAACTTTCCTTCTAACTCAGATTAGCCAGCATACTAATCGACTTACGGTGCTGGTAACTCAATCTTTGGGAGTTGAAGACATTAGAATGCATTGCTGTGGTGTATTGACGAAGCTGTATAAACAACGTTTGACCTGTGAACATCAAACACAGAAAATATACCAACTATTCCTTGTCAGCACAATCCTATCTTGCATTTGTAATACCTGATATATCTGTCGTAATTATTGTTCATTTTAGTTAACAACTTAACAAGGAATTTTCGCAATCTGATTAGAGAAATGAACATTCATGTGTGCGCAATACTCACAGTTAATTATTTTCTTCTATTTTTTCTTTCATTTATATTCTTTACTCGCTGTACTTGTTCTAGAGCGCATAAAGTGCTAACGTTTATGTTAATTCCCGTTCAATTTCCGACAAGATGCTTCGTTATCATGCAATTAATATTTAATTTTTGTGGTCATTTGTTAGGCGTACAGTTGACATTAAAGTATTTGATGAATAGATTCATTCTATATTATACAGCGTGTTTTTTGGCTCTTTTTGCTTTCCCATTAAATGTCCAGTGTTAAACACTTCATGATACAATAATTGTAGTAGTTCATTGTATAACAGTACTTCATCTTTGATAAAAACTAAGATAACGTGCCAAGGCAGGTCAATCCACACTTGCACAAGATTTCTATCTATTTAATGGTTTTCTAAACTTGGTACCAACAAAATTGATAGCTTTCTACTTGATAATAATAAACCAGTAGCCTTAACATTTTTTACTTTTCAGGCCTTGCTTGTGAAACCATTTTAACAAACGAGATTTACTATCAATTTAAATCACCATTTGCACTAGTTTTCTGAGGTCTTCACTATTGCGGCCAAGAATCCAACTTTCAATTAAAAAGACACAGCAATTTGTACAAACTTGTAAACGAACAGTTTCAGACATTACCCAGTCAATAATTCTTTGTATAATTTAGAAAATTTAAATCTGAGTCTGTTTTCTTTTCTTTTTTTTTTTCGTTTGGATCCCTAATCTCTTTTCAATCCTGGAACCCAAATTAATCCTGGCTTAGAAATCCTCCAATCAGCACCTAGTTTCGTATCTAAAATCCCCGTAAATCCTTCGCTAAGCCATCGTGCTTGTCAATAAAAATCGATTCTTTTCATTTTCTTTTATCTTGGTTAATCCGTCTGAATCCCACATGGTTCTCGTAATCCGGATCTCCTAAATCCCCTTTGTCATTGCAAATATCTGATTCCAAAAAGGCTGTTTTTGCATTAGATACCAAAGCTAACTAGAACTAAATTCACTTCACTTTTCGACGAGGACGACAATCGCTTAATAATGGACGCGTTGGAGTTCACTTTTCGAACTCCCCAGGGCAGACTGACGGAAAGTTTCCACCCAATGACGACACTACATGAAGTGAGGAAGAGAATTGGTAGGGCGATTGGTTGCGAGGTGGCCGACTTGCTAGTTGGATTCCCTCCGAAACCAATTCAAGACAAAACTCTCGAGGCAGTCGGCAACAACCAGGTCATCACTATTGCTGAAGGTAAGGTGGTTTAGAAGTTAATGAGTTTTTTATCATTCCCAATAGATAAGGATTATTGTATACTTGTATGTAGTTGGCCAGGTTTTGCTTCATTACACGTTGTTTTCAATACTGTATACTGATAGAAGATTCCTCTTGAAAAACAAACAGTTTTAACTGCTATAAACTCCAGCCTTGAAAGTACCTTTGGCTCGCGGTTGGGTGTATTTTCGTACTTAATGTAGCCGTAGGATTTAAAAACAACAAAATTTGCTGTATACATGAGACCATAGTTACTTGAATAAGAAATGAAAGGAAAGGGTTTTCGTGAGTTTGAAGTCTTTTTGCTTGTATGAGTTGAGTGATCACAAAGCGGATACAATGAAAATATATTTAGATTACAAAAAAGACACAAAAATAGAACAAAAATGCTTTCTGTTTTTGAGTGCTGAATATGGCTTTCTCGCATTGTAAACGCTCCGTTATTTTTGTTAGAAAGGGAAAAAACTTTAATTCCTTGATAAAAAGCTAATTAATCACGTAAAACATGTCTAAGATATATTGTGAAAAGTACTGTGCTCGTCCGAGTCAAAATTCTTTCAAACCTCACGTGTTCATGCTAATTAGAATAGCAATTCGCTCTAGCTGGTACCGATTTCAGGTACTCCTGTTACTAGCTTTTAGAGCTGGTATAAAGACAGCATTTCAGCCGCTAATGGTTTTACATACAAACTTTTAAAAACGGTGAAAAGTGTCCGTATTTTGGCATATGTTTTAACACAGCAAGCTACATGTGACGTATGTCGGGCGGGACGTTAAGGACCTTGTGCACATTGTTTTTGACAACTGACTTTTTTACGCTCATATGGACGAACAAATTGACCATATTTCCTTTGTCAATGGGGAAAGTGTTTCTATCAGGTGAATTTGCTCAACTGAGAGCCTTTATAAACGTTTTGGATAGCTCGAGTGAATAAGGTTTGAAGTAATGGTCCATCTAAGAAGTGCTAATTGTGGTATTGTTTAAACGGTTCATCTCATTGGGTAAAACATGAAAAATTGCTATATATAACTCTGTAGGGAAACATTAATCTTTATTTTTCTATTTACTAAGTGATTACCTTTTAGAGATAACTCTTCTGGGTTTAAATGCTAGAGAAATTCCATGTGGGGAACATTGCAAATTATCTCACCAGTTTGACTTCTGAGTGAAATTTTATGTGTCAAATAGTGTGGGCTTTTATTGTTCTTTTTGTTAAAATACAATTTTATTAGTCCTTGTTCATTAGGATGGTGAGCCACAAATGAAATATTAATGAAGTTTTTATGGTGTTTCACATAGGTCCTGATATAGAAATTATCAAGATAAAAGAGGAACCCGTGGAAACCCACCAGGCGCGGGATCGTCCCGTTCGAGTCCTCGAAGCCAAACGCCTGATCGCAGCAGAAATCAACCAGCAAAAAATCGCTCAGAAAGTCATCTGTAAAGTAATCTTAGGGGTGTCCCAGGGTCGGCTTTGTCAGCTAATGCAAGATACTGCATACGATAACTCGATCCTTTCTAAGCCTTACTCTAACAAATCAATGGAACATTATCACAAGATTTACGAGTTTTTGACCCAAAGAAGCCCCATGGAACGCTATAATCTGTACTGCTCAGCTGCTTGGAGGATTGAGAAAGAGCGACTACAGAAAAAAGACTCGTTTAACTGCAGCATGGCTACTGCGTCAGGCTCCAGTGGTGGCGAACTTCGTGTTTCTCCCCGACTAAGAATTGGGACGCGTGGAAAAAGAACCTACATTCCGAACTTTGCTAAGAAGGCAATGGAAAATTACTTTATAAATACAAGCAGATTTATTACTCAAGAAACGAGGGAATTCTTTGCAAGGCAGTTGAATCTTCCTGAAGAAACCATTCAGTTCTATTTTAAGAATCTGAGAGCAAGAGAAAAGAAAGGGTCGTTTATTCCTGTCAGCTAATGTCACTGTAAGCTGTAAAAGACTGATAATCTAGTAATATATTGGTATTGTAGCATAGAAACGATCAGTGTGTGTTTGACATGAAAATGAATGAATAGATTTTTTAGAAAACTGGTTGAAATCGGAGTCCCGTCTTGGCTTGTTCCAAGGACATCATATTTCCAGAAGTGATATATGCCACAATTATCTTAAAGGTGTGAATAAGGTACTTTACTGCGTATGTTTGTAAGGCAGTACAGAAAACAATATTAATCTTTAAAGCAAAGACGTCTATCCCTTGAAATAAGAACAAAGTTCCAAGTCTACAAGACGGAATTTATTGCCCTGCCCACAAGATAAGAGATGAAATTAGTTGACAAATAAAGTGTTTAAAGTCAGTTTAAGTCAAAGTAGTCGTGACAAGGATACTATAGCTGTCTCCTAATCCCCTTGTCTTGGTCAGGGAGTCAACCAAACCTGATTATCCACAACCTAAGGATTTAGTAAAACTGACACCCTGTTTATTATATGTCAGATTAACCCTAGCTTTAAAGGTTGTCAGTGTTTGTAGTTAAATCATCTTGATGATATCCCTTCTTCTAAACCACGTCCCAGGAATTTTAGAGTGTAGTTATTTGTGACTGTCAAAGGATGTGGCATAATAGATCATTTCGTTAAGTAGCAATATGGCCACGACCTTCCATTGAGTGTTAGGTATACTGAAACAGGAAAATAATCAATGAAGACGAGTTTGAAATCCATATGTAATGTGTAATGTACAGTCAGCATTGCAAGCTACAAGTTAGCTTGTTGTATGCAAACACTAGTGGAAAATATCTATGTAAGACAGAACAGGGTTTGCTTTGACTCTGACATGGTCAGCTTCAGATGTTGAGCGCGTACAGACAGCTTTCGTCAGTTTGAATTTCGACTTTCAGTAAGATACGTACATACGCAAGACCGTTTAACGTGCGTACCGTAAGATACCTACGTACACACGTAAGATACGTGCATACGTAAATACTTACGCACATATGTAAGATACACATAGGCGTATAGTAAGTTAGAGTTTTATCATGATGTAAATCAACGCACTTTAGGAACAGTTAAAAATATTGAAAATCGTTTATTGTTGTTTAAATGGGTAAAAGTATATGAAAGAATAAAAAAACCTAGTAAACTAAGTCTTGTTATATTTTGGCTGAAGTGTAATTTACACATTTATCTGTCACTCTAGTCCTGCTCCCCAGTGAAATTTAGCTGATGTTACATGGGACGATTTGCAACGATGATTTTTAGTGCATCCCTAACATACCACACGGTACGGTTTTTAAGCGTAATTCCTTACCACGTTGCGAATTTTCGATTTGAAGTCAAAAACTTGTTGCGTAAAATGACAAATTTAACCCAAACTGTCGAGGTGTTGCGGGAAAAATTGTCGTTGCAAATCCTCTTGTGTAACTTCGGCTGTAGCCTGCATAGCAAAAGTTTCTTTGAAAATTGACTGTTACACAGTTATCCCACACAACCAACTCTCTCCCTTTTTTTCAAGCTGAGAACGCATGTCAGAATAAAAATGAAGTAAAGCCCTGTCGTGTCATTTTGTAGTAATTGTCTATACGTAATGGGTCTTTGTTTAGATTCCCAAAGTTTAACGCAGGCGATTGAACACACGGGTAAGACGTACGATGACATAGGAGAGATGTTTGCTGAACAGGTACAACTCGTTAAAGGATGTTTGCTTTCTTTCCTCTCCTAGATACAAGAGGTATAGCCTTAACCCCTCACTCTCCCCTCCCACATTGCTAAACCCAGAAACAAAGACTGGGCACACCATACAACTTTTCTTGCAGACTTGCGCACAACCGTATGAGACTAAAAGCTAAAGACATATCACAAATACTTGATGTAAATTCGTGGATTCGCAATTGAACTGTTATGGCGCAACATTGCAAGAAAATGAGTTACATCGTGTGTCCGTCCGTTAAGATTTTATGCGACTCGTACTCTTTTCTCTTCCCTGTTCCCCTCACCTTTCCTCTTTTCTCTGCGACGTCTTTCATTTTATGTTCCTAGCGATTCTTTCTTACCTTTAATGTGTTGTTGTGTTCAGCCCCGAGAGGATTTTATTCCATTAATCGACGGACTCAAAGAGTATGCAGGGATGTTGTCAATGTATCCAGAAATCCTGCAAGTACACAGAAGCTCAGTATCAAAAGTTAAAGAATTACACAAGCAAAAAGAAGGCGAAAAAGTCGAGGTATGGTTTGACACGAGAACTTAGATCGTCATCATCAATTATCATCAACACTTATCAATTATCATCAATATCAACATGGATACTATCATCATCATCATCAATTATCATCATCATCATCATCAATTATCATCAACACTCATCAATTATCATCAACACTTATCAATTATCATCAATATCAACATGAATACTATCATCATCGTCATCATCAATTATCATCAACACTCATCAATTATCATCAATATCAACATGGATACCATCATCATCATCAATTATCATCGTCGTTCTCAACTCCACTGAAGTTTTGTCATGTTTTATTCTAGGACGACGTCTTGGATGACGTTTGTGGTCGATCTGACACTATAACGGCGGTCTCCTTCGGTAAGTAGAACTTCCGAGTTAGTATTATTAATTAATTTATTATTATTATTAATTATTAGCTATTATGTACCTGATTGATATTGATAGTTATTATTAACCAATTGATTATGATGACCAGTGAGACAAGATTTTTAACTCGTGGATTGCAAATCCACGAGTTATAGTGAGGGGTCGAAATATGCAATAGGCCATTTGCATGATGGCGTCATATACTACAACTACCAGAATGCTTTGCCCACTTTCTTTTGTAAAATAATTAGTGCCAATTGTTCGACTATTCTCAAAAGGGAAAAAAATCTGAATAAGAAAGAAAATTCGTAGAGCATTCTGGTAGTTGTAGTAAAATGACGCCATCGTGCAAATGGCCTAATGTGTCACTCACAAATTAAACTATGCTACTGCGCATGCTCGACGTGATTGAAAGCAGGCTGAAAGTAACGTGGGCTCTGGATACGAAGGACTCCCGAACTATTCACAGATTAGCGATATTTCCTCTTCACGATTTATATTGAAATCAGACTAAACAAAATTTCTATTTAGTTAAGAACAGAAAGATTATACACAACCGGTATGTTTCAAAATAGCTAGCTAGAAGGAAAATCAATGAATTTAACTGTCGCTACCAGACCGGGGTGTCAATGGGGTTAACCGTTAGCCGTAAAAGGGCCAAAAATTTAACCGTAAGCCGTAATAACAGGAAAAAAACTAACCGTTAGCCGTAATGAAAAGTTAGTCGTAATAGTTTTTTCCAGCGTTCTCAACAATAAAAATTAATGTTTAACCATCAAGAACAATGGAAATTAGTTATTAACCCACTCTAACCGTAATCGTAAAAAAGCCAAAATATTAACCGTTAACCGTAATAGCCACCACCCCATTGAGACCCTCTTACCAAAGGCGTGTCGGTTATATATGCCGTAAATAGTTTGATAGCCGGGTCAAATAGTGAGAACACATCATGCAGCTCTAGAAATACAAACTGAACATTATAGTTTGAAATACCATTGACTAGAAGCACTCCACGATCAGAATTGATTAAATGCAGACGTCGTTTAAAGAAGAAGCTTTTTAGATCATTAAATTCCTAGTATTAGCGCAAGCTATTTAAGGAGTAAAACCATCGAAGTACCGAAGCAAGATACCCATGACTTACGCAATAGAATATCGCATTGCAGTCGATCCTGACAAGTAAAAACCTTTCTGAATGCCGGACTTTGTACACGCTGTCAAGCAACAAAATTCGTTTCAAGTGCAACATCAAAGTCATCCAAGCTTTAAGTGTTCGTACTCTATCATCACAAGAGTCAATGTTTAAAGTAGATCAACAAACCAAATAACATTTTGAGAACGCCCAACTGACTGCCGCCGTCCCGAGCGCCAAGGCCGTCGAGTCCGCTAGTCGAAAAACAGCAACAAAAAGGCGTATTGAGTTTGTTTATTGGCTTAGTGCTTTTATTTACAGCGACATTTTGCAACAGAGAGAAGCATTTCTGCATTTGTACTGTTTTGGAGTCTCGCTTCGCTTTGTCTAGACTAGGCGCAAACTGAAACTGAAAAAGTCGATCGCAAAAAGTGCAGAAGGCACTTTAGGGTAGAAGCTGGTAACATAACTACGATTATAAACTAATTTTTCATGCTGAATCCGAATATGAAAGTTACCAAGGCGTACTCTGTAATCTTATACGTATTTTGTGAATTGCTACAGTCATTTCATACTAACGACTTTTTCATGTAATTCCAAAAGTTCCCAAACTTAAAAACAATGACCACAGCTGGAAAGAGCACATCAAACTCAGTAAAACTGTGAAGTTTGAAGGATGTAAGTCGAAAAATCAAGGAGATATGCATGAATTTTCAAAAATCGAAATTTGTTGGTATCTAGCTCTTGCATAACAACAACTGGAAGTGTTTTCATACAAAATTTCGTTTTTGAAAATTCGTATCTCCTTGATTTTTCAACTTTTAAAACTTCACAGTTTTACTGATTTTGAAGTGCTCTTTCCAGCTATGGCCATTGTTTTTAAGTTTGGGACCTTTTGGAATTACATGATAAAAGCTCAGTATGAAATCACTGTAGCAATTCACAAAATACGTCATTTACACGTATAAGATTACAGAATACGTCTTGGTAACTGTCATATTCGGATTCAGCATGAAAATTCAGTTTAGAATAGTTATGTTACCAGCTTCTACCCCAAAATGCCTCCAGGTGTCTGATTTTTCGAAAATGCGCCTAGTCTAGTCTTCTCGATGGTCCGGAGTTCGAGTCTCGGTGATAATCAAAAGTTTTTGTTTTTCGCTTTTTTTTTGTGTCTTTTTTTGTTTTTGTCACATTATTATTATTTTCTTTTATAGCTTATGACTCTTTTTTCGCTAAAGAAATTACGGTAACTCATTAATATTTGATCATTCAAAATGACTTTTAAATTTCTCTAAAAAAGCTTTACAGGTTGGTCCAATCTTTCTGTTTAAATTTGATGATAATAAAAATATATTGCTTTAAAGATATCTCTATCTGGACTGATTCCATTCGGGGCGTAATAATCTTGCATGCACAGATCGCAACCACCACAGCAAGCCGAACTGAGAAGCTGCTATAAAATCACTAACTCGATGTTAATTGATCCAATCCACGAGTTATATACTCCATTGACGGTTTGATTTTTCTTGCAAGTTCTAATTAAGGACACCCTGGTACCACGCATGCGTGCGTAAAGAAACTCCTCCCCAGTCTCTTTAGATCGCTTAGTTTAATTTCTTGGAAATACTTGTGTATACTTATAAATAATATTCATTCTTTTCAGCGGAGATGAATCATTTTCACAAACTACGAATATCCGACTTTAAAAACATGATGCAGAGATTCCTGCGAGAACAAATATCATTCCATCAGAGAGTAAGTATTTGCCATCCTCGGGAACCCAGGAGTAATATTCTGTCGCTCGTTTCTCGCTTCCTGAAAAATTATCCCTGGGCACAATGCCTGTCAAAACTTGTTCCGAAAGTTGAGATTCAAAATGGTGGCTTTCAAAGATCCGCTGGGCTCGACCAATCAGAAAAGAGACGAATTTTAACTTCCGAATCAAGTTCTGACAGGCATTGTGACCAGGGATAATTTTTCTGGAAACGAGAAACGAGCGACAGAAAATTACTCCTGGGTTCCCGAGATGAATACTTGCCTGCATCGTTAACAAATCATATAATAATTGGTATATTACGCGCGCTCTGATTGGTTGAAGTGTTTCGATGAATGTTTTTTTAAAACAAATAGATTCCATTTTTTCCATGAGTCTGTACTCTGATGAATGCACAAATTACGTCAGAATGTTGTGAAAGCAAAAATCGACTTCGTCTTGTGTGTACTTTTTGTTCTCATAACATGTTGACGTCGTCTGTGCATGTATTCGAGTACTGACGCGCGGAAAAAATGGAATCTGTTCATTTCATTCTACATAGTATGTTGTGTAACTATAGAGCAGATTTCGTATGAGTGTGAAACGGATCGCGCCGTGCCGTAACCGTGTCAGTGCCGCGTTTTCTATTATTCCTGCCGTAACCGTGCCTTGACCGTGCGGTGTCATTTTCACAGTCATACGAAATCTACTCTAAGAGTATGAGCTAGTTGCACGAAAAGAAACTAAATGATCAGTCTGCATGGTAGACCTACAAATGGTCTATCCGACAGACCTGGTCATAGACCCACAGCTAGACCCACGAATGGTCATTCAGACAGACCAGTGTGAATGTCCACGACCTACCTACGGACCTAGTCTGATAGACCTACCAATGGTCATTCATGCAGACAGAACTATGGGTGTTCACGACGGACCTGCGAATGGTGGGTCTGACGGGCCAAGGAATAGTCACCTTCAAATGGTTTATGACGGTCAGTCCGATAATATATACGATTGGTCTTTCGGACACTGAAATGACCCCTCCTTCCCCCTCCCCTCCCCTCCCCTCCCCTCCCTCCCCTCCCCTCCCCTCCCCTCCCCTTCCTTTCCTTTCCCTTCCCTCCCCTCCCCTTCCCTTCCCTTTCCTTCCCTTCCCTTCCCTTCTCTTCCCTTCCCTTCCCTTTCCTTCCCTTCCCTTCCCTTCCCTTTCCTTTCCTTCCCTTCCCTTCTCTTCCCTTGAATGCCGGCAAAGCAGGCTATAGTTTGTTATCCTTTGTAATTTTTCTTTAATTTTCAGATAATAGACAAGTTAGAAGAATCTTATAAAATGTACGACTCGGTACAAGGATAATGTATATGAATGGATGTAATAGTTGTAATTAGTCCTACGCATCCGTAGACGGCCTTGCGTAAATGCAAACTAGGCTTGATTGTACCGTATGCCCAGTCACGTAACGGTTCAACGTAAACTCGAACAAAATATGATTTGAGATTTACGATTGTTTTTTAAAGAACATTATCACAATATTTAGTTTGCTTCGTTATTGCCTTGGGCTGCGTAACCTTAAACGGTCTTGCGTAAACGCGAACAACTATTTTAGACCTTCCTCCTTTACGCTACGATTTCTGTAAACAAGTCGAGGTTGAAGTTTGACTTTTCATAGATTTTATGTGATTTTGTCTTCTCCTTTCTCGACTTATGAGACTTTTATGTGCTGGGCATTACAAGAGGATGGATTCCACAAGCAGGGATTTTATATGGTTGCGGACATTCCCGATACATCCCATTTTACTTATACCAAACATTTCCCGTCATGATTAGCACTTTATTTGCTTTTGAAGCTTCTTGATTATGGATTACGCTATTAACTGGTTTAAACTGTGATCATGTCCAATTTGTATTGCCAAGATCCCTGCTTGTCTATGAAACACACAGAATTTGGTCGATCGGTGCGATTAAATGGGAAACGGGCCAGCCCGCTACATATGATCAGAACTTTATGAAAGATGTTTTAATACTTGCTAGTCGAGTGGCGACTCTCCACCAAAATAAGAAAAGTCGTTTCACGGTGGTCGATGCGTTACATGTGTAGTTCATAAGTACGGAGCCGTCAAGGGGACATGCACACTTTTTTATGCGACGTGCTGCAAGTTTTCTTGCAAGTTTTGCTGCGATTTGGAAGTTTTACTGCGACTTACAAGTTTCACTGCGACTTTTGCTGTAAGTTTTACTGCGAATTTTAATGAAACTTACACCAAAACTCGCAGTAAAACTTGCAACTTGTAGTAAAATTCGCAGTAAAACTTACAGCAAAAGTCACGGTGAAACTTGCAAGTCGCAGCGAAACTTGCAACAAAACTTGCAGCAAAAGTCGTATCAAAAAAACGTGTGCATGTCCCCTTGACGGCTTCGTACATAAGGGTGTTGATCTCATCGCAGTTTCGCTGATTTTAAAAACTTTTACTTAGAACAATATTTTAATTTTAGAGTGATTCTAATGAGTGATTTTATTTTACCCGTGAAAGAAAGATGACTAGTTTGTACTGGTTGATAGAGTGGTTTTCGTAACCCGTGAAATAGATACTATGTGTAATAGTCAAATAAGAACAAAAGAAAACAATAGAATTAGGGTCTACTAATGTGTATTAGTTTAGTATCTATTTCACGGGTTTATGAAAACCACTCTAGAGAGTAGTAAATATTGGGTTTGGAGTCTACTACATACTACTGATTAGATATTTTCTTGTGTATTACGGACTGATATTTTACAAGTCGCGTATGTATTTTGCCGAGCCTTTAGGCGAGGCAAAATGGAGCGATGAGTAAAATGTCAGCCCGTAATACACAAGAAAATATCTAATCAAAGATTTATTATACAATTGCTTTTTCGCTTTGTTTTAAACAGTATTTTTATTATCAAACAGTCCTTTTTGAAAACCAGCGAGCACGCGCTTCAAAGGCTTGACGTCATACAGGGCCGAATACGCAAACCGGATGTCTAAACAATAATCGGCTTTTTGCAAACCAGCGCGTGCGCGGGAAAAAGAAACCGGTTTGAAGCCTTGACGTCGTACAGGGCCGAATGCGCAAACCGGAGTTCTAGTGGGTATTGCCGTCCCATATTGGCCCTCAAACGATACCTTATAATAATGCTAAGTATTGCACGCTTCTATAGTGTTTTTATTCTAATAGTGAGTAGTCGAAAACCCGTTGTTTTCCTTTGTTTTTAATGAACGAGTACCCACTAGTTAGTCGGCTTTCTTTCACGGGTTAAAAAAACACTACACTCACTATTAAACTCTGGTCATTAGATGTTTCAACGGAAAACCAGTCTATACAAGACAAATGCATTTGGCTTTAGTAAGACAGGATACTACTGTTGTATAAGTGCAGTGATAGTAAATGATGATGCTATTCTCCAAGAGATTTATCCACTGCACAAGAATTGATCGAATATGGATAGCGATTTCCATATTTCATGCAGCTATTAAAGGCGGGTGACTACGGGTGAACTGCGCTGTAAAACGAACAACATCTCCGTAGCATTTTTGCGCGACAAGTTTGATCATTTTGTTTCTCGTATTTACCCGCCCGTTTTAGGGATTGTTTTCAATTCAGACATTAGAAGGTTGAGCCTTCTGGAAGCATAGTATCAGTTTCATCTCAATACAATCTAATTTAATTTTAACTAATTTATCTCGCTGTCATGAAATGAAGTATAAAATTGAGAAGTCAATTAATTCTAATAATTTCTAGGTATTAAAATATGAAATGAACAGAAACTGGAGAAATTAAACAACGTATTTACTCTTGCTAGTTTAGCAACAATCCCAGAAAAAAAAATGTTTTGTCTGTTAGAATATTCTGCAAAATGTTGGAGGAACTGGACGCGCTGCGCTACCCACCCGTCCCACAAAGACAATTTTATCCAAGATTGTGATAAGTATTTAACGCAATTATTTGAAAAGCAAGTATGGAAGAAAAACGTCTTACCGAAGTAAGTTTGATCAAAGTAATGTTTTTCTTCTACCTTTTCTTCACGACTGCAGCACGACTGTCTCTCCCACCCCCCCCCCCCCCCCCCCGGGACTGTCTACGTTTTGGTTATGAAAACATGTTCGTAGAAGATAAAGATTAAAGCTATCCATCCCGTATTTGGAGTTGCGAATTAAGAAAAGTCGTTTTAGGATCAGAGCATATCCGGGATTGGATTTGATCAATTTTAATCCTCTCTTAAGCGGATTCTTATCCATTTTCGGATTCAAAGAATTAAACGCAAAGTCCTTTTCAGTCAATATTTTTAGGATTAAAGGCCTCTCAAAGAACACGGATCATGACTTTATAGCGGAGCTCCCGCGCGGGCCAAAGGCCCGCGCGAGCGGAGCACCATACCTAAGAAAAAATGGTAACCCATCGAGTTGATTTTTCATGGACACACAGGGAGCCCAACGGCTGTACGTCCGTCCGTACATACATACATACATACATACGTCCGTACATACGTACATACGTCCGTGTACATCGCGATGCTGATTGGCTGATTGCTTTTTGGCGCCAACTTGACGCGCGCTGACACTTTGAAAACTGAAAATTTACAAGTTTCCTTGCAGTTTTAACTTGCAAAGCTTAAAAATAGTATTCTCGAAACCTCGTAAAAATTTAGCGATTTTGATGAACATTAATCTGTGCCAATCTTGACAGGTTAAAGCGAAAAAAACCGTACGTTTGAATTTTTTTCGGGCCTGGTGTCGTTTCAAAAAACTGCTCGAAAGACGAAAGACACAGAGGATATTTTCAAAGTTGGACGACTTTTTAGTTGGATTCGTAGTTTAAAAAAATTCCTCATAATGAATAAGTCATTGAGGATCGTGTATTCTTCGTTTTGTGAAGATGCCTTCAGTAAAGCTGCTTAAAAATCTAGCCAAAGTTGGAAATAAATCAAGAATCGTCTGCATTGAGCGTGAAACAAGGAACAGTAAGTTATGCTTCGAAAAGACAACAAGGAAAGTACTTCAAGGTAAAGACCCTGGCCAGAAAATGATATCAAAAAGTCTCTTGTACCTATATTTGATCTTTTATCTTTGATTTGGGATTGATGACTTAAAAAAAAACCTTTTATGCACGTTGAACTGTGGCCAAGTTTAAAGAAACACTCGATCAAGCCTTACATGAAATGTACAACGACATTTTGTTTTACGGTGAACTTTTTGCACTAGTTCTAATAATAATAAAATTAGTGAAAAAAAATGATTTTGAACTTATTTCAACCCCACTAATGTGTAAATACAGCTCAAGTTTTGGTCTGGAATTTAATGAAACAATTGACAGGAAAAAAAGAAGGAATTTTGCCATGCAAACTAGAATTGTTTTTATACTTTATTCATCTGGATGAAGTTGCTCAGTGAGCCCTGTGAAGCCTTAAATACAGACTGAAAATGCTTAATTCCTTGTTTTCTTGTTATTTCAATTAGCTGTTTTTATAATCACTTTAAATTGTATTATCAGTGTAATCTGGAAGAGAAAAGTGGGAGACAAGTATTCGCCTAGCTAGTGTGTCATTCTTTTCTACATTAAATAACAAAACAAAATAACAACAACAACCACAAAAAACAAGATGTCACAAATATAGTGAAGACAGACAAATCAATATATGTTGTTCTGTAATATTCAGGATGTCGAAAAGGTTTAATTACTTGTATCAATTTAAAAAAATGTTTTGGAGATTTTGCTTTCTATTTCTGAAAATTATGAACCCTTACAAAGTCAGTTATGAAATCTGACAGTGAATCTGAATATTAAAATTTACTGTAACAAAGGTCACTGAGCATACAAGCCCATACAATATACAAACCAAAACCAAAACTTATTTTAAAAATGCTTTTTAAATAATCTTCATTTCAACTTTTTCAATTACCACAGGAAGCCCAATTCATTTGAATCAAGAACATAAAAAAATTAAAATTGAAATTGGAGCTTTGCTTTTAGGTAGTAGTTGTTTTGAGTTGTTTTACAATTTCATCTAAAGTCATGATTAGTGTAACCTGGAAGAGAGAATTCTTGTTTCGTGTAAAGACAACTATTTATCAGTGTCATTCTACTCTACATAATAATAAAAAAAAAAAACAAGATGCCACAATACTGTCAAGACAGAAAAATCTAAATATAATTTTCTGCAATGTCTAATTGTTTAATTGAAGGATGTTGAATTAGGTTCAGTATTTATGTGAATGAAATCAGTTTGAGGGATTTTTGCATCCTATTTCTGAGAATTATGAAGCACTACTACTAAGTCAATTATAAAATCTGACACAAATATCTGAATAAATATCACTATGGTCACTGAGTTGAAAGCCTTATAATTCTCAGGAGACTGAAGGGCAAGAAATAAAGCTTGATCTATAGTCTTTATTTCAACTTTTACAACAAAATGCAATCTTTGTTTGCCTATTACCACAGCAAGCCCAATTCATTTGAATCAAAAACGTCAAAATAAAACAAAGTATTTAAAATTATTATTATATTTAAATGGGAGCTCCGCTATTAGGTAGTACCTAATTTTTATATTAGCTATACGTTTGGACCGAGGACTTAGTGAAGAGGGGAGGAGTTGGGTGAGGATGGGAGAGGGTGGGGATTGCGTGAGGCTTGGAGGGAGTTGGATGAGGAGGGGAGAGGTTTTGGTGAGGAGGGTGGGGGTTGGGTGAGGATGGGAGGGAATTGGGTGAGGAGGGAGGGGAGGAGGATAGCACACCTTGCATACATTTTCTGTGTTCTGTATATAATCGTGCTACTAGGGCAAGTTAGCTCTCAACTCATGCCTACCTATCTTCACCTAAAACCATACATGTTGCTTCTGTTTGTAATGTTTTTATTTAGAATCAGAGAAAATTAACATTGACTAGCTGCCTGAATGGCTGATTTTTCATTAAGTGTGCAGTGTCCCATATTGCAGCCCTGTTTTTATTGTGTTTTCCCCTCCCTCTCCTTAAAAAGGTGCTAAAAATAGCCTGTTACAGTACTTAACACCCAAGCTATGTACTTGATAATATTTAATAGCATGTATTATTCACTAATGCAATCTTTATGGTCCCCTAAGAGTGACATGTGATCTACCCATTAAGGAGATAAACATTGTAAACACAATACAAAACAATAGATTCAAGTCAAGCCTCGGTGGATGAAATACAGTGAATGTATAGATTTATCCTTGACTATAGTTGAATCTATTGTTTTATGATCAGTCATGTCAATTTGGGAAAGGTATGTTGCTACTGAGAAGTTTTTCTCTTTATCAAGACTGCAGGAATCACAAAATTAATAATTGTAAACTAATAATTTGCTTAGTAATAGTTTTCATAAGTATGTTTACTATCTAGCTGTTATACTCAACTTGAGCAAAGGTTTTGGTTCAAGGCTATTAGGCAAGTTTCTGTACATTTCTTGTACTTTGGGCCTGATAGCCTCAAAACCTTTGTCTAGAGTCATTGAAATGTACCAGCAATATCAGCTATTAATTTTACAATCAGTTTTGAGGATCCTTAGGCCGATTACTATTAAATAAATAGTTCAAAATAAATCTGTTTTGTACATTACCTCTTATTTTGATAGATATTAGATATATTATTGAATATTTTTATCATTTTTGCCTATACATATATATACTATATAACTTCATGAGTTTACATTGTAAAACAGACCACTCCAATTACTTGACTGATAAAGGGTGTGTTCAATTAAGTTAACCTCCAAAATAACAATACACATAATAACACCCAGAAATCACTGCAGAATGGTCAATTTCCACAGTAAAATCACTCCTCACTTTTTAGATAATAGAGGTACAAGGAGCAATTTTCTAAATTCCTGGAATAAGCAGTTTTTCTATGTTTTCCTATTTTGTAACAGAGTCAACCGAATGCTAGTCTCCCTTGCAGCCATGTTTAGCCTCATCACGCAACGCTCCCTCGGAAAAACATGGCTGCTCCACCAAGCGCTACATTCCATTCCAATTCGTTAACCAATCAGAGCTTGGCCCCAAAATCAAGGAGCCATTCGCGCCAAAAGGTCTACATATAGCATTCCGTTGACTTGGAGAATAATTGGATTAACCTCGAATCCCAAAACAACAGCTAGTTTACAAACACTTCACTTCATTTCATTCGAAGTATCTGGTATCATTTGAGAAATATACAATGAAGAAAGTTTTACTGATCTTCCATCTGTATATATCCTTTCGTATTGAAAAAGTTGAAACTTATTTTTGGTAGTGCAATGTTTACTCTCTTTGTGGTGTTGACAGATATAAAACTCATTTCCGGAACACGGGAAATGGACCGTTTGCTGTTGTATCTTCTGATTGGACAACTGATACAATTGGAATGGAATGTAGTGCTTGGTGGAGCAGCCGTGTTTTTCCGAGGGAGCATTGCGTGGTGATCTCCACACACTTTGTGATTTACATTGGGGGGACATTAAAGAGCCCTTGCCACTATTTAGGGAGACCAAGAGTAGGTCATAAAGTTGCTGGTGTGTGTGGTTCACACGTACTACACGGTAAATGGTGAAAGCTGTTGTGGTGTTACTGCTATAAACTAAATGACACATGTCAACAGAACCACATTTCAAATCAACTATTTTCATCCCCATCTCAGCCATCATTGCCTTGTGCTTGCTAAACTTAAAGATTAATAAAATTAAGTATCACATGGAAGTTGTTTTGCCATCTTAGTTGACCTCCTACCAACCACCAAGTTCTATGTCCAGATAACTTATTAAAGAGTCCATTCAATAAAAGACAATGATAGATTATTAAGTACTGATGATATTCTACATGTCACAACCGCTTCCTTCAAGATCTAGATTTACTTTAATAGAGCTGGGATCAAACTCCTCTCCTGTGATTCTTTTGTACATAGTCATGATGTCTTCACAGGTTGTCTCAAAATGGGTTGTTGCATCATAGGACTTGGAAATAAAGATCTAATCAATCAAAAAACAGTGAATTGGTTGGTTATGTATAACTACAGTATATATGTTGCAGTTCATGTTTGGTTCAATTTTCATTACTTAGGATTCCCTGGAGGGAATAATGAAGAGGTAAGGTATTTTTCGAGTTACGATTTTCGAGTTACGATTTTCGAGTTACGCATTTTTCGAGTTACACGCCCAGCCACGTCCATTTTGGTGAGGCAACGCCCACTTTGACATCTGTGCGTAACTCGATGACAAACATGGTTGAAATCAAAGTCGAGTTACGTAACTCGAACTCGACAGAATGAAACTTTATTTTCGAGATACGCAGTAATTCCGTAACTCGATTCTAAAAGTTGAAAAATACTTTTGGCTGCGAAAGAGTAGAGCAATAATTTTAAATTGGCTTAAAAAATAACCACAACAATTCCAAAAAGTGTAACTCGAAAAAGACGTTTTCAACTTTTAGAATCGAGTTACGGAATTACCTCGTAACTCGAAAATAAAGTTTCATTCTGTCGGTTTCGAGTTATGTAACTTGACTTTGATTTCAACGATGTTTAATTGTCATTGAGTTACGCATAGATGTTAAAGTGGGCGTTGTCTCACCAAAATGGGCATGGCTGGGCGCGTAACTCGAAAATCACATAACTCGGAAATCGTAACTCAAATTTTTCCTGCCCTCAATACAGAATCATAAATTACCTTCTACCTTAACCTCACACCAGATCCCTATTCCCATAACCTTTACTAGCCCTCTTCCCCATGCCTGTCACTCCCAATCTTCTTTCTATCTCTACTAGCTCCCCATCCGCCCTAATCACACCAAAATTCTCCCCTATCACACCAGATCCCTATTCCCTTAACCTTCACTGGCCTCCTTCCCTATATGCATGCCACTCCCAAACCCCTCCCCCCCCTTCCCTTCTGCCTCTACTAGCTTTCCTTTTACCCTGTCAGACCCAAAGCTTCCACTTCACAACAGATCTTTGTTCCTTTACACCCAACCCTTCCCCCTGCTAAACCAGATCCCCCTGCTAAACCAGATCCCCCTTACTCCCTCAACTTCTAAGTCCCCCTTCATCCTACCACACCCAAAGCCCTTCCCCCAACCTAAGCCACTAGTCTTTACCTTGTCCTCTGTCCCATCACAGATTGGCTCATAAATATCAGATACAGCCATAAACTTCTTATCTATTTTACCAAGTAGATTGAGACCTGGTTCAACATCTATCTCTGGATCATCATGTTCTACTGTAGTACTAACTATAGCAAGGTACTTGTCCTTAGGAGATACACAGTTAGTGTTGGAAATACAGCACACAAAGATATCTGGAACATAGAAGAGGTAATAGTAAATGAGTGAAAGAATATACAAATGAATGAATGATTTATAATGATACCATAGATGAATGAATGAATAACAAATGCTAATACAGAGAAAGGGAAATTCCTTACTTTAAGCTGTAAAAAGCAGTGAAACATTAAATTGAACAATTAATTAATACCTGAATAAATGGATGCAACAAAGAAGAAAATGAGATAGGGATTGCAGAGGAAATGTCATTAATCAATAAAAATAATTTAATCATCTTCATTTCAGAATGATCTCTTTCATGTAGATTTCAATGATTTCTCATTTTCCAGTTTTTCCTTTTTTTTTCTTTTCTTTTTCATTTAGTACACATGAATACTTATTGGTAGGGAAAATACTGAAGTCCTTTAGGGAATCTAAGACATTACCTGACTTCCTATTGACTTGGTTCTGAGGAATAATCAGCTGACAAGATGGTGAGTCATCAGTTTGAGGAATAGGATGTGATAGGATACAAATACAACGAACAACCTGACCAACTTTCTTCACTTCATCAGGGAAATATGAAGGATCTCCAATAACTGCTTTCGCCTTCGCTGTCTCACCCTCTGATGTAACAGCCACAATTCCACCTTCAACGGATATTTTCTCGACGGGTTTATTCAACATAAATGTTCCTCCCCAAACAGCAGAAAGCCGAGCAAAACTTTGAGGAAGCTCTCCTAGCCCGTAGACGGGGTAGAGGTATGGAGATTTTCCGTAGCGGGAAAGCGAGTCATAATAAAGCTTTATCCTCTTGATGGTCTCGCCACACGGTTTCGTCTTGTAATCGTCGTTTAAATATAAAGCAATTGCATGACCTGTGAATTCAGCCGTGTACTCGCACAAGCCATATTTCGCGAACACTTCTTCCATCTTGGTATTGCTAGGATCACAGCCTTGCCAAGTGCTGGGATCATCAAAATCGTAGTTAAGAGCAAAGATCAGAAAACTGCGGAAACGACGCTTTTCAAAAATGCCCATAATACCAGAAGATAAAGCTTCTTTTTCATCTGCAGGCACTTTATAGACAGTTCCACTGAAGGTGCCCTGGTAGAAAACGTAACTCCCCTCGATTTGTTTAAAATTCATGTATTTTGTAACACCAGTGTGGACTAGAAGCTTGACCAAAGCTCCATGAGCCATCAAGAACTTAGGAATTAGATCAACATTGTACTCTCTAACTTCTCTGGACTGTTCTGGTACATCAGGCATTTTAAAAGCCTGGTAGAGTTGGTCAAGATGGAGCGAAGCGCAGTCTGCACCATAATACTCATTACGATCGATTTGAAGCACTTTTTTACCCTTCACAGACAGAAGACCGCTCAAAATACATTCCTTCAGGCCTGTACCTAGTACAATGTAGTCGTATTCCTCATTCATGGTGAGCAAAGAGAGATTTTCTGTCGGTTTTTTTGTTTTTGACCGAAAAATTTCACCGCTTTTCTCACCTGCGGGTGTTCCTTGTTTTGATTTTTCCACCTATATCTGCGCATGCTCATTGAACTTACCGCTGTCTTTTTAAAAATTTTCTTGATCCTTTTAACCAATCAAAATGCTCGTTAAATAACTTCATACAAATTTCAGTCAAGTCTTGTGGATTTTGATTGGCTAATACAAGTAGATTCCACCAATCAAAACGTTTGTAATATTGATAGTATTTCACAAGTGCCACAAGTACAACTTCTGTTCTCAAACCTACAAAAGTTGAACATTCTTTAAGCATTTCGGTCATAAAAACTCTTCGCCCTGAAAAAAGGAACAACAAACCAACTATTACATATTCTAAACTTGACGTTGTATTTATATTTCTAGTGAAAAATGTGTGGTAAGTGCAGAAATTTCTACCTGTTTGTCAATGTCAACAACTATTGCCAACGTGTAAAGGTTTTGCTTGGAGATTGTTGTGGTTGTTAATTCACACTTTAAAACTTGTTTATCCCAACATCAGGGCTTCAACATTGTTTTCATGCTGTGTTTTTATTAAAAATCACTTACCATTTATTTATTGTTTAGGTATTTTTGCGTATTTGAATTTCTGTGTGCCAAGAAAAAGAAAATATATTCTGGAAACATTGATCAAAGGTCTGCAAAGACTGGAATATCGTGGCTACGACTCTGCAGGTACAGCCTTCAATATACACTGTTTTTCCTTGTAAATCCTTTGTAGTTTAGTTTATTTTTCAATATTTTTTCAGGTGTTGCTTACGATTCCAGTGACAACAGTTTAAGGTACTGAGTGTATGATTATGTTTATATCGACCGGTGTTTGGACGTTATTTTATCTGTATACGAAATTTGTTTTAGAAAATACATCTCTTTTGTACAAAAAAGTACAATTTTCGATTTTGCCAAATTTTAAACATAATAATTTTAATGGTTTTTGAACTATTTGTAAAATGTGAATCTGAATACTCATTGACGTTAATGCAATCAATTGTGACCCCCTCCCCTTACCTCAATATCACACGATGTCCGATCAAGTCGGAAGTCCAGTCTTTTGTCATTGTTCTGCAAGATGTCATTTTCAAGTTCATAGCGTTAATTTTGACGTTTTTCACTGTGTTTACGTTATTTTTACCTCATTATTATGAAAGTAGAAAGTGGGTGTGACTTGCTCGTGCTTTGCACGTTCAAGCATACTTGAAAATCTTCCCTTTTTTGCTGATGAAAAATATTGTTCTAGACTGTGAACTTTGATCCTGATAATTCCTAGAAGGCAAGGATGTTGTAATGCGAAATTTGTTTTATATAGAAATGAATTTGCATATCAATTTATTTTACCCAGAATTAATCCTTTAATTTGATTTCCATGAAATGTTTCTGTATGGTAGTCCATGCTAGATGACACAAAAATTGTTCGGTGTTGTTGTTGCTGTTGTTGTGGTGGTTATTGTGAATGCTTTGCCTTAGAGTTGACTTGGTGAATTTAATGAGTTTGAGCATATGATTAATTATTTTGTATAATTTAAAGTAAAAAAGAAAGAAAATACAAGATGTAATAATTGTCATCTATCCCTTAGCAACCCATCTTGATGGCAAATATGTTAATTGGTGTACATGTGTATTTTAAATGTTGGTTTTGTACTATCAGCTAGGGGTATTTATATATATGTTTTCTATTAATGATATGTCCCAATGATGGCAGAGTTTACATTTAATACAAATAATAATTAATGTGACACATCAAATTAGCAAAGATTACCATTGCAAACTATATATACTTATCCATGGCTACCATCTCACTTTTCAATATAAATATACAATATATATATCGTAAAAGATAATATAATTTATGTTAATATCTAGGATAATTATTCAGTTTGAGAGATTTCGTACTTTGCATCTAATTAATGCATAATATCATCTTTCATTTTCATGTGAGATATCATGTTTTTTACCAAGAACAAGAGGATGTACTTACTGTAATTGCTATTTTTGTTTTTCTTAAAATACATGTATACTTTTTGTCATTTCGTAGTTCTGTCCTGATGACATTTCTTGGCAAATATTCTGAAGATCATGATTAACTATGCGTGATATTCATGGCATTCAGTCTGTTAGAATATTGTGCATTATTTAATGAATTTTAAAAGTCTGTTTAATTTGTTAATAATAATTGCTTTACTTCTTAGCAATTAATATTATATTTTTATGATAATATTTATAGGGCAGGTTTTAAACACAGATTTGTCTTGTAAATTGGTAAATTGGTGATATATAGTATATATAGACGATTGAGTATGTTCCTTCAAGGTTTATTGATTTTACAAGGACTTAATATTAATATTAAGCATTATTTTCCATTTGACTACCATCATAACAATTATACAGAATTTTGATGAAATTATTTATTATTCATTTATCCATATTTTTTTTTGTTTTTTTTTGTTTTTTTGTTTTTGTTTTAATGATTGATGATTGATGTGATTGGCAGGATATGATGAAAATCCTTTCGTTATAAGTCTAAGAATAACAGGAAAAATTCCTATGCATTTCTGCTAATGAAGTGTGACTTTTGAAGTGTTGTTTCCTATCTAAGATTTAGTTTCGTCACTGTCACCTCATAACACTTTCAAACTTTGATCACCACATTCAATTCACTAGCTGGTAATATTGTTCATGTTTGAAATAATTGCAACCAAGTTTGATATTTCTAAATAATTATGCCAGCACAGACTACCAATATTATGATACTTGGGTAAGTTGGACATTTAATTATTCAGTTTGCATCAAACTTATTCATTCTATATTTTTTATAATCACTTGATTTTTTTTCCCTCTCCAAATTGTTCTTCAATAGTCATAATTTTGCCCTCAGGTAGACATAATGTTATGGATCTATGTCATATAATTAAACATTTGATTTTTTCAACTGATTTACACTTGGTCCATAATTATATCTAATTGTCCAGATATAGCAGTACTTCTTTATTTGAGCAAAAGTAGTATCATCGTCATGTGTATTAAAAAGATAGAGCCTTTTAACAGTAATTGATATAGACCTAGTTCTAAGAAGTGACAGCCACTTCAAGTGATATTGACCAGGTTGCAATCAGAGGAATGCATGCAGATATTTAAAATATACTGTCTTTCAAAAATAAACAACACAGTTTTGTTCTCACTGGACAGGAATCACAATTTTATTATTAAAACTACATATTAAATAGTGTAGTAGAGTTAGTTGCTAAAAATTCACCCAGGGAGGGGTAGGAAGCAGTCGATTTTTGGTTGGGGGAGGGGGTGTGGGAGAAATGGGAAAGGAAGTGGTAAACCCAGGTCTATAAATACTGCAGTTTGTTTAATAATGCCTTTTTAATTCCTTGCTGTTATCAAAAAAATACTGTTATACTAATTGTACTGTACAATGTGGGATTAGTAGATAAATGCTTTAACACTAACAGTTACTATAATAACATTTTGATTTGTTTGTAATTTTAATTTAGAATTGTCAAGAAGAGAGGAAAGGTTGCTGCACTTGCCAAACTTATTGAAGGTACTGCCAGTTTGTAATTTTGCATTTCTATTAAACAAATTTTATTTTATTTGTTTAGATATTTATTTATGATTCATTTTGTATTTATTTATTTGTTTATTTATTTAAAATATATTATAATTTATTCAATTATTTATTTAACATTTTTATTTATTTATTTAATTAATTATTTATTTATTTATTTATTTATTTATTTATTTATTTATTTATTTATTTATTTATTTAATATTCTTTTTTTATTGAAATATCCAATTAGATTGTACTGAATGTTTATTTAGATCAAGAAGAATTCAAGTGCAATGAAGAAGTTGAGGTACACTTGGGCATTGCACATACAAGATGGGCAACTCACGGTGAACCCAATGAACTGAACAGTCATCCACAAAGATCTTGTCATGACAATGGTAAGCATTTATTATTACATGTTATTATACCTCACAACTGTTTTCACCTCCCCCAATCGGAACAAAACATCATCCACAAACAAAGATCTGGTCCTTATGGTAAGCTGTACCATAATATTGCCCAGGCCAACCTACTCTCCCCCTGTTTCCTGGACAGGGCATTCCATATGTCTTCAAACTTGTTTGTTCTTCCCTTTATTTCCTCCTTCAGTAAAAAAATAAACCTGTGAACTGAGATTTGTGTACATAGAATATTAGATTATAGTCTGTGGTAGTATGTATGTGTAAAAGTTCTTAGAGCCAATTAGCGTACATGAACTAGATAGTATAGACAGTTAAAGTTTATCATTGTTAATCATAACAAATATTTCTGTTTTATTCTTTAGACTTTGTTGTTGTCCACAATGGTATAATTACAAACTACAAAGATATCAAACAATATCTGGTTAGTTTATTATGCATTAATTCATCCCTTCGTTAGTGTTTATTCATTCTATCTCTCTCTTTCATTTATCCATCCATCTGTCCATCCATCCATCAACAGCATATATCATATATTCGTCCGTCTGTCCATCATCCATCCATTTTCTGTATTATTCACTTTATGATAAGCTGTTATATTGGTACACTACATGAAAATTACATGATGGTGTTTTCCTGTTTTATTCAATAGGAAGGCAAAGGCTTCAAGTTTGAATCTCAAACAGACACGGAAGTCATTCCAAAGCTGGCAAAATATATCTATGACAAATCAGTAAGTCACTAAGTCACATCTCATCTCTACTGGGTTCATTTAATGTAGAGGTGTTGTCTAAGGATGTTGTCTAGAATTATGGTGCAAATTCTGTAATCCCTTCCTTGATTCTTCCCATCCCCAATGTGTCATAATTTCCAAAAGAATATCCATACCTCCACCATGCATGGACATGACCCTTTTTCTTCCATACATCAACTCTGTAATTATGTTCTTCAGAAGTCCTCCAATTCTCTACATAAAAGAACACTGAGCATATTTTATTTATTTGTTTATTTACATGTTTACAAATGTTTTGCCTTGTAATTAATTTAGGGAGTGTCCCTCTATGCCCCATGACAGACATTTGTTAACTAAAAGTTCTTTGTTTGATTTTGTAACAGAAAGCAGAGAACAAAGATCTACAGTTCCGCCAACTTGTGGGGATGGTGATTTCTCAACTTGTAAGTTAAGAGTGTTTAATTTAAGACTAATATATATACATGTATTAATAAATATGTATTTCTATTGTGCTTTTAAATTTTTCAATTAACTTCTTGTTCATTATCAGGAAGGAGCTTTTGCATTAGCTTTCAAAAGCAGACATTTTCCAGGACAAATTGTTGCAACCAGGTAAAATGATAATCTTGTAACAATATATTAAATTAAATCAACAAGTTTTTCACTAAAAACCTGTTAATTTGGTCTGCTTGACAGGCGTGGCAGCCCCTTGTTGGTTGGTATTTCCAGTAAGAAGCCCTTAAAAGCTGACAAACTTCCAGTTCTCTACAGTGAAGGTATGAGCTGTTTGTTGAATCAATTAATTACAATTGTACATGCTTTACAAATACTTAATGGTAGAATAAGGGAATAAGTATTGTTGGGTTTAGTAATAAATTGGTTGATGTTAAAGTCTTACTAGTTTATTACGACATCCAAAAAAATGTATAGATCATGTGTCCATGTACATCAACTTTATGTCACTGTTAATATCTGTTTGTAATCATTAGGGTCGTAGGTCAAACGACGTTCCAATGGTTTGAATATCTATAACCATTTCAAATTGGGTTCCAGTCCCAAGTGTTAGTTAGCAAAGTGTTAGTTAATGATTAATAATATAAAGTTAATCAAATTCAACTTAAGATCACTCTAAGTGAGGGGGTAAGCAACACAGCCCTTTCTATTATCCTCTTGTCTACTCCTTATAATTGGATTATCTTGACAGGTAGGGGGCCCAGTGGGATTTAGCTTTAACGTTCCTACTAAGGCCACCAACGTGTGTGTATTTTATTTGATTAATATTTTTGTTATTGAATTAATATGGTTCTGACTAAGAAATGTTAATGTGTAAAAGGTGATCATGCAATTCTACATCAAAAAGAAATAATGCTTTTGTCTCATTATGGTAAATTATTTGTCTATATGGTGTACACTATATTGTACTAAATTAGCAGCCACTGTCAGATTGTTACTACATGTACTAACTGTACTAACAAATGCTATGTAGGTGATGACCTGAGTGTATTGTATAGACTGCATGTACTAGACTGTTAAGAATAATTATAAAACCATAACAAGACATGTTGCATTATATGTATTATAACATTAAATGACTATAATACTTACTACATACAAATTAGAGTCCTGTTAGTCATAATGTTGAATAACTAGATAAATGTAGTAAATTTAGATATTAAGTATTTAGGCCAGTTAACACCTGAAATAGTAAAGAACTTATCTAGTAATAGTCGAGTTTCCCATTACTAGAAACTGCTGAGCTTTCAGACAAAAGGCGCATCTATACAGACTTAACCTCAAGTCAAAGGTAAATTATTCAAAATAGCAGCAAGAAAAATGCAAAATTGTTGCTAAAGAACAACATTAAAATCGAGTTTATTCCCGTGGGTTTTCTTGGAAAGGAGGCTAAGCCTGTATAAATGGGCCTTTTGTCAGAAAGCTCAGCGGTCTCTAATAATGGGAAACTGGACTATTTAGTTGACCACACCCATTCAACACTTAGACTAAATTAAGGACTCTGATGTCTACATACTACTAATAAGTGTACTACAACTTACGACAAGAATTAAGAAAAACATGATTCTGACATTTTTGTGGGGAAACAGCACCAGTGCTTGACTGCTGACCAATAAATGCATGTTGTGTTTCCTAATATTTCTATTGTATACTGTTATGTAAGGCATACTTCCAATGACAATTAATGCAAAACAGTATTGCCAGTTCTTTATATAAATCTTTTGCATGTTTTATACATAATATAAACTGTTAGAACTTTCTATAACTAATCTTATACTTAAATTGTTGGTAACTCTTAACACACTGAGCACATGCACTGCACTTTTGACTCAAGAGAACTCTGTACACCATGAAGCCTGCAGGAGATTAGGTGATTGGTAAGGTGTCAGTACGTGGTTGGTAAGGTATCAGTAAGTGGTTGGTAAGGTGTCAGTAAGTGGTTGGTAAGGTGTCAGTAAGTGGTTGGTAAGGTGTCAGTAAGTGGTTGGTAAGGTGTCAGTAAGTGGTTGGTAAGGTGTCAGTAAGTGGTTGGTAAGGTGTCAGTAAGTGGTTGGTAAGGTGTCAGTAAGTGGTTGGTAAGGTGTCAGTAAGTGGTTGGTAAGGTGTCAGGAAGTGGTTGGTAAGGTGTCAGTAAGTGATTGGTAAGGTGTCAGTAAGTGGTTGGTAAGGTGTCAGTAAGTGGTTGGTAAGGTGTCAGTAAGTGGTTGGTAAGGTGTCAGTAAGTGGTTGGTAAGGTGTCAGTAAGTGATTGGTAAGGTGTCAGTAAGTGGTTGGTAAGGTGTCAGTAAGTGGTTGGTAAGGTGTCAGTAAGTGGTTGGTAAGGTGTCAGTAAGTGGTTGGTAAGGTGTCAGTAAGTAGTTGGTAAGGTATCAGGAAGTAGTTGGTAAGGTATCAGGAAGTAGTTGGTAAGGTGTCAGTAAGTGGTTGGTAAGGTGTCAGTAAGTAGTTGGTAAGGTATCAGGAAGTAGTTGGTAAGGTGTCAGGAAGTGGTTGGTAAGGTGTCAGGAAGTAGTTGGTAAGGTATCAGGAAGTAGTTGGTAAGGTGTCAGTAAGTGGTTGGTAAGGTGTTAGTAAGTGGTTGGTAAGGTATCAGTAAGTGGTTGGTGAGGTGTCAGTAAGTGGTTGGTAAGGTGTCAGTAAGTAGTTGGTAAGGTATCAGGAAGTAGTTGGTAAGGAGACGGAGTATTTCCGACCTCGGGTTTTCTGGTGTACTGTTCACTCTATTAGATATAGTTTATGCTTGTAAACAGCTCTGCTTTTATCTTGGTTAATGTCATGTTAATTGGACCTCTTGCCTTTCATGTGGTGCTGGGAATAAAGGGGAAAATAGTTTAGATGACTCTGTAGGTAAGTTTTACAGCAATTTGGTGAAACAACAAATGGTTTACGAATATTTTTTTCTTGGATGCAGTCACCTGATTTTTGTTGTAAAATCATTGATAGCAAGAGAGAGAGAACTGAGAGCTGCTTTCACAATGTCTGTTGTCTTATTTGGCTCACTCACAATCCTGTTCAATCCCTCTAAAGGATTTTCTATTTTCTATGTGATTAATTAAGTTATGCATGCTTTCTGAATTCAGAGCAATGTCCTTCATTTACTAAAATTTTGAGACATTTTCTGTCATTTGCCAAATTAAACAACACCTAACACAAGATGTAATAAATGGAGACAAGTTGATTATTCCCAATAAAAATAATAATAATAATTTCTGTGATTGTAAGATTGGTCTCTTGCTATCAATGATTTTCATTTAACCCACAGTCATTCCATCTCACATGCACGTTTCAAATGCTCATTTTGCATGTACACTGTACATTCATACCAAGAGACCATAATACTAAGAGAGCGAAACTCAGTATTGATGTCTGTGCGATGTTCGTGGCGGCCAAGGCTATTTTTAGTAACTTCGCCATCGCGCGCAAGGCCCTCAAACAAAAGAATTTGATTTTTGACGTGCGCGCGGAGCGGGACCGTTTGCTTTCGGCATTTGATTTCTATTGTTTAAGAGCCTTGCGCGCGCGATGGCGAAGTTACTAAAAAGTTACCTTAGTCGCCACGAACATCGCACAGACATCAATACTGAGTTTCGCTCTCTTAGTATTATGGTCTCTTGTTCATACTAAATGACATAGATATAGACGTTTCAATACAATTTATTAAATATTTGAAGAAATTAAGCTATCTCACTCTCCATAGCCTCAATTTTTCTTGTTAGTAGCTCTTGCATGGTTTTACTGTAATGACTTCTTCACAAAAGCACTCTGTACAATACTAGAGACATCAACTCAGAGAAAAAAGATGAATCAGTCTTTCATTTGTTTTGTTTTAAGCCTGGTTTATCAAACGTTATTTCCGTGACGTTATTACTTAATTGTTGTTGATAACTAATTTCACAAGTATAATAGGCCCAGTCCTATTATAAATACGACGTATTTTTCATGTACTTAATTGCTGCCGTACATAATGTAAAGTTGGATTACGGGAATATTTATTTGATTCGGCACTACAAAAGTACGCCGTATAAATCAGTTGTCGTTCCTTTACCGTGTAACACGACAGGCCCTGTCGTATTTTTGCCGTACTTAATTCTGAATTATGTACGGCAGCAATTAAGTACATGAGAAATATGCCGTATGGGCTGGGTCTTAGACTTGCAGCTGACTGGAACATCCGTCTTCTGCACATCTGTGATCATAATCGTCATCATCATCATTATCCTGTTCATATACGATCATCAGTGTAAAACATCCACTTAGTCAGTAAACTGTCAACATTATTTGTCATTCTTTAGATAAGACGGGGGGGGTGTCTGTTTTATAATTCATTATTATCACATTGTGTTTTGTTCAGCAGTTGATAGTTCTGATGTCATCATGAATAATGATGTATTCAATGGCAATTGGTCCATTCTTCATGAAGAAGGTGCAGCTATTGAATATTACTTTGCATCGGATGCCAGGTAAAATTCTTGGTACACTGTTACAGGTTTCAGTTTTTTGGCTTAGAAAATCCAAGTTAAAGTTTATGCAAATGAACCAAAATCTTTATCCGATATAAAGGCGGTGTTACACGAGACGATTTTTAACGCCGATTTTCAGCGCAACGGCGTTGCGTTAAAAATCTTTCTCGTGTAACATGACACTTGGAACGATTTTCCTTGCAATTTTCGCTTCGGCAACGCGTTGCGAGTTTTTGAATCCAAGTCAGAAACTCGCAACGCAAAATATTGCAAATTGTTGCAACGTTGCGCGGAAAATCGTCGTTAAAAATCGTCCCGTGTAACATCGCCTTAAAGATCTACGTTACGGTAGTGATTTCCATTGTGTTTTTAATGAATTATTAATGAGTTTGATAAGACAGTAGACAAATAATTGAAAAGGTATGAAAAATGGCTAAAGTGACTTTGTTGTGCATGTGTTGGTATTTTACTATAAAAGTGATATCATTTTTGACAATTTGAGAAACTTTGAAACATCATAAAAGATCACTTAATTAAGCCATAGGCATATAGCTGTAATTATTGACAAACAAAGGTCTCCAAGTGATGGAGCACATAACCACAAAGATTATAGCCATTCAGTACCAAGTACATGTTATAACATTTGTTGTTTATGTGTAGTGCCGTCATTGAGTACACCAATAGAGTGATCTACTTGGAAGATGATGACGTGGCTGCAGTAGTGGACGGAAGTAAGTACAACATGTTTTGGTGCATGTGTTTATCTGTACAAAAATAAATAAATTAATTAATTGATTTGGTGTAGCTGATCACCCTTCCTTGCAGTACAAGTGCTGAGTTACGAAGGGTGCAGCTCAACGTGATCGAGTCGTAGACAGTAAAGATATCTTACATGTATATAGCTAATTCAATTAACGTTGTCGCTGAAAAAAGCCTAAAGCTTGAGAGTCGGAATCATGAAATCTTTTTTTCACCCTTGACATTACAATAAGAAACTCACTGTATGCTTGCAAATTCTACATATATTCCTTAATTTCTTAGATACCCTACAGCGAAGTTTGTAAGTAAACAAAAGATAGTTGAAAACCTTTTAGCCTTTAGGCTTTTTTCAGCGACAACGTTAATTGAAATAGCTATATCTTATATAAAATATGATATAACAACAGTCTATAGATTTTATACGTTTTTAGATTTTACACACATATACAGATTTATTAACTAGCAGCTTTAGATTTAGATTTATTTAGAATTTATTTTACAGTGTCCCCAATTAGTAGGCTACTTGTGGCCAGCTAGAAGCCATTGACACTTTAATAAAGTTATTGACTGACTGACTGACTGACTGACTGACTGACTGACTGACTGGCTGATTATGGATCGATTGATTGATTGATCGATCGATCGATCGGGAAGTATTCCATAGAGTTTCTAGAGTGCATTCCACAACTGAGATCATTGTTTTAATTGTTTTATAGATTTGTCCATTCATCGTCTAAAGCGTGATGATGATACTGACGATGATTACTACAGAACAGTTCAGACTTTACACTTGGAACTACAACAAATCATGAAAGGTTAGTAACAAAGTATTCCACCATAGACATAGTATAACATTCTTGTTAAAAAATATTAAAATATGACTCCAGCCCTTCCATTAAGAGTGCTAGGACATATCTCTGCTGTCCGTTGCTAGGGAAACTTTATGTTCTTGTAAATCAGCTAATATTTGGATTCCAAACAGTGAGAGATATGTCTCGGCTGCACCTTGCAACCCATTCCCCAATCACTACCACACCACGTGGTCCTTCAATGTAACTAGGTAGCCCCAACCTAAAGGATACTACTTGCTAGAGGAAAATGTTTTTGTTTTACAGGAAGTTTTCAGTCATTTATGCAGAAAGAAATCTTTGAACAACCAGAGAGTGTTGTGAACACAATGAGAGGTCGTGTCAACTTTGAACGAAACAGTGGTTAGTTATTATCTGTACATACATACAGTTGTAACAGTATAATTCGCGTATCAAAAGGGTTTACACGCGGGCACACACACAAAGAAGTAAACAAAGTAAAATTCTAAAACAAAGAACATGGCGTTACGATACATGAACAAAATGCAAGCAAGCAAAGCAAGAAAAACTCACCAATTGATGAGAACACGACACGGCATCACATTCGTTACAATCACAGGCATGCACAAACAACCACAAGGTTAGCTGGTTAGCACATGGTACGGCACGGCGGGAAAACAGACATGCATTGTTGGGGGTATGGCCTCAACATTATCCCTCCTCAAACATTTTATCAGTTGCTTGGTCAATCAAACATTAGGACCTTTCTTAACTTTGGAAAAGAAGACATTTTGTCGAAGTCAGCCGTCGAAATCCTAATGCCAGCACAAGTTGAAAACCAAATTTTTTTATTTGCGTTACGAAACGTCACCTTTTCTCACTTGTTTTTTTATTTTTTATTTTTAGTTCTTCTTGGAGGTCTCAAAGCACACATGAGTACAATAAGAAGATGTCGTCGTGTAATGTTGATTGCCTGTGGAACAAGTTACCATAGTGCAGTGGCTGTAAGTATATGTTAGAGCAGCTTTCGTGGTAACGACACGATACGACGATCACGACACGACACGGTCACGGCACGGTTACGGCAGGAATTTCCATTGTTTTTATAGACATCACGGCACTGTTATAGGTCACAACATGGCGCGGTCCGTTTCACATTCATACGAGAACTGCTCTTTGTGGTTGTGATGAAATATTTTTGAGTCATTGATTTAATGTTGAGTTTTAATTTGTCGTATATTTACAGCGCTGTTAGTGATTGCTCAGTTACTGTTGATTTATAAGAAATTTGGAAGTCATCTCCGCACTGTGTAATGATCAGCCCTCCCTGTCAAACTCATTTTCCAAGTTTACACGCCTTTTATGTATCTGTGCCTGTTAGACTTTGTGCGAGCAGTCATATGTTGACACTAGATATTTTCGGAGATGAAAATATCACATGAGAAACATGTTCATATTTCGTTCAACAGACGAGACAACTTCTTGAAGAGCTAACGGAATTACCAGTTGTGGTAGAATTGGCCAGTGATTTCCTGGACAGACGCACACCTGTATTCAGAGATGACGTGTGCTTCTTTATAAGTCAGTCAGGTAAGTCAAGTGATGTAACAGATGTCTTATGTACAAACGTCCTTACCAGGTCCTGTATCCTTCAGGAGCGGCTGCACCGTCATAGAAATAAGAAATCATCCAGAGAATCCTTAGGATGTTTTGGACAAATATCGAAAAGAAAAGGTTCCTAAATCGTCTCAGGAGGATTGATTGTGCACGTGCGAAGTGTAGGCTCCATAAAAGGCTCATAGGCTTGCTTGCCCTGAAAGTTCATGCAGTATAGATCAGTGTGCTGATCAAAAACATCTTTATTACCAACAACAACTCAAATATTAGTATAATTAATTATCTCAGTTAATAACTGAATAGATTTCTCTTGTTATAGGAGAAACAGCAGATACTTTAATGGCGTTACGATACTGTAAATCTCGTGGTGCCCTTATAGTTGGTATCACAAATACAGGTATTTCTAGTAGAACTTATTCAATATCATACCTGTTTACACTCACAGTACTATGATTCATATAATATTGGATGTATTACGCGCGCTGTGATAAAAAGTAGTCAGAAACCGTCTGTGATTACAGTACACACGCACAGATGACGATAGAATCTTATGCGTGCTGTGATTGGTTGAAGTGTTTCGATGAATATTATATAAAACAAAACGATTTCATTTCTCGCAACTCTGTACTCTAAGAGATGCACAGAAGACGTCAAAATGTGGTGAGGACAAGTCATGCCACTCGACTTCGTCTCGCAGGGTACTTGTTGTTCTCAGCACATTTTGATGTCGTCTGTGCATCTATTAGAGTACAAACGCACCGTAAAATAGAATCTATAATGTGATTCCAAAAGTCACAGTACTAGAAATATATTTACCATAGCTGGAATTAAGAGCACGTCCAAATTAGCAAAACTGTGAAGTGTGAATGAAGTAACTTTCAAACTCACGAAGATATGAATGGAAAATTCGAAATTTTTTATGAAAACATTCGCTGGTAGGCAAGAGATGCCTTCCAGCAAAGGTTTTCTTACAAATTCACCACACTTTTCAAAAATTCATATTCTCGCGAGTTTTGGATGTAATTCTTTCAAACTTCACTGTCTTGCCTAACTTCAAATATAACTAATTAGGTCCAATACCATGGTTTTATGTCGCTTCGACTAAGGGCTTTCCATTCCTCTTGTGTGCTTTAATTCGCGACTAAAAGATTGTTTCTACTCAACAGTTGGAAGCTCAATCTCCAGAGAAAGTGTGTGTGGTTGCCATATTAACGCAGGACCGGAAATTGGTGTTGCTAGTACAAAGGTATAGTTATTGCTACTATCCCCTGTGTTTTTCATCACCATCACCATCGTCATCATTATCATCATGCTAATTTCCTGACTTTGGTTATGTTTCTATCATCAAGATACTAATTGTCTAACTTTATTTTTGTCATTTCCATAGGCCTACACCAGTCAATTTCTAGTTCTTGTAATGTTTGGCCTAATGATGGCTGAAGACAGAATCTCCATGCAAGAACGTCGAAAAAGTATCATATCCACCATGAAACAACTACCAGGTAGTTGAAAATAAATTATCTCTAAACCGTTTGTTTGTTTCTTTCTTTCTTTCTTTCTTTCTTTCTTTCTTTCTTTCTTTCTTTCTTTCTTTCTTTCTTTCTTTCTTTCTTTCTTTCTTTCTTTCTTTCTTTCTTTCTTTCTTTCTTTCTTTCTTTCTTTCTTTCTTTCTTTCTTTCTTTCTTTCTTTCTTTCTTTCTTTCTTTCTTTCTTTCTTTCTTTCTTTCTTTCTTTCTTTCTTTCTTTCTTTCTTTCTTTCTTTCTTTCTTTCTTTCTTTCTTTCTTTCTTTCTTTCTTTCTTTCTTTCTTTCTTTCTTTCTTTGCTTGCTTGCTTGTTTGCTTGTTCGTTTGTGTGTTTGTTTGGTACTGAAAATTGTTGACAATTTTATACAGAGTTGATCAAAGAAGTTCTTAAGCTGGATGATCAAATCAAGGTGTTAGCTGAAGAGTTACACAAACATAAAAGCTTGTTAGTCATGGGACGAGGCTTCCAATTTGCTACATGTTTAGAAGGCGCCCTGGTAAGAATGTTTTCCTTTATTGATATGTACAACAAATCGTTGTCTTGCAAATACATGGAGTACCGCTTTATCATAGACGATTACTAAGTTTAATCAAGAGTATTATTTCTACAACAGAAAATCAAAGAATTGACATACATGCACTCAGAGGGTATTCTAGCAGGAGAACTTAAACACGGTCCATTAGCGTTAGTGGACAAAGACATGCCTGTCATGATGATCATTACACAGGATGCTGTACACCCGGTAAGGTTCTTGCCTTTGTACAAAAAACTAGCGATTTGATCATTTGTAAATGACCTCATCAGCTCTGCTTGTATCGTGCTTAAAAAGAGTTTTTTTTATTCATTAATATTTTGTTGATTTTCAGAAATGCATGAATGCACTTCATGAAGTGACAGCCAGAAAGGTACGTTACTTGTCTGTAGATCACTTTTGCAACCATATTTTGCAATTCTAATAGTCATAGATAAGCAGTCATAGTACAACACCCATATTGCTCCTATATATATGTGTCCTGTACAACAACCGATAGTGTTAATAACCTGTTATTTATTTGTATTTGCCCTTCAGGGTCGTCCTATTGTCATTTGCAATCCTGGAGACAAGGACGTTGAGAGTCATGCAACACGTGTCTTAGAAGTTCCTAAGACAGTAGATTGCCTACAAGGGTTACTCACGGTTATTCCTTTACAACTGTTGTCTTTTCATCTTGCTGTCTTAAAGGGATACGATGTAAGTGGCACCGATTTCATCTCAATCTTTATCAACAAGATATATCTATTATTTTATTAATTGACTGTCATTATCATTATCACCATAACATTTTGTCCTCTCCGTCATTGGCGTCTTTTACTATTCTGTTGGTATTACTTTATATTACGCGTGCTCTGATTGGGCGACAACTGTAATTTATTAAAGTATAGACGAACGAATGACGTCACAATGCTACGTGCGCTTTGATTGGTTGAAATATTTCGATTTTATAAAACAAAAATATTCCATTTTTTCCATACGTAAAAGATGTACTGGCGACTTCAAAATGTAGTGGGAACAAACGAGAAATCACACTCGGTGAAGTTAATAAATTTAAAATGGTTCTCGACCGCGCGTTATCATTATATAAACTGTTCTGATTGTCATACAGTTCTCTTCTTTAATCATATTTCCCCTGTATTTCAGGTTGACTGTCCAAGAAACTTGGCTAAGTCAGTCACTGTGGAATAATTGGACATCATTTGATATTTGTTTTACAATAGTGTGATTGAATTATTTATCATACATTGCATCATAGTTCTAGTATTTACTGCATAGTTACACGAGTAAGGACCCGATATACAGTGAGTCTGCTTGCATTACTGGAATAGAGACTGAGACTGACCAACTCAGTTGAAACTAAAATAGATTTGTCTTGTCTCAGTGTTTTCTCATTCTATATCTTGTGGAAAGGTTCTTAGTTTTTTTTATAGATAATACGCGAAAGATTTGTCTAATTCTAATTAGTCATGAGGACTAAGTTGAGAAAACCAAGGAGAGAAGCTCTAATATAGATTAATAAAGATTAATTGATATACTCAGGATGCAATTGACGTCTTTATTTTCGACGTACAACATTCAATGTCCATCTGTATGTGTGCTAATTATTATGTGATGCCAATATATTATGGGACGTTCTTTCCTACTGACGAATCATGATGTCTTGAGTTGTAAAGTACTACATACTTTAATTGGATATCATTGAGGAGGATCAGTAACAGAGATTTTTATCGAATTATCTAATTTAATTATAGGCCAATCATATGATGTTATTGATTGTATTGGAAACCCTAGTAGACGTATTATTAAGTAGATTTTACACAGTTTAATGTAAACGCTTTAGAAGCAAAATATTGATTAGTTTCCTAATGGTCTTGTTAACAACAGACTGGTATTGAGTTCGTAGTTGCTCCCAATGTTAAGCTAACGAGTTGTATCATGGGACTGTATTGGGGACGCTATTTCTCTTGGACTGGTAGTAAAATACTTGTCAACATCTCGTCTTATCGCATTGTTCTTTATTTATATTAAAGAGTTTTTGCAGTGCATGATATCTTCACGTGTTTTATAAAGTTCATTCCCTAAAACAGTTCCATGATTCTCATTTCAGGAAAGGCGCTTATTTGACATGTAATCTAATGAACAATCATTTCATAGTAGTAGACAAGATTTTCTATAGTCTTTCCATGTCATTAGATGTAAACGTTATAGCCTGTTGTTCACTACGACGCAAGCATATATAGGCGCACAAGGATCAAAAACTTTCCTTTTTCATGTGCTTGCGTCTATGTTATCTCATTTATAACGCTTGTGCTTGTTCACTGTTGCTCTCTGACATCCGATATCCGATATCCGACTCAACGATAACGGAGCATGATTTTCCTTTCGCTTGTACTTGCGTCGCTAGTGAAAACCAAGCTTAACGTTCAATTAGTAACAATATGAATTACACTTAGTGAGTGCTGGAATATTTTTCTTTAGAATAATAGTTTTGATCCAGAACATCAGGCCGAGATGGACGTAAACGTGGGTGGAATTGAACCTCTCATAAACTTGTAGTCAAAACTTTTTAAACAATTGTATTGTGTAATGTGTATTGAAAACAGTAGGGATTTTCAAAAATAAAAAGGTGCTCACAATTAATTTGTACGCATGGTACTTTATTGGGCCATTGAGTCAATTACAGAGTTGATTTCTGAACCATTTCCTAAGAATGACAGCTTGATACAGCATTATGGCATTACCCTTAGCGCATTCGAAAGAGCTCTTTCAAATGTGCCTATTTAAAATTCAAGTAACCCTCGTTGCCAATTTCCATTTAAATTGATGACGTCATTTTCCCGCCAAAAACCCCTAAAATTTGTAAAAGTGAAAAAAGAAAATTTTTCTTTGGGTGATGTAAAATTTGAAGTTCGTCGGACTTGACTATAAACAGTTATTCAAACTGATTGAATCACGCTTTAAACCTCCGATAGGGGGTCATTCCACTACGGTTAGAACGAAGCTTGTGATTTGGTAAAGCAACAAAAACAAAGAATACGTGGATTTCTCTGAACAATGTCTTTTTAATTTGTTCTACTTGTCGCCTGTGGCATTGTTTCCTTCCGACCGTAGTGTATTACTGCCGATAGGCCCTTTACAGCATGTTGGAACGCAGTTCAATTTGGAGGGCAAAACAAAAGAATTTCAATGTCCTATTGGCTAGAAACCATTGTTTTTGCCCTCCAAAAGGGCCTATTTCACTACACTGCCAGCCCAGTAGACTAGGTGCATTTTCGAAAAACCAGACACCTGGAGGCATTTTGGGGTAGACTGAATTGAAGCTGATAACATAACTATTCTAAACTGATTTTTCATGCTGAATGCGAATATGACAGTTACCAAGACGTATTCTGCAATCTTATGCGAATGAGTCTCGGACACATTAGCAGAAATGCTACTTTGAAATCCGAGGATAAATAAAGAATATACATTGTATACATATTTTTTATGTCATCAATCCGGCAAGAAATTCGTGATTATTGTTATCCTCACAATTATCACTGCTTGAATCCAAATATAAGCCGATTTAAAAAAATATGAAGTTTGCCTAGCAACGGGCTCCAGAAATACGTCCAGCACCGGCCCTTAATATATGTTGGGCATTCGTCGCCGATCGTCTTTCTATTTGTTCAGCCCGCTGTCAATTCACGACCAATCAAACATGCATCGTTTCGTGTCGTTGCAGTGAACCTCGTGTACGCTTTCGGGCAAATTTCTTCTGAAAACTGTTAAGGATTTTTGCGAAGCACGCACACCTTTCTCGGTTTCGCTATGAAAATGTATAAATTTGGGGTAGCTCATCACCCTTCCTCGCAGCCAAGTGCTGAATTACGAAGGGCGCAGCTCAACGTGATCGAGTCGAAGGGTTACAAGGGCGCTTTCCTTACGAGACAATTGAACAATCACACATTTACATACAAACTTACATACACATACACGTAGCAGCCACCATACGACTCATGTCTGATCACGGAGCACAGCTTAGATCGAAACTAAGTTCGTTTTTACTGAGGGAGGAAAAACCGGAGAACCCGGAGAAAAAACCCTCGAAGCAAGGGAGAGAACGAACAAGAAACTCAAGCCACATATCATGTGATGCCCCGTCCGGGGATTGAACGAGGGACCACAGCGGTGACTGACCGGCCGGCGCTCTCACCGCTCGGCCACCCTTGCTTCCCTAGATATGATAAACTTTATGATCCAATGTGCATGAGAGTTTTTCAGTATTTGCTTTGAATAGGCCATATGCACTAACAGGTCACGTGACCCTATCTCCCCTAAATCAAGCAGCACCATCAAAATGGACTCCAAAAAATGAAAAAGCACCTCAATATTAGTAAAAATGCAAAGTTTCAGCTCATAAGGTGTAATACAGGAGAAATGACAGAAAATTTAAGATGGGATATTTTCTTAAGATTCGTTTGGAAAAACACACTAGATGGCAAGCTGGTGCCAAACCTCAATTTCCTATACAACATATATGGCACGCAGGACAATTACCTGTGCAATCTTTGTCACGTCAATCTATTCGCCTTCCAAAACATGCAACAAAATATACGAATTTTGTTGAAATTGCATGGTTCGCGTAACATACTCCACATCGAAACTTTTCACGCTACAAAACGGTGGCTGAAAGATGAACTAGTTTGTTGTGTGAACCGTCTTAATTTTGTATCGATATGCATTCGCATATAGCTATTTGTTTTGTCATATTGCGATTTCGTTTTATAATCAATCAATCATTCATTCAATCAACCTATCAATCAATCAATCAATTTGATTGGAATTTATTGGATTTGATCTCTTTATTTCAATGTAAGTTAAATTTATTTTTAGTTTGCAGTTTGTTCCTCAAGTAGTAGGAAGTTGTCTAATTATCTATTGCACTTGCATATCGAACACTAATATATTTATATGTAAACAATTCCCACTGTGGACTGTTGAGCGACAAAACACAACCTTTAATGTTTTTAATAGAATTCGACAAGACAGGCTGGTTGTGAGTGAACTCAAAACTCTAGTCAGGAAATGAAGTTCACATTGGAAGTCACAATGCTTAGGTTGATGATGTACTTTATAATGTTATGGCTGATGATAAAAGGTAAGTAGAATCTTTACAAGGATAAAGTTATTGTGTTACAAGTGAACTTTAGACATGTTTAGGCATATGGTTGGAAGACTCATGCATAAAGGGTACGGAGTAAATCATTCAAAGTTCACTGCGATATTTCACTGCAATATTTCACTTCTTTTGTTCTCAGAACAACCTCAGGTTGGACTGATTTTTTAATGCAGAAAATACGCTTTTAACGGAAAAGCAAAGCCCGGTCAGAGAAGGGCCTCCATAGATCTGAGTCAGTATCTAAAACCTTACGGCACTGGAAAAGAGTAGCTGTCGATAAGAAACTGGGCTCATGTGAAGTTGAGAACGAAGCGGTTTTAAAGTGAACTTAATTCCTCTAAAGCGGATCCTTCTGGGCCAGCTCTTAGTATCTACTTTAGAGAGGTGTTCGCCTTAGAAGGAGTTATGAAATTTGATACAAATACAGCGATATGAATGTAACTTTTCAAATGGTCGTGCAATATCTGTTGTGAGAAGATGTTGAACATGATCAATGTTTGTTTTGTAACTTCAGTACCTAGGTACATTACAGTAACGCAACAATCTGTTACGTGTTTTGTTCCAAGCGCCCGTTTTGAGGGGTATTTTGGAACTATTTGTGACCTATTTATTTAATAATAAGATCGGGTATGCTCGTCAGAAATTTCCAACAATACCCTAAAAGATACCGAAAGTCTATTAAAGAGGGCGTGGATGGACGACTTTTAACCGCTAAGAGATACCAGCGATAACAAGCTAATAAGCAATTATTGGATGAGGTCGAGTGGGATATGGGGAATTATTAAGCCGAAGCCGAAGGCTGAGGCAGATAACACAAACCGAGGCCTTAATAATTCTCCATATCCTACGAGAAACGAATTCAATAATTGTTTTATTATTTTTGAAAATAATTCTTTCTCAGTTGTGCTTTGTTGACAAGAATACATGTTGTTGTTGTTTTCCCGCTTTTGGTATGAATCGTATAAATTAGCGTGACGTCATACCGCAAGCTAACTTTCCATATTCGAGAAAATTACGTCATAACTTCGAATAATGGTTTTCAACATATTTTCATAACTCCAAATTTGGGCAGCTAGCCGGCGACTATGGTAATTTATCCGGAGGCTCTTAGCCAATCAAAACTCTTGAATTATTTTCAAAATATAATAATGAACATTATTATTATGAACACAAAATTGGATGGTCGACATGCTTTTGTTGGGCAAATTTCTTCCATTTCAGAACAAGATAATATAAGCGATGGGCTCTTTTGACACCCTAAAAGATACCAAATTATTGATTCTTACCCCTAAGAGATACGACGAGCATACCCGATCCTTTTACAATGGAGTCCCCCCCCCCCCCCCCCGGGGTTGTAGTTAGTTATAGTATATGAAGAGAGAGACATCTAATTAAATAGTTATGCGCGGATTAAAATGTACCAATTGATATCGGCGCTTTGTATAGTTAATGAATATTGTTATAGAAGGATTTCACGGCAGCCATGTTTGTGGTCAAAATAATATAGACCTTTTCTCCCATGAGAAATGAAATCTTTTGTTATTCAAAAACTTTCTATTGCACTTGCCCACAAACATGGCTGCCATGAATTCCCTCTATTAGTTGTCCACAATTATCTCCCCTAGTCTGCGGAGACCCTAGCTAGTACAATAAAACAATATTGTAATATCTAATCAGTGACATAAACTGGAGAGCATTAGTTGTTCTTTAGTGCCAGACTCTGTTGATTGTAATAAAACTGTAGTCTTTATAGAACCGGCATACGGATTCAAAAATAATACATTTTACCACTGTACAGAAAAGGAAGCTGCTATTGAAGTTCGTTTAGTGAATGGTACCACACCACACGATGGTCGTGTACAAGTCAAAACAAGCTTGAACGGGTCGTGGAGCATGATCGCTATCTGCAGCCAAAAGTGGACTTTGAAAAATGCTTATGTGGTGTGTCGCATGTTGAATTACGCCAAGGCAGTGTCAGCTAGTACTGTCAACGGAAGTGGTCCTGTGTATCCAAACATAATAAAATGTAATGGCGATGAATCATCTATTGAACAATGTACTCAAAGTCCCGCGAGCTGTAATTACAGTGAAGTTGCATTAGTTAGATGCGGGAATTTGACAGAAGGTAAAATATGACTTAATCTAACCTACAAATTGCTAGGGGGAGGGGGAAAGGGAAGAAAAACGCACTGCTTACTTATGTGAACTGTTCGTGAGCATGCGCAAAAGTAATATCATCCCTGTTAAACCTTGTAATTGAAAATTAGACAAGAGGTACACTTACCTTGCAGGATAATTGTAATTCTCTGAACCATACGGAACATTATGACCTTACTATGCGTACTTCCTTTGCGCATGCGCATTTAGCCACGTTTCAAAGATGTATTGTTATGCAAATTAACAACACTATAAAACCCGGTGACAAGCCAGGCCAGGCCTCTTCTTCTTGAAGTGCAAAAGGTAAGCCAAATTAAAGTATTTGGCATCCATCACTGAGGGAGGGAGACACGAGAATCTTCAGCAGATGTCCAGGGGGGGAACGTAAGGTCATAATGTTCCGTATGGTTCAGAGAATTACAATTATCCTGCAAGGTAAGTGTACCTCTTGTCTAATTTTCAATTCTCTTTCACCATACTCCACATTATGCCCTTACTATGCGGTTTCAAAGCCCCAGATGCCAAATACGCACGCTTTCAAAAGCATGACTTTTTCAGTTGTCAATTACACAGCACAACGAGGTTAACGCTGACCGCGGGGAAAGATATAAACTGTTTTTTTTTTTTTTACATGGGAATCAGTCTTATCAGAACAATCTCCACTTGGAGCAAAATCCGTGGGAAACCAAACGATTTCACGGCTGATATCAAAATCGAAAAGAACATACAACCAGCAGTCGCAGTCGCGAGGCTGCCCTTCACCAAGATATTATTGACAAATGGTCTGCTATTAAAACACGCCATCTCGCATAGAGGATGCTATACTCTTATTCGAATATCGAACCTCGCCGTCTGACGAGCAAGTACATAGATGACCATTTTATGACAAGGCATTTCGGCACCGGAAACGGCATTTTGACGTGCATGTGCATGACAGTGTTGCTCCCAAAATGCTTTACATATACATGCAACTGAATTTCGTACAACAATGGATTTCGAGGGAGTTTTGCAACACTTGTACTGTTAATGATTCGATTCTTTATTAGCACCATTATTAACGTCATTGAAAAGGACCCCATTGGAATGAGTTGACAACAGTCACCCTGAGCGTGGACTTCAGTTCACATCTTTAACCAGCAGTTGCAACAAATTGTACAGCCCCTGGTTCACCAGACTCAAGCTTAGCAAAAGGCACATCAGCTAGGACGTGGCCTGGAGTGGAGACCAATGACAAGACGTTATTCATGATTTCGAGAGCGCAAATCCAGGGCCAAAACATTAAATAATACGCTCCTAACATTGATGAGCTAATGAACAAGCACCATATGAAAAACGCACTTGCAGGATGACACCTATGGCCAGAAGAAACAGTTGGACTTTGGATCAAAAACTGGTGGGGAACATTTTACTACGAGCTCTTTTATAGAATTAATTAGGGAGAACAACGAAAACACCCGAGGTCATTTTCGCATGGTTTACAAAATCACTCGTGAACCAACAAGCGAGCTCACACGTGACCACAGCAACCTTGACATCTAGGCAGACAGAAAATTAGACTGGCAATTACCCGACGTTCACATGAGCAACATGGTCGAGATGCAATGGAATGGTTCGACGGATGGCAAAGCTGCCACTTTCAAGCTAGAGAACTAGAAGCTTGAAAAAACTTCGATGTTAACTAGGAAACAGTGCGACTAGAATCATAAACGATCGAGCCGCATGAAAAACGCAGTATCTTCCCTATTGCGACAATTTCTGTCCCAAGGAGACATATTAGCAACTTAAATATGGGGATGTGTTAATTCAAGATGGATTTTCCCACATTCGCTTCGACACCTTAATTCATGCATGCAATTTCTAAAAGCTCTTTTTAGGAGCTGGTCAAACTTCAAAACGATTAACAATGAAGCCAAAAGACTCGTGCACCTCGTGCACGTGATCATGACGTGTTTAATAAGTGTTTTGTTATTGAACAACCAATCTCCGATTGGCTGCCTCGGACAAAGATTCTTGGTTTGCACACCTAGAGATGTTTGCCATTGAAAAGCTAATTCAATTGTTCGTCAGCTGAAACCCAATTTTTCATTGACATTCCATGCAGGCATTTAATTCGTGCCGATAGATTTCAAAGTCCATATAGGGAATTTAAAATCAACTGTTTGCATACATTGGATGTTTGGCCAGAGGAATTCCATCCTGATATCACTGTTTTTCTTGGAATTGTTGAAAGCAATCAGAGAGTAGTAGAAGGAGCTGCTAAGAAAGTTGTTCCTCTACAGCTAGACCTCAGTTGGATTTTGGTTATGGTCCAGAACAAACGACGACAAAATACGAAGTCTTTTTCAGTCACACATTGAAGGAACTCTTTTACCAATGAAATGCTCGAATCGAAAGCAATCACGTGAGAGGCACGAAATAATTTGTAATCCATGCCATAAATACTAGATGTTCTTGGATCGCCAAATTGTAAAAATGATACGGGCGACCCAGAGGAGAATTGGTATCAACAAATTGACTGTCGAATATAGATTGTTATCGATCAGTTAGTAAATGTCTAGGAATCTCGTCTTCTGAATTTGACTGGGAGCCAAACTGTATGCTCCTAGGACGTTTAAATCACAAAGAAGCATTTGGAAAGCTGGGATGTAATTCAGCTGGTAAAAATTCCACACGGGACAGAATAGGTTGACATTGACACCTTATTATAGGTAATAATAATGATCTATATAATAAAAACGTTGAATAACCCATTATCCAGTGATCGATACTGACCATCAACTGATTGGGATCCTTGGAAAGTGAGATATAGCTACGTAATGATACTCAAGTAATTAAATGCTTTAAGGGTTTTTTTTTTTTTTTAGTATTCTTTAGCTCTCTGTTAAGATGTCTGAGCTCTCATTGTCCCATTTGAGTTGTAAAAAGAATGCTCCAAAGGGAGCATCTTATAGAACACGAATGTCACTTGACAAATATTGCTGATCTTGGGACAACGTGCTTTTTCAACCAAAAAGTACATGGAATAGGTAGAATAGACGCAGTGTTTACAAACACTGACACTAAAATGTTAATGTAAAGCCATTTTAAAAAGGCAAATAATATTGTACAGTATTGTATTGTACTTTACAATAGCTTTTATGATTTGTGCTTGGAATTCAATGACAATGGCTAACGCTCATTGGCCTTCTTCTGTTATTAGTCAGAAATTGGATGCATATTAATAGTGCTAGTCCAGTAATCCCATTGGAAATCAGTCAATAGTGACCTGTTTGCATATAACTGGGATTGCAGCCAATCTGTCCAAATGATCGGTTGTCTCAGCAGGAGCATTCTCTCGGGCGACATGAAACAATTATGAATACAGATGAAGATCTTATCTAACAATTAAATCCCATAGCATTGTTTGGAAACAATCACTGGCTTATTTTGAAAATAAGACACAGTAATATCCCAAGCGGCGCTAAATTGGGCGCTGGAATTCAGGGAATTGAGTCTGCGCGTGTTGTCATTCAAATGACATAATCGCAGATTACGTCCTTTTTTCTCAATTGAACTGAGTCAATTGAAAGGATGCAAATTTCACTCAAAACTGGTTGGAGTAAAATGGATAGTTCAAAGTTACGGCTAGATTCATAAACTCGTCATCGCGTGCTAACAAGCGATTTTCTGTAAGCAATTTCCAATAGAGATGCAAATGGCAGTAACTTTCTTTCGATCCTTGAAATAAATAGTTCAAGGAAAACAGGGCGACAATGACGCCAAACGAATGCATTCTCGGATCACGAGCGTGCATTACAATATCGACCACTGACGAAGGTTTCAGTAATTATCCTCAAAGCATGATTGTTTTGGACGAGTCGTTCAACAATATGCAATTTAGTTAGCAGTTATAGCTAGCAGTCTTAGAAACTCGCTTCATAAAAGCAGAGATTACTTTAGACATATGTGAAGACTTCATTTATTGGCTTGGCAGACAGATCGGCTCGGCGTTCTTGCTTGGGTGGTCTTGCACGTACACGGAGAATCTAACGAGTGAATTCCTTAGTAGGCTCGCTCGTACTGCTCAGCAATTGATGGGGCAGGATGGAAGTCCTTGCCTGCGCAGCGCTAGCATTAACTAGCATAGGTGACGGGATCGAAACCCTCGTCAACACGAGAAACGCTCCAAGCGTGTGGCTGAGTCAGCCTCTCGTGAGTCCAATTTCGAAGTTGCACAGCGCTAGCATTAGCTAGCATTCGTGACGGGATCGAAACCCTCGTCAATACGAGAAACGCTCCAAGCGTGTGACTGAGTCAGCCTCTCGTAATCAAATGTCGAGTTTGCTAACGTGCTCTTCACGAGCAAACACGGTCCAGTACACTGACGTGGACAAGATGTTCAATTCCAGGCTTCAGAGGACATTTAATTAGGACTCTGGAACTTGGTAGAGAGAGGACTTCTGGTGATTTCTTTCAACATGAAGTGTTTCACTCTGAACAGCATGATTCAACATTCTGAACAGCAATGCGTGTCTTGTAGCTCAGTTTTCCAGCGCACAACAAGACGAGGCGCCATCTAATCCAAGATGGAAACAGCGAAGCTGTTCAAGATATAAAAACACAAATAGAAAAGTGTTCAGTATTTCTCTTAAACGAAAGTCAAAATTGATCTTCACTCGAAACGAACGTGAAGACGAAACGTGGCTTACCTGTGCGCCAGCACGAAAGAAGAAGAGGCCTGGCCTGGCTTGTCACCGGGTTTTATAGTGTTGTTAATTTGCATAACAATACATCTTTGAAACGTGGCTAAATGCGCATGCGCAAAGGAAGTACGCATAGTAAGGGCATAATGTGGAGTATGGTGAAAGAGAATTAAGTTACACCGAGTAAACTATCTTGTTTGTAATCCCGAGGAATGTGGCACAGTTTTTCATCTGGAAATTTTGATGTCCAAATCACGAGGGACCAGTAAGAATACTGCTGCTGGCTGTACCAAAAAATACAAAGACGCAACAGCAACAACAACAACAACAACAACAACAACAACAACAACAAGCAGATGTGAAAAATCTTGCTGATGTGATTTATATTACAACCCAGTAACTCAAGTTGTTTTTCCAATCAGTTTATAGAATTAATGCATTTGTTATAGTAATTATTTTTAATAGAAGAAACACTACTATTTTTCTCAGACGAAAAAAATATCAGAGTTCGCCTGGTAGGAACCAACGTAAACCATGTTGGTCGAGTAGAAATCCGGTACAAATGGACCTGGGGAGGAGTCTGTAATCATTATGGATGGGATATAAAGGATGCTCACGTGATATGTCGGATGCTTGGTTACAATGCAGCTGAAAGTGCAATTGGTTACATTGAGGGAGACAAAAATACGAAGAAACTCATGGAAGATGTTAAGTGTCGTGGAAACGAAAACTCGATTTCAGAGTGTTATCACGGTGGATGGTGGAATACAGGATGTACGTACAAAGACTTTGTTGGTGTGATTTGTAAGATAGATAAAGGTAAGCCCTAGAAAGCAGTGTTTTAATCCTTTTAAAGTGCACCTAATCCCATGCTCTTTTCCTTTTTGACGAAAAGTTCGAGCAGTTCTAAGGACTTGTACGAAAAAATTACGCAATTTGAATGAATTCCGAATTTTATACACAATTTTAAAGTTTGGAGTTCCATGAAACACTTTCAAAAAACTGAAGCCTGGATAGACGTTACACTCTTTTGTTCGTTTCAAAAGTCTTTTGTGCAAAACAAAAGAGTGTGACGTCTACCCAGGCGGAAATTTATTCACTCCAACTTCAGACTCTTCGGAATTGAAGCTTTTGCTGGGCTTTTTTCAACTATAAATACGAAAAATCAGTTTTCAGCAGCTTTGAGTGAAATTGTATTCAAATCTACATCACTTCAGAATCGAAGTAATCAACCAAGTTCCCTGATATATTTCAGGTGTGCCACCACAGGAAGATGTTTAAAATTTTGTATAAGCTTTGGAATTCATTCAAGTCGAGTAATGTTATCGTAGAAGTTCTTAGAAATGGTCGGACTTTTTATCAAAATTGAAAATAACACGGGGTTATAGGTGCACTTTAATTATACAATTCTCAAAAGAACGCTTAATATGCACAACAACGCGAAAAATATGAGATCGTATTAGGTTAGTAACATTTGAATGGCTTCCCGGTGCAAAGCCGCGCGCTAATCAAAGTCAAAAGTGGCAATAAAAACGACATCATTTGTATTGATGTTTGCAGAATTGTATAATAAATGTGTTATTGGTCGATTAACCAGAATACGGCTGTGAATTTTTACTTGTCCCTTGCATTCTGGCAAATACCGCAGCGTGACTTGTAAAAATACACAACTGTATTAGCTGGTTAGTCGACCAATAACTTTTATTTATAGAGCGGATATCTTAAAGAAATTGAAAGTGCCGTTCCAATCGTGCACAAGCTACTTTACGCTGCCGGCGCAGTTTCGAATAGTTTTAACGCTCTTGCAGAATTTATTAATTTTGTTCAGTGTATAAGCAATGGCGTAAGCAAATTCTGAATCCTAGTACACTACCCGTTCAAAGATCAAGGATCAAAACTACCTTTAACTACTTTCCTAAAATCCGCACATCTTTTACCAGTTCAAGTTCGTTTAGCTGGAGGAATGTCACCCAATTACGGTCGAGTTGAGGTCAGGTACAATGGCGCATGGGGTACTGTATGTAATGATGGATGGGACAAGATCGACGCTGAGGTGGTTTGTCGTATGCTTGGGTACCCTGGAGTACAGGTGGTGAAACACTCCAATTTTAGCTCTGCTAAAGGCATAATATGGCTTAATCAAGTTGGTTGTACTGGTGCAGAAATGTCCATTGCCAATTGCCGTCACAGTAGATGGGGAAATGCAAGGTGTTATCACGACCAGGACGTTGGCATCACATGTAGACCTAGTACGTATTCACTGATTTATTTCAAATAAGGTTTTGTATAGCATAACGTCAACAATTATGAAAAATCTGAAATCCTGATAAAATTAGATGGAATGAAATCACACACCTTACCACATCACCTCACATCATCACATCATGATCGTATTACATCACATCACATGTTAATTACATTACATAACATCACATAACACAACATCACGTCACATTACATTATATATCACTTCATATCACTTCTCATTACCACATCACATAAAATCACATCTCTGACGTCATATGACATCATCTCACGTCCTATCCATGCATCACATCACATTAGAAAACACTCACATCAAGTTTCTTCAAAGTACATCACATATTAAACATCACAGTGCGTCATACACGTCAACATTACATCACATCACAACAACATTATCATTTGGAGTCAGTGCTAGGAACATGTATAGTTAAAAACTTAGCAAAATACATTAAGCATTAACAAACGTCAGTTCTTACCATCTATCAAATCCTAATGTTCTAGTTCCAGTGCCGCAGTACACATTGTCAGAACAACCGCCCTGCTCTGTTGACGTTATTTTCAACCATACCTCCATGGACAACAAGTTATTAAGGTGAATTACAGTAATAATTAACATTTGCGATCTTTGACATTTATATACTTACCTTGGTACTTTTTTGGTAGATTTCATGAAATACAAATAAGCTCTTTGGACGGTTCTTCCAAGTTTCTTGTTGCTGGATATGCTTCTAAATTCACTATTGGTGATGGAGAGTGGCTCAATAGTAATCGTAACTACCCATTGAAGGCTGGGGTTTCTTACCGTATTAGTGTAAGAGCTGTTAACACGGCTCACGATGGGGTGAGTATTATTGACATAAGGTATCATTTAATAAAAATAAGATGGGGAACAAGGACTGTGTGACTCTGTGGTCCTTGTTGCGATTCAAGGATGGAATATTTCATGTTGAATACGGCACAGCCAATGGGGTGAGTATTATTCAATTACGTACTTGTAAGTGTTTTTCTTTTACAAAATAGGGTAGTGCGTATGGATATCCAGCCATCAAAAAGTTTCAAACAAGTCCAATGAATTGTATTAGTAAAAAATCCTTTATTGAAGTTCGTTTAGTGGGTGGTAAAACCCAATACGATGGTCGTGTAGAGATGAGACTAGATAACGGAACATGGAGGCAGATCTGCAACGAGTATTGGGGTGTACTAGAAGCTTACGTGGTGTGTCGTATGTTGAATTATGCCAAGGCAGTGTCAGCTGGTACTGCTGTTAAAACCAGTGGAAGTGGTCCTATCTATCCTACTTTGTTTGACTGTAATGGAGATGAACCATCCCTTGAGCAATGTCCTCAATGGTATCGTGGATGTAGTCTCGATCCTAAAGTTGTTACCGTTCAGTGTGGCGATTTAACACTAGGTAAACAACCCATATAGATATCGCGCCATCTTTACACCTCCATTGAACGTTCTTTCTTTCTTTCTTTCTTTCTTTCTTTCTTTCTTTCTTTCTTTCTTTCTTTCTTTCTTTCTTGATATATATATAGTTTTGGTAAATAGAAGTAATTCATTTATATTATAATGGTAATTTATATTTATTATTTTCTCTAAATGCTAGAGGAGAAAGGACTTAAAGTTCGTCTGGTGGGAACTAATATTAGCTATGTTGGCCAAGTGGAAATCCAGTACAAAGGGACCTGGGGAGCAGTTTGTGATAATTATCACTGGGATATAAACGATGCTCACGTGATCTGTCGAATGCTTGGTTACAAAGCGGCTGAGAAAACTATTAGCAGTATGACAGGCGATTGCAAAACAAAAGTACTCGTGAGTGATTTGAAATGCAGCGGTAAAGAGAATTCTATTGCTGAGTGCTTTCACGAAGAATGGTGGGATGACAACTGTGGAATTGATCGTGGGTTTGACTATGGCTATTACTTTGCTGGCGTGGCTTGTCGTGCGGACGGAGGTAGGAAAGAGAAACAGTATTGTAATTTTCTTTCTTTTCTTTCCTTTTCGAATTACAAGATTTTAATTCAGAATCATCAGGGTTAAATGGAGCACTAAACAAAACAAAACTATATTGAAAAACAAAACAAAACAAAAACAAAAAACAAATATCGTTGTGTTGAATTCACCCTGGTTATGTATCATGGGTCAGGAAAGTTCGATAATTAATAACTGCTAGTGGATGAAGAAACAAGCTCAATAGGGTCAGCACGCAGCCCTCTTGAAGCGCAGCGCTGATTGGATTAATAAACAATGGCGGCCAATGAAAAGGGAGCGTGCCGCGATCCGCGTGTTATATCCATAAAATCATTCGCGATTCTTGTCGTGTACGTGCTAGGCCGTGAGCTATTATGCCATGACCGTGTTGTGCCGTGACCTTGCTGTGCCGTGACCGTGTTATGCCGTGACCGTGCCTTGCCGTGATCGTGTTATGCCGCGACCACTCTGTGCCATGACCGTGTTGTTCCGTGACCATGTGGTGCTGTGACCTTGCTGTGCCGTGACCATGTAGTGCGTGAGCGTGTTATGCCGTGAGTGTGTTGTACCGTGACCTTGCTGCATGTGCTGTGACCTTGCTGCATGTGCCGTGACCGTATTGTACCGTGACCTTGCTGCATGTGCCGTGACCGTGTTGTGCCGTGACCTTGCTGCATGTGCCGTGACCGTGTTGTGCCGTGACCTTGCTGCATGTGCCGTGACCGTGTTGTGCCGTGACCTTGCTGCATGTGCCGTGAACGAGTTGTACCGTGACCTTGCTGCATGTGCCGTGACCGTGTTGTGCCGTGACCTTGCTGCATGTGCCGTGACCGTGCTGTGCCATGACCTTGCTGTGCTTTGAACGTGTTTTACCGTGATCTTGCTGTTGCCGTGACGGTGCAGCCTTTTATATATTAAATTAAAATTGCACTAGCTAAGTCGCCATTGCATGACTAGTTTGATCACATTCTTGGTTGTTGTTTATTTCTTAATACAACGATAATGCTGTAAAAGGCGAGCCATGCAGTAATACACTACGGTCGGAAGGAAACAATGCCACAAGTAGAACAAAAAGACATTGTTCAGAGTAATCCCCCAATTCTTTGTTTTTGTTGCTTTACAAATCACAAGCTTCGTTCTAACCGTAGTTGATGAATATTAAAACCATCCATGTTTCACCAAGAATGGTCACTCGAGTGTGTTATTCATTGTTGTTTGTTTGGTTGTTTTCAGCACCTAAGATAACACTGTTACCAGGACAACATTGTACAGTTGATCTCACTATCATCCCAACAGAAAATAAGACAATAAAGTAAGTTTATTTTTCGCTCTTCAAATTATTCTGGGTTTCAATAGAAATTTCAATTTTCAAGAGAAAATTCGCCCCTCAGTTTCTCTTTGTTTCAATCATTCAATCTTAAGATAATTTTTTTTTAAATAAAAGTAGTAAGAGAATGGACTTTATTTCAAAAACAATCTAAAATATATATATACACGGTCATACGTCACAATATTGATTTACATATTTACAAATTTCAGTTTTATGTTCTTGAAATTACTGGAATATATTAAATAAATCTAAAATCTAAAAACTATCAAATATCTAAAATAATTATAAAAGGCTGAAAAAGTGGGCTAACTAGCAAAATATATTCCTAAAATTCAATGTGCAGTCATCGATAAAGTCATTGTCTCTTCTAAAAGGTGACCTTGATCCTCTGATGCTTAAATGTACTGATTTGACAATTTCAAAAGAAATCAAGGTTCTCAGTTATCTTAAGATAATAATAATAATAATAATAATAATAATAATAATAATAATAATAATAATAATAATAATAATAATAATAATAATAATAATAATAATTAATAATTAAAGACGCGGCCGTTGAAGCGTTAAGACGCGAGTCTCAACGCTCTCTGAAGAAAAATCTCAAAACGCTTAAATAATGCGTTTGGTCGCAATATTACTGGTCCTAACTCTCACCAACATGCCAAGAAAGAAAGCGCAACACACTCGAAAACAGACAAACACTCCTGAAGGAGATGATCAACCGAATGTTGAATACCACCGCGCTCGAACAACATGGACCAAAGACATGAACATCGCTTTAATCGAATCAAGATCTCAAGCTGAAACTCTACACAGCTCATCCGGATGCCCGAAGAAAGACAATGGAAGGAAAATCGGAGTCATGGAACTAACTAAACGTATATGGGAAGAAAAAGGATTCGCTAGTTTTGGAAAATCGGCACAAAATCTACGAGACCAATATGCAAATCTCATAAAAACAACAAAGAGAAGTAGTTATGATATAACAAAAGAAATGAGAGAACAAAGCAGCAGTGAAGCAGCAAAAGATCAAGAATGTGGACAACAACTCCCCAGAGTACCCAAAGAAAAACAAACAGAGCAAGAACAAAGTACAGACAAATCACCACCGATGACAAGCAAATACAACGAACTGCTGGATACTGCAAAATCTGTCTACGACAAAATCAAGCATGATACAACATGGAAAAGTCGAAATCAAACAACATTCACAAAAAAATACCCCAACAGCGAAGATCTACAAGCAATAAATGAAATAGTTAAGTCACTTGCATTGTGACATCTCAACCGGAAACTGATCCTTCGCAATATCTGTGGGAAACTAACTGTGCAATATATGCAGTTGCGGTCGCATGGAAAAGCTACACAGGAGAAAAAGAAAAGGCGTCAAAAGACAACACAACGAGGGATCAAAGACCGAAGTGGCTGCGCGCCATTGAAAATAAAATTACTCAACTCAGAAAACAGGCCTCGCAGATCACCGAAGAGATAAGACGACTAACATCCAATGGAAAGTTAACAAGAAAACTAAGGGAAAACAGGAAGTGGATGCAAGCAGAAACAAAGGACAAACTAACAAAACGACGTCTGCAAGAACTCAAAGAGAAAAAGATCAACCAAATAAGAATCAAGAAGCACGAGAGGGATAAAAAGTTGAAATCGGCAAGAAGACGAAATGCAAACAAATGGTTTGATAGAAGTGAAGGAAAATTCTACGAGCATTGTAAAAATATAATCAAAGCTGACCCAAATAATGAAAGACCAACATACGTAGAACCAGATAAAGTACCTCAAGAGACGACTTCTACAGAACTAACGACAAAAGATTTTGAAGAGTTCTGGAAACCAATCTGGGAAGAGGAAAAAGATACCCACTTAGAAGCTCTGTGGATACATACAGTCAAAGATGCAATGGAAAAGACAATGACAGCACCAACAGAAGAGACAGTGAACATAGAAGAAAAGGACATACGCACAAGTGTACGGAATAAAAGGAACTGGAGTTCACCCGGCAACGATAAAATAACCAACTACTGGATCAAGAAGCTAACATCTACACACAAAGGGATTGCCAATGCCCTCAGTACAATAATCAATAATGAAATGGAATTACCACAGTGGCTTGTAGAAGGCAAATGCTTGATGATACCAAAGACGCAAAAGCCCAAAGCTAAAGATCATAGACCCATAACACTACTCAACACAATGTATAAAACAATAACATCAGTCATTGACGCTAAACTTAAAGACCACCAAGAGCGGTACCAGTATATGCAAATTGACCAGAGAGGGTGTACGACAGGCTCTATGGGATGTATAGACAACCTCATCATAGATAAAATCGCTTTAGAAGAAGCGCGCTCCAGAAATAAAAACCTATCGTGCGTTTGGATTGACGTCAAGAAAGCATTTGACTCTATAAATCACAAATGGCTGAGCATGTGCTTAGAAATGCATAACATCCCAAGGAAGATAACGCAATTTATTAAAAACACAAATGAAAAACTGGAAAATCACACTTGAAGTAAAGACAACGCATGACAAAGAGAGCATTGGCCCAATCAACCTGAAACAAGGGATACTACAAGGGGACTCCTTTTGTGTAAGACTGTTCACGTTATGCCTGAACCCAATTGCTTGGTGGTTAAGGAGCACAGAAGGGTACACCTTCTCTCAAAACGCAAAAGAAAAGCTAACACACCTATTGTATGTAGATGACCTAAAAACCTATCACAAGTCTGCAACCAAGGCAATGATAGTGGCAAAAGCAACGAAAGACATGTTTAAAGATATCGGACTTGCCTGGGGAATGGATAAATGTGCAGCAGTAGACATTGTCAGAGGGAAAATTAAACAAACTGACAACGTTCGTATATCCCCTGAAGAAGAATTAAAGATGTTGAATGAGTCCGACCACTACAAATTTCTTGGAAAATTTGAAAATTCCACACAATTAGAAGAGAAAGTTTGTACTGAAGCAAGTAAAGAATACCTACGACGAGTGTCCGTTATTTGGACAAGCAACATCTCAATACCAAGGAAAATCAAAGCAACCAGTACATTTGCATTACCAGTACTACAGTACCACATGTGGACAGGCGAATGGACAATAAATAATCTAAAAGAACTTGACAGACGTACCAGAGAAATCATCAAAAACAATGGAGGCATGCACAAAAGTGAGTCAACAAAACTGCTCTACCTTCCCGAGGAATTAGGAGGAAGTGGCTTGAAAAATGTAGAAGACACATTTAAAACAACAACGATTAAAATGGCAAATTACCTGAACAATTCTGAAGACAAAAGAATTCAATTAGCAAGAACAATTGAGATGAACAAGATCGATAAAGGAAGAAAATCTATTTTCAAACAAGCAATGAAATACGCAGAAGAATACAACATACAATGCAGATTTAATGCAACAGGAACTGAGTTAATCACTCACGACAGTAAAACCACTCATACCAAGACAGCAAGCCCACAAGCAATAAAAGATCTATTACGCTCGAGTGTTAACAGGAAGTACCTCGAAGAATTTCAAAGCCAACAGTGGCTAGGAGCACTGACAACTAAACAACTCAACGACCCGGAAATGTCAAAAAGAGCCAATGACGTTCACAAAACATGGAAGAACATACCCGACGTAGTACATAGTGTGAATAAGAGCATAAGACAACAGCTCCTGCCAACGAAGGCATACCAGCAAAGCAAATTACAAATGCACGTTACTGACAGCAAATGTCGCATGTGTCATACAGCTATTGAATCTACAACACATGTGCTCTGTGCTTGCCCAAGAATTGCACAGACCTTGTACAAAGCCAGACACGACAGGATGCTTAGACCTATCTACCATTACCTCCTATACAGATACGACTTCCAAGAAAGCGATCATTCCAAGCCTTGGTATCAACAAAGTATTCCAGAATCAATCGTAGAGAACGAGAAAGCCAAGATAATTTGGGACCTGCCCTTTCACCTTGATAAAGCCCCTGAAAATGGAGCCAATAGAATCGACATGGCTGTACTAGACAAAGGAAACAAAACATGGATCTTGGTAGAAGGAACCATATGCAGCGTTGGAAGCATCGAAGAAAGAACAAGATACAAGCAAGAAAAATACACAGAACTAAGAGCAGGCATAAAGAACATCTACAGAGACTGTACAGTTACCCAAAAGAACGTTGTATTTGATTTTCTCGGAGGTTATCACCATCTATTAGAGAAAGAAATGAACTCTGTGACAACGAATAGCCAAGAAACAGACTATCTCCTTAAGAAATCACAAAAATGGATCCTTTCCCAAAACGCAGAAATTACAAAAAAATTCTATGAGTTCACAAAATAGCAAATTAAAAAAAAAGTGATGTTTAGCATATAAGAAAAAAATACAACAAAGCACAGGTGCATTCCCGCTTTGTTGCATGTAATTAGATTTGAATTGAAAACAAAATAAAGATGCCATAATAATAATAATAATGGTGATGATGATGATGATGATCATTATAAAAAAGGCTGATAAAATACCAAGAAATACCAAGGTAAAGAAGCTGTAGCTATGATAAATAATGAACGAGAAATATGCGCTATTGAGAAATCAGTTTCGTGCTCATCCAAAATGTCTGCTGTGACCTCATATGCATCCCAGCAATAGTTCACTTTCGATATTCTGGTTGAGTGATTACGCACAAAGCAATTAAAAACGAGGCTTCAGGAAAAAAAGGAATATATTAAGATTACTCCATTGTTTCCCTTGAGCCTCGCCTTGAATTGCTTTGTGCGTGATCACTCAGCCAGAATATCGAAAGTGGGCTATAATTTACCCAGTATGTTCGGATAGAAACTGAAACATCAACAGTATCTTGCAAAATATAAAATCATAAACAGTGATCCTGCAATTTTTATGTAAATTTATTGCAATACATATTCATAATACATAGTGCAGATTTCGTATGAGTGTGAAAAGGCCGCGGCACGGTCTCAGCGTGGTTACGGCAGAATTCTACATGAATATCATTTGCGGGGTATTCGATAGTTGCTCCGAATTTTCGAATGTTTCGATAGGAAACACGGCACTGACACGGTCACGGCACGGCGCGGTCCTTTTTACACTCATACGAAATCTGCACGATGTTAAAACTTATATCGTTTTTTGTGGGTGTCGGTATAGATGACTTTCAAAAATGCTCATTGTTCACGAGAACGAGGCCAGAAAGGCCTCTAAGATCATTATGGCATCAACTGAGTCTAAGTATATCTTGTAAAATGCACAGAAAATAGGTATTTTAAAAGGAAAAGGAACACATCGTCTCCACCACGCTTATTTTCTGGTAACAAGGCCTTTGTGGCCTCGTTTTCATGTACTAGGCCGCCATTTTCTTGAAAGTATCGTCTATTCTCCTTGATTGTTGCAAAAACATATTGATAATCTATTGAAAAGTGCTACTCACTACATCTATATTTTCACTAGATTTTATGAAGTACAACTTATCAAGCTGGGCAACGTCTCATCCTCGCTCCTTGTTACTGGATCTGTTTCTAAGTTTACTATTGGAGATGGGACGTACTACAATGGTCACTACAACAAACCGTTAGAGCCTGGTACTCCCTACAATATTACAGTTAAAGCTGTTATCAAGGCACAGAGTTGGGTCAGTATAGTTACAACAAAAATATGGTATGTCACGTGACTGATGTATTTTGCTTATAAAACAGGGAAATAGTTACGGGCAGGCGGCCAGCAAAACCTTTTTAACGAGCTCAAGGATATGTATAAATATAGAAGGTAATCATCACAGACTATAGCGCTTGATAAACACGCCCTGATTGGCTGAAGTCAGACGAAAAAACGACTGCACTGATTGGCTGAAATCAGACAAAGAATCGACTGTTTTGTCTCAGTTTTTATCTTCACGAAGACAAATGCAGTTTTAAACAAATTTTGCTTGAATGTATTTGAACCGTTTCAAGTTTCGTCGCGTCGATTTTAATACGTGAAAATAAAGCATCAGATTGGTAATCAAGACTACAACATAACACTTTTTTGGTGTCTTTGAAAGCCAGGTAATGTAACTCCTTTTAATATTTGAACTGTAGAATTAATATTTGTTTTATTGAAAATCAATCGATACCTACGCATTTCTAGAACATAACATTTTCCATTCATCATTGTCTTCCCAGTTTGGTCTATAGAACGAAAAGTACGCTGTGTTTCAAGACGTCGAAAAGGTTGAAAATAATTGTGGCCGCTATCGGCTTGAGATACAAGCCAAGAGTCGCTTCTCATTCTTCTCTCACTTCTCTTTTTTCTAAGGACTTGCAGGTCGTAATAATCAATTATCATCAGATCTAATACATCACGCAACACAACACAAAATAAAACAAAATGAAACAAACAGAACAATTACGTCAATTAAAAATACGGTCGTCAGTTCAATCAATGTCTTCTCGCCATTTTTTCTTTACAAAATATAATGATGTAGAGATAGCGAAAAGTCATTCCTTACTGACCGTCTTACTTCCTATTATCAGAGAGACTATTAGGGGAAAATATCAGTCCGAGGTCGAGACAGATGGAGCCCTTAGGGCGAGGTCCTTCAATAAATACTGAAGTCTTATATTTTCCCGTAATGACCAATCGATCGGTCAATCAGTCAATTAATCAATCAATCAATCAATCAATCCATTAAATAATAGATATTTATCAAATTTGTTTTGTTTTGTTTTTTTTTGCTTGCTCTCTGGGCTCAGTAGTGCAAATACCAGTGAACAAAGTGCAACTCTCTGATTGAGGGCTTATTGTCTAATAAAACTGCATATCGAACACTAATTATCATAGCATTTTAACACGCGTATTTCATTTTCCCTATTGATTTAGACAACACAACTCATTCCTGTTTTTCAGCCATAGCCAAACAATTACCACCGATATTCCCATCGATTGTTGCGTTACAAAACACAACACTTATGTTTTTATTCAGTGTTCGCCACGACATGTTGGCTGTGAGCGAACTCAAAACTAGTTTAGGGAATGAAACTGATCAGTCATGGAAGTCACTATGGTTCGGTTGATATTGTACTTTATTGTGTTATCGCTGATGATAAAAGGTTAGTAATAGAAAGTAATAGGGATAATTGTGTTACAAGTGAACTTAGGCATGTTTCAGCATATGGTCTAGATTAATTATCAGAAATTATCTAAAGTATAAAATCGTATTTATATGTTCTCAGAATGAACCATTTGAGAGGTTAATTTCTCGTTTTTTATTTGTATATCTTTCCAGGGAACAAACATACGCAGAGTGAAAGCTTTTTACTAAAACATCACTAAAACCTGCATTACAGAGTACAATACTCAAATATGTGCACGTAAAAGGAAGAGATAAATACTTTGCTTGAAACGTCCTTGCATTTCGCAATATATCGTTTGTTATTGTGGTCTTCGGGAGTTCTGAAATGCTGTCTTTTTTGGCGACGTTTCGGCGCACTTAGTGCGTCTTCTTCAGGTTTCGCGTACTACGTAGTACGCGAAGCCTGAAGAAGACACACTAAGTGCGACGAAACGTCGCCAAAAAAGACAGCATTTCAGAACTCCCGAAGACCACAATAACAAAGGAAAAGATAAAGAGTCCATATTTTACGTTGCTAGCTAGTAATAGTTACTATTTATGTGAGGAATTTCAACGGCAGCCTTCGTGCAACCACGGTACTCGAGGAGTAATGAAATACTACACAGTGTTTGCTTGCTTGCTTATGATAAAGCATTTGCTTTTTTAAATGTGTTCTAGTTTCTTTGGCAGACATTTCAAAACGTCTCACTGTAATGTGTGTGTTTCTAAATGGATATGGTTTGTTTTCGTTACATTTTAAAAATGAATGAACAGGAAGTTCGAAACTCAAAACTATTAATTGTCTTTTGGAGACCGGTACATTAACTCAAGAAAATTTACTTTACCATTGTGTGTACAGAAAAGGAAGCCGCTATTGAAGTTCGTTTAGTGAATGGTACCACACCACACGATGGTCGTGTACAAGTCAAAACAAGCTTGAACGGGTCGTGGAGCATGATCGCTATCTGCAGCCAAAAGTGGACTTTGAAAAATGCTTATGTGGTGTGTCACATGTTGAATTACGCCAAGGCAGTGTCAGCTAGTACTGTCAACGGAAGTGGTCCTGTGTATCCAAACATAATAAACTGTAATGGCGATGAATCATCTATTGAACAATGTACTCAAAGTCCCGCGAGCTGTAATTACAGTAAAGTTGCATTAGTTGGGTGTGGGAATTTGACGAAAGGTAAAATTTGACTTAAAGTTAAGGGTGATTCTATTAATTGTTCTATTTTCTACTCGCAAACACAGTTTCATTTTTTTCTGATCTTCAGCATTATTTGGGAGCGAGGAAATGGCCTCTGCCAGTTTTGGTCACATCTTAAGGCCCGGACACACGGTGCAACATTTCCTGAAACATTTGCTGAAACATCGCGCGCAACACAATGTTGCAGCGTGTGTCCACTCATTCCAAGGACATTACACTACATCAAAGCACATCACAGCATATATCATATCATATCACATCATGCACATCACATCACATCACACTTCACCACACCACATCACATCATATCACATCACATCACATCACACTTCACCACACCACATCACATCACATCACACACACCACACTATACACATCACATCACACCACATCACATCACATCACATCACACCACACACCACATCCACATCACATCATCACCACATCTACACACAATCACACCACAGCCACATCCACACAACACACCCAACATCACATCACACCACACCACATCACATCACATCACATCACATCACATCACACATCACATCACATCACACATCACACATACACATCACATCCACATCACATCACATCCACATCGCACATCACACCACATCACATCACATCACATTCACATCACATCACATCCACATCACATCACATCACATATCACATCACATCACATCGCACTTCACCACATCACATCACATCACATCACATCACATCACATGACATATCACATCATAATACATCACAACACATCACATCGCATCACATCAAAAAAATATCACAACACATCGCATCACAACACATCACTGCAGCACAACACATCACATCATATCACATCACAAAACATCACATCACAACACATTGCATCACATTACTTAATGTTATAAATAGGTACGTGCATCATATATAATTCAAGCAATATATCGTCAGTTCTTACCATCTATCATATCCTAATGTTCTAGTTCCAGTGCCGCAGTACACACTGTCAGAACAACCGCCCTGCTCTGTGGACGTTATTTTCAACCATACCTCCATGGACAACAAGTTATTAAAGTGCGTTACAACATTTCCTTTAATAGTTTTTATTTATAAAAAGCTTTCTTATTAATTTGATTAATCGTTCACTTGCGTACACACCCAAATCGGACATCACAAATTATTGCGTTCTGATTGGTTGATAATTTCGTGCGTTTGTATTTCAATAGACACACTGATGTTAATATAGTGAGAATGGTTATACCATTCAACTTATCATCGAACATACACATTATACCGTCTGATTTATTGATTAAGTATTAATCAAGTACTAATTGTCATATCTTATTCTTAGATTTTATGGAATACAAGTGCCCCAATTGGGAACATCATTCCTTGTTGCTGGATCTCTTCCCAAGTTTACTATTGGAAATGGTAGGTGGCACAATGGTACCTACAACGAACGGTTAGGAGCTGGGATTACTTACAATATTACAATAAGAGCTGTGTACAAGGCACAGAATGGGGTGAGTATTAATGAAATGAGGTCAAATCAAACTACGATACGTACTGGTAAATATTTTCTTGAAGAAATCGAAAACGCGCGCGCGTGCTGTGTGCAGATTTAGAGCACCTGGGGATTGATCAGAATACGAGAGAAGTGAGAAAAGAAGCACGAGGTGTAGCCAGGTGCTTCTCAAGTGTTCTGATCAATCTCCATGTGCTCTAAATCTGCACACAGCACAGCGGGCAAGTTTTCTATTTAAAATAATAAATAAATAAATAAAGAATAAATTAAATATTTGGCACAAATAGGATTTTTATGTTTTCTTGCCGACTCAAGTATGTTAATAGTTAATTGTCCGCGTGCCCAGTCACGTTGATTCTTATATTTTAGACAACAATGCCCTCTGTGTCTTCAATGTGGTTATTGAGATATATAGTTATGTAACTCTCCATATATAGTTTATCGACTATCGTATGATGGAAAGGGCCAATCAGGAGGCTTGGGCTGGTCCCAATAAGGACCCCCTTTGCCAGGTGTACAGCACCATTCTGACTTGACGTCTGACGGGTTCACGCTAGTCTCAAAAGCCCGCCTCCTCCCCGCGCCTTTCCACGATATTTAGAAGTTTTTTATCGGGCGTGTTTTTGCCCTCACCTTTTCTGGCCAGACAGGATATGTACGCATATGTGATTTGTAAATATTGACATTTTTATAATTTCTATTAAAAGCGGCTTTGGGATTTCCCCCATAGCCAATTAACTCCATGACAAGTGTAATTCTGTGTTGACAGGCCAGAAAACGAGCTCGCTAAATGTAGCACTGAATTAGCTTTCGGTGATGTAGACAATGATCTGACAACCGAAGGCATGAAAACATAAATAAATAAAAATGTTAAGATTTATATACCGCAAATATCTATATGCATATAATCAAATGCGGTTGAAATGAACTGAAATGAAATGAAGTATAATCAAACATAAATGGATTAAGAATCCCAACTGGCAAGGAGGCGAACCAGTTGGCTATATTACAAGCATGGCCGAGAAACTGAATTTGAACTAATCGAAATCGGAACAAATTCAGTCTCAGCTAGTGGCCAGAGCGGGAATCGCCAGATTGCGAAACCAACGCTCTGACCACTCGGCCTGCTGCCTCCTTTCAATTTCTTTTATATTAGAATGCAACATCGGTTTTCAAGTAAATTTAATGTTCATTTACAATGACAAAAAATTGCAAAAATGCGCGCGTGCTGTGTACGTATTTAGAGTTCCCAGTACTAACGCGTCCTTCGGCCAATGAGATCACACGTTATATGGTTAATTTATAATGATTTTTTTGTTTTGTTTTGCAAAATAGGCTATTTTTTATAGTATTCCAGCCATCAAAACGTTTCAAACAAGTCCAGTGAATTGTATTAGTAAGGAATCCGCCATTGAAGTTCGTTTAGTGGGTGGTAAAACTCAACACGATGGTCGTGTAGAGATTAGAATAAATAACGGGACATGGAGGCAGATCTGCAACAGAAAATGGGATATACTAGAATCTTATGTGGTGTGTCACATGTCGAATTATCCCAAGGCAGTGTCAGCTGGTAAATTCAAGTGCAAGTGGTTCTGTTTATCCTACTTTGTTTGACTGTGATGGAGATGAATCATCTCTTGCACAATGTCCTCCAGGTTATTCTACATGTCATTCCAACCCTCATGTTGTTACAGTCCAGTGTGCAAATCTGACACAAGGTAACTTATCTACTCCCAAGGACTACGGCGTTGTAAAATTAGATAGTTGTTTGGCTTCTCTTTACCAATAGTGTTGATACGTAGTCTTTTCATTTTCCATTCTTAGTTTGTGATCAATAAGGGACATAGAGATTACTTCATAGAAAGTGCTGCGCACTGCAGTTGACTGTCTCGTAAGCGACCACCCTGCCTTGGGATCAGGACTGATCAGTTGAGAGATGGTCGCTTACGAGAACACAACAAAGGAAGCCCAAACCAAGATGTAATATATAGCACATCCGGATGCATGTCCGTACAGAACGCGTTGTTTTATGGAGACGAAAAAACCTCGATACCTTGGCTTCAGTAGCAATTAAAGAAACTTGATTACGAAGTCTCATAAGCGATGGGTAGTTTTTATAAAATCACTTGAAGTACTGCTATATCGTTTGCTGTAGTTGAAAACGTTGTCTAATGTAACCAGGAATGTATTACATGTATATACAATTCGTCTTTCAAAAAATATTCAACAGTAAGTTGTGTTTATTGTAAGGATCTGTCATTATTGCTGACTCTGCCACAGTGGTTCGCTTACGAGAGAGGAAAAACAATGAAGAATTCCAAAAATTGAACCCCAAAGGTAGTCGCTGTCGCTTACGAGAGACATTTATTATAGAGTTTATATGGAAAACAAAACGGGAAATTGAAATGGTCGTCGCTTACGTGAGATGGTCGCTTACGATAATGATCGTTCAAAGAGAGTCAGCTCTAACTATTTGCACTAACATTGACCGAAATGGCTTCTGGGTATACTATTAACATATGGATTTTCCTACGTGTTATCAGGAGCCCATAACGGGCTCCTGGTGTTATCTATGAATTTGCTGCATAATCGTATTTGGAATAGAGTGCTTACAATATATCCGTGAAAAACTTTGTAAGAAATTGCACTAATTAAACAGTAGAAAACAAAGGATTTCGCGCAATTTAGTACAATTTAGTTCGCTAACTTTTTCACGGATATATTGTAAGCACTCTACCAAGAATTTGTTCAAGTCGTTGTTTGATACGTCCACGTACACGCGTTCTTTAAAATCACGTAATCAACAAATTTCCCAGTGTTCATTTCGGGCTCGGCTTCTGTTTTGAAAGGGTCAATGTTTGTATATTCGAGTTGTTTGTATACACGAACGGGCGAGGAACGAACGAGTGTTTTACACAAACAGCGAGTGAGTATAAACCTGTACAAAGCACTTTCTATGATGTGATGCGTTTATTACATATATAACGAGAATTTTTTTTGAAATTTCATCATCCAAAACAAACATCAGTTTGAGAGATTTCACGTCGAGACACCTCGCACAACGCGATCCGCAGCACATTTGCATGCAAAGATTTCCTAAATAAATAAATAAAACAAAAAATACTCACTGCAGTTAAGTCTATAAAAATAGACTTCTTTACTGACTTTTTCTCAGCATTTCTTCTAACAATTTCAGTCAGAAAGTGTTCTCGGAAAGGTTTTTGTATCAGCACAAGGAGCGTCGCCGACACTCGCCAAAGCTAAAGCTTTAAAATGGAAAAACTCCTGCAAAATCAACTCTTTTCTCAGAAAAACCAAAACAGTATAACGTAAAATTTTTTCTCAACTCAAATAACGCTGAACATTAGGAGGCCTACTCCGGGACCATAAGTTGCCTTAAAACGCCATAAAACGACGTAAAACGCATTAAAATGCCTCAAAATACTTAATGTAGTCTAAAGTAGCCTTAGGTTAATTTCAGTTAAGTTCCCTTAAAACGCCGTAAAACGCCTTAAAAAATTATACAAATTTCTCCACATTTTCTTAAAACGTCTTAGAACGCCTTAAATTGCATAAAGTTGCTGTAAAAAACGGCGACTTAAGGACCCGGGGTAGGCCTATCTGATTAGGACAGTAAAAATAAGTACCTGAAAAAAGCTTATTTGCAGTCCCAAGCCGTCCTCCATTCATGACATGTAAAGAAAAACATCTCGCTCTTTCGGCCGGGAAAGCCAATCGAGTGCTTTTCTCGTTTCCTGATTGGTTGAGAATCTCAATCCTCTATTCTGATTGGTTATATTTCTCCCATGTGAAAAGTGCTATATATCACTTGGATATACTCTTGGATATATCACTTGTTTTCGAATATGAAAATATAAAATACAGAATAGACTAGGCGCATTTTCGAGAAATCAGATACCTGGAGGCATTTTGGGGTAGAGGCTGGTAACATAACTATTCTATGCCGATTTTTCATGCTGAATGCGAATATGACTGTTACCAAGACGTATTCTGCAATCTTATACGTGTAAGACGTGTTTCCAAAAATCGAAATTTGTTTGTATCTCTTGCATAACTGTAAGTGTTTTCATACAAAATTTCGTTTTTTGAAAATTCTTATCTCCTTGATTTTTCAACTGATATCCTTCAAACTTCAGTTTTACTGATATTGATATGCTCTTTCCAGCCATGGTAATTTTTTTTAAGTTTGGGAACTTTTGGAATTCCTTAAAAAGCCGTTAGTATGAAATGACTGTAGCAATTCACAAAACACGTCATTTACACGTATAAGATTGCAGAATACGTCTTGGTAACAACCATATTCAGATTCAGCATGAAAAATTAGTTTAGAATAGTTATGTTACCAGCCTCTACCCCAAAATGCCTACTGCACTTTTTGCGATCGACTTTTTCAATTTTGCGCCTTGTCTAGAATGATATTTATGAGGTTTAGATTGCTTACAATATATCCGTGAAAAACTTTGCAAACAAAATTGTGCAATTTAGTACAAATTACATCAGCAAATTTTTTTAAGATTTGCTGATTGGTCCTATCAGTTAAAATAAAGCTATTTCTTTCTTTCTTTCTTTCTTTCTTTCTTTCTTTCTTTCTTTCTTTCTTTCTTTCTTTCTTTCTTTCTTTCTTTCTTTCTTTCTTTCTTTCTTTCTTTCTTTCTTTCTTTCTTTCTTTCTTTCTTTCTTTCTTTCTTTCTTTCTTTCTTTCTTTCTTTCTTTCTTTCTTTCTTTCTTTCTTTCTTTCTTTCTTTCTTTCTTTCTTTCTTTCTTTCTTTCTTTCTTTCTTTCTTTCTTTCTTTCTTTCTTTCTTTCTTTCTTTCTTTCTTTCTTTCTTTCTTTCTTTCTTTCTTTCTTTCTTTCTTTCTTTCTTTCTTTCTTTCTTTCTTTCTTTCTTTCTTTCTTTCTTTATTTGTTTGTTTGTTTGTTTATTTATTTATTTAAATTACAAAACTTAGAAATAAGTAAAGTATGAAAAGCACATGCACACGGACTAAATTATTAGAACGACAACAAACATCAAAAACAGCTCAACGCACCCTTAGCTTTATTCAAAAATTATCGCCGTTTCTCCCAAAAGAAACGAGTCAAACACAGCTAAATTAAAGCAACGACAACAGGCATAAGAAACGGCTCAACGCACCCCTAGCTTTATTCAAAAAATTCCCACACTCTCCCACAGGAGACGAGTCAAACACAGCTAAATTAATGTAACTTCAACAGACACAAGAAATGAATCAAACGCACCCTTAGCTTTGTTTAATAATTCTCGCCTTCTCCCACAAGAGACGAGTCAAACACAGCTAAATTAAAGCAACGAAACGGCTCAACGCACGCCTAGCTTTATTCAAAAAATGCCCGCTCTCTCCCACAAGAGAAATACTAACTAGCTATTAGTGTATAGCAGTCAAAATTCAACAAAAGCAAACAATGGAATTGGGATCTATATACTAGAGTGATTTTCACTGGACTGTGAAATAGTTACTAAGCTAATAGACACTAATAGACTCTGCACTCATTGTTTTCTTTTGTTGCAATACAACTGACTATCAGTAATTGTTTCACAGCCCGATGAAAATCACTCTAGTGTGTATTAGCTTAGTAACTATTTCACAATCCGCTGATGAAAATCCCTCTAACTATATGCATCCATGACTTGCTTCACGACTTAGTCTAGCCTAGTACTACACCTGCCAAACTTGTTGCTCTTGTACGTTTACACGTGCAGGAGGCACCTTCACGGCTCGGTTATTCTTAACACCAAAGAGTCTAGTTACAAAATTGTGCAAATTTGAGCAAATTCCTACAAAGTTTTTCACGGATATAGTTGTAAGCACTCTACTATATAGAATTCTCGTTATATATGTAATAAAAGTGAGTGCAGTTTCTCCCCCTTCCCTTCGTATTTCTTTTCCTGTTTTTACTCTTCCCTTAACCCCCCTGGATATCCAAAAAAGGCAATTTTTAATTCTATCGAACGTATCAGTGGCTATGCTGTCTTGGCCTTATGTTTATTATCTGCTGAATCTTTAGAGGAAAAAGCAATAAAAGTTCGTCTGACGGCAACCAATGTCAGCCATGTTGGTCAAGTGGAAATCCAGTACAATGGGACCTGGGGAGCAGTTTGTGATTGGTACTGGGACATCAAAGGTGCTCACGTGATTTGTCGAATGCTTGGTTACAAAAGAGCTGAAAGTGCAATTAGTTTTATTGAAGAAAAAAGAAAATCAAAGAAACTCATGAACAATGTGAGGTGCAGTGGTAAAGAAAAGTCAATTGCAGAGTGCTATCACATGGGTTGGCACAACACAACGGATGGGGTGGCTTTGTGCACTTCCAAAGATTTAGCTGGTGCTGTATGCCAGATAGATAAACGTAAGTCAGTAGTTTTGAATTAATTTTTGGAGTTGCTCATTCATGCATGTATATTTGATCAAAATTCGCTAAAATTCGCAGATCCTCCACCAGTTCAAGTTCGTCTAGCTGAAGGTAGGTCACCCAATTCAGGTCGAGTTGAAGTCAGGTACCATGGTGCTTGGGGTACTGTATGTAATATCAGCTGGGACAAGAACGACGCTGAGGTGGTTTGTCGTATGCTTGGGTACCCTGGAGTACAGGTGGTGAAACATTCCAATTTTAGCTCTGCTAAAGGTATCATATGGCTTAATCAAGTTGATTGTACTGGCTCAGAAATGTCCATTGCTAATTGCCGTCATAGTAGATGGGGAAATGCAAAGTGTTATCACTTCCTTGACGTTGGGATCACGTGTAAATCTAGTGAGTATTTACTGAGTAGATTTCAGTCGACCAAGCTTCTGTTTGTTTGTTCGTTCGTTCGTTCGTTCGTTCGTTCGTTCGTTCGTTCGTTCGTTCGTTCGTTCGTTCGTTTGTTTGTTTAGATTTGGCCATCCACCCGTTTAGAATTACAGGCTCTGCCCTTGCGCATCATATCACATTACATCACATCACAACACATCACATCACATCACATCACATCACAACATAACACATCACATCACATTACATCACACTTCATCACACCATACCACATCACATCACATCACAACTCATTACAGCACATAGCACCACACCACATCACATCACTTTATACATCACATCACACATCACAACACATCACATCACATCAAACGTACACCACATCACAACATATGAACGTTGCATCTCATCGAACCACTTCAGTCCCTTCAAATCTTGCCATCCTACAACCACTGCAACATCCAACGTCAATTTACATCAGATCACGACATAAATTTAGGGAGAGGTAAAAGCATCTACTACTAAGAAGGCAAACGAAATCGCGTTCGTATCCACTCTATACGGGTGATTGTGGGGGAATAATCAAAACTTTAGCCACGACAAGCTTCTCAAATTTTTGATTTGTAGTTCCAGCACCGCAGTTTACATTGTCAGAAGAACAGCCTTGTACTGTGGATCTTACATTAAACCATACCTCCATGAGTAACAAGTTATTAAGGTTGGTTTTAAATGACAACAACAGGGAATTTCAAATTGCCTCTTACTATACTGCAGTCATTTTTGTTAGATTTTATGAAATTAAAATACAATATAAGACGTCTTCTACATTCCTGGTTGCTGGATCTGTCTCAAAGTTCAAGATTGGTGATGGGAAATACTACAATGGTACCTACAACCCACCGTTAAAGCCTGGAACTATCTACAGTATTGACGTCAGAGCTGTGAACAAGGCACAGAATGGGGTGAGTATTAAAGTATTAAAGACAAATATGGTATGTCACGTGACTGATGTGTTTTTCTTATAAAACAGGGAAGTAGTTATGGATCAACTGCTCGCAAAACCATTACAACAAGCCTGAGGCAATGTGTCACTGATAAGGAAGGTAAACATCAAATATGCAAATTTCATTAACGTCGTCGCGCTCTGATTGGTGTAAATTCTACATCGGCTTTTCAGGAAAAACTTAGCTCAATTTAACTTACTCTTCGATTTTCATTTAATTCGCGGCAAAACTGACCTAATTAGAGAGAAACCTTTACAATTCTAGTTCTTATATATTCAGCTCTTCATGCATCGCTGACTATTATATATGTATGCGGATATAATTACACTCGTATTCGTATTCAATCGTCTTGTCGCGGTAAAACCTCTACTACTACGGCCGAATGACGTTGAGAAGATTACCATGAAAGCAGTGACGTGAGATTTCAAGGTTAGTAACTTATTGTCAAAAATTTGAATTTATCTGACGTATAGATAGCTTACGGCAAACAATATAGTAAGTCTTATTTTCTTTTCTCGGCAGTTTGGAAGAGAAGACCAACAACGTCTTAAAACAAACTCAAAACACTTTGCCGTAACTGTTTTGTCTTTTGATTGGAAAAATGTCATTTTGTTTACGAAAAAATTGATTAATGAAAATTCATTCCATAAAGGCAATACAACTTAAATCTAAAAGTCAAAAACGTAAGATATCTATCGAACTCGAAGTAAATATTTCACAGTTTGATTGTGCAGCTTGGCCTGATGTGTTTACCCAAAAGATAAGTCACTTTTTCGTGATTTGCCTACTAGTAAATAGCTGTAGAAATCTTAAAATCAATCTGAAATGCCAAAACAATCTTATTTGTACAGGAAGAACATCGATAACAAACTGGAAAGGCCGCCGTAAAAATCAAATAATTACGCTATGTTTGCTATATTAAAAGGTGAGTTTTTGCGCTCAACAATCTGACTTAGAACTGAAGTGGACATCATGCACGTTGCTTTTTTGTACTCTGAAAGACTGGACCTTGGCTGCTACATATGGCAGGTGGTCTGGGACTACTCACAGGAAACCCAAGCATTGCATGTACACCAAGGAATGAGTTTTCACATGTAGACATCCACCTTAATGCGAAGTTCGATACTTATATTTTACCTGAATTGATGACATATATGGTGAAAAGGTAGCGAATCCCAAATGAAAACTGAAAGCCTTTCCCTACTAATTTGCATGGAGACATGACGTAACTACATCTATATATATCCAGTATAAAAGTGAAAACTATATTGGCTTTAACATAACAATATCCCAACACCCGTCATCGCACTTGTGACTGTATGATCGTCATCTTCAAGTGCTGATTCAAATTGCTCATTTCATAGTTTCAGATGCAGTTCGTTCTTCGTTCTTGTGTGTGTCATTGTTCGAGTTTCAATTTATCAAGGCAAAAAATATATTCTTGACATATTTTTCCTCGTCATTGCATGGTTGTCATTTTGGTCTGGCTGAATAATGCCATTGGCTCGATTACCTTTGTTGTTGTTATGGATAATGATAAAAGGTAAGTGTAATCTAGTTTACAGTAAGAAAATAGAGGAAGTTTTAAAGTATTTCTTGAACGGTGTGTTGAGCATCATAGTGATAAAATTTGAATGATCGTGTTTATCTTAGTTATATGATATACTTTTAATAGCCCAAACGAATACTGGCATCCGCAAAGCTAGTACGTATTTCTATTTTTGACTTAATAATTCATGGAATAGAGTGATTTTCATCGGACTGTGAAATAGTTACTCTAAGCTGATACACACTAGCAGATCCCAATTCCGTTCTTTCCTTTTGTTAAATTTTGACTGCTATATATACTAATAACTAGTTAGTATTTCACATTTCGATGAAAATCACTCTAACACATCCCTGTCGTAGCTACAAAATATATTGTTGGACGTCAAAGGTCTCAGGCAAATTCACATTCAATTTCGTTACGAGAATGGCTACTTAAAGTTATTGGCTTTTGCGGTCTACAACACTGTTATACTTTTACACGCAGTTTGACAATATCTGTTGTCAATTTTAAAAGTATTACGAAGTCATATCAAAGGCTTTTGCTTCATATCCGTTAATTAAAGAATAAGTATTTTTTTTAAATAAAAAATAGAGGGATTTTTTTAACCCGTGAAAGAAAAAATGACTATTTAGTTTGTACTAGTTGATGAGAAACAAAAGGAAACAATGCATGGATTTAGAGTCTACTACTAACTATTAGTTTGCCAACATTTCTCGGTTTAATTCAAATAAAACCACTCTAGGAAACACAATAAGACGTTGTGCCAATTATTCATAGCGTGTTATATTCATCATAGCGCAATTACGTGAAGGGTCTACTGGTTTTCAAAGTACTTTGAACAATTAGCATATGACAGAATCAATCAACATCATGCAACACATCGATCCATCGTCCAGTTGATGATTTTTTGACGCGAGTTACATGTTTTGTCTATAACAAGTCTACAAGGAATAGCAAACTGATATATACATGAAAATGCATCAAAACAAAGATCAACTTCATTGACAAAGATGGAATAACGCACCACAGGAACTAAGAAGCTCTTGAGTTTAATTTAGTCTTCAAGTTATTTAGCTTGATCAAGCACATGTTTTTACCAGGTTTTTCTCACGTGTGCCATTATTTAAATGTCGATAATTATTATTATCTTCATCGTTATTATTTTCATTGCCACACATAATTATACTATAGACATAATATTTGCAATAATCACGTCTAACATATCATATATATCATTAGTAATACACCTATGCTCAAAATTCTGGTCCGTGTCATTGTTTGAAAATAACTTAAAGGGGGACGACAATCAAAATCGGTTAAAATTGAAAATGGTGACAATAAATGCATATGAAGAATTACTTTCCCAAAACTGCTGCATTTTAAGCTCATTATCACCGAGAAATTTGGATTTAAAAGCCAAGAGAACAATAGGTTTGAGTAAATGACGTCATTTGAACACAATTTGAATGCTAATATACTTAATAATTTTGATCTCTCTCTTTTGAATATAAATAAAATATGTTGCTGTGTGATTATAGGAGCCATATAGCTAAGTTCAACCGAGTTTCAAGTCATTTTCAAATTTCATCGTCGGCCCACTTTGGAGAACTGACTCGCGTGATAATCACAAGAGTAAACGCGGCTTTACCTTACTGAGACATTTCAATTCCTGTTTTGTTTTTCACAATCAAAATAATTTCCATTAATGTCATATACATCTATTCTCAAAATTGTGGTCCATGTCATATTTTGAAAATAACTTAAAAAACTGACTCGTGATAAGCACAAGAATATACGACTTTACTTTAAACGTTGCAATTTCTGGGAAGAGGGGGTTTCAAAATGCATAAACATTATTACCATTAATGGTCATATGTTATTATTTCATCATAAATCATGCATTACATTATTGATTATTATTAGTTATTATCATGCTATACAATAAACAACCAGACATAAGGCCCGGACACACGGTGCAACATTTCCTTTAACATCGCGCGCAACGCACTTGTACTGTGTGTCCACCAATGTTGCAGAAAATATTGCTGAACTCGATCCTCATCCTGTAACTGTTGCACGTTGCATTTTCAGGAGTGGACACACTGTATTATGAACGTTGTTACAGAAAATGTTGCAGTTATTTGTGTCGTGTTAATGTGTATTTTTTTATTTACTTTGTAGATTCTTGCAGTTCAAAACTCACAACAACCACTAACCAAAGTTCTGAAGGTTAGACCTAAAAAATCTTGCAATGAGGAGTTTTTCTATAGCAGCTCCCTTTAGTATAACTAAACAATGTAATTTTACTGTGTCTCAGTCTGTAGTTGCGTATCGCACTAATTGATACTAATACTATTTTCCATTTGCTGGAACAAGTCAGCCAGCTAGCTGTTCTTAAATGGAACGTCTCATTTCGTAGGACTGGTTCCGTATAGTGCCAAAAACTAACATGTACCATTTAAGAACTGGCCATTGTGGTCGGACGATTTCACGAAATGGAAAATACCCTAAGATTCCATTTCTTATCAGGAATATCCAAGCCACTTGACTGGGTTAGCGTCAAGACGTTTGATTTCCATGGTCCATGGGAAGACAGAACTGGTCACCATACAGCGATGGGTCCTGATGGTGACCAATTGACTGCTCCTTTTGCTATCTGGTATTGGATTAACAACAGAGAAACCTGGGAGAAGCCTGGTATTCGAAGGGGCATGCCATCAAATAAGATCCTCTTGGGTCTTGCTACGTACAGTCGCACCTTTGGTCTTGCCAGCCTCAACAACACTGGACTAGGTGCTCCAAGAGATAAGCAGTACACACCTAAAGGAAACTATACAAGAAGCGAGAGCTTTCTTGCTTACTATGAGATCTGCAAACAAGGACTCACTGTTGTCCAGAAGAACAAAGCCAACGCACCATACGGCTACAAACACAAAGACTGGGTCGGGTTTGACGATCAGCAAAGTTTGATCTACAAAATTGACAAGATGGTCAAGAAGAACAAACTACGTGGTGTGATGTTCTGGGCCATTGACTTGGATGACTTCTCTGGTCAGCACTGTGGACAGGGCAAGTATCCATTGATGAATGCAGTCAAGAACTACCTCACGTCTGGTATTCAACCGTCCCTTCCTTCTAATCACATAACTCCTTCAAGCACGACAGCAAAACTTCCTGCAGCAAGCTCAACCCAAGCTCCTCCCCCATCAGTAACCACCCCACCTTCTCCAGAATACGTGCGGGTTTGTTATTACACAAACTGGTCCCAATACCGTCCAAAAGGAGGAACCTTCTGGCCAGAGGACATCGATCCATTTCTCTGCACTCATATTGTCTATGCCTTTGCCAAAATAAGCCGTACCACTCATAAAATGGAGAAGACCGAGCATAACGATTTTGATCTCTACAAACGAGTCAATGCCTTGAAAAAGGTCAACCCTAAACTAAAGACACAAATTTCTGTAGGTGGACATGCACACGAAAAACATGACAGTCCCTTTTCTATGATGGTCGCCACCAAAGGAAAACGAACCATTTTTATCAATTCAACTATTGAAACTTTGAGGAAGTTTGGATTTGATGGATTAGACCTGGACTGGCAGTATCCGGGCGTACGTGGTGGATCTCCAAAGAGCGACAAAGGCAGATTTACTCTTCTATGTGAGGAACTACGAGCAGCCTTTGAAGCAGAGGCCAAGGCCAGTGGGAGAGAACGGCTTCTTTTAACCGCATCTGTTGCTTCAAAAATTTGGGCAATTCAGACAGCGTACGACATTGGAGGTATGTGTTTGCGCTGATATATTAATAATAAGGTACAGTGTGGTTATATACTTTTTACTGTTTGTAGGTCCTTCTTTATTAGATACCACAGTAACAACTACTAAACCCCTACAACCAAGTACTACAGGTACGTCTGAACCAAAACAATGTAGAGATAGTACGAAATAGTAGGAAGTGTACCCCTCAGAGCACATAAAATGTGCTTTTTGATTTTGAAATAAATGGCCAATGGGAGAGAACGACTACTCTTAACCGCATCTGTTGCTTCAAAACTTTGGACAATTCAGACAGCGTACGACATTGGAGGTATGCGTTTGCGCTGATATATTGATAATAAGGTACAGTGTGGTTATACTTTTTATTGTTTGTAGGTCCTTCTTTAGATACCACAGTACCAACTACTAAACCCCTACAACCAAGTACTACAGGTACGTCTGAACCCAAAAAATGTAGAGATAGTATGAAATAGTGGGAAGTGTAGTCCTTAGAGCACATAAAATGTGCTTTTTGATTTTGAAATCCAAAAAGGAAAAAATAGTTCCTTCTGAATTATCTGAATTTAAAGATGTTTTGAAACAATTTTGAGAATGAAACAACGAACTGCACCGCTAAAGAATGCTTCGCGTAAACGTACAGGAAGAAGTTACCCCCCGGGTTGTTTAATCTATTTGATTGTTTACGTTGCACTAAATTGAACTAGTGTCCGTTTAGCGATGTCTAAACCTAATGCGTGATGATCTGAAGATGCACGGAACGCTATTAAACACGAAACAAACGTAAGAGTCGCAAAGCCGGGCGACAACCGACCAAGTGCATCCATACCCAATTAATGGACTGGCACATAGTTGAGTGTTGACCATTTCTTTTATTACATCGCAGTAGCCGAACGTAATAGAGAAGGGATAAATACCGAGAAGCTCGGCTTTTATCCATATACATCCCTCGGGCCTACGGCCCTCGGGATGTATATGGCTAAAGCCTCGCTTCTCGGTATTTATCTGCCTTATTATATGATTGAGGAGGTTTTCACACAAAAGCGATTCAAAAAGACAATCACTAATTAGATCATTGTTACCGAATTCCCAGAAGGAAATCTTAAATAATTGTTTTTCAATTCTATTCAGAGAAACACTAACGAACTTCATGATAACACACAAAAGATTTTTTTGTTGAGAAAATTCCATCAGTTATAGCTCAGTAGTATAGTGGTTAAAAGCAGGTATAGGAGTGCAGAAAGTTCGGGTTCGAATCTCTGTCATTTCAGTTCAAAGACTTTTTTTCCACCAAAAATCGCTACTTAGTATATTTCTAAGAAAATTTCTAAGTCTTGATGTCCACACATAAATCATCTAAGGAAGTATGGAACGAAATTATACATTCAAGTGATGTATCTAGATAAATCCCGGGAATTATAAATTCAAGTGATTTATACAGATACATCCCGTAGAAGCTCTATATAAAACCCTTGAATATATAATCATCGTGAATTTAGTGATATAAAGTCCTATGAATAACAAAGAAAACAGACTCAATCATATAATAAGAAGGGTTATTAACCAAATCAGAGCGTGATATGCAATAATGTAATTTGTTTTTAGAAATCTGGAAATCAGATGCACTGGGAGTTGCTGAAAAGACGGCCATTGGAGTGTCCTGTGGAATCCTTATTGTCATAGTGATAATTGTAGCTGCTGTTCTCTACAAAAGAAGAAAATTACGATTAAATGATCAAAAGTTAGTTAAACAAACAACTGAATATCTCGGTTCCTTTCCCGTTTCTTCTAATTTTTGCATCAGATGTAAACTATGCACGTTATTTTTCAAAGGGCCGTCTTCGTAAACATTGAGCAGCAAAGTACAATCACGGAAGGCGGACCTACAAAGACGATCGATAAAATCGAGATAGATGATCCTTGGGAAGTGAATCCAGAGAATGTGAAATACCTGGATGAATTAGGAGAAGGAGCTTTTGGAAAGGTTTTCAAGGCTACAGTGCAACAGCCACCTAAAACGAAGACGTCACAGAATAACAACACTGAAATTATTGTAGCCATTAAAAAATTGAAAGGTGCGAACTGAATTGTTGCTAAAAGAAAATACCCTGAAAATTGAAATGAATTGAGGTTGTGTATGTTTTGCCCTAGGAATGGACCACTTGATCGTGATACTCGGTGTAACTTTTCTATCAATTCTATCATTATTAGAATAATTTATGAATGTACTTGCTGTTACAGTTGAATGCAATTTACAGTCAAACTAAAAAAAACCGTGAACACCTGAAATATCAAGAATGTTAAAAGTGTTTTTGTGAATCCAATTTCTTGTAAAATAATACAAAAATCAAGAGGAAATTGAACTGTAAGAAATTTTGGAGCAAGACCGATCGACACGTGGTTTCAGGTGAAGTTAAAACAGCTTTCATGAGATTGTTTACACCGCTATAAACATTCCAGACATATTTTAGGTGTTCACGGTTTTGTTAGTTTGACTGTATAAAGTGTTTGATTCCAAATTGTTTCTTTACAGAAATATTTGATTTTCATGAAAAACTGGAATTTGTCAACGAAATAAACCTTATGAAAAAAGTTGGTCACCACAAGCATATTGTGAACATGTTGGGTTGTTGTACAACAAGAGAACCATACTTCTTAATTGTGGAATATTTGCCCAACGGCGACCTGCTTAGGTACTTGAGAACCAACAGACATATGGTAAGATTGCAAAACCTTCATAATCAAGTGATAAAGTTATAGTGTGGTATGGTATGGTATGGTATGGTATGGTATGGTATGGTATGGTATGGTATGGTATGGTATGGTATGGTATGGTATGGTATGGTATGGTATGGTATGGTATGGTATGGTATGGTATGGTATGGTATGGTATGGTATGGTATGGTATGGTATGGTATGACGTGGCGTGGCGTGGCGTGGCGTGGCGTGGCGTGGCGTGGCGTGGCGTGGCGTGGCGTGGCGTGGCGTGGCGTGGCGTGGCCACGATAAAGTGCAACTTTGCTGGTTAGTGCTTGTTTCGGCTTCCTTACCATTCGCGATTCGGTCTAACTACAATTAGCTTCAAATACCCTTTAAAAGAGTGCACTGATGTTGAGAGCGGGTAATTAAAGAGCGCCACGTCCGCTTCCTTGGAGATCGGCTTCGTGCTCAAGGAACATGGTGCTTTACTTGTATTGAAGTATTACAAAAAATATTGGAATGATATAAAATCTAATCTTTGGTTATGCTGTAAATACTGTGTTAGATTTGCTTAAAGGAAGATTACATTAACGTGGATTCTGGTGACCTTATGGAATCCAAGGATTTGATGTCCTTCGCCTACCAAGTTGCATCGGGAATGGTAAGACGAGTTCATGATTTTAGAAAGAATGAGAAACAAGGGTGGTCGAACGGTGAGAGAGTCGTTCTGTCACCTTTGTGATCCGGGTTAGATTCAATTCAACGGGGCATTACATGTAACATGAGTTTGATAGCTCGTTCTCTACCGAGGTTTTTCTCTGGATTCTCCAGTTTTCTTTCCTCAGTAAAAACGAACTATTGAGCTAAGAGTTCTTGTGCTAAGTGGTAGTGTGTGATAGAATACAGTTTTTACCACAACTAGTAAATTTCTCGCAATCTGATTGGTTGAAAAACATGTTCGATTAGAGGCTAGACCCCTTGTGCTTACGACATCCGTCACGCAAAGTGAAGGAAAAGTTTTGCAAACTTTTTTTTCAAGCAAAAATGGCTTCCACAAAACGTGCCAAATTTTGGTTTTGATTTTGATGAATTGATAAGCGATGAAGATTTGATAGCGGAAGTAAATAAAGTGGAAGAAAAATCAATGAAAGACAACAAGAAGTCACGATTTGTAGAGCTAAGCGACAGTGATCTAACAAAAATAGTTGCCAATGCCGAAGCCAAAGGCACTAAGAAAAATACAAAATGGGTTATGAAAACTCTTGAAGGTAAGTATAGACATTGAAGCTATGTTAATTAATCAGTATCGTTTTTTGATTAAAAAATTAAATTTAATTACTTACAAATACATGGTCCTATCGATAGACTGGTGCCGTGAGCGGGAAATAAAGAAACCATTACTGGAGATGACAACTTATGAGTTAGACCAAACTCTCAAGCGATTCTATGCAGAAGCCAGGAACAAGGCCGGAGAAAAGTATAGCAGATCATCCCTGCTTGGGTTTAGAAACTCCATCGAGCGCCACTTTGCATCAAATAACATCAACATCAAGTTTGCAAACAATCCGTATTTCCAGTCGTCCAACAGAATGCTTAATAGTACGCTAAAAGTCAACAGGCGTGAAGGCAATGAAAAACCTAAACACAAACCCGTTATTGAGCCCTCCGATGTACAAAAGATGCTAAAAAGTCCATTTCTTTCTCATCAACATCCAGTTGGTCTGCTTCACCGAGTGTGGTTTATAGTCACCCTCTACTGGTGCCGTAGAGGTGTGGAAGGCCAAAGAGAGCTGACCCGTGAGAGTTTTTGCTTTGAAAGAGACGGCAATGGAAGAGAATACGTAACCATGACACACGAAGAGGCATCGAAAAACCATCAAGATGGGATTGGCGACAAAAACAGCAACGAAAAGCTTACCAGACTATATTCAACAGATCAAGCTGGTGATTCATTTTGGTGCCTCCAAAAGTACATATCAAAGCTTAGTCCGAAGCAAACCGCATTCTTCCAGAATCCGAAGAAAAATGTCTTTGAAGAAGAGTCAGTGTGGTACGAAAACAAGCCAGTAGGAGTAAACACACTATCCACAATGATGAGAAATATCAGCACTGGAGCAGGACTGTCGAAGGTATACACAAACCATTGTGTAAGGGCCACCAGTATCACCATGTGATCAGATGCTGAGATTTCTGCTCGACACATTATGAACATCTCGGGTCACGCCAATGAACAGAGCATCGCAAGCTACAATCGTAGACCATCAGTACAACAGCTGGAGAGATGCTCCGATGTTCTTTCAAATGCCTTGGCATCAAGCGATGGAGATAGGACGTCGTTGGTCGCCCCTACAACAAACGCCACCGTCATGTCTTCCAGAACCTCGACCACCGTCAACACGCTAAACAGCTTGCCAAATGCCGTTTTCAGTGGTTGTTCAATAACTAATGCCAATGTTTTTGTAATTGGTGGACAAACAGACAAGTTTACCTCATTGACTTGGATGAAAAATGCCATAAGTTGGCAGGAAAACGTTGAAGTTCATGACTTACAGTTGTCAAAGTGAACATTATTTTGGCGGGCTTTGATTTCACTTAAAAACCATTTGTATGTTAGGTTATTTCAAGCAGCCAATCAAAATTAGTTTTGTAAATACCTTTGAGATTGTTAGTCAATCATATTTGAGAAAATTTTTGAATATTTTTTGACGTAATCTGTCACAAAATGTTGTCACGAAAACCGGTCACGTTTATGTTTTTATAAGCAATAAAGCAGATTTTGTTTGAATATTTCTATAAATTTGTGGTAAAAATCAAATCGAAGTCAGTTTACGCTCGTGGTTCCACTTGAGTTTTGATCATTTCTGACGTCATTTTCATGTTCGATTACAGTACAGACCATAGAAAACAATCTCGTACCCAGAGCCTGCGTTCCTCTTGGTCAGCGACCGAGAAACGAGAGGCTCTGGCCAATACAGTTATTTGGAGCACTCTGATTGGTTGACAGAACAATAGAAGGAGCGTTTGAATTTTACATTCTTCGCATATCTTGAGAATCGAGATTTCCCGGAATTATCCTAAATTATTACTTCCAGATCGATTTTCGATAAGTAAAATTGTTCAGGGTAGCCTGAACCATTGTCAGAATATAAAAAGATTGTCAGACTACTTCATGTCGAGAGGATCTGAGCAAACGATAAGATTTAGTGCAGTTTTAATAGGAGATTTGTGGCCCGTTGGTCGTTGAAGGTCGTGCTTCGAAGAGGGCCGTTGGACTATCGATTCAAATTCACTTGACAGGCTTCAAAACGTGAAATAAATCACACAAATGACTCACATAAATATCATTCTTTACCTCTGAGTATATTTCTAAATACGGTGCATAAAAATAAGCTCTCGATCAGCAATTTTCTGTCACAGATTGAGCTTGACATGCGCAGTTAAGCCAAGTCCGCAAATAGCGGACTAAAAATTTGTATTGGCCAGAGCCTCTCGTTTCTCGGTCGCTGACCAAGAGGAACGCAGGCTCTGGGTACGAGATTGCATAGAAAACTGACTTCGATTTGCTATATCCCTCAGTGCGCAAGCGCTAGAACACATTGGACACTTAAGCAATTAAGAGTTATCCTGATCCTGATTTATTACTCTGTAAATATAAAGCTAATTGCACGCGACAGAGGCGAGGACAACGGCCTAAACCACAATAGCTTACAAACCAAGAAAATTACAATACTGGAAGAAATAATAAATAAATAATATAAAAATTAGGTACTACCTAATAGCGGAGCTCCCATTTAAATATAATAATAATTTTAAATACTTTGTTTTATTTTGACATTTTTGATTCAAATGAATTGGGCTTGCTGTGGTAATAGGCAAACAAAGATTGCATTTTGTTGTAAAAGTTGAAATAAAGACTATAGATCAAGCTTTATTTCTTGCCCTTCAGTCTCCTGAGAATTATAAGGCTTTCAACTCAGTGACCATAGTGATATTTATTCAGATATTTGTGTCAGATTTTATAATTGACTTAGTAGTAAGTGCTTCATAATTCTCAGAAATAGGATGCAAAAATCCCTCAAACTGATTTCATTCACATAAATACTGAACCTAATTCAACATCCTTCAATTAAACAATTAGACATTGCAGAAAATTATATTTAGATTTTTCTGTCTTGACAGTATTGTGGCATCTTGTTTTTTTTTTTTTTTTGTATTATGTAGAGTAGAATGACACTGATAAATAGTTGTCTTTACACGAAACAAGAATTCTCTCTTCCAGGTTACACTAATCATGACTTTAGATGAAATTGTAAAACAACTCAAAACAACTACTACCTAAAAGCAAAGCTCCAATTTCAATTTTAATTTTTTTATGTTCTTGATTCAAATGAATTGGGCTTCCTGTGGTAATTGAAAAAGTTGAAATGAAGATTATTTAAAAAGCATTTTTAAAATAAGTTTTGGTTTTGGTTTGTATATTGTATGGGCTTGTATGCTCAGTGACCTTTGTTACAGTAAATTTCAATATTCAGATTCACTGTCAGATTTCATAACTGACTTTGTAAGGGTTCATAATTTTCAGAAATAGAAAGCAAAATCTCCAAAACATTTTTTTAAATTGATACAAGTAATTAAACCTTTTTGACATCCTGAATATTACAGAACAACATATATTGACTATATTGATTTGTCTGTCTTCACTATATTTGTGACATCTTGTTTTTTTGTGGTTGTTGTTGTTGTTGTTGTTGTTGTTTTGTTTTGTTATTTAATGTAGAATATAATGACACACTAGTTAGGTGAATACTTGTCTCCCACTTTTCTCTTCCAGGTTACACTGATAATACAATTTAAAGTGATTATAAAAACAGCTAATTGAAATAACAAGAAAACAAGGAATTAAGCATTTTCAGTCTGTATTTAAGGCTTCACAGGGCTCACTGAGCAACTTCATCCAGATGAATAAAGTAAAACAACTCTAGTTTGCATGGCAAAATTCCTTCTTTTTTTCCTGTCAATTGTTTCATTAAATTCCAGACCAAAACTTGAGCTGTATTTACACATTAGTGGGGTTGAAATAAGTTCAAAATTAATTTTTTTTACTAATTTTATCATTATTAGAACTAGTGCAAAAAGTTCACCGTAAAACAAAATGTCGTTGTACATTTCATGTAAGGCTTGATCGAGTGTTTCTTTAAACTTGGCCACAGTTCAACGTGCATAAAAGGTTTTTTTTAAAGTCATCAATCCCAAATCAAAGATAAAAGATCAAATATAGGTACAAGAGACTTTTTGATATCATTTTCTCATAGCTGCCAACCCTCCCGGATAATCCGGGAGTCTCCAGATTTTGGGCCTCGTCTCCCGGTCTCCCGGATAAAGACCTAAATCTCCCGGATAATCGCTCGAATCCTAAAATTGCGGCCATTTTAACTGAAATATCGTCTATCTTTCTTGCAATATCGTCTTTCCAACCCCCCCCCCCCCCCACTGAGCGTGAAAATCGACCCAATTCTAAGGAAAAAATGTTGATCTCCAGATACGAAAGCCTTGGGGGTTGGCAGCTATGTTTTCTGGCCAGGGTCTTTACCTTGAAGTGCTTTCCTTGTTGTCTTTTCGAAGCATACTGGTCCTTGTTTCACGCTCAATGCAGACGATTCTTGATTTATTTCCAACTTTGGCTAGATTTTTAAGCAGCTTTACTGAAGGCATCTTCACGAAACGGAAGAATACACGATCCTCAATGACTCATTCATTATGAGGAATTTTTTTAAACTACGAATCCAACTAAAAAGTCGTTCAACTTTGAAAATATCCTCTGTGTCTTTCGTCTTTCGAGCAGTTTTTGAAACGACACCAGGCCCGAAAAAAATTCAAACGTACGGTTTTTTTCGCTTTAACCTGTCAAGATTGGCACAGATTAATGTCCATCAAAATCGCTAAATTTTTACGAGGTTTCGAGAATACTATTTTTAAGCTTTGCAAGTTAAAACTGCAAGGAAACTTGTAAATTTTCAGTTTTCAAAGTGTCAGCGCGCGTCAAGTTGGCGCCAAAAAGCAATCAGCCAATCAGCATCGCGATGTACACGGACGTATGTACGGACGTATGTATGTATGTATGTATGTATGTACGGACGGACGTACAGCCGTTGGGCTCCCTGTGTGTCCATGAAAAATCAACTCGATGGGTTACCATTTTTTCTTAGGTATGGTGCTCCGCTCGCGCGGGCCTTCGGCCCGCGCGGGAGCTCCGCTATAATATATATAAATGAGTAAATAAAAAGATAAATAGATTTGATAAATATTGGTAAATACCAATAAAATGATAGTTCCAAAATGAACTAAATAAATGAACTTTCAACTGTGGAAGATTAGAGCACTCGAAAAGCAAGAGAAACACTCGGCTACGCCTCGTGTTCCTAAGCTTGCTTTTCTCTTGCTCTACATCTTCCATCGTGTTTATATCACAGAACAGAGACATGCGCGCGCGTTTTATATTCCTTAAATATATATCAGTTTTAGCACTTAAGTGACAAAGAATATATGGGTGGGGTTTTTTTTTCTAGTTTTCGTTTCTGAGAAGTTCGCAAAATCAGTTCCATTTAAGCACTTGTATAGGAGTATGAGTCTGTTTGTTTTCCTAATAGAAAAGATGGAGCTAGGGCCATTCTAGGTCTTGGATCATTGCTGATACACTTGCTTCTGTGAAGTAGTTGTACTTTACAAAACGCGCAGATCGTCTCTGGACCATTTCCAGTTGATTGATACATTTCTGTGTGTATGGGTCCCAAGCAGTTGATGCATATTCCATCGTCGGTCTGACAGTTTATAGAGTTTAGTTCTTATATCCTGAGTTGCACGATAGAAATTTCGTCTAAGGAATCCCAAGGTGCTGTTTGCTGTCTTTGCGATATGGCTACAGTGGATATTCCATCGGAGATAAGATGCCAGGTGAACACCAAGGTATGGGTGATTTGTGGTCTTTAGAGGAATTCCATTTAGGTAGTTGTAATAGGAGATCTTTTTCTTGTGAAGGACATGACACAGCACTTGGTGACATTAAATTCTATCTGTCATAATTGGGACCAATGGTACAGCTGATCAAGATCGTATTGAAGAATAGATGGACAAGGCTGTAGACTTCAGTTCTAGGTAAAATATTGCATCATCTGCAAAAAGACGGATCTGAGATTGTACGCCAATGTCTCCAATCACATGCCCTTGTTACACTTGTTCATAAGAAAGATGATCATCACAACCCAAGTAATTAAAGACCGATAAGTTTGACCTGTGTATTATGCAAACTGCTAGAACACATTGTTAGCAGTCATATAATGAGCCATTTAGCAGGGGCGGATCCTTGGGGAGGTGCGTTGGGTGCGGACGCACCCCCTTTTTGGACAAAGGTGAAAGCTTTTCTCAAAATATAAATGTTTTTCATCAATCGGTTTTGGGTCGGGAAGGCTGCGGTTGTATTTGTGGCGGGAAAACCAGCACACCACGCGCGCCTGCTACTTTAATCGTTTTGGGGCCGGGAAGCCAGTGGTGGCGGAAAAATCACACGCGCGCAGACCATCAAAAAACGCACCCCCTCTTTAAAAAAGCTGGATCCGCCCCTGCTTAGAGGAACATAACTTGCTCTCTCCTTTCCAACATGGCTTCAGACATCGCCACTCAAATAAAACCCAACTAGTCCTAAAAATACAAGTTATCATTTGGTCCTTTTAATAGATTTTTATCATATTAATACCTGTAGTAAGAGATCTAAAAAGGTGGAAGTACTAATGAGATTTAAGAATATGATATCAACTATTGCCAAACTAACTATATATAAATCGTTTATTCTATCTCAGCTTATTGTCACACAGTATGGCAGTTCTACCGTGCATCAGATAATAGAAAATTAGAACGTATTCAAGAGAGGGCTTTAAGGGCTATCTATTGTGATAAGAATAGTATAAGGTATATGGGCCCATATATATGGGCTAGGATTAGCAGGGCTGTTAAAAGGGCAACGTCACTTAATGCCTTTAAGAAACAAATACGCAAACTACACATTGAAGATATACTTATGGAAAAAGGCAAGAATTATTATTTGTGTAGTAATTAGCTAATTTATTTAATCATTTATATTATTTCTTTAAGTTAAGTGGGGAGCATTTTAAGGTTCTAAAGATTGGGTTTAATGGGTAGATTTATTTCAGGGGGTTATATACAATATATAGTGATGGGAGTAAATAGTGGTGAGGGGTGGGAAATTATCATTGTAAATTGTAAATATCAAATATGGGATGGATATTATAGATATGGAATCAGGGTATGAATTGGGATATACATTTTAGTGGTTTTATAAGGGGTTTAAGATAGGTGTCAATAGTTTATTTATAAGCTAGAACGATGTGACACGTAAATAAAGTTATTATTATTATTATTATGACAACATGTCATCAATTCAATTTGCAGCTGCGCGCGCGATGTTACCTTTTCACCAACAACTTTTTGTTAAAACTGACTATTGTAACAAAACCTTAAGTACTGTTGTTAGAGTTTATTTGTTGAGTTGCAAAATAAGTATACTAGCTCTATGATATTTACAACTAACGTTTGATTTATTGCTTGCAACGAAGAACCATCTAAAAACTACATACTGTATTTACTCGTGTCCTCCGATTAAATGCCGCCTTCTCGCGCGGCCGATTAAGTGCAATATACTAATAAGCGTGCCTTCGAATTAGCGCCGCATTTATTCAGACAATAAATTATTCAATACACTGACTATTTCTTTGTCGTAATTCTAGGAGTACTTGTCAAGTAAGGGATTTGTTCATCGAGACCTTGCCGCACGTAATGTCCTAGTGGCTGAGAATAAACAAGTTAAAGTTTCAGATTTTGGTCTGACGCGGTCTCTGTACACAGATGGCGCCTATCGTTCTCGTGTACAGAGAAGACTCCCGATAAAATGGATGGCACCAGAGGCAATCCATGATCTTGTGTTTACCGTGGAGAGTGACGTGTAAGTACACAAAATGATCATTGAAGGATTTCACGGCAGCCATGTTTGTCAAAATAATAGAGCTTTTTTTCCCAAGAGTAATAGAATCTTTTCTAATTCAAAAACTTTCTTTTGTACTTGCCCATAAACATGGCTGCCATGAAATCCCTCTATACACGATGTGTCATAAATAAAGAAGTTAAACCAAAGCATCCATAATATCAACAACAAAAACTACAACGAGGACGAAAACAACTACAACAATGTCCAAAGGACAAAAACAAAATGTGAACCATCAAACAATCAACAAGTTCAAATGTGATTATTTGAGTCAATACATATTAACCAAGCTTTCTCCTTTAGTACATAACTGATGCTTGTATCATGTAAGAGTGCACCATGTTCACATACAAGAAGACTAATCAGAATAATGTTGTTTTTATCAGATGGTCATTTGGTGTCTTACTGTGGGAGATAACAACTCTAGGTGAGTTGAAGCCATTCAAGATTTGGAACCATATGTGATTACTTTGAAAGCCTTCAGGACATCTAGAACATTATGACCTCCTTCTGAAAAGTCCTTTCATGAAGGGCTGGAATTTCCTGGCCAATACACGACAACTGTAGTCACACTAAGAAAATAAATGGCAAAACTGTTTCTTCGTGTTTACACATTTGTTCTTTCTATCTGGCTTTAAGGTGGAGCGCCATACACAGAAATCTATGGACTTAATCTCTACAGAGAGTTGAAACGAGGCTACAGAATGGAAAAACCCGACATGTGTTCAGATGACGTGTAAGTAGTATAGGAAGCACTAAATATCGGTGACACGAATAATGCTATGAGCTCTTTTATTCAAATACTCTTTAACATATTACTGCCCTCATTTTATTATCCAATAACTCATTTCCAATATATATGTATATTCCATTCTTAAACTTTTAAGTATGGATGCATAGATGTGATTATTGTGGTGTTCATTCTGGTGACTGTTTAAACTGTTTTCTCAGGGTTGCAGTCTTAGCCTCGCTTTGATCCAGACTTCAAATTTCAATTGGATATAAATCAGACACCATTATTCACAGTATTCCTGGAACACAATGTAATCTACTGGTTCCAGTAACTGCGTAATCCATTAAAGTCATTTAGTGTTCATAGCAGTAAATGACAAAAATTGTTTTTTGTATTACTCTCCGCGCACGATTCTACCTTGCGCGAGCTCGAGCACACGGAGAAATTTCAAGTTTTCAAGATGATGGCCATTTAGATGAAAAACACAATTTTTGAAATGTAAAATGCTCAAAATTACGACAAATAACTTTGAAAACATCAAAGTACTAGAAACACTGACACAGGGCTTTTGGGGAAAACACTGAAAGAGATATCGGATTTTTTCCTTAATTTTTTTGTGTGAACTCGTCCTAGTCCTCCCTCTGTCAAGCCTATTTTGAGGACAAAATTCGTACTTTAGCGCAAAAACAAACACAGTGACCTATCGTTTTTATTTTATCAAATTAACAAGAGTAAGCTAATCTATCGGATCTCTTAATTTAATTTAACAAGAACCTAAGTTCCGTTTTTGAGATATTGTCAAATATTTACCATAGAATGCTGTTTTCAAGCCAATATCAAGGTTTGTACTGGTATGAAAATTTCTCTATTTTTTACGAAACTCACGAAACTTTTGAGGTTTTACTTTTTTGATGTGCAAAAGATCGAATGACTTCAACATTTCAATACTTACAATGGCTTGATGTAAATGACGCGTACCTTTTGTTCGATTTTTCGTCTTCAAAAATTGCTGGCGCATGGCCTCAAAAATGCTTAAATTTACCGCCATCTAGCGCGTAAAAACGAACACGGTTACTCCCCCTTTTTTATTTGATTTTTGGAATCAGTAAAGCTTAGTTAGAAACTGTACGAAATTTCATTCAAAAATCTATGTTTGGTTTTATGTCTATGGATTACCTTAATGATTTAATTCGTCTTTCAGGTACGCCATCATGCAAAAATGTTGGCAAGAAATGCCAAAAAACAGGCCTTCGTTCAGTGAACTTAGCCAAACATTTGAAGAAATTCTACAAAAAGACAATCCTTATTTGGACTTGCATATTGACGAAACCAAACTGTACTACTCTGTGCCTTCTTTTGATAGCATCACTGATGAAGATAGCCACCCCTCCTCAGATGATGATGATGATGATGATGATGATGATGGCGATGATAAATATCATCATTGTACAACAACTCGGTTATAGATTGCATAAGCGTCCTATGAGAGACGTTATAGCAGAAAGAAACACTAGTATTATAACTAATAGACTTTAACAGTAATATAACTTTAATAACATTTCTATTACATATCATTTATATATAGTCGATATAATACGATTTATAAAATAAATATACTGTACGCTTGGTGTTCCTAAGCTTGCTTTTCGTATTCAGCATCTCCAAGCGTGTTTGTATATCACAATACAGAGACTTGCGCGCGCATTCTAGTGACTATATCCTTATCCCAATCTTGTACCCAGAGCCTGCATTCCTCTTGGTCAGCGACCGAGAAACCAAAGGCGGTAGGTCCTTCATATATGGTACATTATAATGGGTCCTATTGTATATGATACGATGATAATAATAGTATTTCGTTAAATACAATAGGACCCATTATAATGTACCATATATGAAGGACCTACCCGAAAGGCTAGCTCTGGCCAATACATTTTTTTAGTCCACTATTTACGGACTAGGCTAAACTACGCATGTCAAGCTCTAGCTGTGACCGAAAATTACCGATCGAGAGCTTATTTTTATGCACCGTATTTAGAAATATACTCAGAGGTAAAGAATGATATTTATGTGTGTCATTTGTGTGAAGTCTGTCAAGTGAATTTGAATCGATAGTCCAACGGCCCTCTTCGAAGCACGACCTTCAACGACCAACGGGCCACAAATCTCCTATTAATTAAATCTGCACTAAATCTTATCGCTTGCTCATATCCTCTCGACATTAAGTAGTCTGACAATCTTTTTATATTCTGACAATGGTTCAGGCTACTCTGAACAATTTTACTTATCGAAAATTGATCTGGAAGTAATAATTTAGGATAATTTCGGGAAGCATCGATTCTCAAAATATGCGAAGAATGCAAAATTCAAACGCTCCTTCTATTGTTCTGTCAACCAATCAGAGTGCTCCAAATAACTGTATTGGCCATGCAGAGCCTTTCGTTTCTCGGTCGCTGACCAAGAGGAACGCAGGCTCTGGGTACGAGATTGTCCTTATCCTTGTATTCGCATTCTTTTGAAAGAGCTATCATCTAATCAGCATCCAAGGATTGTCTTATCTTATTTTCTAAGCGCCAATTGGAGGATTATCTCTGAGAAAATTTGTGTATATTTGCAGCCTTGTCAATATTGATCCTTTGTAATGAAATACAGAATGAGTTTAATACCCAAAACAAGTGAGCCTAATGAATGGTTTTTCAATAGCAATGCAGTTTTTCAGTGTGTGTGTGTGTGTGTGTACAATACCCCTTCCCCCTATTCAATGTTGGCTGGTTTGCCGTCGCGCGCTGTACTTCCAAAAGTTTACAAACATTGATTTGGGGGAGAAGGGGTGTTCGAACAATTTTTGTCCCCAGCTGCTCCTTTTTATAAAGAAACTTATCTTAATCTTATAATTGCTTTGGCGATTAACAAAACAGGAACGATCATAATTACTAGTTTAATAAACAATATTCATTGAATCTGATGTCAGTTACCACTTTCCTTTTTTCTGTAAAGCGCATTTTAGTCAGAGTAGATTTTGTATTACTTTCAGCTGTACTGTGACGTGAAAACGGCAGTGCACGCGGTCGCAGCATGGAATTTCGAATGTTTTTATAGACAGCACGGCACTGCCAGGTAAAGAAGGTACGGTGCGGTCCGTTTCACACTCGTACGAAATCTGCTCTATATCAATTGTATAAGGTTATTATAAGGCCCAAACACTAGCCCTAACTCTTACCCTAGCCCAAACCAATGGCTGTTCTTTTATTAGAAACGATTATTTTCTAGGAATATTGCCGGCGTGTTTTGTCTGATTAGCTTTTGATTTGTTTAGTTTTTGCTCTATTTTGGAACCCAAACACTTTACTCGTAAATTCCTCGAACTAGAAATTCTTCAAAGTCGCTGTTCAACGAGATATCTGTGCAAGGTATAAATGTTGTATAACTATTCTTCAGTCTAAATTTTCCTGGTCACAATAAATCAGGCTATGTTCAAAAATCGCGATGGCGTCCTGACGTTGCTATGGTTACTCCTACCAGGATCACACCTAGTTAGCGTCACCCCTAGGGGAGAAAAATAGCTTGACTATTAGAAATTATGACGACTTGTTATTACAAATTCCAATAGCTTATTACAAATTACGACAGGTATTACATATTACAAATTACAACAGAACAAACGGTTGCCAACCAGACTTGCAAATCAAATAAGTAGGAACAAGCCATCTTCAGTAAATGTTGAAGGACGCCATTATATACTACAACTTTTCAAAAACCTTTCATATTGAAATTTAAAATCCCCTCGAGAATGAAAACGCAATAGTTTTAATTAGTGACCGAAGGCTACACGAAAAGGATTCTGGTACGGGATAAAAACGTCATCGCTCAGGGGCTTGTTGCTCTGCTATTTTTCTTGCGTGTGTCTTGTCCTTCATAATATACACACCCAGTGTTTAGTCCGGTACATAAATTCCAAAAAAACATTCTCGTCGAAGAAAACGAGTCCCCACTTCTGGGGACTTAATATGTGTAAACTTTATACCAACTTATGAGGACCTTCAAAAATATTCATATATAGCTATTTCAATTAACGTTGTCGCTGAAAAAAGCCTAAAGGCTTTCAACTATCTTTTGTTTCCTAACAAACTTCGTTGTAGGCTATCTACGAAATCAAGGAATATGTTTCCAAGTTGTAGAATTTGCAAGCATACGGTGAGTTTCTTATTGTAATAATGTCACAGTGAAACGAAAAAAAATTATGATTCCTCTCTCAAAGCTTTAGGCTTTAGGCTTTTTTCAGCGACAACGTTAATTGAATTAGCTATATAAGCCGTTCTCACGATAAACAGCAATTTAAGTTGCTGTTTTTGTGGGGACCCAAAAATGTCCCCATATTCTGCAAAGACCCCATAGTTCTGGTGTGTTTTCACACCAAAGTACCCACAAGTCTGCAAGGACAAACACAGGGAAGTGTTCGAGGACTTTTGGTCCCCGCTGGAGGCTCTCTGCTTTTGAAAAAGCTTAACGGCTTCAAGAGGCTTCCTTGCCATCTTTGTTATGAAAATATTGTAAAAGAAAAGCGAAAAGATGTGGTTCCATCTTTGTGATATACACTCACGAAATAGAATACTTCAATGAAAACCACTAGTAACCTTCATAGACAACAAAATAGAGCGGTTTTCGTATGAGTGGGAAACTGACCGTACCAGTTACGGTCAATGCACAGTATGGTTACAGCAGGATCGAATTTCAAATGTTTTTATAGACATTACGGTACTGACACGGTACGGTCATGGTACGGTACGGTCAGTTTCCCACTCATACGAAAACCGCTCTAGAATCAATAAGTAGTGAAACTACCCGTAGTGAGCGTAGTACGGGTAGTGGGCGTAGTAACTGTAGTACATGTAGCAGGCGTAGTAACTGTAGTACGTGTAGTAGGCGTAGTAAATGTAGTTAGTCTTGTAGGCGAAGTAAATGTAGTTAAGTGGTTTTCATTAACCCGTGAAACACACTTTAGTGTGTCACTCTTTAATATATACACACTAATGCCATTGTGTTCTTTTGTCGTTATTTGACTATCACACTTTAACTAATACACTTTGTTTCACGGGTTAAAGAAAACCACTTTACGTGTAGTAGGCGTAGTAAATGTAGTAGGTGTAGTAGGCGTAGAAAATGTGGTAAGCGCAGTAAGTGTAGTAGGCGTAGTAAGCGTAGTAGGTGTAGTAAGTGTAGTAGGCGTATTAATTAAATTTAGTAGGTGTAGTAAGTGTAGTAGATGTAGTAAGTGTAGTAGGCGTATTAATTAAATTTAGTAGGTGTAGTAAGTGTAGTAGATGTAGTAAATGTAGAAAGGATAGTAAGCGTAGTAGGCGTAGAAAGTGCAGTAGGCGTAGTAAGTGTAGTAGGCGTAGTAAGTGTAGTAGGAGTAGTAAGTGTAGTAGACGCAGTATGTTTGACGCAGTATGACGCATATTTGTTACTACCGTCGCAGATGTACTAACACGTGTGTATAAGGTTTTATAAAATATTTGAGATATAACGCGCGCGCTGATTGGCTGGCTACCATGTTTATATCAGAGGACAGAGACATGGTGCGCACAAAAAACGTCCGCGAAAATATTTTATAAAAGCAATATAAAACGATCGCTTATGTCTCTGTATTGTGATATAAACACTCTGGAAGATGTAGAGCACTCGAAAAGCAAGAGAAACACTCGGCTACGCCTCGTGTTCCTAAAGTCCGCCGCACACATGAGGAAACTGCGTGAGGAAACTGCCACGCGAGGCACTTAGCTCAGACGATTTCTCGCCGCAGACGTTGCATCTTTGGCTACGCAAGGCAAAATATAGAGCAGGTAAAAGAGCACACGGCGAGAAAAGTGTCTCGCGTGGCAGTTTCCTCACGCAGTTTCCTCATGTGTGCGGCGGGCTTCAGCTTGCTTTCCTCTTGCTCTACATCTTCCATCGTGTTTATATCACAGTACAGAGACATGCGCGCGCGTTTTATATTCCTTAAATAAAGCATTGCTGTTTGTGTTGAACTTTGTTTTGTTGCCCTTCTTTGTTGTTGATTTCAGTCAGCATGGGGGCTTCGGGGTGTTTTTTTGCGTCAACTTGCGTGGGAATCACATGCAAATTGTCAAGCCCAAAAAAGAAACCCCCGATCATTCGCCGATTGGCTACGATTGATATCCGGTTTTGAAAGACGGTTTGAAAAGAGCCACCTCCGAGGTATAGAGAGTGCGTTATTTGCTTACTGTGGGGAAGGGGGTTACGTGTTAAATTCGACCGTTCTTGCGTGCTTGGAATTCCTTTGAGAGGGCAGACTGGACAGATCCCCTGGAGAAAACGATTATCGAAATTCAAAAATTAATATCTCGGCCTGCTTTAAAGCTAGGGAGCTCAAGCTTGTCCATAGCCTTGCTAGATTACTATTCTTTGCTGTGCTGTAAGGACGTTCTCAAAGAGCCCGGGCAAAATAGAAATTTTTGGCCGAGACTAAGTGCTGGTCGTGGATTCGGCGGCCTGAGCTGCCTGCCTTGTGCCCTTCTTTCTACACTTGAAAGCGTGGTCGAAAAGGATCGCTCAAAACCCACCCTAAATCGCACCCAAATCAAAAACAAATACGCCAAAAGTGTTTATAAACATCAATATTTATTTCAATCATAGTCTTGAGGGATATTTCGGGCTGGCACGGCTTGATCCGGCTAGGCTACCGGGAGATCGTCGAAATCGGCCGGAAATTAGCATTCTTTGAATTTCTTCTTGCTGTCATAAAACTGCTATTTTTGCAGTAAATTAAAAATAGAGTGCATTTCATAGAGCGATAGCACTAAAACCGTGAAACAAGTACTAACTAAAAAGTACAAATAGTACTAATGAAACAATAGAAAACAAAGGGTTTTGCTACTATTTGTCTCTATTTAGGTACTAAGTTATTTCACGGTTAAAGTGTTATCGCTCTATGTCTGTGAAATAAGATCAAGTTATTTGTGCCTATTTAGTTGCTATTTAGTTGTTATTTAGTTACTACCATTGAACCAGAACTTTCTGATAATAGCAATACACTGGATGTGTAGAAAGTCTGTTTCAATGAAAGAAACAGTGAAGGTTCATTTGAAGTAATAAAGTAATTAAAAGCTATTATGCAAAGTCATTTGACTCAATTCTCTTGTGCATTTGATGTCTCCAGTGCACTGCTATTATAAGAAAGTTCTGGTTCAATGCTAGTGACTAAATAGCAACTAAATAAGCACAAATAACTTTGATCTTATTTCACAGACATATGAAATGCACTCTAAATGCACGTTTTAAAAACTTCCAACTAAGTACAACATTGTTTATTTGAGGAAAATCGAGTTAGAGTTAAGGTGACCAAACGGCCGTTTAAAAATGTTCGGTGTGGGAGGGTGCGAACAGGTATGAAACATATTAAATACGTTACAATACTGTAATAATATGGCAATTACTTATCTATGCTGATATTATGAATATCGTACATGTGGTACACACAGTCTTGACACATGTCAATGAAATTCTCCTTAAATGAACCATTCAAAAAATCGTAGCCCTTCCGATAGATTTTGAGATTTTTATCATCATCAATGCAGCATTTTATTAACGTGGCCCTTCTCCCACTTATCAATAAACCCAGGGCACTTTCAAATTCAAAAACTATTGGCAATAATTCATATTGCAACTGGGAAATCTCACGGTAAGCGAAATCTCGCTCAGATTTGCAGGAAACTACCATAAGATCCTTTATAGGATAGTAATCAAGAAATGATGTTTGCAGCACAACGTCAGGCACAAAGAATTTTTTACGAGATTCAGTTACTAGTAACTTCTTCCCATACTTATTTTCCCCTGTTTTTTTCCGGGCTATCATCAGAATTTCCTGAGCTTAATTCTGAGTATACATCAAATGTGAAATTATAACATTGAGTACGTCTTGACCTTCCTCCGATATTGGCAGGTCTCCATTTCTCCTTCTGAGGTGCAAATAGTAACTTGAGTAAAGCGTACATGGGTGTCCAGGTCAAACACTGTGTATGCGACGCAGAAAAACTAAGTCAGTTAGAAAGGGAAGAGTACAAGAAGATCTACGAGTCATGTCAAAAAGCAAGAGAACGGTGGGTTGTTCCATACCCATGGGTAAAAGACCCGAAGCTGCTTCCTGATAACAAAACACTTGCGGGAAAGAGATTGTACCAAATCGAGCAACGCCTCAAAAAACAACCTGAGCAAGCTTTGGCATACGATAAACAAATAGAAGAGATGTGTACAATGAACTTTGCTCGTAAACTCACTCAAGAAGAAATAGAAGGATATCAAGGCGCGGTCCACTATATTCCACATCATGCCGTGTTACGGCCAGACAGCAAAAGTACACCAGTACGTATTGTCTTCAATTCGTCATCAGTTTATCAAGGTCACCAGCTAAACAGCTACTGGATGAAAGGTCCAGATCTACTAAACAACATGTTTGGAGTTGTCCTACGATTCAGAGAGAAGCCGATAGCAGTAGTAGGTGACATCTCAAAGATGTATCACAGAATTCTGATTCCCGAAAGCGATCAGCATGTTCATCGTTTCCTTTGGCGGAACTTAGAAACCGAGCGAAATCCAGATGTCTACGTCAAGACGGTCTTGACATTCGGCGACAAACCAGCGCCAGCAATGGCGCAGATAGCACTACGTAAAACAGCTGAAGAAAATGCAAGCACCTATCCAGAAGCCGCTGAAGTGTTAATGAAGAACACATATATGGATGATATCTGTGATTCAGTTGACACCAAAAGTCAAGCAGAAAAATTGACAAGTGACCTCGACCAAGAACTCAAGAGTGGAGGCTTAAGCGTGAAAGGCTGGACGTCCAATGGCATAAACCAGGAAAAAGTAAATGACAAAGCAACGGAAGGAAAGCACATGTTTCAAGATGAGAGCGAAGGAAAGGTTCTGGGGCTAGTATGGAACCATAAGACAGACAACTGTAAAGGTCAAAGCCGACTTAATGAAGCTCAAGGGAAGTCAAGATGCAGAGACTAAGCTGACGAAGAGAAAGATACTTATAGTCATGTTGCGCGTATTTACGACCCAATTGGATTTGCTAGTGCGTTTATAATTCGGGCGAAGATAGGAATGCAGCAACTATGGAGACTTGGTCTGGGCTGGGACGAAGAAATACCACCACCACTGCAAAACCAATGGACTGAGTTCTTTCACGAAATGACAGAACTTAGTGATGTTGCCTTTGACAGAGTATTACTTAGCAGTAGTTCGGACGAAAAACCAATGTTATGCGTGTTTTCTGACGCATCCAACTGTGCATTTGGAGCATGCGTGTACATACGCCAGAAGAATAAAGATGGTAGCTACAATGTCAAGTTTATTGCAGCCAAGTCAAGAGTAGCACCTTTGAAACAGCTGACCATACCTCGACTGGAGTTACAGGCGGCTGTACTGGCATCACGTCTTGCCAAAACAATCCAAGAGAAATCCAGAATCGAATTCGAAGTTACAACACTTTTCACAGATAGTACCATTGCAGTGGCGTGGATTCGTAGCACTGCTAGCATCTTCAAGCCGTTTGTGTCTTCAAGAGTTGGTGAAATTCAAAGTAACACAGATCCGCAGCAATGGCGACATATTCCAAGCGAAGACAACGTAGCAGACGACGTCTCCCGCGGTATAGCAGTATCTAATCTAAGCGGAAGGTGGATTCAAGGACCAAAGTTCCTACAGCTCCCAGAAGAACAGTGGCCTACAGACATTACGACAGCTCCTAAAGATCTAGAGGAAGCTAATGAGTATCGAAAAGTAAACGTCTGCGCAGCTACAGCCACTGTTAAAACGAAGGAAATTATCAATCCAGAGGAATTCTCTAGCTGGAGAAGATTGGTCAGGGTCACGGCGTGGATACAAAGACTATATTATAGCAGAGAAGATACGCCTGAGACGATATGGTCAACCTGGTAGGGAAGGAGCACTTGGAACCGAAGAACTCAAGAAGGCAGAAATGTTCTGGATCAAGGACGCACAAAGGGAATTGCCAGACCGTTTTTAAAGAGAGGAGAGTTCAAATCCTTAAGCCCCTTTGTTGACGAAGAAGGTGTAATCAGAGTTGGCGGACGAATTCAGGAAGCCATCGTTTCATACGAAACTAAGCATCCTGCTCTCCTTCCAGCCAAACACTGGATCTCGTACTTGCTAGCAAGACATGCACATAACTATGGTCACAATGGAGTAGCGACGACTACAGCTAAAGTAAGGCGTAAATACTGGGTATTGAAAGCCAACAAGCTCAGTAAGCGCATCAAATCTCAGTGTGTTTTCTGCCGTAAGATGGCCAGAAAGTGTGAGACGCAAGTAATGGCTAGCCTCCCGCAGATGAGAGTTAAACCCTACAGTCCTCCTTTCTACTACACGTCGTGTGACTACTTTGGGCCCTTCACATGCAAGGTCGGAAGAAATAAGACATCCAAGTATTATGGAGTGATATTTACCTGCCTCGCAAGAGAGTTGAATTTGTGCAGAAGATTGTTGATTCCTTCTGGAAACGCTGGAACCGGGACGTTTTACCAGCGTTAGTACCATCCAAGAAATGGCACGTTGATCGACGAAACGTCTGTGTTGGTGACATCGTTGTCATGAGCGATAGCAACGCAATAAGACGAAAATGGATCATTGGGAGGATTCTGGAGGTCTACCCTGGGAAAGACGGCAAAGTCCGTAACGTCAAAGTGAAGACATCGACAGGAGCTTATAGCCGCCCAATAACAAAGTTATCAGTCATTTATCCCGTTGACGCAGATGATAATTGAAAGGGGACTGTTATTTGTTAAAAGAGACTGTAAAAGGTTTAAGATAAGGACTACGCCCTTATCGGGGCGGAGAATGTTTCGTCAAATATATCTTGTTACTGTTCAACTAGAGATAGATTACTATGAACTGTCTTTGTATTGATTAACGTCATTGTTTGTACTGTAACGCAAGTTAAGTATGATTGACATATAGGATTACATTACATGATATTTTAAGATGGGTCAATTAAGAATTATTGTAGAACACGTGTAAGCTAGAGCTAAGACTAAGTGAAGTTAAGCGATGGGAGATTCCACAGAAGTAAGTAGTTTTGCATGATTTGTTATTCCGATATATTATAAGATTTTGATACGAGTGCTGTAACTTACGTAGATCGAATAAAATCAAACAAGAAGAAGTATACGATTTGAATCCCTCGTCGTTTCGTTTGGGGTACACTCGATTGAAGCAGGAACCAAGGGGAATACATCGGATTACATGGGAATACATGAAAATACATGGGAATACACAGGAATACACGCGAATACAGGGGAATACATGGGAATACAGGGGAATACACGGGAATACAGGGGAATACATGGGAATACAGGGGAATACACGGGAATACAGGGGAATACACGGGAATACAGGGGAATACATGGGAATACAGGGGAATACAGGGGAATGCACGGGAATACATGGGAATACATGGGAATGCAGGGGAATACATGGGAATACACGGGAATGCAGGGGAATACATGGGAATACACGGGAATACAGGGGAACACATTGGAATACACGGGAATACACGGGAATACAGGGGAATACTTGGGAATACATGGGAATACACGGGAATACACGGTTATACGGTTATACGGTTATACGGTTATACAGGGTTATACAGGGGAATACAGGGGAATACAGGGGAATACAGGGGAATACAAGGGAATACACGGGAATACAGGGGAATACAGGGGAATACATGGGAATACATGGGAATACACGGGAATACACGGGAATACACGGGAATACATGGGAATACATGGGAATACACGGGAATACAGGGGAATACAGGGGAATACAGGGGAATACATGGGAATACATGGGAATACAGGGGAATACATGGGAATACATGGGAATACATGGGAATACAGGGGAATACATGGGAATACATGGGAATACATGTGTATTTTTGTACATACGTGTGCCTAGAATTTCAATGGATTATATTGATGGTGAATGAAGTACCAACCTACGATTGAAAATGACGCATTGTTTTCAAGTTGGGTTTTCAAGTTGGGTTTTCAAGTCGCCAGCGCTCGCTCGCTTCATTAAAAAAAAAAAAACTCATTATCACACATATTTTCTAACATTATTGCTTTGAAAAAGGTGTAAGTACCATTCCTAAACTACATTATTTACTAAACCTTTTTCTTTTTTGTCGTTTTAATGCTCTAAACCGGAAAACAAAATGTACCTAATTTGCATAATTTGCGACGGAAAAGCGTCGCAGATTCAGTGGATTCCCCAGAGTCTTTCCGGCCTCGTAATTGTCAAATTAGGGTCATGATAAAGAGAGAAAAGAAAAAAGAAAAGATGAAAAAGGAAGAAAAAGGAGAGAAAGAAGAGAAAAGCATCAAACAAATACTTACAAATGTAGTATTTAAAAATGACTTTAATAGGTTGATCGATGATGTACCGGTTAATTGCAATTATTGGTTTCCAACAAGAGACCATAATACTAAGAGAGCGAAACTCAGTATTGATGTCTGTGCGATGTTCGCACAGGTAGCCCAAGCTGTGCATCTGTATATGAAATATATGGGATTCCACGATCGATTTGCTGAAAAATAAATTTTGAATAAATAAACAATTTGGACTCATGATACTGTTGTGCTTGTCTTTCTGTGTATTTCTGTGAAGTTTCAAGCCGTTTCGTGCTCATTTGAGGGAGTTATAGCGATTTGAATTTTTCTCCCTTCATGTACATATATTACTGGAAGGTTGGAAGGCTCAACCGTCAAAAATTCAAACGACCGACAAAAAAGGCCTCGAAAATCACTCCAAAACCAAAACCAGGCCAAAATATTCCCAAAAAACCATTGCCACATAAATTTCCAATATGTCGATTGCCTTTATTTCTCCACATTTTACGTGCAACACCCTCAAAAAGACAGTTTTTGAAGCTTTTTTTCGCTGGACCTATATGCTCTGCAAAACAGCCCCTGCACCACGGTTACCAAGCTCAATACCCCACTGGGGACCAAGAAAATTTCTTTGAGTAGAATGCCTAAAGAAAGACCATGTTAGCAAGGTACTATAGTAATGCTGCAATAAGAATAGTGTTAAGTTGGATTTTTTAGTGACTTTGGCATCAAAATGTGGCGGGAAACAACTTCTGCTATTTGATGGACCTTTTCATGGCTTATTATTCTTATTGCCCAGATGAATGATAAACGAAAACTTTTTAAAGGAATTGTTTCCTTCAGTTTAATTCACCGTCTTGAACTTTGCAAAGATAACTTTGGCAAATTTACCGAAAATCTTCACAGTGCGTTGACTGAATTTCTGAGTTGAAAAACAACCACTTCATCTCGTCGCTAGCTTTGCAAATTGGATAATCAGCATATACTGACATCCGTTATTTACTAGGAATTAATTACTAGTTTTCGAAATTGAATAAGCTACTTTATTTATTCAGAAGATTCTTGTTTTTACTTGATTTGCCTGTTCTTAGTTTTGCACGGTGTTGTTCATGACTGTTGTTACATCGAAAAGGGAGAAATCACTTACCTTACTATAGTACCTTGCTAACATGGTCTTTCTTTAGGCATTCTACTCAAAGATATCCAGAAGAATTCGCAAAAACTGCTGAAAAAGAACTGTAAGTACTGGGTGAAGCTTTTCCTTCGTCCTCATGTGCGGTACAAAATCGACCTCACTACCTCCCCACACATGTGCGCCAAAATTTCCCCGTCCCCAGTGGGGTATTTGAGCTTGGTAACCGTGGTGCAGGGGCTGTTTTGCAGAGCATAGGTCCAGCGAAAAAAAGCTTCAAAAACTGTCTTTTTGAGGGTGTTGCACGTAAAATGTGGAGAAATAAAGGCAATCGACATATTGGAAATTTATGTGGCAATGGTTTTTTGGGAATATTTTGGCCTGGTTTTGGTTTTGGAGTGATTTTCGAGGCCTTTTTTGTCGGTCGTTTGAATTTTTGACGGTTGAGCCTTCCAACCTTCCAGTAATATATGTACATGAAGGGAGAAAAATTCAAATCGCTATAACTCCCTCAAATGAGCACGAAACGGCTTGAAACTTCACAGAAATACACAGAAAGACAAGCACAACAGTATCATGAGTCCAAATTGTTTATTTATTCAAAATTTATTTTTCAGCAAATCGATCGTGGAATCCCATATATTTCATATACAGATGCACAGCTTGGGCTACCTGTGATGTTCGCGGCGACAATTTGATTTTTGACGTGCGCGCGGAAGGGACCGTTTGAATTCTATTGTTTAAGGTAATGGGCTCGCGCAAATTTTACCGATAGATTTTCCTGAAATTTTGCATATAGATAGGTTTTGAGATGGGCAAAACATAACAATAACAAAAATAGGGGGTTACCGATATAGAATTGGCGCTATGTTAGCTTGAACACGACACTCTCCGTGAGTTTAGAACAAAAACAACGCTTCTCAAAGTATTACGTCTAGTTTAATTCTGGTGGATGTAATATGAAAAAGAGAAGTTTTTAGGGGTACTGGAGTAAATACACTTTCTTAAAAAACAGTTTATTGTCACAAAGTTTAGAAAAAATGCTACGTTTTGACTTCTCCAACTTGAAAAACAGTCGAAATTACGTGCGAATGTCACGTCTTTTTTAGGTGATTTTTCACGATTTTCTCCGAAACAAACCGATAGATTTTTTATTTTTTTCGATATGTACTAGTTTTAGCTAAAAGACATCGAATTCTGGAAAAATTAGGATAGGTCACCGTGCTAGATTTTAAGTTATAAGGCTTTGAATACCGTTACGTGGCGTCCGCCATATTGAAATATTTAGAACACAGGAAGCCCAATCAAATTCGATATCAGCGCGCGCGTTCAAAACATGCGCAAACGTTATGCGCACGAATGCGCGAGCGCATTACCTTAAGGTAATGCGCTCGCGCATTCGTGCGCATAACGTTTGCGCATGTTTTGCACGCGCGCGCTGATATCGAATTTGATTGGGCTTCCTGTGTTCTAAAGTATTTCAATATAGCGGACGCCACGTAACTGTATTCAAAGCCTTATAACTTAAAATTTAGCACCGCGACCTATCCTAATCTTTTGCTTTTTCGACGTATTTTTATAAAAACTAAAACATATCAAAAAAGGAAAAAAATTCCTCGATAGGTTTTTGAGAAAATCGCGAAAAATCGTCAAAATGAACGTCCGATTCGCGCGTAAGTACACCTGATTTTCATCTATCAATTGCGAATACTCAGCTTTACCTACAATTAAATAAGTGAAGACATATTACTTTTCATGATACTTTGTCTACTTTAGCATGTCTGAAAGGCTTTAGTTTGCAAATTTGCAAAGAGAAATCTGAAATCTGTTGTTTTCGTTCGAAAAGGCGAGATTTCGCTCTTTTCGAGCTATCATAGCACCAAAACTAGCACCGTGACCCCCCATTTTCTTTATTGATTTCATGTTCCCAACTCAAAAACAATTTTTACAACATTTGACTAAAATCTTGCAATCTGATTGGCCGAGAGCCATTGTTAATAAGAGTACTGACAATAGCTGACGCCAACATGTCACGCTCGTGGTTCCACTTTAGTTTTGAACATTTTTTGACGTCATCCATGATTAATAAGAGTACTGACAATGGAAAACTATCTTCAATTTGTTAACTACATAATGACTTATAGAAAAATTCGTCGATAAAAACTCGCGCGAGCCCATTACCTTAAGGTAGTTCCGGAGCCTCAGATTTCATCAATGAATTTCCTTTAAAATCCTATCATTTAAAGATAATTGTTTGGCAATTCAAAAACCGAGAAAAAAAGAGGGGGTCACCGTATTGGTTTCTGAGCTATACGATGTCGTAAGAGGTGGTATTTTCAATGATTTTCCGCGATGTTTTGCAAAATGTACGTAATCCATATGGTCTGAAGAATGCGAACAAAATTTCTCCGAGAAACGCCTTGACCGTCTCAAAAGAGAGATGTGAGGTTTATCTAGCAGTTGTAATCGTATGTATTGTTTGATGAGTTGCAAACATGATTAAAAGGGCATTCTAGAATCAAATTCCTACCCAATTACGCGCTCCGAAATCGTGTACGGACTGTGACAATGTAGAAAATTTACGACAATCCAATCAATGAAGTTGTATTTTTATTTTTCAAATCAAAAAAATGATAAGTGCTCTCTTGAATTAAAAGAAATTATTTCAAGAGTCAGAAAAGCACAAAAGAGAAAACACACCGAAAACGAACACCAAATATCACCCATTTTAGCGATTTTCTCGCCGGCTTTTTCGATGGATAAGATTAACTAAATTTAAAAGTTTCAGGTTAAATACCTACATTACATAGTGTACAAGATTTCTTGATTAAAGTTTTTCCGATATTTGGATGACAAAATATAATTTTTCTCTACTAAAGTTTGAGTTTCTACGTTTTCAATCGCTCGCTTACTAGTGCCCAGACTCCCCACGGTAATACCAATGCTCTCTAATAAAAGTGCGCGCGCTCGAATGCGCGCGGGAAATGCGCAGTAGCAAGAGTCCGGAACTACCTTAAGTGCCTTGCGCGTGCGATGGCGAAATTACTAAAAATAGCCTTAGGCGCCACGAACATCGCACAAACATCAATACTGAGTTTCGCTCTCTTAGTATTATGGTCTCTTGTTTCTAAGCAAAAATTCCTTAAGCATCTATTTGAAGGATGAGTAAGGAAACTTTTTGATTGAATTGGGTATTGTTTCCCAATTTTTAGAATTACTGTATAAAAGTAGACGTAAATTTGCCGTAGTTTGTTCTTACATATCTCGTATAAAAATTATCTGTTTATATAATAATTGGCATATTACGCGCGCTCTGATTGGTCGAATAACCATGTTAGACAAGGCGCATTTTCGAAAAATCAGATACCTGGAGGCATTTGGGGGTAGAGGCTGGTAACATTTCTGAACCGATTTTTCATGCGGAATGCGAATATGACAGTTACCAAGACGTATTCTGCAGTCTTATACGTGTAAAGGACGTATTTTGTGAATTTGCTACAGTCATTTCATACTAACGGCTTTTTCATGTAATTCCAAAAGTTGCCAAACTTAAAAACAGTGACCATAGCTGGAAAAAGCACATCAAAATCAGTAAAACTGTGAAGTTTGAAGGATATCAGTTGAAAAATCAAGGAGATACGAATTTTTAAAAAACGAAATTTTGTACTATGAAAACACTTACAGTTATGCAAGAGATACCAACAAATTTCGATTTTTACACGTATAAGATTGCAGAATACGTCTTGGTAACAGTCATATTCGGATTCAGCATGAAAAATTAGTATTATATAAAATAGATAGATTCCATTTTTCCGTGCGTCTGTACTCTAATCGATGCCCAGAAGATTTCAAAATGTGGTGAGAACAACTTCGTCTCGTGGCGTACTTTTTTGTTCTCACCACATTTTGACGTCATCTGTGCATCGATTAGAGTACAGACGCACGGAAAAATGGAATCCATTTGTTAAATATACAACGGCGGATCGGGGGGGTGATTAGGATGGCTAGCCACCCCCCTTTTGAGAGTTCAACAATGAGAAAAAAGTAGATATAAATACTGAAAGGAACTCATTCAGAAAAACATGAACTAAACCAGCGTTCTTTTGGAAGAAATTTCATTTTCCGCAGCCCTAAATCTAACCATTTAATATTTTTTATTGAATTAGTCACCCCCCTATGTAACGTTATTCATATTTGCTTTACTTCCCTTTTTGAATACCAAAAATATAATATACCCTTGAAGATCTATTTCACGAAGTTTCTGCTAAATAAAATTTCACCGTTTTTTTATCAGACGATTTTTGAAACCGCAGACTATACTGTAGTCAAACAATTGCGCACGTGCATCAATTAGGTGAAAGAGCAGCAAATATGCATTTGTAAATATTAGGATATTTGGCCGATAGTGTTCAAAATCAATTTCTAAGAAAGGTTAATACTTAGTTTCCTTTAATTAGCGTGCTCCAAAAGCGTATTTTGTTGTAAGTATAGGTAATCATACGGTTTCGAGTTCAATTTGGAATTAAGATTAAGATTATCAAAATTGCACGCCGGCCCGTAGGGCGAGTGCAATTTGAGCTCTTTGAAAAACACACGAGTGCGAATTAATTCCAAATTGAACGAAAAATCGTATGATTACCTTTTAATAATATACATGAAAAAAGTCGAGAAAATATAAGCTAATATACGGTGATTTTTAAAGAAAATCAAATCAAATCTCGAGAAAATTTTCAGCGCGCGCTCGTTGAGATGTGATGGCGTCAGTGGCGCGCGCAAGTCATTAAACAATAACTGACAACCAGATCCTCATAGTTTTTGCCATTTTTTTTCAAACAAACATGTACTTTAATGAATGAAAACCTCCATATTTTTAATTCTTGGTTATGTTTTACAACAGCAGTATAAGGAAAAATTGATCATAATGCGACTTTGAAATTATAAATTTAAATGTAATTCACCTTCCCAGAGTTTCCCAGAATTCATTACGATTCAGCGCGCGCGAGCGAGGTCAGGGGACAAAATTCTTAAAGCAAGTCTTAGATACACTTGAAAAATTCGCCAAAAAACGGCTACCGATAACAGTTCGTAAGAATGGTTTTGAAGAAATTCTCTAAAGTTTCTACTACTTCTGTTATGACATAATCAACGTTTTTCTCATATAAATGCAAGTTTCCAATAAATGCCATCATTTCTTAATATTTTGGTCCCCTGACCTCGCTTGCGCGCGCAAATCATAAAGAAACTCCGGGAGGGTCAATTTGCACTGTATTACAGCTCTTCTGCACTGTGTGTGTTACACTTGAACTGCACTGTTCTCGACCAATCAGAATCGAGTAATTTTTTCATGTATATTGGGTGCGTTTCCACTAGGCTTTTTAACTAGCCTAACATTCCTTTAGGTGTTTGTTTATAGACCATTGTTAAACTAGTATACTTTGTCGACTGTTTCCACTGTAAAACTCTTTGGTGGTATTATCATTAATAGATCTAATTACAAACGGTCACTTCAGATTGTTGTTGCCAGGAAAAGACAAGATTTTGCAATTCTTAATAAGACATAATGACACATTTAGTTCAAAACGAAGAACAGCTATCTAAAACATCCAATATTTTCTTTTAAAAGTATGATTCTAGGGAAGTCTGTTCTTTGAAAACAAGCATTATATAAATAAGCTGACAGATATCTGTCAACTAGCGTGCCCCGATTGGTTGCTTCAGTGGGGAGGACAATTTAGGGACGGACCATTAGATTTTTGATGGGGGGGTTGGGCAATTTTTGTCGTGCAAGAATTTTTTTTCGTCGTTAGTGACGATGTACGAATTTAATTTTCAATTTGCATGAATATTTTTTGGAGGACTTTGGCTTTGCACGAATTTATTTTCTTCCTTTAAAGCTGTGCTCGAATTTTTTTTTGGTTATTGCCCAACCCCCCCCCCCCCCCCCCCCCCCATCAAAATTCTAATGGTCGGTCCCTTAAACCATATTTCTAGGTCGCTTAACTTTGGTGTGATTTCCTGTGTTTTAGCCTATATTTTTGGCCTTTTTTCTCGTGTAAACAGTAGAATATTTAAACTAGCTTAAGTTTTCCTTGTGGTGTTTCCACTGTATTTCCGGAGTTTCTAAGCTAAACTAGTTTAAAATGTCCTAGTGGAAACGCACCCATTTATTACTAGCGTAACAGCACGCTAAGCAAAGAAAACTAAATATTAACGTTTCTTAGAAACTGATTTTGAACACTATCGGCCAAAAGTCGTAATTACAAAGAAAAGCGAGTAATATAGATTCTCATGACAATTTAATGTCAAGATGTATAAAAAATTATGGAGGTGTAAACGAGGAATAATTTAAACGGATCTTATTCTTCTTCCACATCAAATATGGAGACTAAATATTAATGGAGTTTCTTATAAATTGACTTTGAAATGTTTTCCCATACAAATTCATTGTTCTATCACCTAAGTGCTGCACATGCGCAGTGGTTTTACCGCAGTGTTTCGATATATCCGACACATTTACCTATCCAGTTTCCTATCCAGCTTTGAGAACGTTAAGCCAGTGTTAAGGTAAATTTAACTTCATAATACCGACTTCTGAGTTTCACTTTACTTGCCTCATACAAAAGTATGACGAGGTACGTGCATAAAGCTCAGTCATTCGTAACAAGACAAAAGTTTTAGCACGTAGCCTCGTTCTAAATCCTTTGTATGTGGCAGGTGAAGTATATCTCGCAACTGGACTCACCCTTCTCCCCCGATGGATTCAAATTTATGTCAAATAAATCACTTATATGATTTAAGGTGCTATCATTGAAACCATTACTAGGAGTGAACAAGTAGGACACCTAACTTGAGTTTTTGTTTTCTGACCGGTTATTTTTAGATTCACATTTCCCACATTCAAGCATGCATTGATTGTCTAAGGTGGCGTATTACTTAGCAGTATCAAAGAATTGGTTTCTAAATGGTACTGATTGCACCTTTTGTTCTGTGATTGAAACTCAATAAATAGAAGATTCTTTGAGACAGCAGAAGAAGTATTTAGATGGGTCTGGGAAATGATGTCTATGAGGAGAGATATGTGAGTTGTTTGCTCCTAGTAATTGGCTTCTGACTAAAGGTAAAGGTAAAAAGGTTGATTTATTTTACTTTGAAGAGTGGGGAGTGGTTGCCCAATTCTCCTGAGCCAGAGGCTCTTGTTTAAGCTCGCTTTCGAAGGATGCACCCTCTACCCCCTCATCCATCAGTGCTCCTTTTTATAGACATTTAAAGCTAATTAAAGCTACATGGAAAGGAAAGAAGTTGAAACAAGGATGTGAAGTTACTGGGAATCAAACTCAGGACCTCTTGCACCAAAGGCCGCGCTCTAATCAACTGTGCCATCATTGCTCCTATGTGCCATCCTTGCTCCTCATCTTGTTGACTGCCATCAAGAGGACCATAAGAGTGATGTTTGACTATTTTCTTTTAAAATACACATCAACATCAGTTTGATGACAGGGTCTTAAATTGTAATCACAATATCCAATGCAAAACTTTCCTGATGGAGGTTTAAAATAGTCTAAACCACGTCCAATCTTTATAATCCATCCCGTATTAAACCTTATTTCTCTGTCATGTAATGTGTTACAATAGCTAACAAGTAATTTAATGCTATATTGTTCTAGATTTTTTGCAAGTTCATCTAGTCTTTCTTTTTGTAGTTTACAGCTTTCTGCACTGTTGTCTTGACCTAAAGATAAACATTTAATGGTCAGTAAAAACTGAATATTGGTACAATTATTTCATGAAATCTAGGCTAAGAAAATACACAGTGAAAGGTTTGACTGATACAGCTATCTCTTAAAAATTGCCACAGCCCTCCCCTCCAAGTCTTACTACCAAGGAGAGCAGTGACTGGGGAGGGGGGTGGAGGGGAAGGAAGTGAGATGGGGGGGGGAGAGGGATCTGGTGGTTTCATATATGACTGTGAAAATGGCACAAGACAGTCATGGCACAGTTATGGCAGAAATTTTGAATGTTTTTTTTTTCTAGACAACACGGCACTGAAATGGTACAGTCCATTTCACACTCACATGAAATCTACTCTATTTCGTTCTGTTTACACTTATGTCACGGCGTATCAACCCCTCGTCTCATCACAGGTAGCTCAAGCTCACTATTAGTGGCTATTTATAAGAGAATGTATGGCACTCAATATCACTCAAAATTTCTGTCTTAATTTTCATAAAATTCCACGAGACTTCTAAAGTGTGTTGTTCATGCTTTCTTCTAACCTCTGAATGAGTTTCAGTGAAATTCGTCGATTTTAACTGCTCGCCCTAAGCCACTCAAAAATCTCCATTTTTGAGTGATATTGAGTGCCATACATTCTCTTATAAATAGCCACTAATAGTGAGCTTGGGCTACCTGTGGTCTCATCACTATATCTTCCCCTCCCTTGAACAAAATTACCCTAAAATCAGTCAGTTGTCTGTAAATATTAGCGTAGCTCACCTGTCATTAGTTTAATTACACGTACTTTTCCTTTTAACACAAACAATTCACACAATCTCAAAAGGTTATAAATCTGATGGACACTTCTAATGTAAGGATCTTCGATTGTCACTTCTTCAACTTTATCATCTAAATATGGTCCGAAAATCTTTGCATAGCTATACCCAACTGATCCATCTTGGATTTTAATCTGTTCATGATATTCTCCTGACTTTTTCTTTTCTTTAACAAACTCTTTTAACTTGGTAGCTCTCTCTAAATATGAGTTCATCTGTGCTCGGTAGCGTTTTCTTGTTTCTTCATCTTTAGTAAGTTTCAAGACAGACATCAACAATTCCATACCTTCTTGGTAACAAACTAACGCTTCCGAAAAGCTTTTCTCCTCATCAAGCTCAACAGCTCGTTTTAAAACTTTAATTGCTGCTTCTAAACTCATGTTTTTGAAACTACATATAAAGAGCACTTCTGTCCGCCATTTTGAAATTACGCATTTTGGTGCATGACGGGAAAATACGTATTTGGAGAACAAATAATTTTAAACATAAATAATTATAATGATTTGTTAAATGTAAATGGTTTTATAACATAGCTACAATCTTACGCGCGCTCTGATTGGCCAGAAAGCTATGAACTATTTGCCCATGGGCTGCACTGCGCGCGCTCTATCTTCGTCATCGTCTTTTTCAAATTGTTCGTTTTTAAGATGGCGACACATATAACGCGCGCGCTGATTGGCTGAAAAATCTATGAACTATTTCCCCATGGGCTGCACGGCTCCGTTTTTAACGTTCTAGGCTCTGTTATAAATCAATTAGACAACAGAAAGCCGCTTGCCCATGGCGTTATAGACGCACTTGAGAAAATATAAAGAACTCTTAACAAACTAGAGTCGCACTCGGCTACGCCTCGTGCCACTCTTACGTTTGTTAATCGTTCTTTATATTTTCTCTCGTGCGTCTATAACGCCATGGGCGCGCGGCTTTCTGTTGTCTAACTGATAAGTATCTGGCAAGGAAATCCAAGAGATCTTCAAGGAAAAGAAGGGAAGGAAAGGAAGGAAGGAACTGAGAGATGTAATAGGAACGAAAATTGTTCTTATCCAATGCAAATTATGTCGAAGTAAAAAAAGAAAAACAAAAACTGAAGCAAAAGAGCTAAAGTAACAAACGGATGAAAATTAAAGCAAGAAAGAAACAGAAGGAGAGTCGTGAAAAAAAGCAAAGTACAGTGGGGGTCCTGTGCTAATGACGTCATGTGCTCTCTGAGCCCTGCCGTTATCCAGTACCCTGTAGTTCCTACATGAAGGCAGGTGAAAACATCAAACATGGCGGAGCCTTCAGAAAAGTCAGCTTCGAGAAAACCTGCTGGTGAGGGTTGAAAATGCAGCAGAAATAGCTCAGCTCGATTCTTTAATGTTTGTTCCTTATATGTGTCCATTTTATTTGATGTTTCGTAGACACAGCGTTTAAGCAACAGCGTTTGAAGGCGTGGCAACCAATCTTGACGGCCTCTACAGCTCTTCCTGTTTTCTTTATCGTTGGAATAGTGTTTGTGCCTATTGGAGCAATTCTTCTTGTAGCTTCTGATGGTGTAAGTATTTGTACTAAAATTTTACTTCGTTGGTGTATGATTTACGATCGACTAAAGCTTGAGTTGTGTTAACAAAGTGTTTGTAAAATTGTGAAAAGGATTGATGTTTCGTTTATACCGAAAGCGATGTATAAATTCTTGATATTTACTGTCATTACTCGACAGAGGTGTTAGGATTTGATTATCTTGAGTTGATGTGTATGATATGTGTTGATACGATCCAAACATACTTGTACAACCAGTGTTGTCAAGATGCTGTGCGGACAGCTTACATTATTCATGATCAGATTTTCCTGTTCACTGTGATCACAAAGTTTTTTGATATTGACGCCAATAGACATGAATAAATATGATCACTTTAGAAGTGCAATTTTTTTCATAACCATAAAAATATTATTTTACAACACTCGAGCAAGATCTTGTAATCTGATTGGTTGAAAGCCATTGTCAATAAGAGTTCAGACAATGGTGCTGACACATCAACTGGGCATACTCGTCCTGTTATCCTGTCACTTTGCAGTGAAATCACTGACTGTGCTCATGCATGGTTCAACTTGAGTTTTGAACATTTTGTGACGTCAAATCCATTGTCAATAAGAGTACTTCTAGTGATATGTTAATTGTTTATTAAGGTAGTTCAGGACCCTTGCTACTGCGCATCTCGACGGCATTCGAGCGCACACACTTTTATTAGAGAATATTTGCTTGTCCGTGGGAAGTCTGGGCACTAGCGAGTCAGCGATTGAAGAGCAAAGAAATTCTACTTTTAGCGGAGAAAAATAACATTTTATTGACAAAACTGTAAATTTTTTATCACAAAATATTGTACACTGTGTAAAGTAGGAGCAAAAGCTCGAACTTAAAAAAATTAGCAAATATTATCAGTCGAAAAAACCGTCAAGAACAAAAGTAAAATTTCTGATTTTTGGTGTTCGTTTTCAAAGAGTTTTATCCTTTGTTCTTCTCAAACTCTTTAAATGATTCAGTGACCCCCTGATTTTATGAATGATTTGAACTCATAATCTTATAAATGTTTCATATAAAGAAAAAAAAGTAAAGTACACTTCTATCATTAAGATTTTGAGTAAATTTGGTTTTTCTTTGTCCTTCAAAAACATGTATTCTGGAAGGCTATTTTTCGCTCATTCTTGTTGATCTTTAGCTTCTTAGTAAATTGTTCAGCAACAATTTAGTTCCAAATGTTTTTCTGCATCATATGGTATCATTTTGTTTGCTTTTAATTATTTTGGTTGTTCCAAAATTTTTAATATATTTTGACCAGATGTTGCAGAGCCATTTTTATAAAAAGTGTCCAAAACACCTCACATCTCCCCCCTCATATCTCGAGAGTGACTTTGGTGACCCCCCTTTTTATTTCACATATTATTTCCACCCATGTAACTCTTTCTCTTGAAGAATTTTGAAGACAAGTTTGAAGTCCCGAACTACCTTAAGCCTGGTTTACAGTAGTGACATAACAGTGAATACAATTTAACACAATATATGAGTGTTTTAGATACCAGTGTAAACATCACAGTGAGAATGAGACACACATGTCAAGTGATACTAGTATGAGGCATTGCCTGTGTTTAAAAAAATTAAAATATTGTTTTATACAATATATGTTTTAATTTTAGGCATGACTCTCTGTCTACTGATGTAAACACAGTCTGTAGGCAGCTCAGTGCATACCAAATAGTAATAAAGATATACTTTGTGTTAAAGGTTGAAGAGAAAACCATAGAATACACCAACTGTAACAGTACTGCAACTAAAGGAGGATGTGATGATTTCTTAAATCATGTCAACAACTCAGGAAAAGTCTGTCAGTGTCAAATTAACTTCAAACTTTCCACAGCATTCTCTGGACAAGTGTTTCTGTACTATGGCTTGTCTAACTTTTATCAGGTACAACATGTATAGAAGGTTGTCGTTGTTGGTGTGATTGCCTATATGGGTAAGATGGTGAATGCCAACCAGTGAAGGGTGTCAGCATTGAGGGCTATCAAACCTTTGCCTCTTTACAATGGACAGCTGAGTTTTTATATGATATACAGGTGTTGATATTTAAGAATGAATATTTTGATGGGTGCAGCACTTACTTGACCCAGGTTATGGCAACATGCAGGCATTCTTAGCTTAAATGAACAAAAAATCATGGATATTGAAAGAATATTTGCACATTGAGAACCACTAGGAAAATCAGGAGTTTTGATTAGTGAGGTAGCAAGTGCATGTACTCATGAAGGTTTCAAGTATTGAAAACATCCTAAGTGATAATTTGGATTTTTCAAGGATTTTACAAAAATGATTCAAATTGGTTTAAAAAGGTATCACTGGGCTTCTCCCAGCCTAAACATCAATATCTCTGGTGATTTTTAATAAAAAAAAAAACACTTCAAGAAAGCCTAAAATTGGTTAGCAATGGTCTGACCTTTCTTAACAATGGACCACTGCTCTGTTGTTATTATTCAAATTTTCTCTTCTTGCCTCTTACTGTACTAATGAAATTAGCTTTGAGGTCATTCTTTCAAAGTAAAAACACAGCAAATATCTTATAATTTCTCCTACCTGATCTTATTTCTTCAAAAAAATTGCCAGACATTGAATTTTGGCTCAACACCATTTTGAAGCACCATTTAAAACGTTGATGATTATCAAAAGCTAATTACATGTAGGACATTTTCATTTTGGAACCTTCACATGTAAGCAGGTGTTTTGAGACCTTTTTAAAACATCTGTGACCAAGTACTGTAATAGAATATTTTTATTGCATAGAACCATCGTCGATATGTGAGATCAAGAGATGACCTTCAATTAAATGGTGATCTAAAAAGTTCAGTCAACAAAGATTGTGCACCTTTTGACAAGAACAGTAACAACACCCCAATTGCACCATGTGGGGCTATTGCCAATAGTTTATTTAATGGTGAGTACATGTACATTGTAGTGTACCATGTTGGCTATTGCCAATAGTTTATTTAATGGTGAGTACATTGTAGTGTACCATGTTGGGCTATTGCCAATAGTTTATTTAATGGTGAGTACATTGTAGTGTACCATGTTGGGCTATTGCCAATAGTTTATTTAATGGTGAGTACATTGTAGTGTACCATGTTGGGCTATTGCCAATAGTTTATTTAATGGTGAGTACATTGTAGTGTACCATGTGGGGCTATTGCCAATAGTTTATTTAATGGTGAGTACATTGTAGTGTACCATGTGGGGCTATTGCCAATAGTTTATTTAATGGTGAGTACATTGTAGTGTACCATGTTGGCTATTGCCAATAGTTTATTTAATGGTGAGTACATTGTAGTGCACCATGTGGGGCTATTGCCAATAGTTTATTTAATGGTGAGTACATTGTAGTGCACCATGTGGGGCTATTGCCAATAGTTTATTTAATGGTGAGTACATTGTACATAGTGTACCATGTTGGGCTATTGCCAATAGTTTATTTAATGGTGAGTACATTGTAGTGTACCATGTTGGGCTATTGCCAATAGTTTATTTAATGGTGAGTACATTGTAGTGTACCATGTTGGGCTATTGCCAATAGTTTATTTAATGGTGAGTACATTGTAGTGTACTATGTTGGGCTATTGCCAATAGTTTATTTAATGGTGAGTACATTGTAGTGTACCATGTTGGGCTATTGCCAATAGTTTATTTAACATTATAGCATTTGCTGCAAAGAGTGGTTTTTCTCTCTTATTGACAAACTAGAGGAGAAACCACTGTGAACATCAGTAGACAAATATACGGTCATGTATTAATCAAAATCAATTTGAATCCTGGTGGTATACCAGTTTAAACCACTATCACGTTATGAAGCAACCATTTTGCACTGTAAAGTTTCTGCTGTTTGTACAGTGAGCACAAGTTTACAAGGTAATCAAACATTTATGACATGCTGTTTGTATATGTTATACTTTAGATTCTTATAAGTTGGAGTACATCAAGTCTTCATCTGAGATAATTCCAGTACCTTTAACCTACAAGAACATAGCTTGGGAGTCTGACAGAACTGTCAAGTTCAAGAACCCATCAGGGGATTTAAAGAAAGCTTTTAGTAACTTTGCAAATGCCACGTGATTGGCAGAAACCTGTTTATGAACTGGACCCCAAGGACAAAGACAACAATGGATTTATCAATCAAGATTTCATTGTTTGGATGAGAACTGCCGCATTCTCAACATTCCGTAAGCTGTATCGCATAGTTGAAAAGAAGGATGATTTTAAAGATGGTTTGCCTAAAGGTGACTACAGAGTGACTATTGATTACAGTATCCTTTGATTTTCTGCACTGTTATTGTATCTGAACTTTGATTAATGAATTTAAAACATGTTTGCATGTCTCTCTACTGTGATATAAGCATGCTGGAAGATGGAGAGCACAAGCTGTCAAAAGGAACACAAGGTGTACCCAACTTGCTTTTCAAGTGGTCTGCATCTTCCACAGTGTTTATATCACAGTAAGAGACATATTACATCATTCTACTTTTAAGTTTGTATTGCTTTTTTAGATATTTTCAAAGTTTTTGTACATGTACATTTGTAAACATGGTAGCTAGCCAATAAATCACCATGCGTTATATCACCAATATTTTATAAATCAATAACCATAAATGCTACAGTATGCTATACTCATACATGTATGAACCAGTAGTAGTGATATTGATTACATACTGTATGCCCTCTATCACTAGGTCTCACTACCATTTGTTTGATAATTAAGATTCTACTTAATATCCATATTCCTTAATAAATACATCAGCCTATCCTGTTGTTCGTTTTGATGGAAAAAAGCGAATCATTCTTAGCACTACTTCTTGGATAGGAGGCAAAAACCCCTTCCTTGGTATAGCCTATATTACTGTTGGCATTCTGTGCTTTGTTTTGGGGGTGTGCTTCTTTATTATTCATCTCAAGTTTGGAAAAAGGTGAGTCCATCATTGACAGTATAATGCTTAAGGTACAGTCAGAGATTCTGTTGTGACCAGTGTAACTTATAAGACCCAGGTAATACTGCGTACTTTAGCTATAATTACACTTTGTGGATTTCTACAGTAACTTAGACTGTATTGTTTATTAGTAACCTTACAATATTCTTACTATACAGAGAATTTTCATAGTACGTATAGATTATTCAATTGTTTCTTTCTACAATTATAATGTATATTTATGACTTTCTCAGCAATTTTGTCGAGTGGATATGTATTGTGGATAGGATATGTATTGTGGATAGGATATGTGTTGTGGTTTGGTTTATTCTTGGTCCAAAATTTGTTTTCCTTTGTTTTATACTCATTATCATACACAAAAACAAAGGGAAATAAAATTTGAGGCAAGGATAAAATTGAACCCCAACATATGCACTACATACATGTATCTAGATAGCTTCATTGAATATTCAGGGTCCGTGCAGGTCCTTAAATCCTTGAAAAGTGCTTGAATTGAAAACTCATTTTCAAGGGCACTTGAAACTCCTTGAAAATTTGAAAATTTCGAAAAAGTCCTTGAAAACTCCTTGAAAAATATCTATCACCAAGCGATCTCTGAATTATTCCGTTCGGCTGAAGTTTGATTCGGATTTGCCAGTAAAAAAAATGACAAATGGACTCCCTGTCCCAAATGATGTCCTTATTTGGCAGTACTTTCTGGCGGGAACTAGCCAACACCTAAACGAGGATTGCACACGTGTTTTCAAAAGCTTCCTCGCACCGATCGATCATGAGATGTCAAAAGAAAGCAATTTGTTGGTCTATTCTAACGAAATAAGGTATTAAAGTTCTCGTTTTGGCTTCTTTAGATTAAGATATTGAAAGAAAAAAAAAAGATTTTCTATCGGATATATGAAGCTTTTTTTACATTAAAGTAATGAAAATGGTCAATGTCCTCCTCAGGTTGGAGAACCTAGTGTCAGTGGCAGTAAGTTACTCAACTTAAAAATAATATAATACAATCAAGTTTATTGTCATAACGTGAGGGGTGGTCGTCCCATTGCCCAAATATAAAACATAACGTGTACAAATATGCTTTTGTAAGCTTCTCATTGATGTTTTTTTTATTTAGCTATGTGCATCTTGTGTTAAGCTATATCCCATATCTTTGATATCTTTTGAGAATAGTGTAAGAACTTCAAAGAATGGTCGGTAACTGCCCAGCGTATTATGTACGATTATATTAAGAAATGTGGCAGTGTTATGAAAGTAACCATTGATCAGGAACTGAGGAATGCGGCAAGACAAGCATCTTCTAACTACCGCACTGAACAAAGAAAACGGCAAGAGGCCGAGAAAAAAAAAAGGAGAAAGAAGACGCTAATAAAGCTTTGAACGATGAGATTTTAGTCTTGCAAGCAAATAAAGCGACGACGTATCATTGAAGATAGTGTCGTCCTTAAAGATAGCATAGAAAAGCTCATGGACCATGCGGAGAAAGAACAAAATCTTCACCATGTAACTAAGGCCAACAGCTTTAAGAGAACAATTAAAGAAATGGAGCGTGAAACTGATGAGCTGGATGCCACTCTGAATGAGCTGCAGAAAAAACTAAAACGTTGACATTATGATAGCTTTCGCAAAGTCCTATAGTGGTTATGCTTGCTTTTGTTCTATTGATCTTTTGTATGAGTTTCTAGGTTAATCATCGGACTTTAGGGGTTGCTTGCCATATCATTACAGTTAGTGATAAATTTGAATCATATTAACTGATTTCGCGCACTTGATTTTGCAAATTTTCAAGGGAAATATTTAGCAAGATGTTTTTGTGATTAATGGTTGCTCACGCGTCGTCAGTCACGCGATTTTTTCAAATCACATTTTTGGCTTTTTTAAAAAATGCTAAAGAATGCACCCGCGCTAGCTTATCTATAAGAGGAGCGCCTGTTGCTTTTTCGTTCACAATCGGAAATTGTGGAAACATAGTAAAATAACATAACTTTTCGGAATACCTGGATACCCCTCGTTTTTATTCGCCAAAATTTCTTGTCTTATTTTCCGCAATAACTCAAGGTTTGAAGAGAAGAGAATCTTCCGAATAAATTCACATGTGATTCCACTGAAATATGAAGTTATTTTTCATTACATTGAAAGTAAGATGTTTGTGAGGTAAGAATGTACAATTAACATGATCTTGATGTTCCTTGAAAATACAATTTTGGTCCTTGAAAAGTCCTTGAAAAGTCCTTAAATTTCGTTTTTGATACCCTGCACGGACCCTGATATTGAATGTCATGGAAACCTTTCCTATCAGGAAAGCTTAATCAGGAGACACACACACATTATGTATGTCTTCTTACTCCATATTTGAACTATTTAAATGACAAATTCATAACATAACAAGTGTTGGAAGTTTTACATCATGGATAACTACAAGTAGGACAACACAAGACCAACAAATCATCAAATAGCCCTGTAGAAATCCCCTTCCCCATCGCATTGAAACAAACTAGCTATCCCAGCCTTTTCTTGTCACATCATTTGCATGACTCCAATACGTTTTGATGGCTGCTGAGTTAAGGCCCCCATGACAGCTTTAACAACATATCCAAGGTAATTAACAGTAAAGCTAGAGTAGTTTGTGTAGGAAATTGGCATGTTTACAGTACGGGAAGAATGTTAAAATTTAATGCAAAATAAAGGAACACAATCTGTTTCACACTCATAGGAAAACCACTCTGTTACTGTATAATAACTGTCTGTCTGTCTGTCTGTCCACCAGCCTTGCTATAATAACACATAGATTTGATAGAGATTATGAAGAAGATAGTGAAGAACTTAGGAGGCTTGCTGGTCAAGATGTAGTTGATAAGGTAAGCTATCTAGTAATCGTTGTGGCTAATCTATTGGTATTTATTGTTAACAGGGGGTACTCTTCTGCTGATGGCCTACCACTTCAGGATATGAGTAGTTAATCTTAACACCAGAACATTGTAATACTGTACTTTCTGTTTAATGCTTTAATTCAACAATTTCTTCTAAAAGAAATGATGACTGGAAGTGTAAAGGATTGGTGACAAGGCCTTCTGACAGGGATGGATGTAGGATTCTCCTTAGGAAGGGGTGTAGTGCTGGTATAGAAAACCATCTAGAGGATCCAGTATTTTGGAAAACTATCTAGAAGAAAAACACCCAGAAAACTTCTCAGGAGAGAGTGTGCGCCCCTCCCCTAAAAAAAAGCAGGCAAAGTCATCCTAGAGGACAAACCACCTAACCAGAGTTCTTTACAATTCCAGCAGTCATAAATCTTTAATTAATGTGAATCTTTGATGCAGCTTGGTAATGATTAACTTTCATTAAAAAGCTATGATGAGGTGAAAACATTGGAGAAATTAGGCTTGCAGCAAGTATAATGAGATTGTAGACTATGATGTAGTGTTTTGATTTCATTTCTGAATAATACATTGTGCATGAGATCCTGAATCAAGCCGTTTCACATGTTTTCACTACATCATATATGTAAACCAGCTGTAAATGACTGCTGTAACAATCAAGGTATGTTTAATGATTATCCATGAATTACCTATCCTGATAAAAAGTTACTAAGCAGCTTTAACCCTCTTATTTATATTTACCAATAACTTACAAGCTCATCAATCCAGTTGTCTCCAGGTAGAGGGTTTGTTACTGCTGTGCACTATTATGTATTACCCTCATAAAGTCACTATCTATCTATGTAATGAGTTGATTTCGTATGACTGTGAGAATGGCACCGTGCGGTCACCGCACAGATATGGCCAGAATTGTAATTGTTTTTATAGCCAACACCACATGGCACAGTCCAATTCACACTCATACAAGATGCAACTTATCTTTGCTAGAAGAAGTTACAACGGTTTGATTGTCAGATAACTGGATTTTAATGTAGAGTTAGTACTAGTGGGCATTTAGTATTTGATCTTTAAAATGGTATTAAACCACATAAAAGTCTTTTATGTAGTATAATACACAGAAAATTGGCTTGAATTTTGGGTCATTTAATTACAATACCGTAGAAATTAAACTATTTTGTCAACAAAGCAAGACATAAATTATAATGATAACAGATATTTCCTTAGAGCAGTTTTTGTATTGTGAAAGTGGCACAGTGTGGTTACAGCAAGAACGCTTTTGTATTCATCATGGCACTGACACAGTCATGGCCCAGTGTGGTCCATTACACACACATGATCAAATCTGCTCTAGTTTTGGCCATTAATTTAATAACAATTGATTATATAAAGAAACAACTTCCTAGAAAAGCTTATTGCTAAACATTTAACAATGTTTTTCTAATCAAAAGTGCATGTTATGGTTTAAATTCTTTCACTGGTTTAAACTTAAGTGCATTGTTAATAAACTTTCTTGAATCCTGATGTAAATACATAAATTATCATAAAACCCTAAACTGTGCCTTAACTACCCTCGTGATCAGAAAAATGTAAACTAGTGGAAAAAATTAAACAAGAAAAATATATGTAGTGGATCATAGGCTGTATTCTGATTTCAAAACATTATTTAATAATATGGGAGAAAATATTTAAACACATTAGGGAAGCTAACTGATACCATTAAATGACATCATCACTGTTATAGATCAATTATTATTTGATCATTACTTCATGTGCTATTCCCACTGTACTGTAGTTTAAACATGCAGGGAAGTTAGGGGCATTCATTACAATTAATACATTTTAATATTGGTCTCCTTTCAGGGGATTTCAGCAATAATTTAATATGTAAATAGTTTCGTTGTTGTTTGAGTATCATATATTGAACTGAGGGCCATGGCTGAATTCATGAATGTGAAATGTCCTGCAATATTGTGCTGTGTAAACATTACTTTGTTTAGATTATACAAAACTAATCAAAGAATGTTGAGATACCACTGCAATGTACTGGACAAGTTTGCCATGGACATTTTCACGTTAGGTCTTGCCTGTAGTCGGACAGAGGCATAGTGATGAATAATAATGAGTCTTGAGTGGGTGTTGTGCTTGCTAAAGTCTCTCCATGCTATGCCCCTGTCTGACTCTAAGATAAACATTGGAATTGACATTATTGGTTATTATTATTAACATTATTTAAACTGCGACATGATATAAGGGGTCAATGCAACATTATTAATGTATTATAATCTTCATTCACTAATAAACACTTTTTGTAAGCATGGAATTCTGATGTTATTAATTATTCATCTGTCTGGACAGGGAGAATATGATTAATGATGTAAAAGCTAATTTGTGTGTCAAATGACTGTTCTCTGTGCAATTCAGTATTAACAAACTTAAATGACTAAACACTTAACAAACTACAACTTTTGACTAGACTGCGAGTTAATGACCAGACGCAATGCAACATATCCTGCAATATTTCAGCAGCATTGTGTGCAACAGATGACTATGTGTCCTCCCCTGCAAATGTGCGCAACAGTTGCAGGTTTAGGATCAAGTTCTAGTTCTGAAAAATTGTGATCCAATGCAGGGGTAGACACATGGTGCTGCATAAGATGTTATAGAAAATGTTGCTTCATGTTTCCAGGATTTTTGTCACCTTTGCAATTTGTTTATCTCATGACGTATTTCTTTACAAACCACAGGTTGGCACCAGTAACAGACAATGAGTAACCGTTGCCGTTCTTTTTTATACAGCCACAGTTAAAGTGTAGTTTTTAACAACAAATAGGTGTATATTAGGTGTAATTGGCTACAAGGGCCCCCATCGTCTCTTTTGACGGGAACCATAAGTAAGGAAGTTGTAATTAGTGATATTATACCAGACATACTTAAGGCCAAGACAAACAATGAAACATTTCCTGCAACATCTCGCCAAACAGCGTGTCTATCCCTGCAACTGTCGCTCAACAATGCATACTGGTGTAGGATCAAGTTCCTTTTCTACAATATTACATACAACATTGCAGGGGTGGACACATGCTGCAACTGTGTGATGGTGTTGCAGGAAATGATGAATTTTGTATTCGGGCCTTTGTGCATAATTTGGTGTGCATACTGTGCTAAAGTAGAGTAGTTTTTGTTTTAGTGTTAAAATTAAAAGCCTAGTATGTTATTGCATATATTGTGAAACATCAAGCAACATGTCACAGCCAAATGAAAAGTACTGTATAGAGCAGATTTAAGTATGACTGTGAAAATTGCACCGCACGGCACGGTTACGGCATGAATTTCGAATGTTTTTATAGACACGGCACGGACATGACCACGGCACAGCGCGGTCCGTTTCACACATACGAAATCTGCTCTAAAAAGCACTGCACAGCAGTAAGATAATTTGTTTTAGACATGGAACTAACACTGTCATAAAATGATAAGCTACAGGGATATGTCTAACATCTTACATTCATACAAGATTTGATGTATTCATAAAATACCATCAGCACTGAACATTACATTAGATGTGGATGGGAAGGGCATCCAGGATTCTTGATGGCGATGGGATGACCAAATGCCTCCAAAGAGGAGACGTTTTCAATTTCTATTAAAGAGAAATGATATTATGTACTTATAGTAAAGTATGTTATAGTTTATTTTATAGTTTGTAGAAAGTTAGGATTTTAGGCAGAGTTTATTCACAAATTTCATAATGTTATTTATAAAAAAGGTACCAAGAAAATAAATTTTATTATAAGTCACCAGATTCAAGATTCAGTTTGATTGTTTTTACAATGTTCTAATCCCAACGCACACTAGAATGGATTTCGTATGACTGAAAACGACACCGCACGGTCACGGCAGCAACTTCGAATGTTTTTATAGACAACACGGCACTGACACGGTCACGGTACGGTATGGTCCATTTCACACTCATACGAAATCTGCTCTATAGTCATGATGTGTTAGCATTCTGATTATGCCAATGTTGTTTGACACTCTTGATCACAATGACAGGTAAGTTAGATACGTGTCTGTAAAGAAAGGGGTACGAGGGTGAGTTGGCTGGGGAGGGGGGTCGGTGATTGTACAATACGGCGTGTTTTTTATGTACTTAATTGCTGCCGTGGGGAGGGCAGGCTAACGGTCTGCACCCGCAGGAAAACGGACGCTCCCGCCCTCTACGAGTCTCAGACAAGGATAGTCTGGAAAAAACCTACAGCCCGGTTGTCGCCACAGCCGTCCCAGTCCACTGTGCCACTGGAGTGTCCCCGGGTTGTCCCCGGGCCGAAAGGGTAGGGTTGAAGTAAAAGGACCTAGAAAAGGTGTCTCCAAACAAAGCTTGTCTTACTATGCTAGCCGCGGTCAACGGGCATCTCTCAAGCGGTAAGAAGCAAAGAAGATGTACAAAGAAAACAGCACCTTTGAAGATAGCGTGGATTCTGACAATGATTGTCCACGTAGACGCACAGCTAGCTCTTGTGGCATTGGAACTAGCCATTAGTGAGGTGCGATTTGCAGATATATCAGGGATCTTTGTTAGAGAACGGTGCTGGATATACCCTCTACTGGTCTGGAAAAGGAAAAGGCGATCGCAGACTCTCCGGTGTTGGTTCATGATAAAGAATTCTCTTGCTAGCAAACTCCAAAACCTCCCAATTGGACAATCTGACCGTTTCATGTCCCTTCGATTTCCACTGCCCGACAATCAGTCCGTCACCCTCTTTAGCGCCTATGCTCCTACGTTACAGCTAGGACGCTTTCTGTATAGATCAGTTGAGGAACCTCGGTCAAGCCAGCGAGCTAGACATACAAGCTCATAGTCTTAGGTGATTTTAATTATTTTAACGCCAGGATAGAACGAGACTGATATCTGGCCAGGAGTTTGGGCCGGCATGGAGTTGGTAATTGCAATGACAATGGAAGGTTGCTTAATCTGAAGCTGTGGGCAGAGAAGAGGCTGTGTATTACCAACACCCTTTTCCAGCAGAAAGCACGCTTCAAGACAACTTGGCAGCATCCACGTTCCAAACACTGGCACTTTCTAGATTACACCATTACGCCAAAAAGATGTGTCGCTCACGACTTGACGTATACTTGGGTTCCGTATGGTCGGGAAGCATGTGAAGCTTCTGGAATGATTTCACCAACGATGCCTCCGTTCCATAATGGACATTAAATGGTAAAACTACAAGACAAACATTGAAGTCCTTGAACGATCCAGGGTCCCCAGTATCGAAGCCATCCTGTTGACCAGGCAGCTACGGTGGACAGGACACGTGACACGTATGGATGATACTCAATTGCCCAAAGCCGTGTTCTATGGTGAGTTGTATCATGGCAAGCGTAATAGAGGGGCTCCCCGTAAACGTTTTAAGGACCAGCACAAGCGCCAGCTGAATGCAGCAGGTATTCCTGAAAAGGAATGGCAGAACATCGACAAGTCAAGGTGGAGAGCAACCTTAAAACGATCGAGGCTGTAACCTCTTTCAAACGGAGAGGAAAGCTGCCACCGAAGAGAACCGCAGACGGAGGAAAGCTGCTGTCGCCCAGAGCCCTCCTTCACTGGGATTTCCATGCCCATTTTGTACTAGAGTGTGTAGGTCCAGTATTGGTCTACATAGCCACCAGAAATCTTGTCATCAATAACGGCAACCTTCCTACTGATCCATGGACCGTAGGAAACAGCCATCATTACATATTAAAAAGCTAGATTACGGGAATATTTATTTGATTCGGCACTACAAAAGTACGCCGTATAAATCAGTTGCCGTTCCTTTGCCGTGTAACACGACAGGCCCTGTCGTATTTTAATTTTGCCGTACTTAATTCTGAATTATTATGCACGGCAGCAATAAGTACATGAAAAATACGCCGTCTGGACTGGGCCTAAAGCCTAAAGCCCAGTTCATACGTCACACTTTTGCCGCGTCGAATCTAATTTACTTTGACGTCGACTGAAACCATTAAATATGCGGTTAAAGGCCGGTACACACGAGGGAGCACGCTCCCGGAGCGTTTTTCCACGACTAGTACACACGATGGAGCATGTTCCGGGAGCTTTTTATACGATTGTCGAGAATTGGCAATTGAAGATTGTGAAGGATTCCGTGAATTTATGAGGATGTCTCACGACAAATTCAACCAACTAGCAGATCTTATCAACGAAAACATTAAAAAGCGAGAGTCTGCGGGGAATTCTGGATAAAAAATGGGCTAATTATTTGCTTGGTCACTGTCAACGTAGCCCGGGCGCGCGCAACTAGAAAGTTCTGGTACACACGAGGGAGCATGTCAAATATTCAACAAGTTTGATATCATGGAACGGAGTATTTTGCGGGGTGAAAATTCTGCTCCCAAGGAGCAAGTTTACCCATGAAATCATTGCTCCTGGAGCGTGCTCCCCCTTAGACTAGGCGCAAAACTGAAAAAGTCGATCGCACAAAGTGCAGAAGGCATTTTAGGGTAGAAGCTGGTAACATAACTATTCTAAACTAATTTTTCATGCTGAATCCGAATGTGAAGTTACCAAGACGTATTCTGTAATCTTATACGTGTAAATGATGTATTTTGTGAATTGCTACAGTCATTTCATACCAGTAACGCCGGCTTTTTCATGTAATTCCAAAAGGTCCCAAACTTTAAAACAATGACCATAGCTGGAAAGAGCATATCAAAATCAGTAAAACTGTGAAGTTTGAAGGATATGAGTTAAAAAATCAAGGAGATACGAATTTTCAAAAAACGAAATTTTGTATGAAAACACTTGTTGTTATGCAAGAGATACCAACAAATTTCGATTTTTGATAATTCGTATCTCCTTGATTTTTCAACTTATATCCTTCAAACCTCACAGTTTTAATTTACTGATTTTGATCAAACATGTGCTCTTTCCAGCTATGGTCACTGTTTTTAAGTTTGGGAACTTTTGGAATTACATGAAGCCGTTAGTATGAAATGACTGTAGCAATTCACAAAATACGCCATTTACACGTATAAAACTAGCTTTAAGCAATGCTTATGTGAGTGCTGCCAAACGAATTTTAGAGGGAAGCAAAGCGCTCTATATGTGGGATGCTTAACAGTTAAGCAAAAACTTCCAAGAAATCTTATTAAATTTCAATTGGCTCTTCGTACCAAAGAAAAATGATCTTCTTTTGCACCAATCTCGAGAGTTTTGCCGGCAGTGGGTTCGAGATTGCCTTTGCACAAAGTTCAGTCAAACCACTAAAACCACATCAACCTCGTTCCCGGCAGGGTCTTTGAGAGGGCCCTGGGAACGAGGTTGAAACCACATGTGAGTACCTAGTAGAACCGGTTTGTGAACAGGTTTGTTCAACTTTATTTTCCCAGCACTTTTACTGTTTTTATTGGCTAACTGCTATCGAATATAAAACTGGTTTTAACCGGTTTGGTAGGTGGTTGAATCCACAGGGTGACCGTTTTCTCAAATCAGATGGCTAAAATAGGAATGCTGCCGGCGCTCGCTCGCTGAGGCTCGCTCGCTTGGCAGCAATTACAGAATACGTCTTGGTAATTGTCATATTCGGATTCAGCATGAAAAATTAGTTTAGAATAGTTATGTTACCAGCTTCTACCCTAAAATGCCTTCTGCACTTTTTGCGATCGACTTTTTCAGCTTTGCGCCTAGTCTACATGTTACGTATAGGAAGGAGAGTTCGGCCCCCTCCGCGCTATCCGGTAGAACGCAGCGAGCTTCGCAGTCAAAGAGGGAGGAAACAGTCGGGTCCTAGGCCGTAAATGACTGCACCTTACCACTAGGCTAACTGGACTACTGAGGGATTTGGAGGACAAAATAACCTAGCCTGTATCCTGTGAATGGACTTTCTATTTGTGGAAATTACATGTTTCCGTGGCGCAGTGCGACAATGCGTTGCACTTGGATATGAATGCCAGAGTTCGATTCCCTGTGCTGACCTTTTTCGTTTCTGTATATTTTTTTCCCTTCTTCTTCTTCTTTTTTGAAAGTCCAATAATGTTAGATTTAAAAATATTGTTGTAGCGATTTGCATGCTGATTGTGTGTTTGAGACCAAGAAGCTGTTTAAAGTTTCCACGCTTTCCAAGCGTACAGTGACCCCTTACAATAAGAACCTTCGGAAATAACCGAACAAATAGAAATTCGTTCGCTTGTTCATGCCTAACAATTATTTTACTTTAACTAAATTATTTACAAAAAAGTCTAGCTGCATGAGTACTCTTTCAAAGCAAGTGGTTGATTCAAGAGTGTACATCTAGGATCAGCAAAGTTAATTTTATGGAGTGTTGTTTTGCTTGTGATGAATCAAAGTTGCTTATTTCGTGTCGTGATATATTTTTTATGGCCAGTATATATATTTGTGATTAAGTGATGTTCCATTCGTTTTCATCTGCAAAATCAGATGCACCTCGTGGCATGCTTGTTTGTTTTCCTTTTGTTTCTTTTACTTTGTTTTTCTATAAGGAGTAGGACTAGGAAATATAGGCTTTAAAACTTTATATTTTCAAATTCCAAATACCATTTTAGATTTCTTGCTTGAAAAGCGTTGGACATTAAAATTTCTTGTAGGAAAATATATTCTACAGCATTTTTGTCGATCCTTCTTGAAATTCCTCCATTTTGGTGTCACAACGACTTTGAATTCCGACAGTAATGGTTGATTAGCCACACCCAAATTCAGTGTTCTGATTCATTTTGGCCCAGCTAGGAATAGATGAGACTAGAAATACTAATCAACTCTGGTACATATCATGGTACATATCATTACAAACACAAAGTAATGCACAAAGTAGTGTCATACGAACCCACAATTAGTTGATTAGAAAAATTCTCGATGCTCTCTCAGCCAAGTCTACCAAAACAACAACCAACTTCGTGAGGGTTGATGACGAGCCCAAATATTGTTTTTATAAATCTATAGAGAGAGCTTCTTTGCTCGATAATATTGATTTTTCTTTATTGATAGTTTAATACTTTTGAATGTTGAGAAGTGATGAGTTATGTACTAAATTAATTGCAAGTCATGAGCTTGTTATTGAGAACACAACCCTAATTTTCGGTTATTCTTCGAAGTGTATTACCTTTTTTATCGTAATTCCTCCGTTATTTTCCGCGTCTTGTTGCAACCATTGTTTTCGGATCTTCTTAATCGCGACCATTGTTTTCGGGTGTTGTTGCAACCATTGTTTTCGGATCGTGTTGCAACCATTGTTTTCGGGTCTTGGTGCAACCATTGTTTTGGGTCTTGTTGCAAACATTGTTTTCGGGTGTGGTTGCAACCATTGTTTTCGGGTGTTTGCATGTAACTAATGACAAAAAACCGATGAATTTAGAAAACAATGAATTCTAGCAAGGCTTTCAGATTACCTTGTCAGACGTACTGTTTTTATGTGTGTTTTTTTTTTTTCAGTAATCGAAAGAATCCCAATTCCAAATCGTTAATTTTCGTCGCTTTCGATCAATTTCAACACGACATTTTGAAAACAGCTCACAGATCGACGTTCCTACTTTTGGCTTTCCCTTCAACACCAACGAACAACTCTGAAGTGTATTAGAGCACGCTTGGTCCCCAGAGGGGGGTTCGACTCCCACCAGGGTCTATGGACTAGAAGAATTTTCATTAATATTGTAGTCAGTCAAGATAAAATGTGAAAACAAAAAACAAAAGATTTATCTCGAAATAGCTATTGTTTGTCCGTTATAAGGAACTTAATTCTGATCATATTCCTTATGCTATAGCCTTTGCATTTTGACGATTTGGGGTCATTTTTGGCCATTTTGCATGGATTATAGCCTTTGCGTTTTCACGATTTGGGGCCATTTTGGACCATTTATTTAAGATACATTTTACATGGGTTATAGTTTTTGCATTTTGACGATTTTGGGTCATTTTTGACCATTTATTTAAAATACATTTTGCATGGGTTATAGTTTTTCATTTTGACGATTTGGGCCATTTTTGACTATTTATTTAAAATACATTTTACATAGGCTATAGCCTTTGCATTTGGACGCCCCTGTCACATGTTGATTTTTGCCGAAGGAGGACCCGGAGAAAAAAACCTCGTGGCAAGGGAGAGAACAAAAAGAAGAAAGGAAAGGAAGGAGGGAGGGAATATGAAGGAAGGAAAAAGAAAGGAAGGAAAGAAGAACACAGTCAACCTTATAAACACAATCAACAAGACAGTAAATAATAATGTAAAAGAATGTCTATTCTATAAAGCTGTTTGTAAAAACAAAATTGAAATTAAGGACTTCTCTAATGAATTTAACGAACGTATCTCGCAGCGAAAGTTCCAAACTTCCATTTTGGGCATGACAACCAGGGCCTGGTACTAGTGCGCGAGATGCTGAAGTTCACACATGCGCGCGCAGCAAATAATCACTGACGGACTTCAGCCAAAAAAATCTGATTACAGCTATCTCGATATTGATATGGACCAAGAGACCATAATACTAAGAGAGCGAAACTCAGTATTGATGTCTGTGCGATGTTCGTGGCGGCTAAGGCTATTTTTAGTAACTTCGCCATCGCGCGCGCAAGTCCCTCAACCAATAGAACTTGATTTTTGACGTGCGCGCGGACGGGACCGTTTAAGAGCCTTAAAGGAAAAACTCTAGGGAGTGAGTATCTAGTAGTTTATACAAAACAATTTCTCCAACTTTAGGAAAATATTTATATTGAATTACCAGGTTTTCAGTGCAGTGTCAGACGCGCTCGCATTGGCTTTTGCAAAATGATAGAACGCGCACGTTTTTTGTTGTAGTTGTTGTTTGTTGGTTTCCTTCTTTGTTTGTTTGTTGTTGTTGTTGTTGTTGTCATTGTTGGTCATGGGTCACTGAGGGACATCAAGAGTGTTAAATAAAGGTTCAAACGCTAGGGCGAGGGTTTGCATTGAAATTCAAGACCGAGGGCCGCAGGCCCTCGGTCTTGAATTTCAATGCAAACCCGAGCCCGTGCGTTTGAAGTGGTTTAAAAACTAACCAAACCCTATTTTTATTGTTTCAATGCAAAAATTCTGGAAATAAGAACTGATCAAATCATTTGAGTTATAGTATCAAATCCGAGTTATATCGAGTGATTTATATTTGCATTAAATTAACGTCAAACAATAGCTAAAATACAATACAATACGTTTATTAGTAATTCCCAGAAGGGATTTTCAATACTAATTTACAAAAAGTGTTGAGATAAAGCTTCTTAAAATTCCTTCATGGTCAACGATTTACCGGATAGCATAGTAGTGGCAAGTGAATGGACTAAGATTCAACGGGTTGAGGGTTCGAGGCTCGGTAGGGTCGATGCGTAGCATGTATACAATTTGTCTGCGCATGTCTGTATTTTGGGCTTGAAATTCATTTGCATATCGAATGCAAGAAATTTTATGTTGACATGGAACATTTGGCTGGCTATCTCGTTCTTCAAAATTATGTTCAACTACCGAAATACTAAGACAACTGAAACATGAGCAGTCTACCTACCGCTAGTGCGTTGTGGATAATTATCCAAACTGAAGGCACTCCAGATGGGAAAATATCGCGCGTCAAAGTTAGTAGAAAGTTGTGAGAAGAACCAGAACTCCTCACTTTCGAGTAATATTGTGGGCGCTAAATTTATATGTAAGGTACGTTAAGCAGTGAAAGCCATTAACAACAAGTTACTGTGTAGATTAGACCCGATAAGGGTATTTTAGACTCCATCGATCGTTTAATAATTAGCCATGTTTACTGGAATGTCGCTCAAAATTCTTGCAATTCACTTTCAAAATTTGACATCTGAGACTGCGCCCCCCAGCAAAATTATTTAGTAATTTGCTTTTTCCACGTTTCTTTCTTGCAAAACTGAGCTTTTTTAGTCCAAACTCGTGGTCCCTACATGTGATCCAAAGCATTTTTGTGAACGTGTTTCGAAGCACGTTGTTTGCATGCAAATTTCAGCAATGAATTTATTGCTCTTTTATAAAGTATAAAACGCTGCTTCATACGGCCCAAACTGTATGCCTCACCATGTATAAAAATAGGTCATTATTAACTTCTAGATAAATGTTGCAGATTATAAAATATAGGCTACCGAATTTAGTCAATTTTAACAAGGCTTGAACCCGACTGTAAACATTGCTTGAAATTACATGGAGGGACCAGAAGTTTTCCAGCAAGAAAGCTCTGTTTTACAAGAACGAAGCATGGAAAAAGCGTATTATTAAATAATTTTGCTGGGGGGCGCTGTCAAAGATGTAAAATTTTCAGAATGAATTGCAAGAATTTTGCGCGAAAAAGTACGACATTCCAGTAAACATGGCTAATTATTCAACAATCAATGAAGTCCAGAGTACTCTTATTGGATCCAATTCAAACAGTACCATGTTGGTAATGACATCCATTACTAAATTTACCTTATACATGAATTCAACGCCAACATTATAACTCGAAAGTGCGGAGTTCTGGTCCTTCTCATAACTTTCTACTGACTTTGACGCGTGATATTTTCCCATCTGGGGTGCCTTCGATCTGGATAGTTATCCACAGCGCACTAGCGGTAGGTAGACTGCTCATGTTTCAGTTGTCTTAGTATTTCGGTAGTTGAACATAATTTTGAAGAACGAGATAGCCAGCCAAATGTTCCATGTCAACATAAAATATCTTGCATTCGATATGCAAATGAATTTCAAGCCCAAAACACAGACATGCGCAGACAAATTGTATACATGCTTCGATGCGTAAGATATCATTTGCGATTTTTTTAAGATCAGAATAGTCAATTCCTTAAATTTTAAGACTTTCTGACTTCTAGTGTGTGTGTAAAATCTCAAATGCAGTGCATTGAAGGTAAAACGTCTCAAATGTGTGTAATGTGTGTATGGCATGACTAGTAACTTGGTAAAAAACCTGATGCAGGTCTTGAATTCAAAATTCAAAACCTGTCCCGGGTCTTCCCCGAAATTCAAAACCTACATTAAACAATGGAAATAGGGTGTGGTTAGTTTTTAAGTAAGGGTTAAAGAATGAACACGAGTGTTCCATGGGATATAGAGTCCCGAGCATTAGATAAAAGGCCACGAGGGCGCAGCCCAAGTGGCCTTTTGTCTAATGCGAGGGACTCTATATCCCATGGGACACGAGTGTTCATTCTTTAACTGTCTTAGAATATGATCACACTCACGACCAATTTACCCGCTTTTATTGTTAAATTGTCTAAAGGCTTATTTGTTTTGCACTGCTTTCTTGTGTCCGATACATTTTTGCGTTTTCCAATTGAAGAGGCTCATTTATGTCATCCACATCAGACCGGCCGGCTGGAGGCCGCTTTGGCTACAGAACTCCACAGGCTTTTTTAGGGATAGAAATTGTCACAATATATGAGATGGATACTCAATCTACTAGAGCGAAGAGCTAGATAACGACAGCAAAAAAGTGCCTATTTGACGTACTATCAAGCCTGAAAACACGAGTTCAGTGGAGGTTTCGAGTATCTAAAATTTCTCACAGTAAGTTTGAGTTTGTTATAATTCATCTTATAGTAAAGGAAAAAAAGTATGCTTAGTACTTGCCAGTTAATTTCATAGGGAAGATTTTCAGAATTTGCTCCGACAAATTTGATGCATGTACGTATATCGATATTAAAATGTTATTTACAAGTATTTAAGTTGGTCATGGAACAAAGAAAAATTTTGAAAATGATTATCAGCGCTTGGTATTTTGATGCTCTGTGTTCCGTAAAGTAACTAAAGATGTCAAATAGTGGGGTTTTGAAATGCAGGAAAATTGTTGTAGAAAGAAAACAGTACCGTCAGTGAGTTTCTATAACTAATCAGTATTCTTTATATAAAGCATACTAATGAACTCTTTACTAGTAAACAAAAGAATTCAAAAGACTTCATTAGTATGCTTTATATAGAGAATACTAATTAGTTATAAAAGCTCACTGACCGCACTTGTTTTCTTTACCCCACAATTTCCCTGTGCTTCAAAGCCCTCACCACTTGACACCTTTAGTTACTCTATGGAATATAAAGCACCAAAATACTAAGCGCTGATTGGGCGAGTGATATTGTGATCATTTTCTAATATCTAGTAAATATATGATAATGATAATGATGTTCAAGAAATCATATCGTCACTCACAACATCGATATTCAATCACAGCGTAACAAGGACGAGATTAAAAGACTTCAAGAAGAGAATATCAGGTTTGCATGTCATTGATTGCTGCTACTACGTTGAGAGACTGAGAGTCAAATGTGGGGAGATGAGGACGATGAAGGGTGGAGCTGGAAGTCTCCATCCTCTCTTAATAGCTAGGTTACCCTTTTGAAATGATCGGATCTTTTAGGGGGTAATGTGAGCGAAGGGCTCGTTTACTTACTTAATGATCTAATATCAAAGTTTTTTCTCACTCGCTTCTGAAATGAGGACAGCTATTCAAGCACATGGGAGGGTGCGGACTGGCTTGACATCCGCTCAACTATAGCAAACTGAAAACCATGTTATATGATGACTATGGCACTAATCATGGAAATAACACGTTATTTTTCTAAGTCCGATATTCTGAAGTAGGTTTTCTGGACGTAAAAAATCTCTTTAAAAAACATTTTTTTACCAAGCTGATGGTAAAAATTCAGTCATACTTAAATTGAGTAATATAATCAACCAAAATCTTGCTGAATGGAACAACATTTGTATCATTAATCAATTTTTTTAGTCGCCTGGCAAGATGCTTTTAATTTTGAACAAATTTGCACTGGGCATGCTATTGCTAACAATGGAAATGTCATTTATTTCCAGGATAGATGATGAAATTCAGAGGATGAAAGACATGAAACAAAGCTTTGAAGAACAAAGAGTGAGGTGATGAGTAGATTCAGAGTTTGATTACATTTACTTTACTAGATTTTGTTTGTTTGTTTGTTTGTTTGTTTGTTTGTTTGCGTATTAATCATTACTTTTTGATATTGCAGGAAAAACGACCTCATTAGAGCTCAAATGAAGGAATTAAAGAGGTTTGTCAAAAGATATATATATATACACCTAACCAAAAAAAACTCTGCAACTTTAATATATATATAACATATATCATAAATCTTGAAGAAATTATGGGATGACTTTCAAAATATATTTTCATGATTGTCAGGTATCAGGGCTTTACCATCAATATGTTTTGGGCACCATCCCATAATTTCATCAAATGTTAATATATATGTTATATATATATTAAAGTTGCAGATCGAGTTTTTTTAGTTAGGTGTATATACATTATATATTATATATCTATATATATTATTGCTTTTGTATAGCATACGCATAGATAAGTTAATAAATCTTAATGAGAAAGCGAAAGTACAATGGTGATATTTTTCATAGAATGACCTTTTATGCGTGACCTTTTTTAGCAAAGAACGTGAGTTGAAGGAAACTGAACAACTCCTTAGAGAGGAAAAAGCAAGGTTTGTATCATAAAATAGTCATCATACAACGCGCACGCTCTCATGCATTGGCCGAAGGATGCGTCTACTGTGAACTCTAAATATGCAAGCACGCTCGCGCGCTTATTTCGAATTTTTGGTAGTATAACCGAATACAGAATGTGTTCGAAAATAATATAACATAAAAAAGGGCCGGGTTCCAAAAGATGTTGTGCCAAATAATTTGTATTTTATAAAAGAAAACTTACTCGCTACAGTTCTGTGTGCTGTGTGCATCGGCTACGCCTCGTGCTTCTCTTAACACTTCTCTCGTGTTCTGGCACGCGCGCGCGTTTTCTATTTCCTCAGAAAAAGAGAAAATATAAATTTCCCAAAGTCACAAAGTGAAATTATTATTAGTAAAATTGTTTTGGTAATTAACATTTGTCAATCTTATAGAAGCACCCATTCCGAGTTCCTTCACATGAAACAACGGCTCGAAGAGGACAATGCAATATTCATGGAGCAAAGTTTACAAATTAATAAGGATTTCGATCAGGTTTTGAAGGAAATGGGAAACTTTAAGAAAGAAAGCCTGATGGATGATATGCTGAGAGAAATCAAAAGGTAAGTAAACTATATTCAGGTGGCTTTAGCTGATCAGAATTTGAAGGGGAAGGAAGGAGGAGGAAAAGAAGGAAGGAAGAAAGGAAAGAAGGAAGGAAGGGAAGGAGGGAGGGAGGGAGAAAGGAGGGAGGGAAGGAAGGAAGGAAAGAAGGGAGGGAGAGAGGGAGGGAGGAAGGGAGGAAGAAAAAAAGGAAGAAAGAAAGAAAGGCTCGAAATTAACGGAACGTAATCTTTCTTCTAGCAAAGACATGCTTTTAAAAGAAGCGCAAGATCAACTTCAACAAGCACAAAGTCAGCTTCAGGAAGTACAGGTCCGTCATCATTAAGTTTTACTTCATCTCTTTATCGAGATTCCGAAGAAACTTTTGTCATTCTAGAACAAGAACCAGACACTAAAACAAGAGCTAAAGAATCTTCAATCGAAGTGTGCTACCATCAAGGTAGATATATTGTATGCGTGGCAAATTAATTCAGTAGAGAGTATACTAGTACCACGTACAGACATGCAGGAAGGGCACGTGAACAGGGCGTGAAATTACCAAAATGTTACATTTGTTAGCGCAGATTTCGTATGAGTGTAAAACGGACCGCGCCGTGCCGTGACCGTGTCAGTGACTACTTGTCTACTACTTGACTACTTGTCTACAAAAACATTCGATATTCCTGCCGTAACCATGTAGCCGTAACCATGCCGTGACTGTGCGGTACCGTGTTCACAGTCATACGGAATCTACTCTAATTGCGTATTTACCGTACCGTCTTGTGTCGCGACACCGGAAGCCTAGATAACATTCAATGTATTCTTTATGTGTTGTTGAATGTTGTTGGTCTTGATTATTTTCCAGGAAGCCAAAGAAACGCAAACAGAACACGTAAAGAAAAGGAACATCGTCCTGAGAGGGCTCAGAAAAATCAAGAAGCGCTTTCAAGATGTCCGTGATTTTTGCTCCGATATGATTTTCCTCGTACGATGGATGGCATAAATCAGCGAATTTTTGTAAATATGTACATTAAGCTTACTCAAAGTAGTTTTAGAAGACAAAGACAGTTAATTTACATAGTATAATTATCTTAGGATGGGGATGATCGTCATGTCTTTTAGTGCATGGTCAAAATCAGGGGTATGGAACATATCTCTTAAGGTAAGTTTAAGGTTAAAATATATCTTATGTTGCCATGCCCACCAAAACTCTGGAATCTTTTAGGGGTATTTTTTGAAAATTTCCGACGATCATTCCCACCCTAAATATATGGAAGTCCCCCCAGGGAGTATCCATTGGAATCCACATGGCGGATCCACACTTCTTTGAAACTCATGGATAGCAATGGATACTCATCGACAGCCATGGATAGCATTAAAACATCGAGCAAAATATACCTTTAATTTTAATTCATAAGCGAGGAAATATCATTCAAAATGTAATAAGCATAAAGCCACGCCCTAACAGAGTACTTATAGAATTTTAGTTATGGTATAATATATATCAATTCATATTAAAAAAGTCGATTACTTAAACGAAAAGTGGCGGCAGAAAGAGACTGCAACTATTAATCTGTAAGTACTTTTATAGGGCGTATATGCTAATCATATCTTGGATTCATTTATTTTATTACTGCTTTCACTATTACAGTTATATACTAAAACTAAAGGTATATCTTGCTGATTTTATATATATGTATATAATGATATATTCCATTACTATAAAACTGGAAGTACTTGTTTTTAGGCGTGGCTCCATATCTAGGATTACTAGTTGGGCCTAAGCCTTTATCATTATGCAAGATTTCATATAGACACCCCAAGAGGGAAACCTTTTGTATTAATTTCATGTAAAATGTATTCCATAGCTATAGTTCTCCAAGTAGCATTTAGGGGGCGTGGCTCTCAATCAAAAATTACCCAGTATACTCTACCTTATCACTATCCTTCATTACACCTTTTTGTATTAACATTAGATGCTCTTTATCTTTGTTTCTGAGATAATTAATTCCAAAATATCGATATGTAAGTAATTGGTTTCTGGGCGTGGCTCCACCTCCAGAATTACTCAGGACGTGAACCTCTATCAGTGTGCCAAATTTCATGCTTGTTACACAAATTTGCACAATTCTACATAAATTCTGAACCATTTCCCTGGACTATACACTGAGACCTTGTACTGATATAATACTCATGCTTAAACATGAGTGTCTTATCAGAGTTAGTTAAAACACTCAAGTTTTATTAATGAGTGTTTTAACTGATTTTGATAAAACACTCATGTTTATGCATCAGTGTTTATATCTGGTATAAAGGTCTCAGCACGTGACCAAATGAATGTCTTCAATTGGTCTATTTGCTTATGAATTATAAATGAGTTTTAGAATTATAATAAATACATGATTATATGAATCTATTTTTAGAACTTTTTATATTTTTTTATATTTTATATATTTGTATTTTACATTTTATTTATTAATAATTATTATATATATATTTTAAGACATTTTAACAACAGCAAAATATTAAGAAGATATTGTGTACAAGTTACATACAACAATTAACTGGATACCTCTGCCTATAGTTTTTTTCTTTCACTTTGTACAAATTCCACATAATTTTCTTTCTTTTTATAGCGATGACTATTTCTGAACAATAAAAATCCTGCATTGCTGGCCGTCTGCTGTTTTTTGGGCAGAGGAATTCTCCACCCGAAAACCGCAGATGGCAGCAACACAGGCTATGCATGGGACAGCATAGCTTTCTTTTACTAAATTGTGCTTTGCCACCCACTCAAAGTAATACAGGTACCAAATCAATTTTTATTAAAAAGGGCATGCAGCCATGTTTGTGGCAAGTACAATAGAAGGCTTTTGAATGAGAAAATATTTCATTTCTCATGGGAGAAAAACATTATTATTTTGACCACTTAACATGGCTGATGTGAGATCCATCGATTGTAAACCCACAAAGAGTTCTGGAAACAAAGTGTCATCCTCGAACTATAATTCCATTCTTCAATTCTGGGAAATAACAAGGTGAATGAGGTTGAGCATACAAAAATCAGATCATATCAAATGAGTGCAATTGCACCACATCTGCTTTGAAAAAAATAACATTCTCTATCATGAATTAAAAACGAAATCCTGCATGATGCCAGCACCATAAAAGAAATCCCAGTGAAATGCACCCCTTACCTTCTTTCACAAACAACTCCTTCATTTTGGACTTCCTGTGTGAAATTGAGGAAGAAGACTAGGGATAACAAGGACCTCATTTCATGCCATCCTTCTTGCCTCTGTATTTTGACAGGAGCCACCAAAGTAGGATTTGTCCACAGACAAGGCTAAAAGTTGGGTTGTCTTTCATATAAATAATAAAATCTAGGATTGCTGTTCGTATAAAATTTAAAAAACCTACAGACACATGATACAACCTTTCATTCGCATAACAGAATTGTACACATATCCACAAGTAATATTTGTCCTTGAAACACACATTCAGTGGATGTATTAATGATGGATTTTGTTGTGCACTTTTGTTTTGTATGTTACAGATTTGACCAATAAATAATCTATATTAAAATGTCTAATACAACCAATTTTGTTAGCATTATCCAACTTAAAAAAATATAGTAAATATCATCTTATTAAAATATTCATTTCTCATGCAAAATATGGTTCATGTATGTACATGTAATTCACAGAGTAAAACAAATCAAAGCAAACTCTTTTTGAGAAACAGTTGCCGCAATAGTCTAAATGTCTTTTATCAAGGCAATGTTAACGAGATTGGCTGTAAATTCATTTGGCAGTTTCGATGAATGCATAAAAATTCAACTTGACATTTGCATACACTTGTTTTCACTGCATAACATTATTTTATTATTGTCTGTCATGTAATTTTCAACTTGTAGTGTTTGGGTCATGAAAACTCAAGTCATCACTCTGTATTATATGAGCATCTGTAAGCTCTCTTGGAGATTTGTGACCTTGTAGAGGTATTATTGTAGTTGATGCTAAGTAAGCATCAAGAGTTCTCTCTGTACAAGCAGCAACAAACCTGATAAACGGTCTAATATCTCCATGATTAGCTTGACTTAAGCGTTCATAATAAAGATGTCGGTCTTGAAAACGAATGATTACAGGTGGAAAGCCTGCACGCATCAGAATTGTATTCATAAGTAGTCTAGCTGTCCGTCCATTGCCATCAGTGAATGGATGTATATACACCAGTTTGTAATGGGCTATGGCAGCAAATTCTATAGGATGTAAAATCTCTGGATCTCTTGATAGAAGCCACTCGTTAAACTCAGACATGTATTTCTCAAGTTCTGTTGGAGTAGGTGGTATATGATCACCAACATATACTTGCGTTGTTCGATAATTCCCTGCTTCTAGTGGATGGGCATGTCCTAGAACTCGTTTATGAATTTGAGTGATGTCATGAACTGATATGCTTTCTGTTTTTTGTACCAATGTACCATTAATGTACTTCATTGCTTCATCAAGACCAATTACCTCATTATGCTCTAATATACTCTTTCCTGAAATACCCATGCGTGTTTCAACGATTGCACGTGTCATGGATAAAGTCATGGTATTGCCTTCAATGGCATTAGAGTGATATATATGCTGATAATATGCCTCCCTGACAGCTCTTTTCATTGACAAACTAGAAGCAGGAATACCAAAGAGCTTACGACGTTTTTCATCAATAATACTTAACATGTCTCTGTCAATCTGTTTTACTTTGGGTAAAGCTCTTTGTCTATTTGTAAGTGCTCTTGAGTTACTTGGGTTTACAGACAAAGCTCTGTTGTATAGATGTTCAGCTTGAACAATGTCAACATTCTCTAAAAATTCTCCATATTGAAGTAGAATTTCTGAATCATGAGGAGACAATGCAACAGCCTGTTGAAACAGTTTTAATGCTTTTTCACTTTTGCCTTCTATTTTCATTGATATTGCTGCCTTTAGAGCAGCTAAGGCTTCTCCTTGGAGAGGTGATGGATCTGAGTAAGGATTGCAAGAAAATGGCACATGTTAGCAAAATGATTACATATTTAGTCATATCATATGACTGTTAAAATGGCATGATCTCTGCAAGAATTTCATTTATAAACAACATGGTACTGCCATGGCCACTTCATATTCATACAAAATCTACTATAATAATCATTATAAAGCAAAAACAAGCAAATCTAAAATCTAAAGCTGCTAGTTAATAAACCTATAATCTTAATATATACCCGGCGTGGACAATCGATGAAATCGATGATCGGAAATCCAATCGATAAATCGATATCAATCGATAGCATTATTTAATTGATATCGATTGTTATTGGTCAATCGATGACCAATCGATAGTCACAAAAAGTCCATCATCAATTGTTATCAATTGGTCATTGATTGATATCGATTGTCGAGTGACTGAAGCCACGAGTCAAATGAAGCTTAGAGGTGGCATGCGTAAGCGTGATAAATGACAATTGACTTCCTGTAGGCTGTAATTCGATTATATAGCGTTGATGCGAAATAACTTAGGGTCACGACTCGGTTGATCAGTTCGCAACACGTGTACGCCGCGCAAGTTAGTAGAGCAGAATGTCCGTTCACAAGGGAAATGCAGAGCTTTCTGTAAATTGTGTAGTCAAAGGATACCACGAATGTAATTTTGAAGTTCACACCACAGAAGAATTCCTAGCAACAAGAAAACGTGGTCCAAGAGGACAAGCGTTTCGAGTGTTTAACAGTAGAGGTGTTCAATTGTTTACAATCAGTTATGGCTACGGATTTTATTATAGTTTGTAAGTTGTATTGCATAATATTGAGCGGCCTAAAACCACAATTAAGTACGGATAATGTAATCTAATAAAGTCTTTGATTTTTATATGATCATGTGAGTAATTCGTTAGCGTACTTCCCCACGTGGAAAATCGATCGCCATCGATGGTAATTATTATCGATTGGCAATCGATTCCCAAATTCCATCGATTGATTGTGATCGATTGATATCGATTGGTATTGTATTCATCGATTATCGGTTTCATCGATTGCCAACACCAATCAATATCAATCGATAAAGGTCACAGATTTCTGTTCCATCGATTGGTCATCCATTTCCAATATCAATCGATTAATTGGTATCGATTGATATCGATTGATATCGATTGTCGATTTCATCGATTGTCCACGCCGGGATATATAGGATGGTAGATCTAGAGTTGTTATTGCATTGTTATTAATTTCTACTACATGCAAAAATGAAAACAAAAATGAATAAACTGTTTTTCCTTTAGTGTGTGCCCATTTTATATGTATTTCCATAAAAATATATTGGGGGTCTAGCTTATTGGGTGAAAACCCTCTTCGGGAAAAAAAAAGAGCTCCATATAATCAGCTGATTGCTCCATCCCTATATTTAAAATCAACTCCTTTGCCCATTTTATTCAGAAAACTTTGTAAAACTTAACAATATTTCGATTGTTTGGTTGAAAAAGGAGACTCATAAAAGGGTGACCTTCAAACAGGTTTTCTATTCAAATACCAGTAATCAGATAAAATATTACATCACCGTTAATTCAGAAGATTATTCTGTATGTTTGCCCACACGAAACTCGTCTGGTGCAGCATATTATATAAATAGATACTTCAGTATTCGTTATACAATCGTATCACAATGAAAATAACATTAAAATACCATTTTTACCTGGTTTAAGAGGACGATCAGTTGTTAACATTAGGTTAAAGCCAGGTGGTTCTAGCATTGGTTTCTGGTACCAAAATCCAATAAATGTCCACAAATACATGGTTAAAACTGTCATAAATACACCAGCTAGTCCAGCAATAAATAATTGTGATACAGACGACATATTTCGGCTCTTAAATGTTCGTAAATTCAGTAAATTCGCTCGATTGCATAGTTCAAGCCAAAGATGCGAGAGATCTTCCGCCATCTTGTTTTGGTTGTGATTTGACGTGCTCTGTTTTGATTGGTTTGTTCACGTGTTCTAATGACATTACGACGACTGCCCGAACATTTCGCTGGAAGATTATCGGCACTCAGAAATTTCGTCGGAAGACAATCGGGTCATTCTGTGATGATGATTTTTCCAGATTTTTCTAAGTTTATAAATTCTTACAAATAATCTTTCATTCCCAACTCATTCTAGAAATGATAACGGTGTTAATTTTTTATTTCTTTACTTGGATTTTTCTGCATGACATGTTTCACTTTGTTCCTCGACTCAGGCCATTTCGGTATGTATAGAAACGCCTGACTGATATACCATTCTTGTAAAGAACGCTAACTTGATTGTCTGTTGTTCCAGTAAACATCATGTATAAACGTCTCTCACAGAACGATCATGCCAGTGGAAATACGCCGTATAAAAAGTCCATGAAGTTGTTTAGTCGTACAGGTCTTATTACTCCTTCAAGTCTTGTTTTATCGCTTGTTTTCTGGACCATTGTCATTTTGTTTGTTTACTTCACATACTCGTGGTACAAGCGTTACCCTGCACATGCTATCAATCCTACGGGATATAAAAGCGTGTCACCTACAGCATCTCAAGTCAGATCATGAGAAAGCGACTCTACAAATCAAGGAAGCCAGTGACGTTAATTTGCTTATTAAAGGGATATCAGTCTTCTATGAAAGTCAGCTATGAAGTCTGTAACACTGACTACTTTGACAGAGAGTACATTGTTTATCAAGGTGGACTCCTCCAAATTATGCCATGCGACACAAGTGTCAAAAAAAAAAAAATAAAGGTACTAACAGAATTAACTCTTTTCAAGCAAGAAACTTTTTCCTACTTTTCCCCCTCCATTATAATAAGGACCGTTTTTGATCACTTTTTAATCATTGTAACATTCAGACGTATTCTGTGGTATATTGATGACTGCAAGCGTGTAGTGAAAGTTATCTTCATTTATTTCTACAAGAAGTTCTGACACACAAGCAAGTTCATCCAGTGGAGGAGACAAATAATGCCCACACGATGTGCAAATGGGGCAAGATCAAAATATGAATAGATTTGGGAAAGACAGCAATATAATAGACAGCAATGATGTACAGCAATGAAAAATTTTCAAAAAGAGTTACCCAGTGCTAATGAGGTGAAGTTGTGATGCTGGTTGACAGCCAATGAGAACTTGCAGTTGTGTAATTTTTTGGTTAACTCACATTATATGTTATATCATCATCTGGTAGTAAATTAGTTACTTAATCTGATTTTACTCTTAATGTCCCTATGACGGATAATATTTTATTTTCAAACTCAGTTCTTGATAGAAAGCATAGTAAAGATCTTTTAATCTTGATTTTCCTCACTCCATATTTTCTGAGATATAAAGGTTTCAAATTTCAAAATGCAAATGTGATGACGTAAGAGGAGTAATAATTTATTATACAAAAACAAGAGAATTTAAATTACTCGTATTTTTCCACTTGTAACTCATTTCCATTGGCAAAGCCTGTTGTTTAGTGAAAAATCTGGCTCTCGAATTGAAGTCCTCAGTTTTGTAAAACCCATGAGAAGTTTGCAGTGTTGCCTCCTCTGACGTCATTAAATTTGCATTTTGACATTTGAAACCTTCATATCTCAGAAAATATGGGGTAAGGAAAACCAGGATAAAAAGATCTTCACTATGCTCTCTAAAAAGAACTAAGTTTGAAAATAAAAAAATATGTGTCATAGGGACTTTAACATGATTTGCAACAACTATTTTTCATGCAGTGCTGTTGCTCATAAAGCTTATGCTGTGGTACAAAACATAACAATTTTAATGCAACAATGGCTTCAGCAACATAGTCATTTTGTGGTTTGAAGTAAAACAACTTGCAAGAAATGCAAAATTATGAAGTTGTTTGACCCTTGTTTTATGAAAAATCATCAAAAGATTGTGAATCATTTCATCTAACAGCTTTACATATAGCAATAACACTTGCAATATTGGCATTGAAAAGGCTAAGTTTTATTTACTATCTCCAATGAACATTGAAATTCTAAAAATACTGAAGATACATTCAAATATGTTATAGACAACTTTCAAAAGTGGTGGCCTAGAGTGGCAATTAATTAACACTTCTATTGCTATCAAAGATAAAATGCCTGTTTTCTGTGCATTCTACAGGATATCATTAGCCTCATTTAATTGATATGTGATGATGATTTTAGAAGCCTTTCTGGCCTCATTTTGTGAACAATGAGCCCGTCATTTTTGAAAGTCATCTATAAAAAGGACAAAAAAGGTGACACTGACTTAAACAAAAAGTTGAAAGTGTGAATATAGCTAATACTTAGCATAATGAAGCTAAGTACTATTGGTAACAATAGGTCTGTGATAACTTTTGTTGATCACTTCCTAGTTTTTTATCAAACTTCATTTTTCAGTAGTCTCTACTCGTGAAATAGATATGTACAAGGATAATTGATTGCTATTTGTTATGTAAAACTGTTTTTCGTATTTGATTGTTAAGAATGGTAGCACCAAGCATCCATAGCGATACAGGAACAAAACCTAGCACCCAGGACTAAAATAAGAAAAAAATAAAGTATATAATAATATAATAATATAATAATAATCTGCTATGGGAATAGGAAGGAAATGAAGGAAATTTATGATAATTTATTCTCCATACTTGACATCATCAAAAAGCTATGCTAAAACTTCATTATCTTAAAGTATGGATTTGAAATTCAGAAGAAAAACTTTTAAAATTGTGAATAAAGGTCTAAATGTGCTCAACAAAAAAATGCTTATTCTTAGGTGTGCTTTCATTTAGATGACTATTACAGCCAAAATCAGTTGCATTGTGACCAGCAAATTACAAATTTTGTTTTGATTTTGGGTTTTTCTGAGCCGTCAATCAGTTTGGGGGCAGAGCTTCTTTCAAATCAACCAATCATTGAACGAGTTAATGAAAGCTCCACCCCCAAGAATGATGGAAATGGCCTGCAAATAGTGAAAACTAATCGAGGCAGGCCAATGGATTAAAATTCATGAAATAGAGTTAGAAGTAAGAGACATTAGGTCACGATGCAATGATTTTCACTGTAAAAAGTGAATCTATAACTCAATGGAAACAACTGAATGTTGCCCTTTTGGTTTACCCTTAAGAAAGAATTATACCTTTACAAGGGGTAGCTAGTATGTGTGAGTATTTTCAAGAGATCTGAGGTTGGAACAGGGTAGAAAAGTTCATGACTGTAGTCAGTGTGAAATGGACCACTTCTGTAACTGATTCAGTGCTGTAATGTCAGTAAAACATTCAAAATTCCATCCATGCTGTTTTACCAGTCAGGAAAATAGACAAGACATCAAACAAAGTACTACCAACCTGTACTGCATGGAACCAGTAGCCACAGTTTCTATTTGACACACCCAAGGTTGGTAAGGCATGGTGGACATAAGTACTTGGTGAGGGTACAGCCAGATTAGGTTTAGTGTGATATGTCATGGCTGATGCAACATAGTATGGTCTCAGTGACTAAAATGATGTACAGTCATATCACAGTTAATGTAAAGTAATACATCACAGCTGATTTTGCATTGTCTTAATGACTGCACTTAAATGATGTACAGTATAACAAAGTTACAAAAGGGCTTAATATATGACTTCATTATACTTGGAAATCTCCACACACTTTGTATAGATTTTCTGTTCGTTAAGGACGTTCATGGGCAAATGAAGTTGCACCTAGATTTCATTGGTATTTTGTCTGGACATACTACATTATATACTTGTTCAAAACAATAAAAAAATGGGGGTCACCGTATTCTTTTTTCTGCTAGATATGCCCACAGAGTAAATATGCATCTCGAGAAGAAAAGATGTGCGCAGCAAGTGAAACACTCATGGCATGTAAGCTTATGATAACTGGTGGTTGGTAAATAATTCAATGTACATTTACCTGGACAAAGATGCCATAAGATGAATATTCATAAGCCAATGCCCTGGAAAAATGGTCCACAAAAGCCTAAGAAAATAAGGTCAGGATATCAAGTCAAGACAACAATCACTACTTGTCCAGACATTAGACAGGAATCAATCAACACTTGAGAAAGGCTCCCTACAGGATTTGGGTGCTTGTGACAGAGGAAACTACTTAATCTCAAAAAGGTATCTTTTATTTTCAGTTAAATTTCAAGGACACAAACTAGCCAGTCACATATACAGCAGACATAGATCTACTAACCTTAGTAGCAGCATAAACAGTAGATCTACTAACCTTAGTAGCAGCATAAACAGTCATTTGTGGGGTTGGTTGTTGGGCTGCGCAAGATGACATGTTTATGATGGCTCCTTTTCTCCTTGTATCAACAATATAAACACCATTTTATAATTATAACATAGTTACAATCTTACACGCGCTCTGATTGGCCAGAAAGCTATGAACTATTTGCCCATGGGCTGCCCTGTGCATGCACTATCTTTGTCATCGTCTTTTTCAAATTGTTCATTTTAAGATGGCAACATAATTATATAACGTGCGATCTAATTGGCTGAAAAATCTATATGATTGAACTATTTCCCCATGGGCTGCATGGCTCCGTTTTTAATGTCCTAGGCTCTGTTATAAATCAATTAACAACAGAAAGCTGCTTGCCCATGGCATTATAGGCGCACTTGAGAACATACAAAGAACTCTTAACAAACTAGAGTCGCACTTGGCTACGCCTCGTGCCACTTTTACATTCGTTAATCGTTCTTTATATTTTCTCTTGTGTGTCTATAACGCCATGGGCGTGTGGCTTTCTGTTGTCTAATTGATAAATGTTATATAATTTGTGTTTACTAGTAAGACTGGTTATACTAGTCTGGTACAGTCATCAGAATGTGGAACTTATATCAACTGTCCAGCAGTTCTTGTACGACTGTGAAAACAGCATGAATATGGCAAGAATTTCATATTATGCTTTTATAATAGACAAATATAATTATAGCATTAACATGGTCACTGTATGGTAATTGGTCCATTTAACACTTATACAAAAACTACTCTATGGTCTATACTGTGTTCCTACCTTTTTACCATTTGTGGAAGAACAATAGATGTCATCTATGATATCAATATAATCATAAATTAATTCAGGTTAAACTGATTATAATAATGTAATAATAATAATGATAATAATAATAACAAGGTTTATTTCCATACTTAAGTTGAAAAATACAAATGAAATTACATATATATATATTGGAACACAAAACTCTGAAATTCTAAAAATACTAAGATAAGATGATAAAATGAATAAATTCATTTGCTTACCATAGTTGCTGCTGCTATGTTGATGTTAACCAGCTCCCATAACTTCTACTGACAAAACATATTGAAACAGATTGTTAAATAAATGCTGTCACCCTTTATAATAACATGAATGGGCAGACATAATAAAGGGAGGAGGGGGGGGGGGGGGGGGTAAAAAATTACCTTTTCTGGAACATCTAAAAATACCATAGGATAGTCATACATCACTCCAACATTATTCACTGTCAAAAAAAGAAATATATTCAAACAAACTGAGTGGCTTTTTAATAACAGTTGATGTATATCCCGGGGGGTACTCCCTATATTGGTGTGCTAGGGGGTTGAAATTGCCGATTTGGTATTTTTTAGGGGTCGTCAGAGAAAATCCAAGGTTTTTCAGAAAAGATGGTATTTTTTAGGGGTACAAAATAAACGAGACAATTTTTTTTACTGACTGCCTTTTTATTAGAACACTTTTTGTTTGATTTTTTGGTATTTTTAGGGGTATTTTTGAGCTGTTAGGTATTTTTTAGGGTCGAAAATTTTTGCATTTTGGTATTTTTTAGGGTACGTTTTGGAGGTTTCCGACGATCATCCCTAGCGTTTTGACCCCGAAGAACCCCCCCCCCCCCCCGGGATGTATATATATAAAGAAAAATATCGCATAAATTCATTACTGCGCAAAGCCCAAAAGTATGACCAGCTATAATAATTCACATTCTTTTGAAAGACCAATCATCCAATCAGCATCCGAAGACTGTATTTCTTATATCTAAGCACTAATTGGAAGAGGGCAAGACAAAAATATGCAAACATATTAATACTGATCACAGTTTTGAGCTTCGCACTGTAAAAGATATATTTGGAGAAATAATTATTAATGAAGACCTGCAATATTACAGTACTTGCTACAATACCTAATATTCCAATATCAAATTGTTGTAGTTCTCTTGCAATGAGTTTGTAAATGTCTTGCTGACTAAAGTCAACTGTAACAACATGTGTCTTGACTTTAAACTCCTCCTCTGACAAAAACAATCTGCTTTAGCACAAAGCTATTTCAGTCTAGCAAAATGATCCATTATTGAAGTTCTCAGTCAGTCAGTCAGTCAAGATATTGCCATACCAATATAGGTAGAAATATCTTGCAGCTTGGATGTTGTTCTACTTATTAATACAATATTCATTCCAGATTTTGCAAGCTTAAAAAGAGAATAATAAACAAAGGAATGACTTAAAGATCCTGTAGAACTACATAAAATCAGGTGCTGGAATATACCAAATATCAATGTACCTCTATGGCAAATGCCTTTCCAATGCCATCAGATGCACCAGTGACAACTACAAAGAAATGCAGCAATGTTTTTCAAGAGCACATACGTATATCCTGTCAAGCTTAGAAGAGAGAGTTAAAATTTTTTTAGATATGCTTCACCAACCACAAACAAAGGAATTAAGGGCCATTTACATGATGCTGGAATGAGTTTCGTTCCTGAACGAGTTCATTCCGATTACCATATATTTCTTTGTATGTGTTGACATGATACCAGAGTAAAATTGATGTTTCCATTCTGGAATGAAATGGTCATTCTGGAACAACATTTTGTACCATGTATCAGTATCATGTAAACGCAGTACAACACTCATATCACTGTATAATTAACCTCGTTAGGAGTGAGGGAAGCATGGAAAAAAGACAGAAAAGGACATAAATACCTGCTTTACAGGCTATATTTTCTTGCATGTAAACATGAACAAAGGTCATTCAATTTTTGTCTTGTTATTAATCACAACCTTTAATGCACATACATGTAGCTCCATTTTTGAATCCTTAATTGTATCTTGCAAGCGATGTGTATCTCGGTACATACCCACTACAGTACACGTACATTCTAATATTCTATGCATACAACTCTAAACTCGCTAGAGTTCATTTTTACTGATGGATCCATTGAAGAAAACTGAAAGACTAGGAGAAAAATCCTTGAAGCAAGGGAGAGAACAAACTAACAAACTCATGTTATGTAATGTCCCATCAAAGAGTCAAACTTGTGTGACCACAGAGGTGAGAGAGTGACACTCTCACCACTTGGCCACCCTTCCTTGGTATATTTTATATATTAATATTTGAATGAGCTACAAAACTCCCCCCCCCCACCCAACAGGTCCCCCCTAACAGAAACATCCCCTCTACCCCAAACGGTTTTCATAGAGCTTTATACCTGCCCATTTGGCGCCATATTTAGATGTCAAATTCTTGATGTTCCAAATCCTTGCAAGAAAATATACTCTTGCACTTGAGAGCAATGAAAGACAGACAGATAACGAAGCTTTTACAGCACAGCAAAACCCTAGAGTTGGACGAATTGTTTACACTGAAACATAAATAACGCTACATTTGCTTTATTCTTTGGACTATGTTACCTAAAACAGCTAAAACGTTTTTGTAGCGCCCAAAGACAGCCGAGCAGTCGTCCAAAGTTCTCCACAGTGCGTCCGCCATTTTGGAATGACTGGGAACCGGAAGTCAGCTTTGACAGACAACAGCCAGACGTCATGTGACCGGAAATAAAACTCTATGTGACAGCAAACACGATCTGTTGTTTATTTGTCGACGTCTGACATTTGATATCCGTGTCAGCGACACCGAAATACGAAACTTTACAGCTCTGTTCTGACATAGCTTCACATATGAATCTTGAAGAAGGCGCCACAAGTGCTGCAGCTGATCTGAAGTCTGAATCCAGTGAGAATCCTTCAGGGGACGTGGACAAAATGGCGGACCTATCACCTCCTCTACTTCAACAAGATGAAATGGCTGAAGTACTACGAGAGTGGAACGATGAAGAAGACGAAGTTGTCGAGTTTATACAACATTCTCCTGCTGGAAGTACACGTCACAGAACTGAAAATGGCTCTATTCAAGATCATGAAGACTCTCGAAATGAAAGAAAAGCAAGAGAGAGGTCTACTCTGACAGGAAAGCCATTTTATGCACCTTACATCAGATGTATGAAGACGATTTGCTTGTTTGTGTCCTTCTTGGGTTTGGTAAGAACACTTTTTACACCTTTGTAGTTGGGGATGCTTTACATAGCAACATTAATCCATCGCATTAATAATTGATTTTTATTCTTACTTAACTTATTAAGCTTAAGCTTATGTAAATTTCTTCAGAGCATGTGAATTAATGGTTCATTGTTTTGAGGGTTTTCTAAGGGTCTTTCATAAACAAATATTTTCCTGACACCGATTGTCAGACGTTTGCCACGTTGACGACCTTGCGTGACACTAGCTAAGTCACTAACCAAACATTATGAAAAACATGAATATTTATGAATTAATTGATACATAAATTCATTCAGCTGTCTTGCAGTTCACTAAGTCTTGAAATAATATAATTGTAAATGTTGAATTGAAATTATTAGCTGAGTTTTGTAGGAAACAGACTCAGCTTGCATGAAATATATTCAGCATTTATCATATTCACCTCATGTAGTAACCTACAGTGTTGTCACACTATTAGATATAATTTTTTGTATTTGTTGTCATCAGGGAATATCCAATTCCATGTATGGACCATCTATCTTAGATTTGGCCTATCATACAAGTGCGACACTGTCACAGATGTCATATATATTCACTGCTAGATCTGTAGGGTACCTAGTCGGTACTGTTGCTGGTGGGTGGTTATATGACAGATATAATGCTTATTTGGTACTGGGATGCTCAGCCCTTGGAATAGTCTTGTCTATGATTGTATTCCCACTAGTTAGAAGTGTATATGGTTTGATTATGATTGGTTTTGCTATGACAGTTGGTGCTGGGGCACTTGATACAGGTAATTGTACATGTATAATGTTAATCTACTCATATAAAGAAATCATAACAAGACCAATGATGCTTATATCATTATTAATTAATGCACCTATCTGTGGCTTCCCCATGGGGATGACCCCTGGGCCATCCACAGGGAAATGTACGGAAATACAAGTAGATCGTTTGCAAAATATGCCCCTGGGTTTGGGGAAATGTTTCACTTCATCTTGAGGGTGAAAAATTGGGTTGGGGGTTATATATAGGTATATGCAACATGTGAACTAGGGGACTTTGAAGGGAATGACTGCCCCACCCCTGAGGGTAAACATCAAGATTGTTGACAGCAGTTTTACAATCCCCCTGGTCAGCCCAGGGAGGGCCAGACAGGAAAATATTGGGTTGAGTGCAGCAAGGTCCATATGATGACCTAGAGCCAAATATTTTCCCATTGGGCCTGCTGCCCTCACTCAGTCAATTAAGCAGTTTATCATTTGAGCTAATTTTCTGTTTTGAAAAGTGCTAAAATACTCTGTAATACAAATATACATGATTATTATTATAACGAGCAGAAACAAGCAGGGCTGGATGTTTTTTTATGGACCATTTGCATATTAAGCCATGCAGCCCCAATCACGTCAACTTTTCTGAAGGTTTCATTAACAGTGCAGGAGTAGAGCCATATGGGTCAGTATGAACCTTTATTGAACATTATCCAATATATTGTGTTGTAGCTGGCAATGCCATTCTGTTTGTTCTATGGCCAAGAAAGTCACAACCCTACATGCAATTTTTGCATTTTACATATGCTGCAGGAGCATTTCTAGCACCCCTGCTTGTACGACCATTCCTTCTTCCAGACAGTATCACCAACCCAGTAGCCAATAGCTCCTTGTCCAATGAAACACATGACAATAGTCCAGAGGATATACCTAGAGTTACGTGGGCATACTGGCTTGGTACTGTTCCATGTTTAGCATCAGGAGTGTTTTTCCTGGCCTGTGCTTTCCTCAAGTCCTTAAAAGAAGAAGTGGTTAAAAAGGAAAAACAACATCTTCCTGGCAGTTACAATAACAGTAGATGCTTCAAAGGGATCATTCTCTCTCTGTTCTTTGTTTTCTTTCTGAATTATGTTGGCATGGAAACAGGCTATGGTGGATTTATTTTTGCCTATGCTGTGGAATCTAAACCACACATGAAAAAAGACAATGCATCGCTATTAACAGCTACTTACTGGGGAACATTTGCTTTAGGAAGACTAATATCTGTACCAGTATCTAAACGACTAAAACCACAGAAAATGCTTTTAATTGCCATTACAGGGTGTCTTATTGGGGCAGTAATATTGATCTCCCAATTGCACGATGGATGCGACATATACTCAAGCTCTAGGCTCTGGTCTGGTACAGTAATCTTTGGTTTCTCTGCTGCCTCCATTTTTGCTACAACCTTAAGCTGGGTAGAACATTTCCTTGATGTTTCAGGAAGAGTAGCATCATTCCTACTTGTAGGTACATGTATAGGTGAGATGATTATCCCCGTTGCTGTTGGAAACACCTTTAAATCCATAGGACCATGTACACTAATGTACTGTATTTTTACCCTCTGCTGTCTGTGTCTGTTGAACTTTGTGGCCATTCATTTGTTTGGTAGACATTTCCAGTCCAGTAATACCTCCACAGGTATAGAATTTCACAAAAAAAGTAAAACAACTGAAGAACCACCAAAACCAAAAGAACAAGATGAAGATGAAGTACTAAAGCTACTTGAACAGAACAATGAGATATTCAATGGTAATTAATGTATATAAATAATATATCCCCAAAAGCTTGTGTTGGCTAACATTCTTTTCCTGAATGTAAAATTGGTAGTTAAATATTAGTTCGCTGGTTAACTGTTGGTTTATTTTGTGGGATGGCTATTGTAGTTCCAGAAGATTGAAATAGTGTTTAGGTATTTGATCAATATATAGACCTACCAATTTCCCAGACAGACACTGCATGATAACAGCATTTGTTGATGTTTTTAGCCTGATTATCAGATGGCCAGAGATTGTTCATTATACTTCCGCCATCAAACAACCTCCAAATGTTTGATAATCAGGGTAAATATGTTGCAGTTATACATAATATTATACAAGACTGTCAAACTGTATTTAGTTATAATAATTATTGTAATAGCATGGTTGCCTCGGATTCTATTGTTCCGAGAGGAGCATTTAATGGCTAAATGCCCCCTCACTGCTACTAATCGAACCTCATGCATAAGCATTAGGTACGATTAGTAACTAATCGTACCTCATGCATAAGCATTAGGTACGATTAGTAACTAATCGTACCTAATGCATAAAACATGAGGTACGATTAGTAACCAATCATACCTCATGTTTATGCAAGAGTCCAACTATGGATACGTCCCTGAGAAATTTCCTGAGGACACATCCGCAGCTAGCAGTACTTGAATTATGCAAATTAGCTTCAAGTAACCTTTCAGTGTAGTCTAAACCATGTGGGATGGATTACAATACTATTCAGCATGCTTGTCACATTTGGGATGGACTGGAATAATCTTGCGCATGCGTGGCACGACAATGTTATCACACAATGCTTTTTTATTTTCAATATTATTTGGTGAATATAAATAACTGTTTTAGACAAGTGAGTTGTAACGAGGCATTGTTTCCTTTGTGTTAGGTCTTTCTTGCACTTAGTTTTGTACTGTTCTGGTTGAGCGATAGTGTCTAAATAGAGTTCCCTAGAGTAATAACAGCACTTTTAATTTATTCATTTGTAACTTGTTATTTGGTCCAAATCGTTCTAGTTTTCCTATATACTTCCTCGGCAACCATACTATTACAAAGTAATAGCATGGCTATTTCGGTTGATTAGTGATTAAATGTACCCTCAGCCTCGGGAGGTTTAGTGGAAGTCCCTCGGCCTACGACCTCGGGACTTCCACTAAACCTCCCTCGGCTTCGGGTACATTTAATCACTAATCAACCTCATAGCCATGCTATTACTTATAATTAGTTAAAGAGTTGTTTTGTTAGTTTTTGAACAAAAAATTAATATTATAATATAATTTACTTATAAATTCAGTTATTTAAAAGATTTAATAAAATTAAACCAAATTATCAAGTGGGTGGCATGAGAATAACATTTTTGGTAATCATGAACAATCTGCACCGTACGGTAAGTGGTCGGTAAGTGGTCGGTAAGGTAACGGTAAATGGTCGGTAAGTGGTCGGTAAGGTAACGGTAAGTGGTCGGTAAGTGGTCGATAAGTGGTCGGTAAGTGGTCGATAAGTGGTCGGTAAGGTAACGGTAAGTGGTCGGTAAGGTAACGGTAAGGTAACGGTAGAATGTGGTCGGTAAGGTAACGGTAAGATGACGGTAAGGTAACGGTAAGGTAACGGTAAGGTGACGGTAAGATAACGGTAAGATGACGGTAAGGTACGGTAAGGTAATATTGGCTTTATTCAGCTTCATCAGGGTATTTTTTTCATCACAAAGGAAAGAAATAATATGGTAGAGAAATAAAATAACATTTGAAGCACTAAGGTTTGACTTTTATGAACTTTTGTTTATGGAGTAATATATAGAGACTGCTTTACCTTTGTGAAACACTATTATAATTTTGTGTTGCACTGTATTAAAAAAAATTGTCACTTCCATGAAGTATGCAATTTCCATGTAACAAGCATAAGGCCATTGCAAGAGGAGCCTGGTTATTTTAATGAATATGTACTACCTATTTTCAGAGATATGATGCTTATACTCTATGTTCATATTGTACTACAAAATTTATCAAAGCCAGATTTTATTGAACTTTTAATTAATTACAATAAATAACCTTAGAGATATAATTTCAGAAATTAACCTTTTTATTAACCTTATATTAATACTGGGCCCAGTTGCCAGCATCATGATATGACTGTATTTTTCTAACTTTGGATAATATTTTGTCTTTTCTGATCTATTGAACACCCTTGGGGTAGGGCTTATTTTAAACCCACCAATGATCAAACAAATTCACATAAGCTCTGCCCCAAAGATGATAGATGGATCAGAAAAGACAAAACCAATTAATACAAACATGGGTCACTATGTTGTATTTTGCTTTTAGAGTGTTGGGTAAAAATGAATGATTTTTGTAATAATCCTTGGTTAGCACTAATAATCTTTTGAAGAACTGGGCCTAGTGGCCTGTTTCTTGAAAGACCCTACAAGTTTACAGGCCTGTAAATGTATGAAAAAAAGTATGGACATGCACCCACACCTGTGAACGAGCCTGTAAAATAATAAAGATTGAATAGTTTACACTACAAGAAACACCCGTAAGCTTTATCAGGCACATTTACAGGACAGAAAGTTCTTGAGTCTTTCAAGAAGCAGGCCACTTGTGTTTACGTAGCAGATTTCATAGAAATTGGAATAGTTGAGGCCATTCCATGTTTTATATCTCAGAATTTTAGATGGCCAGTATTGATGTCCAATCAAAACAATGAGAGTTCAGAGTTGTACCAAATCTGTTCTACTTGGTCTAGTTAAATAAATACCATAGGCTGACATACTAAATTGTACAAACTATGTACAAAATGAAACTTAAAACGTTCAATTTGTTTATATTAAAACATGTGCCTTTTTTAGTTATAGAAAATCTCTCTTGATTTGATATTTCTGCTTTTACCTGACAATGTACAACAACGTAATACTGTAATCTTGCACTCTCAATGAAAAGAGAAACAGATGTAATGATGTTCAAAACTCGATGGGCTAAGAACATTCTTAATGCCATTAATCACTTTTGAAACATGTATGGGAACAACTTTGTTAGTTGTCTACTATTACTTAGTTGATAAGACATACAAAAGTCCTTTTCAAAATAATAAAGTGCTGAGAACTTTAGATCAAGTACAAAAAGGCAGAGATAATGAAAAACTAGCCTTGTCAGTAAGTATTATAGATTAAACAGTCCATTAAACCTGCAATTAATGTAGCCACTCATAAGTGGAGAAAATATCAGCACCCGACTAAAACCCTGGAAGTTTACTTTGAACCACATTCTTCTCTTTAATATATACAATTTAGTAGTTAATTAATTAATGTAAGTTCTATGGCTGATCATTGTGGTAAAAGTCTTTTAGGATCAGATATGAGTCCTCTTGCTGTAGGATATTGTTTAGCTTGATTATCTTGAGAAGGTGGTGCAGCTGATGGTGGTCGCTTACTTTTACGCCTGCAATATAAAGTTTCTATAATTTTAATTCATAATAGCATTCACCAGGAAGACATAAGCCTGTCATGGTCTAAACCATTTCTGATGGGGATTGAAGCAATGCTGTTTCAGTCACAAACTGATTAACCACCAAGCTACAGTGGAAACTGGTGAGTGAACTAATATGTTCTATGGATTGAGTTACGGTTATAATGAAACAATCACTGTCTTGATTTTAAATGCTTTTCTCACTATTAATTATTTAAGTCTTACCCAGTCTTAGGTCTGTCTGGTTTATCAGGTCTGTCTCTTCTTTTAGACCTCACTTTATTTTTGCTTAGAAGTATACTGTTGAAAAGGTTAAGAGAAAAATTGCTGAGACTAAACCCTGAAAAGAATGAACCCTGAAAATTATCAACACCCATGAAGAAAAAGTTTAAGAAGCACGATAAAAGTTAAGTTAATTCATGATTTGCAGTGAGTGAGTGAGTGGGAGGGCCAGATGGGATAATATTTGGCATAAGGTCATGGTCATTAATGCATGGGCCAAGTGCAGCAAGTCCACACAAAGTGAATGAGATCCAAATATGTTCTTATCAGACCTGATCTAACTTAGTCATTCAGGTAGCATTTTATCATATGACTTTTTAGGCCATTTCATTTCTATTTTGGAGGTGTATGATGGTTTAGGTCCTGAGTTACTGGTTTTTCCAGACCAGCTTTGAAAATCCATGTGCCCCACTATGTGACTGTTTCCTGTCTTAATTAGAATAAATAAAAATACATATGATAGTAACAATGATTATCTGATATAATTGTACATACTCAGCATCAAGAGTGAGATCTTCTTCATCTTGTAAAGCAGCATCCAGTGCAGCTTGTACTCTTGGTGCTACAGCTGGTCCTTCATAATCTCTTGTTGTTCTGTTTGGCATATCTAACTCTATCATTATGATATTCTCACCCTAAATTGAACAGCAATATGATATTCATGTTGGCAATCATCAATAATGGAAGTGCTCATATAAGAGAAGTAGTTACAGTCTTTATAAAGTAGTCATTTTTATAACCAGTGACAATTTATTGTTTGTCTCCCCATGAGCTACTGTACGATAACACAACATTCATTACTTATGGGCCAGTTGTTTGAAAGACAATATTATTAGTGGTAATCCAGGATCAAATCTAAAAAAAACATTCATTTTAACCCAGGATTAAATCTAAAGAAAACCATTTTAACCCAGGATTAGCATTTTAAAATCACCCTTCAAACAACTTGGCCATTGAGTTGGATAGCAGTTGACTGTGAAAACAGCATGGTCAGGGAACAGCATGCAGTTCATCAGGAATTTCATATGATTTTATAAATAACAGAGTGACATAATGGCATTGACATGGTCACCGCATGTCCTGGTCCATTTTGCACTGTCTGATGCTTGCCTTATATCTAGGGTGACCTCCCATTGCTGCAGCTATTCTTGCATACTCAGTGATTGGTCGTTTGTTGCCAATAGCTGAGACTGGTCTTTTTGCCATAGTCTGTTTACTAAATAATATATACAAACAAATATGACAGGTTAGAGAGTATTAGAAAAGGATGTCCAGTCAACAACCAATGAAATGACTGGCTGCCTTAACTTGACCAACTGAAACCCTAAACGATAGTCTGTGTAGCAGTTGTGAGGGGAAAGTGAAAGGGGGGAAGACCAATACCCAGTCTGGGAACACACTTTAAGATTATGGCATACATGATACAACTTTGCATTTATACTTAATAACAATGATTTACTAGACAGTATTTAAGATATGGCACACAGCTGGTGCATTTACACCTAACAACAATAATTTAATAGTACAAAATAATGTTTTTCTGGGGCAGCAAGTCTACCAGTACAAACTTACTTGTTATTTTCTGCCAAGGGTTTGAGTTTCCACACTTCATTTTCTTCATCATAATATGCTCTGCTCATTAACTTGGACTTTTCTTCAGGTGGAATAAAGCTTTCTACAATGGTTGTCCTGAGATACAACAAGTATTTTTTTAAATTAGTGATAACAACTAAAATGGCCACAGCTTGAAGCTCATGCAGTTGCAGCTGTAGCTACTGACAGTAATCACATATAGTCAACACTGTTCAAATGCATTTTAATTTGGTAAAGCTTTTAAAGGTGACTTCCTTCAGTTCATATTGACCATATCAAAAATGTACAATAGAAACAAATCAAACTAACAATGAAAATAAATACTAACTTCAGTTTCAGTTCTCTAGTCAGTTCTTCTTGTGCTTGTTCAAGTTCTTGTCTTTCCCTAATGTGCACCTCTTGTTGGTCTGTTATCTCTGATTTAATGGCTTGTAGTTTCATAAAGAGCTACAAAAGAATTTCGCATTAACATTAAATCCTTTACTACTGCTCTCTTTAGGGTACAAACACTAAAAGAATGCAGTAATACTTTGCACTAAATAGGACTAAAAACAATTATACAGTTTGCATAAATTGACACTGACCTTTTTCAGTTTTTTGGTTTTCATCTCTACTTCTTGTTGTAAAGATGAATAGGTTTCTTTCACTTCCAAGGTATCTTCATCTTTTGATTCTAGTTTTTGTTGCATCTCTCTTTCACGTTGCTATGGTAACAAAAATACTACTAATCACTCTGCAATATCTGTTAATGTCTAATATCTATTGTATCATTGATCTTATATGGAAAACAAAAACTTTTGAACCTTTAATTGATAGTAACCTTTTGTTCAGCTATTTGCATTCTTCTTTCTTCCAAAGCTCTTTCCTGTTCAGTTGTTTTATCAATGATACTTTTTCCACCAACTAACAGTTTACTTTCCATCATCTAACATAATAGAACATGTAGAGATTTACTTTAAGTATTAATTTATTGATTTATCAATTCAACTATTGTTAAATAAATGTACTTACTATAATTAAAAACTCTTATAAACCTTATGCTATAAATCAACCTTATTTAATTAAGAATTAAAACAAAGCTGTTGCTAGAATGTAAAGTACATGTATGTACCTTAATCTTGGCAGCAAGAGCTGACTGTGCTTCTCTTTGTTTCTTCATTTCTTTCTCTTTTTGTTGAACTATTGCCATCAGACGTTGCCTTTCCTGTTGAAATAATATGTTATTTTAGATATGTGAAGGTGGAACACTGAGACAGAAAGAAAGTTTAGAAAGGACAATGGGACAGGCCAAGACAATTCACACAACACTAACTGATGGAAGACTGAAGCAGACTATAGTATTGGAAGGCTAGCACTATTAATAACTGTATGACATTCTGCCAAGTTTACGAATGTGATTACTACCTCAGCTACCATACTGTGGTTTTCTAACAGAGATTTCTTCTCTTCTTCTAGTTTAGCTTGTTCTGCTTTCATGTAGTCTTCAACTTGTCCTTGGTCTGCTGTTTCATCTTCATCTTCTTCATCTTCTATCTCAACACCTCAAGAATAATCATTATTAATATTATTCAGTAACTGCATACTGGATGGTTGGATTCATGAATCTTTAGATGAAATCAGGGACCGCGGAGCTAGGGGGGCTGGGGGGCTATAGCCCCCAATAATTGCGCTGCCATTTTGAATTTTGCTATTTATGTATGAATAAGTTGTCTGGTTCTTCTCTGCAAATTAATTGAGTGTAAAATATGCAATAAATAAATGTCAATGTAAATGGCCAGTTTTCTCAATCAATGACTTCACAAAAGATAATTCAGTGAAGAGTACACCAGGACAGTGAAAAAACTGGACAAGATTTCTGATGACATGTCTCAAAGAAAGATACATGCTTTTTTGCAACCAAATAAAAGGTAAGATATAATTATAGTTTTGTCGAAATTGAAAAACACTTTAAATTTTCATCTTTTTCAACCAGAATGTGAAAAATCTTCATAACTTTAAAGGAATGGATATGTTGTAAATACCCCTAAAAATGCTGAAAACTGCATTTCCAAGGGCCATACTTTCCAAATTATTTTTCTCCTAGGTTTATAATAGCCTCCCCAGCCCCCCCCCCCCCCCCCCCCCCTCGATTTTATGCTCCGTGGTCCCTGGAAATGGATGACAAAATACATGTCACTACTTTTATACTGTCTTGCATTAATTAAGAGAGTTAAAAGGGATGAAATTTATTTTAAATATTTGTAGCAGTACCATCAGGTCCTTGTCGTTTCTTCTTTTTCTTCTTTCCACCTCTCCTCTCAAGTTCACTTTTTAATCTGAGACAACAAAATGAGATAAGGAAAGAATGTAAAAGGCTTAGAAATTGGAATTGTTGTCTGAAAGACCAGTATTAATTGTTAAGTACCATACCTTGAAATTTCTTCCTGAAATTCTCTAAGCAAAGCATCTTTGGGATCTTCATTAATGTGTGGCTTATTCTTGATATTCTTGGCACGGTTAGCATATCTTAAACAACATCATTATAAACAGAAGTTGTTTTTTACAGTCTATTCTGATGGGTTTGTTAAATATTGGAATTATTCTTTGAATTCAGAGTAGAATGTATTCCTTGTTAGCTACTCTGGTCAAATCCTCTGCCTACCATAATCCCAGCCAGCTCTTGAGAGTTACTGTCAATTGGACCTATCTAGAGTCCATGTCATCAAATAAATCTACTCTGTCAACTGTCAACATCCACAAGGTTGTCCCAGAAAGACCTGGATAACCACCTCCAGTGAAGATCTGAAAACTTGGGGTATTTCATGACACCAACAGTAGGCTCCGCCCAGCCAATCTAGTATAATATAACTATCAAATGTACTAAATATTGTTTTGACAATCTTACCTCAATGTAGTAATTGATTCCTCATAATTGTAACTAGCTGGTCCCTAAGGTTAGAGACAAAATTGTCATTAGAATTATTGTTATGATGTAGCTATCTATTAAATATTACATTTAATGGTAAAATAATGTTCCTGTTTGTTTTTGCAAATGTTTTTGATAACTTAGATCATCAGGCAGTTCATGAAATAAAATACCTATGGCCTGTGTTGGGTGGGGCCAGACAAATGTATTTGACATGTTCAATTAGCATGGACCTTGCTGAACTTGGCCCATACAGCCCTCCCACCTGGAGCCAAATATTCTCCCCTCCAGCCCTCCCACTCGGTTAATAATATTACTTACAATGTTAGCTACCATTACAGTCCTGGCATTACCACCAAGAGAATCTAAAATAATAATATTTGAATAGTGAAAATACAGTATTAAGGATCTACACTTCTAGTTTCATATCCAAGTCCTCCATAACTAAGACTTACAAAGTACTAAAAGATGACTACAGTAAGTGTTGCTGGGTGATATTACCTTGAAGTAATCTAGTCAACTTGGAGTCTCTGTATGGTATATGGGTGCTCTTACCATCAACCTGTCATACAATAAGATAAAGTCTTGCTATAAAATGAAACAGTGTCATAGTATTATTTTCTACTGACAATGAATGCAATGCTATAATATAAAAGTAAGTCTAGGACTTACCAAGGCTGAAATGACATTACCAAGAGCTGATAAAGACAGGTTTATTTTTGTGGCTTCCTTTAAACGTTCTCCCTAAATACAACATGGTTGTTTGAATAAGAATAATAATTAGAGAATGAAGACATTATTTATACTCACTCTATGTATACCTTTAACAGTACACAGCCTGCTGTCAGTGTATTAAGACTTATTTAACAATTATTCAATTGAGAGATTAATTAATTGACTTATATTCACATGTATCTATATCTGACACCAATATTAACCATGCATCCAGTCATCCTCCTATTCAGTAACCCATCTATTTAGCTCTTAATACATTCATTTGCCAAATATTTCATTATTTTATAAACAATTCACAGCTAGCATGCTTGATAAACTATAATAACAAATAATGAAATAGATGTAGCCACCAGTGCTGTCATTTCAAGTAGTTCACTCTCTGTCCAGCCCTCAAGTCTCCTCTTGCCCTCCAGGGTGAACTACTAGGAATGACTGCATTAGAGGATATGATTTTTAAATATCAATTACAGCAGCTCCTGTCTTGGATTGTCGTTCACTGCCAGCTAAATCCACCATATTAAGCTTACCAACCCTGATATGTGCCTCACCAACTGCATCAAGCTGCAAATTAATATAATTTAACAACACGCTGTCAGACCAGTGGAAAAATATAATAAAACAACAATGAAATGTCTTTACTGAACTGTTATATAAAATAACTGTTTACTAGTTTACTATTAACTTAATAGTTTTAGGTTGATATAATTATACTGCTTGTTCTTACACAGCTGCATTCTATGGTGATAATAAAAATGGCATGTGATCTTGAAGAATGTTCATTCATATTTGTAGCTCTGCAACAAAATGTCAAATAATTAAATGATGAATTTATGAATTAATTATATAGTGCCTATACAAAACTGCTCTAGGTGCTAATATATTATTACTATGTGTATAAACGTCAGCATGCAAGCCTGGTTTGGAAAGTTACATATAGGTCAGTAAACTGTAGACCGATGTACATGTATTTGTAGCATGCCTTGAAGAAAGATGCACTGAGACTTCACATTAGACAGTATGATGGACACCATAATTATAATTATTCAATGCAAGATGTCAGATGTATAAATATAAGATGTTCAACATGCAAGATTTAAGGACGGTGCAAGATGTCAGCTGATCGCCTGACTCTTGTATGTTCATGTTGACTTTAGCATACCTTGTTTCACTTTTTTCGTGGATTGAAGATGGAGTCACTGCTTGAAAACAAGGTAATAAAAACATATACAAAGCAAAACAGCAGGATGTAAGTATGTAATTGGTCAGTGGCTTTAACAACGGTAATGTTGTAGTAAGAGGAAAATCCAATTTTCTCTTTACACTAACATTGTTAAAGCCACTGACCAATTATAAATGTGACCGCAACTTACATCCTGCAACTGACATCTTGCACCCCACATTTTTCAGGACATCTGACATCTTGCACAACACATTTTGCAGGACATCTGACATCTTGCACAACACATTTTGCAGGACATCTGACATCTTGCACAACACATTTTGCAGGATATCTGACATCTTGCACAACACATTTTGCAGGACATCTGATATCTTGCACAACACATTTTGCAGGACATCTGACATCTTGCATCAAGGGGACACTGCATCATGCATCTTAAATCTGACATCTTACATGTATAATGAATATCTTGCATTGGACATCTTGCACTGATGATCTTTCATCAGACATCTTGCATGCCCCTTAAAGTCAATTTCCTATGACTGTGAAAATGGCACCGCACGGTCACGGCATGGTTACAGCATGAATTTTGAATGTTTTATAATAGACAACATGGCACTAACATGGTTACAGCACGGTGCGGTCTGTTTCACACTCATACCAAATCTGCTGTATGTGTCAGAATACCATAAAGTGTATGGCTCACTACACTTACCCAACAGATCTGTTTTGATTCCCAACACTCATCACATGTTCAATTTCTTTTACACTTTTACAAACAAATGATTGAAGATCCTGTGCACAATCAAAATCATAGTTTACAAATTGGGTACACTACTTTGCTAATAATTGTATATTGAACACTGAATATAATAATAATTATATTTTAAATATGCATGATCCAATTGGTTGAGAAAGTTCTGTGTGATCATAGTACACGTGCATGTACTAGATGACCTCACAGATCCTTATGTGTGCTCTGATTGGTTGAAATCTTTTGATGAATATTAATAAATAAATTAGCCTGCGAAAGCCTCATCTCACTCAAAAGTAGCTTAGACCTGCGAGTTGAGCTCAACACTTTTCTGTACTGCCGATGTCATTTTTATCCTGAATCTGAATAAAGGACTATTTAGTGACAGTAGTTCCTTTAGTACAAGCTAATTTTCCAGAAAGCTGAATTTATTGGACAGCATGGAGTACATATATATATACTAATAATATACTAATTACTAATTATTAGTATATGTATTAGGACTCCATGCTGTCCAATTTGAAAATAACTGGACAAGGAAATTTCCAAGGACTGCCAAAATTGGACAATTCATGATAGATGGTGTCAACATTTATTGGCAAATCAACAAAATCCAGCATATGAATGTTAGTCTCCCTCACAGCTGCTACCAGTGTCAGCACGCAATGCAATCTCCCCTGAGTAGGGAGAAAGCATTGCATGACAACACTGGTAGTGGCTGTGACTGCAGACTATATGGCCCTGCGCACGGTGTTGGTGTACACGGCAAAAGAACGCTCGAATTGAAATAAAAATTGTTTTAGATTTGCAACTACTCGAAAATTAATAACTTGTTTTGAGAAGTTTTCATACTAACTTAGAGGAAATTTCGTGGTCTTTCAAACAGATGTTTATAGTCACTTGTCAATTCGAAGGAAAAGACAAATTATTTTTAAAAGATCTTAACAAGGTCCATAGAAAATGTTTAAACAGCGCGTCACATTTCGGCTTCAGAATGAATGAATTTTCGTCGCATATTTTTTGCCTTTTTTGCCCGCGCCCACGCATATTTTGCCTTTTTTGCGTTTTTTGCCTGCTGCGTTTTTTGCCAGTTGGTTTTTTTGCTTATTGCCTTTTTTGCCATTTTTGCATTCTGCCATTTTTGCGTTTTTTGCTATTTTTGCCATTTTTCTCGGTAAAGTCGTGAACAATCTGCACCGTACGGTAAGTGGTCGGTAAACTCTGTTCATCGACCACTTACCGTTACCTTGCCGTTACCTTACCGACCACATCAGCTTCCGTATATTTTATTTCAGATTTGGCAGTATATTCAACAACAAAATTGTGTTTTTGTTGAGTTACTGATTTCGACTGGGTTCGGTTTGTTTACACTACGTACCTAAGGACGCTTTTCACTTTTCCAGAGCGGACAAGAAGAAGTACGAGTTACTTTGAAACTGTATTTTGTATTCTAACTTATAACTTAGAAATAAGTGTATTTGATTTCACAAGAAATCATAACTGATCGCTTCTAGATATTCTTTAATTGAACATATTTCAAGTCAGGCATTACTGAGGCGGCAAAGCCGTCGACTCAACATTTGTTCTGGTTCCGACTTGGTTTGTAATTACACTACGTAACTAAGACGCTTTTCCAGAATGACAACCGACTAAAAATGACTTCGTTCGATTAAAACTGTTATACTTTTTATCACCGAAAGGCTAGGACTCTGCCTTCAAACTAGCGCTTTCATGATTTCCAATTACACGTTTCGGAATGTCCAGACTACTGTATACAATGGTCTAGACTTTATGGTGCCATGAGTCTGCCGCATGACTTTTGTGACCACTTAACAGTTTGTCATCATTTTTAATTTATAGGAGGCAGCATGGCCGAGTGGTCAGAGCACAGGTAGCCCAAGCTCACTATTAGTGGCTATTTATAAGAGAATGTATGGCACTCAATATCACTCAAAATTTCTGTCTTAATTTTAATAAAATTCCACGAGACTTCTAGAGTATGTTGTTCATGCTTTCTTCTAACCTCTGAATGAGTTTCAGTGAAATTCGTCGATTTTAACTGCTCGCCCTAAGCCACTCAAAAATGGTGGCTTAGGGCGAGCAGTTAAAATCGACGAATTTCACTGAAACTCATTCAGAGGTTAGAAGAAAGCATGAACAACATACTCTAGAAGTCTCGTGGAATTTTATTAAAATTAAGACAGAAATTTTGAGTGATATTGAGTGCCATACATTCTCTTATAAATAGCCACTAATAGTGAGCTTGGGCTACCTGTGGTCAGAGCGTTGGTCTCGTAATCTGGCGGTCCCAGGTTCGATACCCGCTCTGGCCACTAGCTGAGACTGAATTTGTTCCGATTTCGATTAGTTCAAAATTCAGTTTCTCGGCCATGCTTGTAATATAGCCAACTGGTTCGCCTCCTTGCCAGTTGGGATTTTTAAACACTTTATGTTTACCGATTATCAGTGTCGGTATTTATTTCAGGATTTGAGGACCAGGTTGGAAAAAAGCCTTGCTTTACCTGTTATATCCTCGTTAAAACAAAGAGTCTTTTTTTTTTCTTTTTTTAATCTTTCTTTTCTCCTTTTTTTCAGAGAGAAATTAAAAGACATCGCTTCTCGCTAGTTTTTAATGATGTCTCTATGTTGTTGTTTTCCTCTTCGTTTCATATTTTTTACAAGAATCAATAAAGGGTAACCGGTCGTTCCGCCCTATAGTCATTCCGCCCAAAGTATAGGTTCCGCCCGAAACTCTTTCGCTTCTAATAATATTACACTCAAGATACCTGTTAAGGATTTGGAGCAATGTTCCTATTTGCAGCCTGGGATTTTAAAATAATGTTGTTATTTGCCTTTTGAATGAAAATCATCGCAAAAACAAGTGGTTAAATTACAACTTAGGTTTATTTACAGTCAACTTGTTAGCGTTGTCAAGTCGCTTCACTCGAAAGTCTTTCGCTTCTAATTACACTCGAAACATCTGCTAAGGATTTGGATTCTTGCATTTTGTAGATAAGAACTGCAGCATCAGAACCACCTAAATTTCACAAATTTAATTCAATTCAGGTTTCTGGTTTAATTCTCAATAAAATAGGTCAAATTCAGGTGGTTCTGACGCCGCATTATTTAGATTCGTCGTGACAAAAGTTCGACGTCTGAACTAGGCGGCCTTAGGCAAAAAAGGCAAAAAAACAAAAACGCAAAAATGGCAAAAAAGGCAGCAGAATCAAAAGGCAAAGAGCAAAAAAGGCAAAAAAGGCAAAAGGCAAACAAGGCAAAAATCGCGTGCCGGTAGGCAAAAAAGGCAAAAATCGCGAAAGGCTATAAGATTCTTGGTAAAAAACGATTTCATGTAATGCTGATTTTCGTGTAATTTCTTCTTACCTACGCCTTTAAGACAGATAAAAGTGACATCAATTTAAGGATAATTTCATGGACAACGTGAAAATATATCGTTTATGAGCTTAATTCAAAATGTGTGAAAGTTTTTCAACGAAATGCACGAAGAGGTCAGTTGAAAAAATACGCCAAAAAGCACACCTTTTTTACCACCACCTCAGATTTATCGTTTTACAAAAAAATATCTGCAATGCTTTACAGAATTATTATGATTTTAAGATTGTCCATGCTTCAAACATTAATTTCTCAAAGTTTTGAGCTTGAAGACGATTTTATGAAAAAATTACAGCACAAAACGTAGCATTACACGTTTTGTTACGCTCTTGTACACCAACACCGTGCGCAGGGCCATATTGATTGTATAGGTTCAAGACATATGATTTTGATTTTGATTTATTATACCTTGACATAAACACCAGTATCTGGTCTTTCCTTGAGTTCTAGTCTCTTCTTCAAGTCCTTAGCTAACAAATCTTTGATTTCTTCCTGGTAGATTTCCAGGTAAGATGCCCTGATCAGGTACTGTTCATTGGTGGTACGGGCAATGTGAGTAAAGATGTGTTCAAATGAGTTGGGTATTACACCTTTTAACTCTGCATCAGATCTTACACCTGGTGACACCAAAAACAGTTAGTAGTTTATCACTTTCTCAATCACAGGTTATTGATTGTATATACTTCATGGCTTACCAGTGCATGCAGCTTTACAGAATATAGAGTACATGTGACTGTGGCTATGCCTCAAGCTACTGTTATGCCACCATTGTGCTCTCCCAACAATCTGCATGAACTCAATAAATTATATGCATACTCCAAGCGGGATGAGCTCTAACCGCCCTGAGCATCTGACAGATTGTTATCATATTAAATATTAATTTTTGTTCTGTATAGCTTCCATCATAGGTATATCAGAAGTGACTTAGTTACTGACTCTGATAATGAACCATATGGTTTGAGATATATAGTTATATATAATACAGATTTAGTACAATTTTGAACGTTTTTACAGACATCACAGCAGGATCATGGCCCACTAGTATGGACTGTTTCATATGCTCTATTTATTTACTGACAGATGTTCATCACTAACAATAATATTTGTTGTTATGGTACCTTCCATGGTATAAGTTTTGCCTGTGCCAGTTTGACCATAAGCAAATATTGTTCCTGAAATGAGATAAAACAAGGAATCATGCAATGCTTTAATTTCTATATGATTTGTCAGCACACTTGTATTAGTTTATCCAGACAGTCATACCATTATAGCCTTCAAGTACAGAATCAACAAGTTGCCGAAAAATCTCATCATAAAGGTCTAATTGCTTGGAGCTGAAAACCAAACAGTTGAAAAGATTATTAAAACAAAATTCCAATGTTGTACACAGTAACTGCACACATATAATTCCATACTTCCAGTCATAAACAGCATCATATGTAAATAGTTTGGGTACTTCTCCAGGCTTTAATAAATTCTTGATTTCTATTGTGCCTTTTTTGACATTCATCTCAACCACTCTGTGGCAAAAAAGTATTTATAAAAATATTTCAAAATATTATTATAGAGTTTATTAATATATACTAGCTGATTTTCTGACACATGAAGGGCATTGTCACATTAACTCCCAAGACAGTCTCGGAAATAAGAACAACTGTTACAAAAATTTCCACTTATTTATAAAAGACAATGACTCTTTTTCCCAGTGGTTTTGAAGTGGATAGAAGCAACACATTGGCTGGTTATAATTGTAGTTGATTTGGGAAAATTTAAAAAAGCATCCACTGACAAATGACCATGCAATTGAGTCAGTATATTGTTTCATCTATGGTGAATAATATCTTTTAAAATAATGTACTTTTAGCTACATGTAAATATTTAAACCATTGGTAATTTGTTGTGGAGTGTAAAACACCACTGCAACACAATGGCAGTTAATGAATGCACTATGTCATGAGTTATGTCCTTCACATTCATGTAAAACTATTAGATAACTATTATACCTTTCATGTCCAGCTGCAATCTCTTTCTCATTCATTGGTCGACACCTGACCACTACTTTAACAGACTCTCCTCCTTTTGGTTTAGACTACAATTTATTTGAATGTTCAATCAGTGGTACTACAGTTATTGATACAATCGTTGGTCTAATCTATATAGCTATATAGCTATTTGTACAAACATTGACCCTCCAAAACAAAAAAGCTGAATGGGGAATCAGCTGATTAGATGATTTTCAAGAAGGGTTTTTTGCAACATGCAACAACTAAGACAAATTCTGGTACTCTGAACACAATTATTATCTGTCAAATTAAGAGATAAAACATATGAAAATCCACATATTACTAGACTAGTTTACCCAGCAGCTATTTGAGTCTGACGGCTTCTAGGTTCAATGATTTTGAAGGGGTCAGTGTTTGTGGAAATACTCACATTCAAATTAGATGTTAGCAGCTTATAAATTAGGTAATTAGGTAGTTAGGTAATTAGGTAAATTAGGTAGAATGGTAAAATCCAAGCCCCGCCGAGACAAGGTGTATTTTTACGAGCCCAGGGACCTTTTTGAAGATTTATATTGTTTTCAAAATTTGAGACCTCGAGATGGCTTTTAGAGAAAAAATCCCCGGACTTCAAAAGCTTCAAGATTTGACCAAAATTTTGCGAGACTCTGACTTTTTGAGGGGACCACTCTACACCCCTAAAATACCTGACAGATAGCAGCAGAATTTGATATATTATATAACATTAAATAATAAACTATAATAACTGCTATATTTTCAAACCTACGTATGATATGATACTTTTATACAAAATACATCAAAATAATTGCAAATATTTTTTTACAAAACAATAATTTGGCTGCAAATCTTTGAACTGCTTACCATAGCGACGACAAGCGTTTCCTTTCTAATACAAAAATTCAAGCTTTCGTTGTTTCATCGGTAAAAACAGCCACAAATTGAAACAGAGGCATAGATTGGACGGTATTCATTCCATTTTGATCAATTTAGTTGCCTATTTACAGCATTTATGTCGAAATCTTGTTAAATCTTTGAAAACGCTTTCCGCCATTTTTATCGTCAAGGAGAACGTCGCCATGGGATATACCGCTGTGCTGATTGTGCGAAAAATTAGTTCCACAGGAAACCCAATATATTTCAAATTTTCGGTTGTAATATTCTATTTCAAATTTTCGGTTGTATATTCTTCATTATTTTGCAGTGTGCTTGGAAGTTCGTCTTGAACCGTTGTCTGTTAGCCTGCGTAGCGGCCCTGGGTAGGGCAAGTGTTCTGAGACTAGTGATTTCGTGACAAATTGTCACGCAGCCTGCGTCACGGCACTATTCAAAAAGTCACAGCAATATGGCGGTAGCACGTAGTCAGTCTTCTCTTCTCAGAAACAAAGGTTTTATTGGTGGTAAATGGATAACATGCGCCAAAACATTTCCGGTTTATGATCCGTCTACTGGAGAAGAAATCGAACGAGTTGCCAATATGGATGAAGATGAGGCAAGATTAGCTGTGAAGCTAGCCTACGATGCCTTTAAAACATGGAAGAAAACTACTGCTAAGGTAGCTACATACGAACCTACATACAAATCAATAGTCCAGTCCCAGACTTTCTCGCGAGTCCTGGAGCGGCAAGAAAATGTTTGATAATACGCCAGCGTGACAATACCAGACATTAATTAGGCATTTTATATCCGCACTCCCCTGCAGTTGAGGACGTGTTTTCCAAAATAATTCCCACTCACTTGGATTTTCCATTTATTTTGGTGAAAATTTAAACCCTACTTCCTTGGATTTTCATACATTTTCATGAATTTGAGACCCTACTCCCCTGGATTTTCCAGTGGATTTTCACCCGACGTAGCTAATCGAACTTCATCGAATTTAATCGAACTCCATCACGCGATTGGGTTCGATTGAGTTCGGTAATCGAACAAAATCGAACTCACAAATTTTTTGAGCAATCGAACTAATCGAACGGTTCGACTGAATTTAAGGAGGCTCCCTATAGTTATAGTGGATACTGATACTAAATGAAAAAGTTATGTTTGCATATTGACAGCTTATAGACCAATTATATTGAAGATTATGAGTTTTAGGATTTGTTGTAAGGGCCATGATCCCATGGATGTTACCATAGCAACGCTACAGCTTCCATAAAAAGGTCTCTTTTTACCAATTAAATTTTAATAGGCCATTTGCATGATGGCGTCATATACTACAACTACCAGAATGCTTTGCCCACTTTCTTTTGTAAAATAATTAGTGCCAATTGTTCGACTATTCTCAAAAGGGAATAAAAATCTGAATAAGAAAGAAAATTCGTAGAGCATTCTGGTAGTTGTAGTAAAATGACGCCATCGTGCAAATGGCCTATTGCTCGAAGTTTCCACCGTAAAAGTTGATTTTTTTAAAATAATATGAAACTTTGCTTAATTTGTGATTGTATGATCGATTTTAAAAATATTCTGGACATCAGAATATGAGATATTGTCAAATTTCGGTTTTTCTAAATTGAGAAAAATCTGATGTCAGGAAGTTAGCTAACTTTTGATAGTGGCTGTATGATAATGTGGAAAATAGATTTTGTGAGTTTTAAAAATGTTCACCGTAGAAAACTTGCGTTTTTACTCATTTTATTGAAACAATGACCTTCCTTAATGCTGACGTCACGTTGCTATAGCAACCTTTCGAGCAATGAGTTTCATATCAAACGGTTCCCTGATTCATGGTCTGTCATATGGTTGGCTTTACGGTTGTCAAAGTATAAATTTGAAGCAGTATATTATCCACTTTTTACCATTGGTATAATGGTCTTTGAAACTATAGTGAGCTACCTTAAGTAGTTCGATTAGTTCGATTGCATGAGTTCGAATAGGTTCGATTTTGTTAGAAACAAACAGAGGATAGATAGCATTCGACTGGAAATGTGATAATACATGTATCATTGGTGCGGGATTCCCCAAATAACGAATAAGTAAACCAAGAAAATTGCTTTTTTTTTCAATTTTATTACAATCCCGGTTACGTGAGGGCAATCGCAATGTGAATCCCCGGTAAATCCGTCTAAAATAAAATCTCTAAAATAAAATAAAATAAAATAAAATCTCTAAAATAAAAAGCTGTCGCGCTATACCCCGCCGGCTGCCATTCTTAGTCGTCCATTTCCTTTACGCTGTGTCGAATTCCTATTTGACCGGCAGTTTTCAAATTTTCCAATATTTCCCGAAAAAAACATTCGTACACCATCTAAAGTACACTATCTTTATTTAGAAATGGTAAGCGGTCATAGTTAGCGCTGTAGTGTCCAACTAGCTCTTTTTCTCTAGCCCCGGGACAGAGTACAACGAGCGACCTAAATCGGGCCTAAATAGACACAGCGTTTCTCGCTCTTAACGTGTTCTTTACCCCGATTTGGTTTAAAGTTCTCGTCAATTGCTTGGCTTTCGTCCTTCATTGGAAATTTGGTAATTTGTGTGAAGTTAAGTTTTTTTCAACGGTGTTCGATTGAGTTCGATTGGGTTCGATAAAGTTCGAAAATCAAACGCAATCGAACTCGCACAGAAATTTTTCGGTTCGATTGTGTTCGATTATCGAACTAATCGAACCCAATCGTTCGATTAAGTTCGATTGGGTTCGATAAAGTTGGATTACCGAACGGTTCGATTAGCTACGTCAGGATTTTCAATGGAAGTTGAGGGGGCCACATGGAATTGCAGAGGGGTTTTAGTAACCCTTTAATTGGAATCCCATGTGTCCTCAACAGGGGGAGTGAGGATAAAAAATCCGATAGCTGCCCTAATTACACTTCTTCCCGGGAGTGTTCAATCGATAAAAATCGATATCGAAAAATCAATCTCGATAAATCAATATAAATCGATTATAACCTCTTAATATTGATTGGGCTATTGCATTTTATATCCGCACTCCCCCTGTTGAGGACATGTTTTCCAAAATAATCTCTACTCCCTTGGATTTTCCATTTATTTTGATGAATTTTAGACCCTACTCCTTTGGATTTTCCAGTGGATTTTCAATGGAAGGCGAGGGGGCTCATGGAATTCCAGAGGGGTTTTAGTACCCCTACTCCCTTGGAATTCCATGTGTCCTCAACAGTGGGAGTGCGCGGATAAAAAATGCAATAGCCCATTGTATCGATCAGTCAATAAAACTCGTTATTCTTGGCTTTAACTGACGTCATTCTGAGTCCTAAATAAAATGCAACTGCGTTCTATAGAATTACATGCAGCGCGCAAATAGAACAATAGCCATCCCTTGGTGTGTAAATTTACGTTAAAACTATCCCGAGACACTTCTATATCTACGACGATTTCAATTTAGCTGTCAAAATTCTTGCGCGTTTTTATCACTGTATTCAGACTATTCATCCTTAACAAAATACTTTTTTAATGTTGTGATCCAAGATTCACTTTATTTGTAACCTAGAAAAAGTCAAAATTTTTTGAGATACACAAGGAAATTCATTCAATACGTAGTTAATTTTAGACATTATTTAACTATCAGGAAAGAAGCGATAAGCTCAAACTGTGGCACAGTCTCATGCACAAAAAACAGGATGAACTTGCTAGAATTCTTACTAGAGAACAGGTTAGTTCTGACTAATGGTCAAATACATTGCTAACTTAATGATTTAAAAATAAATGCTTACACAAATAAATGCTTACACTGTAACGTAATTTTCGAGCCATTAATTTCTTACTTTTACTTGGTGCCCGGTGGTGATTTTTTATGGGCCGGGTTCCAATGCAAAGAACGTTGCCAAGGCAGTTCTCAGAATAAATTAGGAAACATTTTGCAAACCGGACAAGAGAGCAATAGGATGCGATCGATGTGATGAGCAGGGTGGCCGGTCTCCTGGAAACACTGATGCCTGTTGCTCGACCAATCGGCCAAATGATAAATATTTTGAGATTTTCTTCTTGCATGAATCGCCGCTGTACAATTATATCTATTACTGAGGTCGCACAATAAACGTGAAGTGAAGTGAAGATCGAGGGCGGAGACGAGCACCATGCAATTCCTGGTTCCCAAGGTTGCTGTTTTTTTTTTTGTATTTTGGTTTTTTGTTTGCTTGTTTTTGTTTGTTTTGTTTTTGTCTGTGTGTGTGTTTGCGGCTTTTACTTAGAAGGATTTCACAGCAGCCATGTTTGTTGTCAAAATAATAAAGCATTTTTCCCAAGAGAAATGAAATCTTTTCTAATTCAAAAACTTTCTATTTTACTTGCCCACAAACATGGCTGCCATGAAATCCCTCTATATGCACATTGTGTTAAGTGACTGCTTTATTACCAGGGTAAACCATTGAAAGAGGCTTATGGAGAGGTCAACTATGCTATGGCCCATGTAGAATGGTTAGCAGAAGAAGCCAGGCGTATCTATGGTGATATTATACCTAGTCCGATACATGGCAGACGACTAATGGTTGTTAAGCAACCAGTTGGTGTGACGGCTGTCTGGACACCGGTAAGACTATACAACAGAATTGCCTGCCACTTAGCTGTCTCTTATAATTTATTCAAAAACGGCTTGATAATTTTTTTGCATTGTCCCTTGTCTAGAGCTGCTCGAGTTCGATAGATATTTTAGAAAAATTGATGTTAGCCATCTTTGTTTACCGTCGCTATGGCAACACAAATAGAAGTGAAATAAACAAAAATCAAAACTTTGATTCAAGTCCAATAACTGCATGGTGTAAAAACCGTTGTGGTTGGTCAAGAGTAAGTTGCTCAATTCGTGAAGTGAAAAATGGAAGCATTGTCAATAAAAAACTGTATCGAGCCACCTTAAATACATTACTCTAATATTGTCACACAATAGAGTTAACAAATTGAAGATGGTGTTGAGTTGTCTGTCTGAAGGAGGAATCGTTTCCGCGACACCTTGAATGGACATCGTTTTGAAAACAGTGCAGGTTTAACCTGACGATGTCCATTAAACACTTGGCAAACTTCAGTGTCTGTACTTTGCAAATGTATTGTCAACGTTGCTGTAACTCTGAATTTCTCCCCATGGAAATTTACCCATATACGAAAACTAGTGGGATTCCGTGTTCTATTTCATTGTTTGCATGTGGACATACACGCACTACTCAAATTATACTATACTACCGCATGTAGCAGCTACATGCAACTGATATACCTGTACGTTAACACATATTTTTTATCTTGTCAGTGGAATTTTCCTTACGCCATGATCACCAGGGCAGCAGCTGCTGCACTTGCCGCGGGTTGTACAGTCATAATCAAACCATCAGAAGAAACACCGCTATGTGCTTTAGCTTTACAACAGGTTAACTCTCCTTGTACCACGTGATCTATGACATCATAAGGTGCTTTAGCTTTACAACAGGTTAACCCTCCTTGTGCTACGTGGTGTATGACGTGATAATCTATGACGTCATAAAGGTGCTTGAACTTTACAAGAGATAAACCCTCCTACCTTGTCCATGTGATCTCTGACGTCATACGTGGGAACAGCCATTAAGCCAACTTATCTGCATAAGCATGCACACGTAACATTGGATTTATATCTTATGATATTGAAAGTTTGTTATAATCATTCTAGCTTGCTGAAGATGCTGGCTTTCCTCCTGGAGTAATCAATACTTTGCCGTGTTCCCGAGATCATGCCGAACGCCTTACGAATGTGGTTCTTAAAAGTGACCTTGTGGCCAAGTTGTCGTTTACTGGATCTGTAGCTACTGGCAAGGTAGTCGTGGAGTCATTGCATAATTCACTTGCATAGGGAAATTATGTTGACACAGTGCACAGTCGTCTTAAAAAGAAAGTTTTCGATATCAGTGATGTACACTTAGCGGTGATGGGTGGTTTACTGAGAGGGTCATACTAGAATCTGGTCTCGTGGTATATAGCCTTAAACCCTGAACATACCAGCTGGGTAGCTAAGAGAAACTATGGACCTTAGTCTCGCAATACACCTAGCCTAAAGTCGAACCATGCGTGCTGATTGGGGGGATAGTACGCACAAGTTGTGCGGTACTACAAAAAACTTCTCAAGATGTATATTTGTCGCTGACCTTTGAATAGAGATGCATGGCTTCAGTGGTCTTTCGATCTTTTATTAATTTTTTAATCTAACAATGGTTAGAACAATAGGTATAAAAACTAAGAATCTTTTTCATTCTGTTTAGGTATTGATGTCTAAATGTGTGGATACTGTCAAGAAAGTTTCGCTAGAACTTGGTGGTAATGCGGCGTTTATTGTGTTTAATTCAGCTGATATTGATCAAGCAGTGAGAGGAATTATTGCTAGTAAACACAGAAACACAGGACAGGTACTTAGCAATATTATCATCATATTACAGCGTACTTCCTTTACTATACCCTAGAATAGCGTACTTCCTTTACTATACCCTAGAATAGCGTACTTCCTTTACTATACCCTAGAATAGCGTACTTCCTTTACTAGACTCTAGAATTTACTAGACTCTAGCATAGCGTACTTCCTTTACTAGACTCTAGCATAGCGTACTTCCTTTACTAGACTCTAGCATAGCGTACTTCCTTTACTAGACTCTAGAATAGAACTTTGGCATTCATAACATATATATGATGATTTTGTTTTATTTGTTATCATCATTATGTTGTTTAATCATAATCATTATCGTCAACATCATTATTGATATCATCAAAATGTTTGATTTTTGAATGACGAACTTTAAATATGACCTTGTAGGCTTGTGTGGCGCCTAATCGTATCTTAGTACAAGACCAAATCTATGACCAGTTGGTTGCTCGTTTGTCAGAGGCGATGGATAAACACTTAATAGTTGGTAACGGCATGGACGCTAGTTCAACGCAAGGACCTCTGATTAACTACAAAGCTGTTGAAAAGGTATCATGCGCAATTTGTTAACTACTACGAAGTCCTTTTTTGACTTGTGAGGGAATGAGGTGAGTTACAATGAACTTTATTGACTGTTAGGTTGAGAGACACATTGCTGATGCTTTGTCAAAAGGTGCTAACCTGCTTCGTGGAGGACAACGACATCAACTCGGGTTAACGTTCTTCGAACCAACTCTACTTGGTGAAGTAAACAATGATATGCTGGTTTGTAAAGAAGAAACTTTTGGTCCACTGACACCACTTATCAGGTAAATAAGATTATAGATTCCATTTTTCTGTAGTTTTATATTCAATAATAATATGAGGGCCACAAGTTTATAAGTGTGTATTTACTTCTCTAAATAAAATCTTCACTAGACTTCTCTTCACAATTGTAACACTTCATTACCCTCTTAAAATATAGTCACTATCTATCTATATTACTTGAAAACGCATTTCAAAAACTCAAATTCATTTCATTCCGTACGTCTGTACCCTAATAGATGCACAGTTGACGTCAAAATATGATAAGAGCAAAAGTGTACGCCACGAGACTAATTCGAGTGGCTTGACTGTTGTTCGCGCGCCATATTTTGACGCCTTCTGTGCATCTGTTAGAGTACAGATCCAGAAAAATCTATTTGTTTTATATAATATTCATCGAAACATTTCAACCAATCAGATTGCGTGTTAGTTTCTGTGTCGTCATCTATGCATGTCTTTAAATCACACACGATTCCGGCTTGACCAATCAGAGTGCGCGTGACGTGAACCTATTTGTTTTAACAAAAGTCTTGAACTTCCGTTATAAGGTGCTACTTGTTGAAGTAGAAATAGATTGCCTACAACAGTTGTAGGGAGGACCACACAGTGAAATGCTCACATTATTGCAAGAAAAGTTCCGTTTGCTCGCGTCTTAAAGTGGTCTTCTGCATGCTAGAGAGTGCTGAAGTTTTGTCCATTTGATATCGTAGATTTAAAACTGAGGAAGAAGCCATTGCTCTAGCAAATGCAACAAGTACGGGACTTGCTGGTAAATTACCGTATATTCTGATGTACATTAACTATAGCAACAGCTTGTTACTTGCTGGTAAATTACCGTTTATTCTGATGTACAGTAACTAGTAACAGCTTTCCCGTGTTTGTTAAAGAGGCTTTTTTGTTTTTAACAGGTTATTTCTTCTCACGTGACCATAGCCAAATATGGCGAGTAGCTGAATCTCTTGAGGCGGGAATAGTTGGTGTAAATGAAGGAAGTATTGTATCTGAAATTCACCCACATGGTGGCTTTAAACAATCAGGGATTGGACGAGAAGGATCGAAATACGGCTTACATGAATACCTTGAACTTAAATATATATGCATGGGTGGTATCGCTGAGTAATGAATCATAGTTATCAGTTTTCAGTCAAGTTTAATGGAGATAATGTAACTTATTAACAAACTATTATTGTCTTATTATTCAGTTGGGTGTACGATACACATGCTCTGTCTGATTGAAACAAAACCATCATTTATTGATTACTGCGCATTGAAAAACATATCACACCACCTGCAAAAATACAAGATATCTTATATAATAATTGGTATACACCGATTCGAAATATGGCGGCAAATTTGAATAACTATTGTTTTATACTAACTAGCCTCTCATTCATGTGAAAACGCTTTTGTGTTTCCACGTGAACACGAGGCTAGTCAGTCCAGAACAATAGTTATTCAAATTTGTCGCCATATTTCGAATCAGTCAATAGTACACGCGCGTTCTGATTGGTTGGTTGCCTATCGCATATTCCATTCAATTTTAGTAAATGCGCGCTTTCCGTTTTCTTTTAAACAACGAGAAATGAACCGGAGATGGCGTGAAAATCGACAATGACTGATTTTTAAAGCAGACTATATTGAACTGCCAATTACATCATGACATCAGCTATTTTTTTGCGAAACTGACCGTGAAACCGCTATATTGAACTGAACCACCATTGGTACGCGGGACACCGGCTCACCGATCCAACATTGCATGATATATAGTTGGATGAACTCAATATTCCGGTCCATTCTCGATCTATTACCAGCGCCCTTTCTGGACCATTAATGAAGTAAGCGTCCCTGCCCTACACCTCCCCCTTTGCTTTGAGGCAAATACAAGTGAATGTAGGACGAAAATAAGTAACAATGTTAACTTAGATCCATGGCATTTCTAAAAAGAACTATAGTTTTATACGTTTTACACAAAAATTTATAGAATCAACATATAACTATTATTGTAAAATTGAAATGTGAATAAAGAATTGTTGCGTTATAATATGGTATTGTATTGTGTTGTATAGTTTTATTGCTTTGAAGCACGTGAAAACATAATATGTAGTTGCATCACCACATAAACCTACCTCTTGCTCCTGTGAACTGACGATACTACAAGAATCTTGTTTTGTTCGTCAAATTCGTAACAACAAGTAATGCAGGATTTACCACCGTGAAAGCAAAAATGAAAAAAATTACGACTCCAAATTAATGACGATGATTGAATTCGTTCGGCTAAAGCTTTCACGGAGACAAGACTCGGCCAATTAAGGCTAGCTAGGACTGAAGGTAATCCTTGATTTTCTTTCATTTGTGCCTATTGAACCCTTGTACACAAACGATTAAAGAGGCAGGCCCTTCGCCGTCATTTGATCGATAGGAGAGGTTCGACTTTCCATCATAATCGGTTGCATGGATTAGGGAGTACTTAAATGACCTGCATAAGCATCAGATGTCCAGCTGGCCTTTGGAAAGTTGAATGAGAATATTATTTTAGTGTCGGTATAGATACGTGTCATATAGATACGTTCCACCGTTTTTCTAAATTACGCAAAATTTGAAAGCAGAAAGCTAAAGTAAAGCTAAACGTAAAGTGTTTTTAATTTTCTTCGTTGAAGACCAGAATTTTTAGCCAAGAAAAATTAGAGAAGGGAAATAGAATCCATTCAAAACAGAATTAAAATAAAAGGAAAAAAAGAAAATTTGTTGACGCAGGGAGGACTCGTACATGCACATTACCCGGAAGCAAAATAGTATGCTATTTTTATGTAAAAGCCAAAAAATCGGACCATGCATCCAGACAAATTTCGGCCCCTTCCGCGCAGTCAGAGGGAGGAAGGAGTCGGATCCTAGTCCATTTTCTGTGAGAAGGGAAAGGGTTCAATTCGTTTGAACCTTCGAACCACCCCAAGCGACGGCCCTGAAGAGGCTAGGTGGAGTTTACTGATACTGGAAGACTTTAGTACGTAATCTTGCTTAGCTAATTCATAGATCGATACTTCGATAATTTTAATTACTCCTAAAAATAGTTTAATACTAAAATAAAGGAAAAGTTACGTTACATGTGTTATCAATTAATAATGACTACATAAGTAATGATGAATAAACATATAACATTTGACACAGCATACAGCAAGTTAATTAGCTATTTTGCCAATTTTTTTTGTGTACACTGTGCAAAGGATATCATGTCGTCTCAGTTTAGTCACGCCAAAGATGCGTTACTTGCGCAATATATCAGCTGCGTGACCAGACTTGCTGTAGTTCCTCTAAAAGACATAACGGCGCCATAAAACCAGTTTTCTCTTAACAATTTAATTGATCAGGAACGTTTGTAGACTAATACATAACATGTTTGATATGGTGTTATAGGACTTATACCAAAGTATGGAGTTTCTGCTTTTTCTACGATTTTCCAAACTCCAGCTTCAGTAAGTTCATCCATTTTTTCCTTGTAACCATAACCCTTGCCATCGTGGACGTCGATTCTCATCGTAAAACACACCAGTCCACCTGAATTCATGAAATAACCAAAGTTAATAACAATGGAAACTTTATTTCATGTTTTTTTACAGCATTTACAAATCTCTCTACTTGAAGACAATTTGCAATTGGCTACTCGAGTGTTACATACATTTTTGTAGAAATAGAAAACGAGGCAGCGTGCTATGTTGAGTTATAGAAGCACGCGGGAATTGTAAGAAGACGAGAGAAGTGTTAGGAGAAGCATGAGGCGTAGCCGAGTGCTTCTCAACACTTCTCGAGTCTTCTTACAATTCCCAAGTGCTTCTATAACTCAACATAGCACTGCTGCCGAGTTTTCTATTTCTTTTATAAAATCAAGAGACCATAATACTAAGAGAGCGAAACTCAGTATTGATGTCTGTGCGATGTTCCTGGCGGCTAAGGCTATTTTTAGTAACTTTGCCATCACGCGCGCAAGGCTCTCAAACAATTGAATAGAATTTGATTTTTGACTTGCGCGCGGACGGGACCGTTTGCTTTCGGCTTTAGAATCCATTCTATTGTTTGAGAGCCTTGCGCGCGCGATGGCGAAGTTACTAAAAATAGCCTTAGTCGCCGCGAACATCGCACAAACATCAATACTGAGTTTCGTTCTCTTAGTATTATGGTCTCTTGATAAAATACAATTGAAGTTTTATTTTCTTTTTTCGTTGGAGAAAGTTTGAAAATGTGCGCGCGCATGCTGTGTGTTCTCATAGAGAACGCACGACACGCAACCTTTGGCCAATCAGAGCGCGCGTTATATCATATTTAATTTATAAACAATAATGATGATGATGATGATGATGATGATGATAAAGCAATAGGAACAACACCCAAAAAGCTAGAACAAAGATTGATGGAACTGGGCATTAAATTGACACTAGAGAATTGCAGAAAACGGTGATGTTAAGGTGGCTCGACCCAGTTTCGCCAGTGCACGGGTATGGACCGAATTTAATAATGATGCTAGTTTGGTTGAAATCGCAGCTTTTTTAACATTGAAATTGTTATACACTAGGTTTTCAATTTTGCCAATTTTCTCAAAGTCCAGACCTCGACGAGAAAAACGATTTATGAGACTTTGTAAATTAAATGTTTGTCTATAATGTGAAGGCGTTTAAAGAAATTCTATAAAGCCGATTTTGAGTAAAAACATACATACATACATACATACATACATATTTTATTTGGCAAGGTCAGTTAAGGCAGCTTTCGCTGATGTGGACCTCCTATCTACATTATAAATATAAAACCTAATAACTGACCCTAAAATATAATAAAATATAATAAGAATTTAATAAATATATAAATATGAATCTAGAAATAATTGGATATCAGAAACAATTAATTAAATTAAATAATTCAAATTAATGGATAAAATGATCCCAAATACGGTATGAATTCCATGTGGATCAACGGAGCTATATTATTATTCAATTTTGGAGAAATTTAAAACTGTGGGTGCTTTACTAAATTAATTTTATAACATTGTTTTTCCAAAGAAAAGTTGCAATATTTTTGGTTCCAAATAATACCAAGGCATGGTTCTTTATATTTGCTACTTTTGATCGCCGTTGAGACGACTGTACATAAAGCACTAAATTGCCGCGTTTAACTCAGAATTGAATTTTCAATCCTTTACCAGTAAGGTGTTTTAATTACATATTAAGGCATTGAAGTTTTTTAAGACCATTAAATAATTTTTATAAACATTGCCATATGTGCATCTCTATTCTCCGAGTTGTTGCCAGTGTTTGATTCATAAAGATCATGCCTGCTTTGGCACCTCGTGCAAAAAATGCAAATACATGGAACTATAGTCACGCCAGTGATATCCAGAGTAACGCTGTACGTAGCAGTTCCTTACTAAAGTTTCTAGAACTATGGTATTTCCTTGTGCAAAAAGAAAATGGAGAAGTGAAATATTCCTGGAAAACACATTAAAGGGTAAAAAGGTGAAGGAAAATAGTTCACCAACCCAGGTAACTTGGAAGACTAAGTTCTTGAAGGCAAAACACTTATTGTTAGGGCAGTAGCTTCCGTTTGGTTTAATTTTCTTACAACTGACTTCCAAATCCACCAGCACTATCAATAGAAGAGAGAGTACTTATAATGTCAGTATAAATATTACAGCATTACTCTGGATATCACTGAGGTGACTATTAAGTTCCATGTATTTGCATTTTTTTGCACACGGTGCCAAAGTGACATACATGCAGGCATGCATATCATAAAGCCTGAATCATGCAATTAAACACCGGCAATAACTTGGAAAATAGAGATGCACATATGGCAATGTTTAAAAAATTATTTAATGGTCTTAAAAAACTTCAATGCCTTTGTAATTTAAACACCCCTTACTGGTAAAGGATTGAATATTCACTATCGAGAAATTTAAAAAAATTGGTCAACTAGTTTTCAAGAAACAAAATCTCCTCTCAACTTACACTAAAAATATCGAAATTACCTCTTCAAATATGAAAGTTATGTTTTGTGAATAAAATGGAAACATTGATTTGGAATTGAAATTACTTTGCATGATTTAATGTTCCTGTACCATCTAAATGTCATGTGATCAAAGCTTAATCTATTCAGGGATTCATACCTGGTTTGACAAGTCTCACAATCTCACTAAAGCCACTGGGTTTGATATGCCCAACAGTCAGTGCAGCTCCACATGTTATGCCATCATAGCAACCATCCTCAATCTCATCAATTTTCTCATCGGTAATTGATGCACAGATAAGGTTTTTGTACAAGTTCTTGTCACGTGCAATGTCCAACATTTCAGGAGAAATGTCCAGTGCATCAACATTCTGGTAACCATAATCTTTCAATGTTTCTCCCAGTTTTCCAGTCCCTGAAGCTGCATCAAGAACTTTCCTATCAAGATGACCCTCTCCAAATACCTTTTTCATTTGAGCATCAAATATTTCTACCAACTTTAGGGAAGCTACATAGCCATATTTGTCAGCGTCCTGGAATGAGATAAAGGTGTTTTAGGAGGCAAACTTCCCCTCCCCCCATCCCCCAACATATATATATATATATAAATCCCGGAGGGGGGTACTTGACCAGGATTTGGGTGGGGATGTTCCACTGGGATCCTAAAACGGTTACCCTGTTTATGACAGAAAAACTCAAAATACCATACCCTGTTTATGACTAAGTATAATAATTACAGAGTGCAATGTACTTATTTGTTTGTAATGTAAATGAGTTTCATAACGAGTTTGTTGCGATCGTGATCGAACAACGATAAATAATATAGCTTCTAGACAGATCGTTGCCATTGTGGCTAGCTAACGACTAAGGTTGATGAGAAAGCTGCTACCCTGAAAATGACAAGAAGCTCAAAAAATTGCAAAAAGGATACCCTGTTTATGACAGGGAACTCGAAAAACCATACCCTGTTCAGCGGATCATCCCCGTATAGTAAATATATGGGAGTACCCCCCCGGGATATAAATATAAAAAATTCCTTTAGTCGGGCGTGACAAGAAAGTGTGACAGCTGCTAATACCACGTACCTTGTCATAATCGGGTGCCCACTTCACGTACAGGTCTTTGATCTCTGCTTCAGTCGTGTTTGTTGACATTTCGCTAAACAGATCCTTATGAGGATTGAATTGTTCGTCAGAAGACATGACTTCTAGAAGAGAGGAGAATTAGAATGGCAGCTTGATTTCCAGGCAGCCCGTGACAACACAGGACATGGCTGGAAATCGAGCCTACTACCAAAAGGTTTTAATAATCTAGAATTTGTAGCAGACTAGTAAATACCTTGCTTCCAGTGGTGCGAGTCTGCAATGCCAAATAAACTTAGCCACAAATCGTCGACCGACTGTTACACAGCGATAATGGTACCACCTAAATAAAGGCTGTCTTGTCTCGACGTCTGCCGAGAGGCTTGGTTGGTCTCGCGTCACGTAACGCTTCGTCGTTGGAGTGTTATGTGACGCACACACACATCTACATCAACCACAGGCAGCCCAGCCACTTCTCCTGACGACGTTTATTTTAATAATTTATTTACTATTTTATTGATACGCTAAAAAGACAAAAAAATGCGCGCGCTTGTTTTAATTTGCTTGGCGCGCGCGCTCTTGTTATGCATGGGTTTCTGTGGTAATATCGCGCGCTTGTTGTGAATGGGTTTCCTGTGGCGATCCCGCGGGACAAAGTAGCTTTGTCCCGCGGGATCACCACAGGAAACCCATTCACAACAAGCGCGCGCTCGTCCCGTGGGATATCCCGCCAGACTAAAGTCTCGATTGGGAATTTGGTCAATATGTAGGCTACCAAAAATCCACAGAGGCGGAGTTTTCTATACAATGTCTGTACACTTTGCTGGCTTCCCGGTAGCCTACAGTATTTACTAATTAAATCCCAATCGAGACTTCAGTTACCCTGGTCCCAGAGGGGTTTTTTAAAGAAAAAAAGAAAAAAATTATAAAATACAAAAGAAAGCCTCTGGAACCAGGGTACCAGAAGTTACCAGAATTTAAGCATATGTATTTTATTATTGTATATAGTTTATTTTATAGTTAATGTGATGTCACTAGGCTTTACTAACTCAATAACGGAATGATGATGATGATGATGATGATGACTTCAGTCTGGCTGGACGCGTAATTATGCACACGGTGGTAAGATTAGAGCCTCAAATCTCCCGGATAATCGCTCGAAACTTGAAATCGCGGCCATTCGTGTTCCAGAGCAAATGTCTTAGGGACGGACCATTAGAGGTTTTTTTTGGGGGGGGGGGGGGGGGGGGATTTTTTTGTGCAGGATGTTTCTTTTTGTCTTCGTAGCTGTGCAGGATTTGCACGAATTTTTTTCTGGCACTATTGTAACACAATACGGTCATTATCTGTTCAAATTAAAGTAAGGATAGTGCTCCTTATGATGTCTCTATAATGACACCAACCAAGAGAGCATAAAGTACTAATTCTCCCCAGGGGTACTCCTTCTAGTTTTGACCTGACCGTGCCCCTCCAGAGAGTGATTATGATTTTGTAGACCCTGTTCTAGAGTACAAGCACTGAAAACCATACCCTGTTTGGTGGCATGTACCAACATCCATTGTTACAGTTGTAATTAATAAAAGCCTCTCTCCAATAAAATGCCTCTTATCTTTTAAATGGGCATTAATTTGATCCTTTATGGTATATCACTATTCTATATTCCAGACTAACAAGAACACTAAAGTGCATAACGTAAATTGGTAAAACTATATTTATACAATTGGTAAAACAATATTATTCTTTATACATACATTAAATACAAATTAAAACACCCTGAATTGTGCCACTGACAAGTGTTGTCAGTAATCCTTATAAATTAATAGCATAAAGCAGCTTTGTACATTTAGTAAAAATAATATTGTCATGAATAGTTGAGGTTAGTTCTATAAAGCCTTTTAGTGTGAATTGTTGTCAGGGATACAATAATGTCAGTGAATCAGCCATTTACATATTTAATTGTAGCTGAAGCATACAAAGAATACACTGTCAGTGATAGTAGCAGTTGACAAGCAGTTTAAGAGGATGACACTGTTTTCTCAGAGCTGACAGGATCGATAGGCAGAAGTCTCTGTAGCAGTGTCAGTCTTTTCAATGCTTGATGGGTCCAATAACATTGTGACAATTATAAAAATGGATAAAAGAAGTCAGATGGTGCTTTGGCTTCAAATGTAGGTGTTGGTTTAAGTAAGGTATCTGGTGTGGCTGACACATCAATAAACTGTACAGATGTCACTACTTCAAATGACTGTTGTAGAGATTTGTTACCAAGCTGACAATAACCACCAAGGCACTAAACAAACAGATTTCAGGGTTATTAAATAACAATGAAACATGAGGTTACATACAACATTGCACAAATACAGATATCTTGTAGTAATTCACAAAACACTTTGCTGTAGGGTTATCACCAGTACATCAGTGTATGTGACCAATGAACCAGTTTATCTGCAGCGATGTGTCAAACTTTGCAGATTAATAAATTTAGATTTAGTAACACATTTATTAATATTCATCTAATTCTGAGTTACAATTCCAGATCAAATATTGTTATGACTATGTTGTCTCTATAGAGTGATAATTTGCACTTAATCCGTGAAATAATGTTAGAGTGAGCTAATAGACACTAATAGACTCTGCACCCATTGTTTTCTTTTGTTGCAATACAACTATTAGACACTATTAAACACTGACTATTAGTAATTGTTTCACAGTCCGATGAAAATCACTCTATATGTTAAATAGCACTGTTAAACAATGGCAAACAAAGGATTTTTTGCTATTCAGTACTATTTAGATTTTGTACTTTTTCACGGGTTAAGTGCATTTACTCTAGTGCCACACATAAAATCACTTTCAATTGATATCCTACAAGTCATGTTGTGAGATAAAACTCTGTTGTACAATATGTTGTATTTATCTAGACCTGATATCTTATGTCCTTGGGATCAGCATACTTGAACTGCACTCCAACAACCTGAAATAGATTTAAAATAATTTTATTAAATTCTTAATTAAATGATCATCTAGGAATAAAAATAATTTTGTAATAAAATAATTAAAAGATTAAATAAGTTTAACACTGACTATCAGGAACATCATTCTAACTTGTGATTTCAAAAATCTTCACTTTTGTCATCAGCAAATGTCTGGATCACCACCATCATCAAAATTTGAGGTAGACCGTCAAGCACACATACTGTGGTCATAACAGTGCACGTCAAGTAGAGTTCTTAGGGGTCCAAGCTTTTTACAGCCAATTATCAATGTCATAGATGATTGTAAACCTGACTCACCTTTGTTTGGGGATTTGCTAAGAAACCAAAGTTAGAGTAAAGAACTTCAATATGTAAACTCATGACCATGTTACTGCACACTCCATTCCCTCCAGTCACCTGAAATAAAACAAAAATCAACATCTTTGAGAACCTAGTCTTCTGTAACTTGGTTCTTGCCCTGAGGACATTGTCTATTTGAACTTGTTCTGGAAATAGTGTTTTCTCCTCTTTTTGAATGGACTTAACCTAACCAATCAATATCTAGTATGACAGTTATATTATAACAGTTGGCATTGAAATGACATCATCATGAATTTTGACAAGTTTCTGGAAATTGTGGATGCTCCCTAGGCCTACAGAACATGTATTTTTACTAAATTGAGAAATGATTGAGGATGTCTGGTCATTATGGCTCTAGTCATCTCTCTTTTCATTCCTTTGTAGTTACATACCGTCTGTGATGGTCTCTTATTCAGTATTTTAACCCAGTCTCCAGGCTTGTTAACATCAGAGTTTCCAAAGGTTGCAACATGTGTAGGTACACCAGCTAACAGGACATTAAGAACTGTGTCTTGTAGAAGTTGACAAGATGAGCTGCTGGTGCTTAATGACATTCTAGAAACAAATTATTGGTTGACCAAAGTGTTAAATACTTCAGATATTAATAACTAAGGAATACAAAATGTGCATGCACGTCGATCTCTGTACTGCGATAGCATGTTGGGAGATATAGAGCGCAAAAAAGCAAGCTTAGGGACACAAAGTCAAAGTAAAGTTTTCTCTTTCTTTTCAAATGCTGCACATCTTGAAGAGACATTAGGCAATTGGTTATAACTTGCTTTTTATTAATGAAATATTCTTTCATCTTTTAGTGCAAGCCATGTCTTTGTCCTCTAATATATAATTATAAATATTACAAAATATGGTAGCCAGCCATATCAGTAAGTGTATTATATGTTCTCAAATATTTTAAGAAAATGAAATAAACTAATATTATTATTCAATTTTCATACACTGTACAAATTCTGATTTTCTGATTGGTCAGTTTGTACCACGTGACGCATGGTTATGACTTGACAACACGTCACTATGTAATAATACTAACAATCAATGGTAACAATGTACAGTGAGAAAGAAAAAATGTTCTTGGTGATAAATTTGAGGATTTTTCAAAAAAGAGAAGATTAACAAGCACATTTAAAACAACAAGAAGACTGCTTGGCATGTTTTTAAGGTGAACTCTAAATTTCATTGAAGTTTTTGGAGTAAGCTTACTGAGATCAACACATTTCATCAGCTTGAAAACAGTCAGTTTGCCGGCTTTCCAAATTCATCTTAATATTTACTGTTTTTTAGACTGGTTATCCAAAACCTATCTCATAGAAAGTTTAAAAAGTCTGTCGCCACAAGTTCTCTCAGATGGGGTAAAGAAATTTTATCAGGAATCGAAGAAAATGCCAAACGAGTACTTCAGCCTTTGGCTCATTGACAGATGACAACTACTTCTTGTACCAGAGTTTAGCAGCGTTTCAACCGTAAGTTGCCAGTTTAAACCTATATCCAAAACTCCAGCAATAATTTTCTAGACCTTTCACTAGCAGAGTTCTTGGACTCAGTGCTGAATCACTTTTAACGATCCAAAAAAGTAGTTCTTGATTATATGGACGATTTCAATTTTACCAAGCAAGTTGTAAACATGGATTCTGAGAACTGTTTATCATCTTTTAACAATCTAAAGTTCTTGTCTCACAGTAATTTTCCAGTAGCTTTCTTTTGAAAAGTATATTTTGTATTGAAAAACTTATCAAATGCTATTAAACTAATTTTGAATTTACTTACTATTTTGAGTGACTTAAGTTATTTCTAGTGATCTCAGATGTTGACTGACAGTGTTAGCCTGCTTCTGCAGTGCATTCAAATTGAATAATAAAAAGGTTAACACACTCTTTGCTCATGAATTACTGAGATTTACCTTCACTTGTTCACTAACAATGAACTTGAAATTTTCTCATACTGCATTTGGCTCACGCCTCATTCAGTATTTAAAATTTCTCGTTCACTGTTAGCAAACTCGTGAACTCAAGGTAAATCCCGATAATTCACTCGCTTAGTGTAATAATAATAATAATAATAATAATAATAATAATAATAATAATAATAATAATAATAATAATAATAATGGCGGCGAGTAGTGAAGTCGAGTTCTAACAGCTCTGTTAGAAATCTTGATTAACGCAAAAGCAAGCCAAGCTTAGAGCACTCATATACATTTGAACAAGTATTTATATACTTTGGTTGCTGTCAAACCGAACAGGCAAGACATTTAGTGTCTCTAACTGCCCACTGGAAGCACCAGAGATAAAGATAAAGGGACAGCAGACTAAGAAGCATCTCAAGAAGGCTGTAAATGAAAAGCTCGGGGAGAAGATCGAAGATCAACCTTGGCAAGGAAACCTATTGAGAACAAGATGGCAAGATGATCAACTTAGTCAAGAAAGCTGTTTTGCATGGCTGAGCAAGTGGATGTGTGCTCCTACCTACTGCATTGCAGGTATAATGGAGTTGTACGAACAGCTTACTCCGACAAAAGTCTACTCGGCCTTTAAGACTGGAACTACAGATAAGAACAACATCACATGCAGAATGTGTGGTAAAGCCACTGAAAGTCTAGCCCATGTACTTGCTGGTTGTCCATCCCTAGCACAGTCTAAATACTTAGAAAGACACAATGCTGCACTGAAGGTGATTTTCTTTGAGATGCTTAGAGATCTCAAGCTGGCTGATAAAGTTCCTCCATGGTTTTCACAGGTGAAGCCTGAACCACTCTACAAGTCACCTGATGCAGAAGCATATTGGGACGTACCGGTATATGCTGATCATACTTTTGTACGGTCTAACCGTGTGGATGCGCGCTTCGTTGATCACAAGAGCAAGAAAGTACTCATGGTTGAGATGAGCTGTCCATGGTTAGATAATCGCAACAAGAAAGACACAGAAAAGACAGAGAAGTATGGACTACTGCGACTGGAGCTGACAAAACAACACCCTGGGTACAAGATCACACAATTGAATGTCATCATGGATGTACTTGGAGGTTGGTCCAAGGAGCTAGAAATTGAGATGAGAAACATCTTTGGAACAAGACACAGAGAAATTCTGATGAGAATGCAGAAAGCTGTTCTGAGCTGCACGCTGAACGTTGCCAAGACATTCAAAATAATCACTTCTTAGTATCATTACAAACTGTTAGTAACGATTTTTAAATAGACTTTTTATAGGAACAATGCCCTCTTAATTACCATACGTACAGACTCATATGGTATTCTTTTTAAATATTTATTATGTATAATTTTTTTTTTCCTGTTATGCAGATAGGTTACGTGATACGCCCTATCTTGCTTCTATCTAGCATCCATACGTTTGTACTGCTATAATAATAATAATAACAATTATAATAAACTTTATATAAGGCTTATAACAAGAATTGATCTAAATGCTTCACAAAAATATAATTATACAAATAAACATTAAACAATAATAATACAATAAATAAACATAAACAATATACAAATAAACATTAAACAATATACAAAATTAATAAACATTAAACAGTATACATTTACTTTATAGTACAGCCTGTTCTGACATCAATACCAAAAGAAACAGAAACTCTGTCAGTTGAGTTATTGCATGAACCATCAGCTGAAGGTGCAGCCATTGTAAGCCAACTTGTTGGGTCAGTATTTAATTGTATATACTGCCTACAAGTCATTAAGGAATTTAATTTTTCATTTTAAGTATTAATGAATCCATTAAAAGGCACAATAAACAAAAAAAAAATATATATATATATATATATATATATAATTTTACAACCATGCAGTCACATTGCATGCCACAACTGCAAAGAGGACTGCTGTAGCTGCAGGGAAAACCATAAATTATATAATTTTACAACCATGCAGTCACATTGCATGACACAACTGAAGATGTCCAGGACTGGCCTATGGTGTCCCCTGTCCACATGGGACAGTCCCCAAGTCCCCTTGGGGATTGTCTGGGACATCCCCTAACTGTCCCCTGTCCCTGGTCAACCCTCTAGGCAAGTAGTGTCTCTCCCGTCCCCAAGTCCCCTTGGGGATTGTCTGGGACATCCCCTAACTGTCCCCTGTCCCTGGTCAACCCTCTAGGTCACTAGTGTCTCTCCCGTCCCCAAGTCCCCTTGGGGATTGTCTGGGACATCCCCTAACTGTCCCCTGTCCCTGGTCAACCCTCTAGGTCACTAGTGTCTCTCCCGTCCCCAAGTCCCCTTGGGGATTGTCTAGGACATCCCCTAACTGTCCCCTGTCCCTGGTCAACCCTCTAGGTCACTAGTGTCTCTCCCGTCCCCAAGTCCCCTTGGGGATTGTCTGGGACATCCCCTAACTGTCCCCTGTCCCTGGTCAACAATGTTTAAATTAAAGGTGGACACCGAAGTCTGCGAACAAAGCTTTTCATGGCTTTCCAATTAAGTACAAAAAGATGACTAGAAAAATGAACCAGACACATTACATGTTATTTATTCTATACTTACTGTATCTTCATAATCAGAAAGAAGACAAAACACTTTTAACAGCAGATTTATAAAAAGGTCTGAAAACGTTTGCTAATTTCAAAACAGCAAAGAGAAAATTGGAAAACTAGAACTACCGGTAAAAGACCGAATAAGCCCCCCTACTTTCTTACTCCACTGACTATTGGCTTTTATTTCACGAGTCATAGAAAATCAAAGCAGACTTTAAAGAAAGTTTATGTCAACACGAAACAATTATGTGAGATTAGAAAGTACTTGGTATTTGCTCATGTTCTTTTAGGCAAAAATTCGATCCTCATACAAAATTTCAGCAAATTTCATGATAATTATACATTGTAGATTTCAAATAATTTTTGAGGATCAGCACGTAAATGATTGATATATAGTATATTGATATATTATTACAACGAGTGGTACGTGACGTTGTAACCACAGTGATTCAGGTGTTAAAATAAATATTTCAACAGAATTAATAGATTTCTAAATGTTAGTATATGATGAGAACTATTTAATAGATACATTGTCACATTGTCAGTTCACATTATGTATCAGTTGTGCAAAGTCTTTCTTGAATGAGTAACTGCACCAAAAGGTACAAGGGCCATACCGTATGATAAGCATATAAACCACTGAAAAATCAACGCCGATGTAAAAAAACATACTTGGTAGAGAAAGCCAGAAAAATGGGTGGGATTGAAAGAAGTTTTGTTTTATAAACAAGTTACCAGAAAAAGCCATTTAGATGCAGTTTCGATTCATGCGAGCGAGCGAGCGAGCGAGTCGACACTAATCGCGGTGGGTCTCGCAGAGAACGAATAATTTACTTCACATACACTTACGTCATCAAAATGAGGGACTATCAAAATAAGGGGCCAAAAGAGACAACGATGTTCATGTACATAGCGTGGGATCTCGTTAGAGCTAATTGTTTTTGAGTATAGTAGTTCTAAAGCTATATTTTTTACGTTTGGTGCTTGGAGTGAGGCGGCGATGCTGCTATATTTACCATTGATGACGACTGATTAAGTAAAGAAACTCTTAGGCCTAGTTCAAACGTCGCATTTCACATGTGTCGAATGCAATGCAAATGAGATAGTAATGAGTAGAAACAAAAGATTTGTATGACTAATTTGCATTGAATTCGGTACATGTGAGATTCGACGTTTGAACTAGGCCTTAATTTTCAGTACTCAAGCGTGCTGTGATGCATTTTATAATAAGAGCATCTTTCGATCTTTGATTGGACTCTTTACATGTCGTTAGAGCTGAATGTTTTGCAGTACACATTCTTGGTAAGTTTGATTGTCAGTTTTATTTATTAACACGAAGAAACATTATTCATTCGTGTCAGGAGTCATTAAAGTCACGAATTTTCAAACGTATTTATACTGTTAATAATTGTGTTCAATTCTATTCCGTTGGCGAAAATGAACAGAGTCGGTTTATATATTGTATATCGGATATTGATTGAGTGAACTTATAAACTGTTCCGAAGATTTATAAAGTTTTACAATAAAAGGTTTTGCTTCGTCATTAAAGCTGTTTGGATTGACCGCCTGGAGTGACTTATTGTCTTTGTTTATTACTCTAGTACTTTAAATAGCTAACCAATCATAAATATGTTGTATTTGCAAAACACTCCTTCAGAGTTACATGAATTATGTGTATACTGCTCGCAGCACTTCTGGCACTTCTCTTTTGAAAAAAGGTTTAACTCCTGTTATGCAAGTATGCAAGCCGCTATGTTGGTATAAAAACGTGGAACACCAATAGACATGGTAGATATAAATTTCTTACCAAAATCTCGGAAATATTTCATTGTTGACCAGGGACAGGGGACAGTTAGGGGATGTCCCAGACAATCCTCAAGGGAACTTGGGGACAGGAGAGACACTAGTGACTTAGAGGGTTGACCAGGGACAGGGGAAAGTTGGGGGATGTCTCAGATAATCCCCAAGGGGACTTGGGGACTGGAGAGACACTAGTGACCTAGAGGGTTGACCAGGGACAGGGGACAGTTAGAGGATGTCTCAGACAATCCCCAAGGGGACTTGGGGACAGGAGAGACACTAGTGACCTAGAGGGTAGACCAGGGACAGTTAGAGGATGTCCCAGACAATCCCCAAGGGGACTTGGGGACAGGAGAGACACTAGTAGCCTAGAGGGTAGATCAGGGACAGGGGACAAGGGATGTCCCAGACAATCCCCAAGGGGACTTGGGGACGGGAGAGGGGGACAGGGGACAGTTAGGGGATGTCTTAGGAACTCCCACTTGAGACTTGGGGACTGCCCCATGTGGACAGAGGACACCATAGGCCAGTCCTGGACATGTGTGATTGCATGACGCAACTGTAAAGAAGACTACTGCAGCTACACAGGGAAAACCCATAATAATTTTACAACCAGTTACATTGCATGACACAACTGCAAAGAATGGGGCTAAATTAAATAGTTACAATGATATCTAAAAATATATTACACTTAAAATTTATATATATATTAACCTATAAAAATTAATTATTAAATTAACAATAATCAAATACAGTATATAATAAAATACACTGAGCCCTGATTTTATTATCTTAAATTAAACAAGAACTTGGAATAAACTACATGACTTTTAAAAATTATTTAATTATACTTATTGCACATGGCATATACACAATTTACAAACCTTGTTGGTGTGAAAACATGGAATATTGAAATTACTATCCCAGGCTTTTAAGGTTGATCAATGAAAAGGATACTGGTTACTAGAAGATGTTGTTAAAGTCCCTACTACAAGTGGTTTCCCAACAATATATCCAGGATTACCAGAACGAGAAAATGACTCTATCCCTTCCTGTTGAACACAAAATATCCTGTGGTCAGTACAGGCCAGCAAATCAGTAATATCTTAAAATGACTTTGTTGTTAATCCCATACTAACCTTTTTAAACTTAACAGACACCTTTTGTAAAAATGACAATGTGGTATCAGCAGACAGATGTCCCAAAGTAAACTGTACTCCTGCTTGTGTTAAGTCTGTTGATGTATTCCACTGTAAAATGTATGCAACCTACCAATAACATATTTGAATTAATATTAAAAACCATAACCAGACATTAGTATGAAAGCATACAGTAATCCATTAGCTGTAGATAGTCAGTTTAAAACAATATTATTTTGTCTAACTACCAATGTACATGTAGTAAGCTGTTTGGTCAGACAGTAATACATTGTTGTCATACCAGGTGATGTCTTTAAAAGTCTTACCTCAAGTACAACATTATTGCAAGTCTTCTTCACATCATCATAAACTGGGTTTGGTGGATCACTAAATCCACAGTTAGTTGGTATGCCAAGGGTTGTTTTACAAACCACTGGCTGTGTAACATTGACATCTAATAATAAACTAGTATTAAGTAGCCATATTGTACTGGGTTGTGTTGAATTACTACTGGCAATATTCACTGTGGTAGTAGCATTGGTGGTATTTGTGTGGTAAACTCTTGGGTTCTGTCAAGATAAAATACAAAATGTTATAATTGCTTACTGAATATGTACATTTTGTGTGTCAAATGAACAAATAATAAAGCTTCTGGCTTCTCCTACACAGGACATGGTGGATGGCAAAGTGGATCATGTTTTTCACATCAGGCAATACATGCTACATAAATGTGAACATGAACTTCCACTAAATACTAGATGGCTGACCTTTACATTAAAATGGTGACACCAGACACACAGACAGCAGGTCATGTAATCCACTCTGCCATCTTCCTGTATACGTGACACTTAAGCTATTGCTGTACAATATTTTATTTTGGACTATTACTGTAATGAATACATGTCTTGATCAGTTGCCTGCTAATTGCTCCTACAACACATAGTTATTGTACATATTAACCATGTAACACATAGTTATTGTACATATTAACCATGCACAATATAAGTACAATGCCTTTGGTATACTCGCTGATCCAATATATGTACCTTTGCCACTTTAAACCCTTTATAATAACTTTTTGCTGCTAAAACAGGTAGAGTGGAACACTGTGAAGGTAAGTCTGTGATAGTTCTTGTACATTCACTGCTACTATCCTCTAAATATCCTAATAAACATAAAGGAATAAATTACATGGAATATGTAATAGTCCTATAAGTAGTCTATTTCCTGACTAAAACTGACCTGCAGGGTTGTGGTCATCACATTCTTTGGTAAAAAGTGTTTTTGGTAAAGAAAGGAATCCTTTTGCTCCATTTTCAAATACAAGTACTATAGGATCACCAACCTATTACAATAAAAACTTTTATTATTATATAACCTTGTTGATACAAGCACTCTGATTGACTGAAAGCTGTGCTTTGTCAGAGAACAGTGCACAGTTCTGATGTCAGCAGCTTGTGTACACCTTTAATTTTTGTACGGAGAAAATCGAACTTTTTCCCTTTGTTATTTACTTCAAAATATATAATAAAACAAATAGAACATCTTTTACCATGCTCCGTTCATTAATACAGAACTTAGGAAGCGCTGACAGCACTCAAGAAGTGTGGGGAACACTTGCCTATGGCTTGTGCTCTCCTTACACTTCTTTCATGCTCTCATCACTTCCTGTGTGCTGTATTTCTGAATGGAGCACAGAAAAAGCTGTTTTATTTGTTAATTAAGAACTATTACATGTAATTATTACATCACCAATAAGAAAATTGTATATAATATCCTGAAACAAATGAAACACACCTTGTAAGAATTAGTTGTTGACGGTTGTGGTTGATTGAGACCTTGGTTTGTAAACAAGGTTTTAGTTGCTTGGTTTTGAAGATTGGAAAACTCTGCATCACTACTGGCTTTTCGAATGTCATTATAGTAATTACGAGAACTATCTGCAATCAAAAGAAAGAAGGTGGAATTACAGTAGCAAGCTATTTAATTGACATATTTGCATGCAAGTTGTATCATAAACTGTTTATTAATTGAAGTACAAGTTAGGGATCAACTCCCAGGGTTATCAAAAAGTACTGTCAGTAGGTGATAGGTTTCACTTTATTAAACAGTCACATTGATCGGTATTTCACCCTGTAAATCATGTAGCCATAAATCCAAATCCTTCTACTCCGCCTTCAATTTTTCCTAAGCAACGTGGTTTTAAAATTGCTTGTTTGAATATTACTAGTCTGTTGAAACATATTGATGAGCTTCGTATTCTATTGAATGATAAACAATTGGATATTATGGCTATAAATGAAACTAGGCTTAGTGAGACTGTTAGTGATAACGATGTCAGTATTGATGGCTATAGTATCTTTCGTCGCGATAGATATTTAAATGGAAGAAATGGTGGTGGAGTTTGTTTCTATGTGCGAACAAATATAAGTTGTTTGGTAAGGGAGGACCTTAAATCTAATAATCTAGAAAGTTTGTCTATAGAAATAAGAAAACCTAGGTCTAAACCCTTCGTTATTACCACATGGTACAGACCACCAAATTCGTCACTCGACTTATTCTCGCATTTTGAGTCTCTCATTGGGAAAATCGATGCTGAAAATTACGAGCATATTATATTAGGTGATTTCAATTGTAATTTCTTGTCTGGAAACAAAGACCAGACTACCGAAAAACTCCTAAATGTTACTGATATTTATGACCTAAATCAAATCATTAGTGAACCAACTCGTATCACTCCATCAAGTAGAACTCTAATTGATCTAATTTTTACAACTCATCCAGATAATATTGTTTGTAATGGTGTGTCCCATGTTGGTATTAGCGACCACAGCCTTGTGTATGCCTATCGCAAACTTGCTTCACCGAGTAACTCCAAGGGTACCCAGAATATTCGACTGATAAGATCCTTTAAGCATTTTGATAGTATGAAATTCCGTAATGACATTCAATCTCAACCCTGGGACTTGCTCATGAATATTAAAAACCCAAATGAGCTGTGGCTTAAATGGAAAAATATGTTCTTGGGAGTCTGTGATAAACATGCTCCTGTACGCACTAAACGCGTACGCGCCAACAAAAATCCATGGATTAACTCTAATCTGAAAAACCTAATGCGCCGAAGAGATTTTCTGAAGGAAAAGGCTGTAAATACAAATGATCAAGGCGATTGGATTGAGTTCAAGAAAATGCGAAATTTTGTAAACAGTGAGATTAAGAATGCTAAAAAATTGTACTATAACAATGCTTTTGCTAACGTTTCCACGAATCCACGTAAAACATGGCACACGATTAATGACATATTATCGCGCAAAAGCAACAAATCTGTAATTACTGAAATTGAATCCAATGGCCTGTCAATTAATGAACCTAAGGAAATTGCTAACAAATTTAATCACTATTTTGTTGAGATTGGGCCGGAACTCGCCAGAGATATCAGAGAGCCAAATGTTTCGTTTACTGATTTTCTGAGTCCATGTGATAAGTTTTTCACTTTTCGTGAAGTGGAATCATCATTAGTTTTCACATTACTATCAAAACTCTGCAAATCAAAAGCAACTGGCCTGGATGGTATCTCTGCCAAACTCCTCAGAGAATGCCATGATCTGATCTCTGACTCGCTGACCCATATCTTTAATCAGTCTTTATTATCGGGCATTTTTCCTGAAGAATGGAAGAACGCAAGAGTTACTCCACTGTATAAAAACTCTGGAAGCCGTTCAGATATGACCAACTATCGGCCAATATCAATAATTCCAATTGTTGCTAAAGTATTCGAACGAGTTGTTTATAATCAACTTCTTCAATATTTATCGGAAAATGAATTACTTTCAACTTATCAGTCTGGTTTTCGCTCAGTCCATTCTACTGTAACCGCCTTAGTAGAAGCAACCGATAGTTGGTCGTTAAATGTTGACCGTGGTGAGCTAAATGCCGTCGTTTTTCTAGATCTCAAAAAGGCTTTTGACACGGTCGATCATTCCATTCTATTATCTAAACTAGAGAACTATGGAATAACCGGCCTTTCGCATGACTGGTTTTCCTCATACTTAATAAATCGAAAACAAGTTTGCAATGTTAATAATAGTTTGTCCTCTGAGTTACCTACTACATGTGGAGTTCCTCAGGGGACTATTCTTGGTCCACTACTATTTCTCCTTTATATCAACGATTTGCCTAAAAGTTTGGCTTATTCCCAGCCTAGAATGTATGCTGACGATACTAGCATTACTTTCTCAAGTAAGGATGTTAATCTAATCAACGAGCGGCTAAATTCTGACTTGAGAAATGTGCATACGTGGCTATCAGCCAATAAGCTAACTTTAAATATGACTAAGACAGAATTTCTCCTGATAGGCTCTAGACAAAGGCATTTAACTATTTCAGAATCTCCAATTGTTGTAATTGACGGAAAACCTGTGAAACAAGTCACAGTAACTAAATCTTTAGGTGTAGAAATTGACCAACATCTGAACTGGAGTAACCACATTAATGCAATTTCTAAGAAAATTGCCTCGGGAATCGGTGCTATGAAACGCATCAGGCACTTAGTTCCCAGAGAAATTCTTCTTAATGTATACAATTCACTGGTACAGCCATATTTTGACTACTGCAGCGCGGTTTGGGGCAACTGTGGAATTGGCCTCGCAGAAAAACTCCAAAAACTTCAGAACCGCGCTGCACGTATAATAACATTCTCAAACTACGATGCATCTGCTGAACCACTACGCTGTTTACTGAATTGGAAGACGTTGGATGTGCAACGTAGTATTGATAAGTCTATTTTAATGTTTAAATCTTTACACAATCTAGCCCCAATATACCTGACCTCTAAATTTGTACATCGATCGGATATTGCCTGTTATTCCGTCAGAAATGCCGAGAACAAGCTCGCAGTACCCCTACCACGTACCGAGTTTGGTAAAAGAAGCTTTAGGTATAGCGGTGCAGTACTGTGGAATAGCCTGCCCCCGGACATAAGACAGATTTCGTCACTGCCAGTTTTAAAAAAAGAAGTGCATTCTCACAAATTTGCAGGGTGAGCCTACGATACACACGGCATTCTTGTAAAGCAGGGTTTTTATTTTATTATTATTTTATTTAAATTACATTTTCTTAGTTTAAATTAGTGTATATTAACATATATTAGTGCGTATTGATTAGTTAAGTTTAGATATATTTTATAATTGTACCTGAAGAATCTACCGTGTCAAAATAAAGTTTTACCATACCATACCATACCATACCAATGAACTTAAGCTTATAATAAGCCACTTCACGCTTTTGTCTACCATTTTGAATTGAGGCAAATGTGGCAAAATTTATACAATTCTGGATCACTTTGACTTCTCCTAAGGGACTGATCATTATTTACGGTGGGGAGGGGGCTGGTGGAAATGAAGGGGGGGGGGGGGGGGGACAAAAATTTGTGTGTACTAAAAAGCGGGGGACAAAAATTTTTAATATGTAATAGCAATAACACTGACATAATAGAGCAAACTATTTATTACAGTGACTTGAAAAAGCTAACAAGATCATAAAAAATAAAATATATGCCATTCTAGTTTTTTCACAATCATTCAATATCATCATGTTCACTATCTTCAACTTCAATGCATTCACTACTATCTTTGACTTCACTGCATTCACTACTGTCACCACCTTGTTGAAAGGTGGGATGATAATCTTGAATTCTGGCAATTGCTTTTTCAGTTAGCATGCCCTGTTGACACAATGATTCAAGATGTTTTGCTTGTTTAATACTTGATAAAGTTGCCAAGACTTCCAAAATCAAATCATCTTTATCAATCACTGCAGGAGCTGTTGTGTTGGATGTACCACTGCAGATTTTTTCAAGGTTTTGCAATGCTCTTTTTTTCCTTTCTTCTTTTGGTTTTTCTTTTGTTTTCTTTTTGAGCTCTTCGTTTGTTCTTATTGATATTGATGCCTTTGAACAACACATCATGGTAAAGCTCAAGTTTGTTCTTCAGCTTTTCTTCAGCCTTTGCCACTTTTTCCTGTATTTCCAATGATTTTTTCATCATATACTTTTGAGCACTGCTGACCATCAATTACATTTCTTCCATCTTTTGAAAAGTGTTTTTTAAAGTTTTCTCTTAAGATTTCCAAATAATGCCTTTTGAACATCATTTTGAAAACAAACTATTTCACAAAGGGTATTCATTATACATGCAACGATTCTATCAGATGGGACTAAAGTATAGTCATCATTGATATATTTTCCAGCAGCAGCAGGATTTTTGGGGGTTAGCACATTGGTTAATTTACTATCAAAACGGGTGAGAGTACTCTGTAATTTATACTGTCGTCTGCCTTCAGTATGGAATTTCTTGACAAATTCACTTGAAGAACAGAACTGAAACATAGATTGATAATAGCTTGGCAAAACATCATTCATAAAATTAAAACAGCTCTAGATTTAGTGGCATTTGGAATCCATCCTAGTTTCTTGTCTAGCCATGGTGGCAGTGAGCAGTGATGTTGGCTGCCTGAAAACGACCTGCCTGTAAATAATGACCAGTCCCTAACTTGTAAAAAACCTTTTTGAATCTTTGTTATGTATGCTTGTTAACATGACAAATACAAATGTATTGGAAGGCTACAACACAGGGAGCAGATGAGGGTCACTTTTCTTGTTTCCATATGCATCTATATATTTTATCTTCATCCTCGTACCATCTTGGTTTTTTATTTACCACTGTACGAATATGCTTGAGCCCATTCCTTACAGGTCATGCTGAGTGCGCACGCAAGAGGATGAAATTTTATCAATGTGATAAAATGTGGAAAGGGATGAAACTCCAGTTTTTCATTTTCACAGCAAACCTTCAATTATTGATGCTTAAATTTTGAAAATCCATCAATATTAGGTCGAGTTATGAGACCAAATTGAAGATGGCAGAAAGTGTGAAGTGGCTTATTAGTAGATGGCTCTAACACGAAAACTTATGTTAGCCTAGGGTCTAGGCATTAAATCAAGAGCCCTTACAAACTATATATACATATAGTAAATATAGACTGTAGAACTAAGAAAAGTTGGATCACCAACAACCAAGCCACTAGCGAGTGGGATCAGAAATGATTCAGCACAATAATGACATAAGAAACTTGATAAATGGAATTAGATCGAAGGACGACATCAAGCATATCGCATATCGCATATAGTAAATATATGTACATAAATAATTTAATTACTATAAATAAGGTAAAACTACTTTTATAATGTAAAATATCAAAATACACAAATAAACATTGTATTGTATTGTTAGTATTGTATTTCAAATTAATAAACATTGCTTTAAATCATGTGTTATTTATCACTTTAACAACTTACAATTATCTCTATAGATACAAAACAATCCTGTTCCCGTTGATTTCGTTTCAAACTGAGTGTTTTGGGTAAAGAGAAGATCACTTGACACACACACACTGCTATCCTGGCTGTACAAAAATAAACAAAAAGTAATTTTAACTTCAACTTCAAGAGGACAAAAAGCACAGAAACAATGAATACAAACTTGACATCGACGTCTTTGCACTCTGTGAACGCTTCTTTATCTCCAGCAGTACAGTCAGGGTCACAACAACAGTTTATATCGCAAGAATTGCCAGTTAAATCACAAGTACACCCTAACACGACAGTATACAGTCATCTTAAATACGGCAATAAGACAAAATGAGACATCTAAGCGCATTCATATAATTGTTTACGTGTACCTTGACTAGATGATGGCGAGAAAACTGTTCTATTACTTGAAATCGCTTCACTTTGAGCAGAAAACATTAAAATACATAAAACTCTGGACCAAAACAAAATTGCCGCCATTTTGAAAACAGGAATGCAGCATTGATTGATGGGTAATATTACACAGGAAGCCCATAATTAACCCAGAGAGCCCTGCGAAACAAGGCTTTATAGGCACAACAATGTGAGAGAGCACTTTTCTGTGTCATTGCTGTTGTGTTTGCTGCTTGATTTGGCTGTATGGCGTCTAGACTAATCTTTAGACAGGTGAATAGCTTTATAGCTTTGTGATACAGAGTGATTTTGTAATCGCAAGTTCTGGCTAAACCTGCAATCAAATCGTGCTCTTGTGCACGCGTCTTGCAAACCTGGAAAGTAATGTGACGATTTAGAAATGAACTGACTGTACACTGTATACCGTGCTAGCTTTAATCATTTCTCAATCACATTTCCCATACTCAAAGTCCCACAATCTATCCTGCAATTTTACTTTTCTATTCTATCCCATTTGATGCCACTTTTCTATTCTATCCCATTTGATGCCTCCCATCCTATTTCATCCCATTATCCTCATCCCTTTTACAGACTAGATACAGGTTATTATATTTGAATTTGTTCCTGTGCATATGATAATGTAGGCTTAATTGCATTCCCTTTCTTAATCTTATTCCATCTCGCTATCCTCCCTTTAATCTCTTTTATCCCATCATTTGCTGTGTCTAATTTTAGCCTATTACATTTTACAGTTTAATAAACTTATTTTGGTTAATTTCAGCTTCTTGATTTTGAGTCATTCACATACACATATCTTCTTGGATGTAGTAAGACACGATGTGCTGTACTTATTGACCCTGTGGACACCCAGGTAATACCAATACTGTGGTACCTCTACTAACCCTTTGGGACCTTCCCTAGTGTCTGCGCTATTATTAGGGTTATTAATGGTCAGTCATGTGACTTTGGGCAAGGTCTATTTGTACATGAAAATGGAAACTTTGTAAATACTCTGTTGTTTTCTTTTAGACCAAAAGAGATGTCAGACTTATTCATGAGCTAGAACTCAAGTTGATCTATGCAAGTAAGAATTCATTTAATTGCAATAAAAGTAATGAAGATCAGTAATGAAGTACTAATAATGAAGAGTAGTATACAAAAAAATTACAGTACACTGAGTAATATTAGTTAACGGCATGATCACAATTAACACAGTAACCTTGCTTAAGTAATAAAGGTTGATTAAATATAGCTGTTCCCTTTAATCAACCATTATTAATCAGCAAGGTATATAAACATGGGTAGCAGGGGAAGCAGGCCATTGCTGAGCAGTAAGTGTACCAGACTATCACCTCGTTTTTATTCCAGTAAACACCCATGTACATGCTGATCACATAACTGGTACAGGGATTCTTAAGCAGTTAACTGGCTGTAAGAGTATGATATGTAAAGCTAGTGGTGCTATGGCAGACATCCACATTAATGATGGTGAACAAATACAGTTTGGTGATCAGGCAAGTATTCAATCATTCATTCATTTTTTGTTGTTGATTCATTCATTTCAATCAATTCAGCCATCCATCCATGTATTCATTTAAGGGTGCTGGGACATATTTCGTTACCAAAAAACGTGGTTGCTATGCTGGCTGTAAAAACAAGTGCCAGAGCTCATTGACATCTTTGATTTTATGATATTTTGAGAACATGTCACTTTTGGAATGTCCCATTTCTTTGGGTCTTTGGGTCAAAAATGATAGATTTTAAAATTTTCCATTCCGATAATGTCATTTGATTACATCAGGTGATGATGTCATCAAACTCAAGAAATTGAGTTTATTGAGTGTATCAAATGATACTAACTAACATTACTTCTGTATTTATTAAATTAATCTATATAATTATTTATTTATTTATCTACTTTATATTTGTATAAGGATATTTGAACTTGGACATTTATAACCACATTTGAATTATTGAGCTCACCATTTATTTAATTATGACAGTGGTCAACTCGAAAGCATAATTATGCTCATTTGACCACTGCACGAGATTAAAGTTCAAATGAGTCATGAGTCAATGAGTCAAATATGAAAAACTGTTCATATATGAAAAATTGTCAATATTTCGTATTCTAGTTGTCAGAATACAACATCTTGGGTCGTTTCACCTCACCGCACTGACCAGTATAAGCCACAATTGGGAGCTTAAGATTTTAGAATGAAGACAATGTTTTCACACTGAGTTGATTTGACTTCCTGTGCATACAGTTCAAACTTTAATATCTCATTCTTTGTATGCGACCACAAATCATCACTGAAAACACGCATAGGGGTCTTTGAAACTAAAGCTCTCTGCAGAGAGAAAACGAAGACTGCGAGGACCTGAGCAAACTACTGACATCACCACAACAGGCCCAATTAAGACTGATGGTGCAGTTTTAGAACAGAATTTCAGACTGAATACATCTGGATGGAACCCATATAGGTGATATAGGTCGAGTACAATACAGAATAGGACGGAATTACAGAAATCTCGCATGGTCCCTAATAAAGTCTTGAAGAAATGGTCTGTTTAGTGAAAATGCCGACGCTTGGGCCGAAAGCCTTAATAATGAAGCTAAAAAATAGTCGGGCAAAGGTGAAACAACCCGAGGTGTTGTATTCTGAGACTAGAATACAAAATATTGACAATTTTTCATATATGAACAATTTTTCATATTTGACTCATTGACTCATTGACTCGTGACTCATTGACTCATTTGACTCATAAAACATGCTTTCTCCCACTGCACACAATTTTCAATAATTGACATTTTATATCTTCTCCTGTAATCATATTAACTACTCATTGTCATATAATAGTTTTCTTCTTTGTTATATAATTGTCCTTATATTTTATGTGCAAATAAAAGAAAATTGAATTGAATTGAATTGTGATTGTTGATTACCTCATAAGTATCACTGCTTGAATCCAAATATTAGCCGACTTACAAAAATATGAAGTTTCCCTAGCAACGAACTCCAGAAATAGGTCCCAGCACCCTTAAACATTTCATCAGTTTTTGAAGTCATTCATGTCTGTTCTCTTCTTTTCTGTCTATTTGTTAATTAAAAGTGCATTTGATTGACCTTGAAGTTTGTCATGAAATTTGTATGTTCAATTGTATTCTTTTATTTATGAATTCTTTCTTTATTTCATTTGTCCATCCATCCATCCATCAATCCATCCAGACTCTAGAGGCCCGATCAACACCAGGCCACACAAATGGTAAGAATTGAAAACTTACAAATATGTGCAACTAAAAACAATGACCCATGGCCAATAACTTTACCAATAACTACCCCCACTGTAGCACAGCTCAAGTCGAATATAATTATATACATACATACATACATCAACTTTATTTTAACACAATAAGAATTAAAGCTCAGTGCTTATGGGGTCGTGTACATTTAACTAACTACCATAAATAATGGAGACTAAATGCCCATATACAAATTCACTGTTCTGTCACCTAAGTCAGGGTCGTGACAAGGGATGTTTTTCGTGTTTGATTCCAGATTAATTCACAAAATTTTGATCCCTGATCCCAAAGTCCCAATTATTTTGTGTCATGAGCTTGGTCAATATTTTTTAACAAAGTTACTATTAAAATGTAATATTAAAAATGAACTGAGTTACACAATACAAAATGTCCATTGGGCAGTCAGAATTTGTACAAAATTCCTCTATGAAATCTGCATATTGAGCAATGGAATCGAAATGGAATTGTTCCATGGAATTACTGAATGGCAACCAAAAAATTCACAAAGCTTGTTTTTCTTGACAGCACCATACAGAGGTATTTTACGTTTTGACGTACGCAACCACCCACCCTGAGAAAAATAAGTTATATGCTAATGAAAGTGTTGTAAAGGCAGAATATGATAACATTCATCTAGTTGCGAGGGTAGAACGCGAGCCGCTCATCAAAACTTGAGCTCCAGGTGATCACAACAACTAACTCCGGCACTTTCTCTAAAAGTTTCTTGAAGAACAATTAATCCCTTCACAAAGATCAGTTTGTGCTACATGCAGAGACCACAGAGCACTTTCAAAAGGGGGGGGCTGCAGCGGCGGATCTTTTAAACGGGGTACACCATTTTACAAAACACGGCAGGGGTGGAACTTCCTCAAACGCTCTTTTAAAGTAACATCACAGGGCTGTAGCAAGCCATAAAATTCCTAAAACAACCTACATTATGATTATCCTTTTTTTGATTGACAGACATGAGAATGACAAAGTTTATTTTTTTCCTCGTGACGTCATTTACAAGATTTCTTCTGCACTTTCTGATGTGCAGAATTTTTTCCGAGCATTACCCAGCTTTTCCTCAAAAATATAATGGTCCATTGAATAAGTAGACTACCCGTTCGAAAATACTTATGAAACAGGCCGTACAAGTATTGCAAGAGTTTTAAAGTGGCATAACTTATTACATGAATATGGACATCATTCAGTGATATTGCAGGTGCTCCTTTTAAAACTGTGGTTTGTACACCAACTTCAACCAATTAATTTTTGTGGTTACTGGCTTTATGCCAGTAACACACTATGCCATGGGCTTCATGCGTGCGCATGTAATTCGGAAATCTCCGAAGTAGAGCCGAAGTGTCAAGCCGAAAGATATGCGAAGTTCTATGGCATACGATCCCCGCCAAAATTCATGGTTTGAATTTTCAATTCATCACTTGAATTTTATACATCAACATTTGAATTTTCTAGAATTTTACATTCGAATAGAAAATTTTACAGCTGATTGAATCGGCTTAAAAATTAATATATTTTGATTTTAAAAGAATTTAGCTGGTCTCCATTTCACCAGTCTCCATTTCACCAGTCTCCATTTCACCAGTCTCCATTTCACCAGTCTTCATTTTCCAGTCTGCATTTTAGACCTGCCGGCGGCTGCAGTTGGTAGTATGTCAGCGGCTTCCTTAGTCTCGACCAAAATCACTGAAGCGTAAACGAAAATACACAACGTCGAGTTGAAAATAGCCGATAGGTCATGTCTAAACAGTGGGGTCAGGTTTTGTTGAAATTACTCCAAAAATAGTTCTCTTCAACAAAATCGCTTAAAGCCAATGTGTAGCTGGATAATTGGAGTAAAAGTTCCTAAAAAGCTATTGAAATTGAACGCGATCCTAAAAAGTTGTGACCAAAAGTTTGTCGAGGCCGAATGCCTCCTGAATTTCTATCGACACGGCATGACTAAGTACCACGTGACCTTCGCTGACCTTATGCCAGAAACTTGACATTTGCAAATATCTTTTCCGAACTAATAAACTAGTTACTCGGGCTACCTGTGGTAGCTCGAGTCTAGGTTTACCTTTTCGGTCTATCTATCTATCAACGTCGCAAATCGGCAAATTACCCAGAAGCCTTTGGGGTACACTGTTGACCACGAGGCTTCCTGTGGTCGCGAGAGATTTATAAGAACAAAATGGCGGACGCTATCAATCGGAATTTTTCGAACTATTCTTGGTTTGCATGTGACGTCATCGAAAAGCTAAAATCTAAACTATTCATCACACGAAAATGTTTCCTAGATATTTTATTTATATCATTAAGAAAAGTCGTCACACAAAAAACTGAGTACTTTCGATGAATGGTTTTCGATTTATTGCGAGTCAATTTCTGTCACGCAACACTGTCACGTATATCGTAAAGACGCAGAAATATAGGCAAATGTGATTCAAATCATACGACTTTAACTTTTTAAGTGATAAATAAGTTTGTTTTGGTGAATATCTGAATAAAAAACACGAATTATAGTGATATTAACGTGATTTTGGTCCTTCGTGTTACTGTCCGCCATGTTGGTGTACAAAGGTTGTGCACCAAGATGGCGGACCCATACATTTCACACCAAACAATGAAGATATTTGATCGCTCGTATCTTTTTATCAAAATATTCTTATGACTAAAAATTTCGTATAGATACAAACCTTCAACTGCTTTTTTAGATGCAAGACATTTTATTCAAAAATATTCTATATTAAGCCCGAAAAATTTTATGATGACGTCAGTGCAAACCAAGAATTGGCTTTTAATCTCAAGATACTTTGCTTTAATCGTTAATATCGAATTCTCGAATTTAGTGATGACCTTCTTACCAGCTGTTGTAATCAACTTATAATGTATTGATCGTCCAAGAACACGAGACAGATCGATTTGTGGCAGCGAACTTCACTTGAGGACAGACATGTAAGACACGGAGATATTGTCTTTAATAGATCAGTAGTTTGTTTAAATTAATAATATTTCACCACTGCTTGCACATAATATTTGCTTACACGGTGTCTACAGTCATGCTCTTCCTGAGAGCCGTGTTAAAAATGAACTAATTAACTAACAATATATCTACAATTAACTAGAAAGACTCAGGATTCTTGCCTTTGCGTAATAAGGTGACTAGGGTGTATTAAATAATTAAGCCAGGAAACAGAAATTAGTAAATGGTGCAAAATTACACCAAATAAACAATGGAAAACAAATGATTTTTTGTTATTAACTTATAAATATTTAGTGCAATCTGCTGTATTTTGTACAATGTCATGATTATATTGAATGCACTTTATTGTCAATCATGCTCAATGTTAGCAGATAAAAATATAGTGATGGATAATCATGGAAATGATAGTAATGTTTATGAGACCTTATATTAGCAACAATTGAAGAATAATTTTAGAATGTACGAAATGATATTTTCAATCAATGAAAAGTGATACTCAACCACAAATTTGAACAAGCTTTGTTCAACCATGTTCACAGAAACAAGATAAAGTGGATTTGAATTGAAGGTATTACTGTATGTAGTAGTATCAGATTGATGTGCACAGAGGAGCTATATATATGGTATCGGTAATGAGCATATATTGTATGACATTACACTTCTTCAAATAAAGCATCAGCAACTGACTATACTGCTATAATCATTGATCTGCTCCATATTAAAAACATGGTAATACATGTATTGAAAAGTTGTGTTAAGAAACTGAAATGATTTCATAGAAAGGTAACTGTGGTACTTCTAGAATCTACCAATGTGACAACAGCAATATCAAAATCATTTTAACTTGGACATTGAAACAGTCTGCCACAGTTTGTAAGTTTTGTTTCCATAAATCAAAGTAAAAAAGTACAGAATAGAAATTTAAATTGTCTGAGCTATAATGTATTATCTATAGATCATATTGGATCATTTGGTAGGCATTTACAAAATAAAGCAGACTGTATACTGTATATGGTGTGATAAAAAGCTAGACCAGCAGTATATTAATAACCATCATGATGTGGTACATGCAATTATGTACAAACTACTTTCTCCCCAATATAATTTGTGTTCTACTCTGGGAGTACTTGTCATGCATTTTTGCAATCAAAAGACACTGACAAGTCAAACTGGTTTCCATCAACTTCTGTTCTCCATTTCTCCCCAAGTACTATACACAGGTGTAGCCCGAGTGAACGCCTATTAGGCGTCTAGTTATGAATTATTTACATCGTTTTTTTAAGCGCTTCTGTCTATACTACTACTACTAATAGTTTATACTAGTAGGGTCTAAGACCCACTGTGAACGTTAAATGAGGGTCCTGAAGGGGTAAAATGGGACTGGGATTTGCCTGTTTTTTTGACTGGGAAATGGGATTTGTTGTACTGGGACTGGGATTTGGGGATTTTTTGTCACTGGGAATGGGAAACAGAACATGAAATGGGAATGGGATTTGATGCTGAAAAACTGCAAAACCGTACAAATATTTTTAAAAAATTGAAAAAATACAAGTCGACGTACAAAAAAACGAAAAAGAAAGAAATCATACCCAGGACTTTTCGGTATATTATGCATCTGAGAGACTGAGACTGGTCACATGTCTATTTTTTATGACTTACTTTGTGAAAAGGGGAGTTCGAAAAACTGCAATGGGATTTTTGATAAATTTATGACTGGGATTGGGATTTTAATGAAAAAGTAGGCTGGGAATGGGATTTGGACCCCCCCTTCAGGACCCTCTTAAATATTAGTGTAACACTACCTTCGCACACTTCTTTGCTATGGATTTTCTCTGTTTTTTTCGGTCAGATCGGGATTCATGTAGCTTTGATATAAACATGTAAAACAAATCAATTGATATTGTTCGTATACTGAAAAGTAAGCTGGAGCAACAGCGAGCAAAGTATTACTGACCTTTTTAGGTAATGATCACGGTCATCGTACCCTGGAAGCCAGAGGTTTATTTCTATCTTGCTGTTGACGCTTGTAATATTTGACGGTTAGATCACAAGAAAGAAGAAAAACTCGTTTCTTTTGGAGGTTCTTTTACCCGGGGGGGGGGGGGGGGGGGGGTTCTTCGGGGTCAAAACGCTAGGGATGATCGTCGGAAACCTCCAAAACGTACACTAAAAAATACCCAAATGCCAAAATTTTCGACCCTACAAAATACCTAACAGCTCAAAAATACCCCTAAAAATACCAAAAAATCAAACAAAAAACTAACAAAGATCTAGAAAACAATCGAACAGCACTAATTCAAAGTGTTCTAATATAAAGGCAGTAAGTAAAAAAAATCGTCTCGTTTATTTTGTACCCCTAAAAAATACCATCTTTTCTGAAAAACCTTGGATTTTCTCTGACGACCCCTAAAAAATACCAAATCGGCGATTTCAACCCCTAAAAAATACGACGATCATCCCTAGCACACCAATATAGAGAGTACCCCCCCCCCCCCGGGTTCTTTTACTCAGTTCAGTACCATTTGTTCGAGTCTCCGGTTCACAGGGTTACTGACTTCAGAACAAATACTGGAATCATATTGCAGTCACACTCAATTAGGTTTTATATGACAGAAAGGTGTCACGAAATGACCCTGCCTAAGTGTTGCACACAGTCATTTGACTGCGGTGTTGTCCTATTCATGATCAGGTTGTATGACATTTGTTCACCTTGGAAACAAGATGGCATTCACAGGTGATGCTCTGTTGATCAGAGCTTGTGGACGGACAGACTTTCAAGAAGGTAAGAACGAATCCTGTCATTTTAAACAGCATTTACGTAGATAGTAGCAAAGGTGATGTGACATGAAAGATCTGAAAGATGGTACATATGGGTGGTGTAGTTTTTAAGCCACTCGCCTCACACCGCTGTGGTCCAGTGTTCGAGTCCCGGCTCGGACGCTGGATCATATGTGAGTTTGAGTTTGCTTGATGTGGTTCTCTACCATGTCACGAGGGTTTTTTCTCCGGTTTTTCCTCCCTCAGCAAAAATCAACGTGAGTTGAGCGTTGTATGCAAATATATATTCAATGTAAAGGTAGTGAGTGTGAGATGAAAGACGGCCCAGTGGAAGAGTTAGCGAAAGCTAAATTGGCTTCCGTCTATAAATAAAGACTGTTTTTTAAAGATGTTGATCAAAATAACTCTTGACATCGGACAGAGGAAACAAAAACAAGTGAAAAGTCAATTCTTGAACACTGCATTATGACGTCACGATAGTTACTTCCCCCTCCTCCCCAGTCCCTCTTCCCTCCCCACGGCCGCTACACAGGATAAACTTGCTATTAAAATCATTCAACACGTTATTGTTGACTACTGTAGGATCTCCAGAAAAGCTGTATGATTCTGTTCAGCAACAAATCCTTTCTCTTCCTGGTGACTTTACTTTATATCCTGCCCATGATTATAAAGGTATGACAATGTTGTCAGCTCTTTAAATCTGTATTTTGTCTTTGGACTGTACATTCATCTCACTCCATTGTCAATTACGTGAATGTATACGTGACTGTTTAATTGTCAGGTTTTACATCAACAAGTGTTGAGGAAGAACTGAGGCACAATCCACGACTTACAAAAAGTAAGGAAGAATTTGTTAAAATCATGGAAAATCTTGGTCTTACAAAACCTAAACGAATTGGTAAGTACAACCTTGTTTCTGAACTGACAAAAAAAAACACCTTGGTAAACAGCAAGTCTGACAGTTCATGATTCCATATGTACTTCCAAAACAACCAAAAACGTCAAAATCTCGTCGATGACGGGGGGCGCATGAAAGACATCCGTGTCGTTAATAGTTGCTTACACCATCCATTTCCCTTTCACCGGCCGCAAGTGTCCAAGTGAGCAGGGTGCTGCTTTTAACCTCCTTCTGTCCATCAATTTTCAGGGGTGATAAAAAATACCGAACAGTGAGATTGACCTCGGGACATCTCGCTTAGAAAGACGCGAACTATAACCACCCCATGAAAATAACCCCACCATAATAACTGTAAAAATTCATTCTTTTGAAACAGATGAAGCATTACCAGTGAACATGATGTGTGGACCAAGTCAACTTGGACGATACCACGAGCGTATGGACGAGTAGTACATGTCAAATATAAAATCCCAACGAACACAAAAAAGAAAGAGGTTTTTTTTTAGAAAATTGATGTCTTGTATTGTACAAATATATTATTGAATTAATGCGAAAAACAACTTGTTCGTGTATACTTAAAAAATAATATAGGAGTCAAAAAATATGCTTCAACAAAAGAAGTTTTTATTTATCTGCGGGAAGAACAACTGACTGTGTTACATTTTTGTTGCCTCGTGGCTGATGCTATTAAGATCCACATCAGCATAATGCACTGATATAGTCTTGTTCTCTCGAGCTTGTGTTGCGGAAGGTGTAAGTTGTTGATAAACAGCTGGAGTTTCAGTGCTGCCATTATCGTGGGCTGGACAAGTGTCATCTGCGACTCTTTTCTCCATTTCTACACTTTCTTCAGCATCTACTGTCACGTGGTACATTTCTATGGTAACAATGTACACAACTGCACCAACCACCCCTCCCAAGAGACAACCAATAACAGGAACCCAGCTCCAGTTGTTTCCAGCCCTGTAAAAAGAAATGGTAATTTTTAATAGAGCACTGCAAGATCACAAAACAATCTACGTCCATGTAACAAGCTTCCATAACGCGTTTAACGGACATATAACTACGTACTATAACCGTACTTCAGGCCATCCAAAGACTCGATGTTTTTGCAAAAGACCGATATAAGATAGGCGTTACGTGATGTGTCGCCTCGCTATTTCCTCACTTATAGAACTGCTTTGTGACCGCCCAGAAACTTATGCGAACTTCGTGCAGGTCTCCCGTCGTAAGAAAATTTGTTGCGCGCAGACCAGTAATACAAGTGACTTTGTAACTACCACCGCAATAAGTATGTTATCCCGAACGACCACAGATTTTGGGCACACGTGGACTCTTAGTACCTGGATATCAAGAGAAACTGAAGTAAGATAAGGTAGGAGTCCCTTTTGCCCATCATAAGTAGCCTTAATTTGATGCTTTGTTTTTGGTTTTACGTATGCTATTTTTAGCTAAGCTTGCACGATCACCAAACTTGCAGCTTTGATAATTTTATATGTTATTCAGTTAATTCGAGTGTGAGCAAATGAGGCAGTTTTGAGAAAGAAATCTTCAGGATATAAAAACCATAATCTAAAGATAAACGATTATGGTTCCTAACACGGGGAATTCCATCTCATTTTCTCGTAAGGTTAGGCTTACAATAATGTACATACGTGAAGACTTCTCCTCCCCAGCCCGCCATGGCCGTGAAGATTCTTGGTCCCAGATCTCTAGCAGGATTGATGGCGTAACCACAGTTAAAACCAAACGTTGCACCAATGACAAACACTACCAAACCGATGAGGACTGGGGCCACGCCTTTGTCGGGCGCATTGTTATTCTTGTCTACTATAGCAAATACGCATCCAACTAATAGAGCAGTGCCTACCACCTGAAAATACGAGAAAAACATTGCAGTCCATTGGCTTTGCATAATTGCACAATATATACTACCGTACTACCATGCTATACTGATTGTTATATACCTGATCCGCAAATCCATTGGCTGTGGACAAGAATGGTTGTGGATATGTTGCCCATATCCCTGCTGTACCATTAGGTCCCAGGATCTGACGAACACCTCCATCAAAGGCGTTTAGGGCATCTATAAGCAACAACACATGAAACGAATCAAAACATGAACAACAACAACAACAACAACAACAACACCCTGGGGACCAGAGACTGACTCAAGTCCAGGGATTCCTTGTGATATTTTCCGTCTGTCTTTGACTTTTTTAGTTTTCATGCCCATACAAGAATTCGTGAAGTTTTATGAACTCTTAAGCTTATAGAATAAAAATGTCAAATAAAAAATGCCGAAGTCAGTCAAAACCTCTACTACAACAACAACAACAACAACTCATAAAGTACTCCAGTATTACAAAGAAGTTATTGATTCAACCGCAAAACAGCCTGGATGAATAGGTCTGTTTTTGGTGTGTGTATTTTTTGCTTTTTGTTTTCCTTCTCACTTCTTCGATTTGCATTTTTGTTCTGTTCTTTCATTTTTGTCGTGTAATGCTTTGAAGATTTAACCTTTTACAGCAGACGCGAGTAAGTTATGTCCTGTGTCATGTCCTGTGTCTAATAACAGCTGATGGCTCGGGAATTTCTAAGATTTTAAAACACCTGACCCTTGATCTGAAATGTTTGGATGCCTAATCAAGGTACGTGTGTATGATGCAGTACAGTTGCTATCTTAGCTTACCATAGTACACCCCGTAAACGACAGCAGACGCTACAATGGCACCCAAGAATTGAGCAGACCAGTAGACAGGAATTTTCTTCCAGTGTAGACGACCAACAACAACATTAGCCAGCGTGACTGCAGGGTTCATGTGTGCTCCTGTTACCATGGAGATAATAACTTTTATACATACAATCATGACATTAATTGCTGGTACACCACCACAACCCATCATTACATCTACAACCCGCACGACGCACACGTCAAATACACCATGCATCCCGGTAACATTAATGTTCCATCTACTCCCCAGTCACAGTTGATGGAGAAAAACGGACGTTATCAACAACCCATTGTTTCACCTACTACCCAGTCACAATTGATGGAGAAAAACGTTATCAACAGCCCATTGTTCCACCTACTACCCAGTCACAATTGATGGAGAAAAACGTTATCAACAGCCCATTGTTACACCTACTACCCAGTCACAATTGATGGAGAAAAACGTTATCAACAACCCATTGTTTCACCTACTACCCAGTCACAATTGATGGAGAAAAACGTTATCAACAACCCATTGTCTCACCTACTACCCAGTCACAGTTGATGGAGAAAAACGTTATCAACAACCCATTGTCTCACCTATTACCCAGTCACAGTTGATGGAGAAAAACGTTATCAACAACCCATTGTCTCACCTACTACCCAGTCACAGTTGATGGAGAAAAACGTTATCAACAACCCATTGTCTCACCTATTACCCAGTCACAGTTGATGGAGAAAAACGTTATCAACAACCCATTGTCTCACCTATTACCCAGTCACAATTGATGGAGAAAAACGTTATCAACAACCCATTGTCTCACCTACTACCCAGTCACAGTTGATGGAGAAAAACGTTATCAACAACCCATTGTCTCACCTACTACCCAGTCACAGTTGATGGAGAAAAACGTTATTAATGATCATTTGCGGGCGTCTTTACTACTGCATTGCTAGTATAACTAATGTAAAGATACCTGAGACACCACCAGCCCAGTAACAGCCCATTGTTACACCTACTCCCCATCCAAAGTTGATAGAGAAGAACGTTCCATTTTGTTGCTTGCTGAGAACCGTTTGGGCTACGGAACCAATACCAAACATCTGACAAGGTAACATGAAATACATCAAACATCTCATTTTGGGATTCCTGTGTGCAGCAACGAGAAACTTACATGCAGTCGACTTCAAACGGAAATAAAAATTTACAAAACACAAATCAAGCGTTTTAACGCACAAGTCAAACCCAAAGAATAAATGTTGTTGGTATATTTGGTACGTCTGACCATATGTCTCGCGCGTGGATTAGAGACAACTAGCAAGAATTTCAATGTAAATGATACTTACTAGCAATATAAAAGTTGACATAAACTCAGCCAGCATTTCCCTTGCAAATGGAGGTAGCTTAATTCGTTTCATTGTTGTCAAATATCTAAAGAACAATATATAGCAAACAGCTAGGTTGGCTTATTCGGAGATTTTGCCTCATCCTCGGGGTAAACCACATCCCTCCCTCCCCCTCTCCCATGAGTTCCACTGGATATTTACGTTCAGTTCGGTTCGTCAGTTAACTCGTTAACTCCCGATGTATCGATTATTAGCCAAGCTGTTGGAGATCACGTTTGAAATCCAGAAACGGGCCAGTCTGAATCCTCTTGAACCAAAGCGCGTGACCTCTTTCGGGCTAGTTAATTTTTATTCATTCATGATTTGTGATTCATTATTTTTACGTCAACGTGAAACCAAATTTTGGTTGAAGCGTGGCTCGTGAATGAAGAGTTAATTAAGCGTAATTTGTGAAGCATGTTATTTTGCGTGACGTGAGTTAATATTTCAGTAAATATCGCCAAGTGATCATGCTCTGGTCATATGCGTGATAATCTGGTGCCTGTATTAAACTGCATTTTGACATTTGACCGACACACATGAATGGTGCGGCGATCTTTATATCACACCTAGTTGTCTTTTTGCCTGGGGAGTTAAATAATCAAACGAAACTATTGATTGCTAAAACTAACCCTCACTGTAACCCTGGGCTAGCGCTATTCAACTAGCTTGCGAACAACTGAGCCATGGTCAACGTCCTTAGACTAATCCTCGTGATTAAGTTCAAATGAACTTTGAAAATTGAAGATTGATGTGTTATGTCAAATTTTTTAAAAGCTGTAATGCCGGCCTAGTTGATGAGCACAGATTTGGAAATGACCAGCACTGAGAACGTCTCATCTTTATAGCTTATTTCAGAACTAATCGTTCTAACAGAAACATAACAATTAAACGGAGCATATTTCTGATCAAATTTAACGATAACTTCTGCAACTTTTTTCCCGTGTCAGGTCTCTCGCCAATATATAGCTTATCCTGACGTCATTTTCCTACACGGATTCCGCACAAGCATCTCTCAACGGAAAAGGCAGGCACGTGTACAAGCACCTTCGTTCTTCTCCGAAGCCTGCTCTCAGCTCGTTTTAAAATATTAAAATATGCTCAATTAAAGGATCTTTTGAATCCTAAAGTTTACTACATTCTAATGTTCGGTATGATAATGATCTTCAATAAAGATGGGATTGTACCAATGAGGTCAAGCCTGTGCTTTTGAGATAACAACCAAAGGTTGACTGCAGGCCCTCTGTTCTTTCCACTCTACAAAACCCCCCTCGAGCTCCCCTTTTGATCGAAGAGCAAAATATTCTTTCGCCCTCTGCACTTATTCTATTCCTGGATGTTGACACACGAGTCATTCACTCTGTTATCAACCCGGTTATGTTGTTATTATCTTGTTGTTGTCAGTTGTGATTACATGCTTGTAAGGTAACTAATTCATGCCCCCAGATCGTATTTTCTTTCTTAACATGACCATGGCATATATAGCCAGCAAGTCAAGCTAGATTTCCATCCACTTTTATGTTTCTATATCAGTAGTCGTAGGGCTGTAGTTGAAAGCTGGGACTGTTTACACCAGTTAAATTCCTGATTTGCATCGATATATCATCTAAAGGTCAATCTTTTCTACCGATTTAAGTCAGTACTTATTCAATCATATTCTATCTGGTCTGTTTTACCTTCACACAACCAAGAGGAGATTTTGCTTCTGTATTTCACGGTGTTGGGGGCGTCTCGTGGCTACCTTCGTCTCAAAGTAAAGCCATCGATTAATAAATAACAATAAGCCGGTATATGAAGCTTTATTTACTTGTTTGGTGCTTGTTTTCTCAGTTGGGGGTCGGGTCAAGTTATCAAGAAAAGAAACGTTTAGTATGACGGATATTAAGACGAGAATAAAATAGATAATATGGAATTGCTATAATATGGAATTCGTTAAAATAGCAATCTAATTCAACAAAACGTGCAAAATTCGAACTCGTGTGTCAGTTCAGCACTCCCATGTAGCCTGCCTACAGGCTCTCCAGGGAGGTGGGAAGGGAGGGGGAGGGGAAAAGACAGCCTGTAGCAGGCTGAAGGCAGGCTAACTCCCATGGTGCACATGATGCTCACGAGGGGTAGACCTGATGACCCAAACCACCAAAACGTTTTTAAGGAACCCCAGACGGGAAAAATGTGTTTGGAGAGATTGATTGTTTTTGCCACCGGAGAAAGTTCACAAATTATATATACTATTTAATACAAGTTTGCGATAAGCCTAAAGACCGGTCACTAAATATTTTTTTAATTAAAGAATGTCTCAATTTGAGTCTAAACATTCCAGCCTTGAGTGATTTCCATAAACCTGGGCACTTCTAATTAAGCAAATAAAAGTTATTATAGATGCTAAATGTTTTGTCTCATTGTGTTACTTTGCATCTAGTAAATACTAACAGCTAATTACTATTGCATGCCCAGGTTTATTGGTGTATCACTCCAACGTCTCTTGCCAAATACAATCTTGGACATTAATGTTAAGACAAAATGGCCTTGCCCAATTCAAATAGAAGCCTTTTCCACCACGATCCACTTCATACTAGTACTGCGCCCCCACCCCCTGAGATCAATGTTGAAGGTTGACGGAAGCATCTGGAAAAGGAAAATTCTTAACACTTTTTGTCTAAGATTGTAGCATTCTAGTAGTAGGAAAAAGGAAACGAGGAATTTCACTGTTTAGAATTCACGTTTATTGATTGCACATATGAAAATACATTTATTAATGATATATTTCAGAGTTGCTGATGTATGACTCATATATAAGTATATACTTGGTGGTTATTTGATGGTTTTCTATGGAATACGGGGGAATATTTCACAAGAAATTTATGTTATTAGTATCTACTAATAATAATAATAACAGGCGAGTTGGCATAAATTTCTCGTGAAATGTTCACCAGTATTCCATAAGAACCCATCAAATAACCATATTATCCTATAACTATTACACATTTTAGCCAAAACTTACGCTTCAATAATGAGAATATAATATTTTATTGGAAAAATCCTCCGTCAAACATTTTCGTGCGTTTGGTTTTTTCCCAACCCATCTGAGCAAAGATGTTTTTCTCTTTGCTTGACTGAGAACTTCTCGATGAGCTTTGGGTAGTTTTTTCCCCTCAAATATCGGTCAATGGAGTTTCTGTAAGACGGTTTTTTTTTCTTTTTTGGGTATCTGGTTCGCATTCAGATCCATCAGATTTGCGAATTTCCAGTAGAAAATGTTTGACAAGAATATGTTCAAGCGTTCTGGTTGTAGTCGGTTGTAGTACTTCAATTGGAATCTCTTTGCAGTACGGTGCTTGTGAAATAAAGTCCAGATTCAGATTCAGATTCAGATTCAGATTCAGATTCGTGTTAGATAAATCACAGGCAACCCAGGCTGTACTACTGAATTTTTACACTATAGGTGAATTTAATAAATAAAGCATAAAAATTTTATGCTTTATTTATTAAATTCAACTATAGTGTAAAAATTCAGTAGTACAGCCTGGGTTGCCTGTGGATAAATAAAATTGAAAAAAATTAACAGACTTAATGGTACATGCTACCTATAATAACCATTGGTTTAGACTAGCTAGATAGGTAGCCAAAAACTTCTTAGTGTCCACCTCAGTCTTCTTTTGTGTTCTTGGGTTCTTTTGTGCCTCTATAAACGCATCAATATTTTCTTCTGAGAGAGAAGAAATCGCATTTGAAGTAGTTGAACTCGACGATGCAAACGCGCTAGCGAATTCCCGCTCGTTTCTAAGCTAATTCAAATTTTGAGCAATCTGATTGGCTAATACATTTTATGAAATACCGCTCTGTATTCATAGAAAATGCTTAGCTCTGATTGGCTAATGTGTAATAGTTATAGGATATTATATACTATATATACTTTAATATGTGTAATCTAGTACACAACGGTATTACTTCATATGGGAACTAGTGATTTGTCTCGTGTTATTCAGTCGTTATCGTTCAACCTCTGACAAGTTTTCATGTGCCGTCCACACAACAACGATATCACCACATTTAGATTTGAAAACATGCTCTCTTGAGTGGAAACTTTCCTGTTTTCAAGGAGGGCGCACTTCTAATGCGTCCTATGTCGTGTTATTGGTCAATAATTGAAGGTCTCAGTGAGGTGGTAGTATTTCAGTTCTGTTAACAGAAAGCTTGATAATTAATTTTCATTGTTTTTAAAGGTTAAGAATTAATTTTCATAGTTAAAATAACATATTTAAGGTCTTAGCACTATTGTGAGTACACGACTATTTTCGGTAGCAGACCAAGAAAAAAGACTAAAATCAGTCTAAAAATGAAAACTAGTCGTTGCTAAAAAAGTTTTCCTGCCTTTTTACTACTAAAGGCTAAATGTCTGGCCGTTTTACGGCTAATGGTGAACCCCACTGAGACCCTCATATCTGAGTGATGACAATGATTTGACTAACTCTTAATTATACTACTATATGAACGATATTCTTTAAGGAAGCCTTTGACGATAACTGACTTTAGAACGTTTATTCATCGCCTGTAGCAAGTTGTTCATAACCATTCTTCGATTTGCTTGGTTCTTCCACCTTAGAGGATTCCTTGGTCACGTCATGTTGTAGTTCGATGAATAAAAAGTACACAAGACCTCCAATCACTCCACCAAGCAGACAAGCAATGACAGGTACCCATGACCAGTTGTTGGCAACCCTGAAAATAGTTTAGTTTGGCATTAAACTTATGGTAGCCCTGGACACACGATGGAGGCCTTTTTCTGCACCGTCATTCCAACGTAGCGCGCAACACAGACTTGTGCAACAGTTGTGCGCAACACAGACTTGTACCGGGTATCCACCCCTGCAACAGTTGTGCGCAACACAGACTTGTATCGCGTGTCCACCCCTGCAACAGTTGTGCGTAACACAGACTTGTACCGCGTGTCCACCCCTGCAACAGTTGTGCGTAACACAGACTTTTACCATGTTTCCATCCTTGCAATACGGATGCATTGTAAGCGGTGGTTCATTACAAGGCCGCCGCATAAACATATCTTATACAGCACGGCAAGACACCGTGTCAATAGCGAGCTTGTCATACGTCACAACATACGTCACAATTGATCTAATCAACTACTCACGTAAAAACATCTCCTCCCCAGCCCGCCATGGCCGTGAAGATTCTCGGTCCCAGGTCCCTAGCAGGGTTAATGGCGTAACCAGTATTGAATCCAAATGTCGCGCCAATCACAAATACAGTCAAACCAATAAGAATTGGTGCATTGCCTTGATCGGGAGCATTGTTGTTTTTATCCAGAATTGCAAAAATACAACTCACCAACAGCAATGTGCCAAATACCTACAGTACAAAGTATATAGTTACTTTTTATAGCAACTTTTACCATTTTATTCCTTTTTTAATTCACACACTGATTTTAAAATTTTTCGTTGTCAAAATGTTCATGTACTCGCGCTTCTTTTTGAAGTTTTTCACTGAGAATAGAATTTAGGAGGAGGTAATATAGGCACCACGCACAAGGGAATAGGCAGTCGGCAGAGAGGATCGCGTTTCCTTGATCGCGTGACGTACTTTTTTGGCGCTTGGCTTTAACCCAGAGAGGGATGTTCACCCTCGCGTTGAAACGACAACGCCAGACACGACACAAACCAGGTCACGTAACCCTCTCTGCTGTTTCCTATGTCTCACCAATATACAGCAAAATTTAGGCAAGCAAAATATTAGTCTGAAAGCAGTGTTATACGCAAAAATAAAGCCTTTAGGATCTTAATTATAAAACATAAATAAGACATAACTTTTCAAATTGCCGGAATCGAAAACGTGAACAGATAGAGTGCACGCACTTAATCCGTGAAACATAAATAATACAAAATAGTGCTAAATTATGGTAATTCCTTTGTTTCCTAGAGTGATTTTCACCGGACTGTGAAACAGTTACTAAGCTAATAGACACTAATAGACTCTGCACCCATTGTTTTCTTTTATTGCATTACAACTATTAGACATTATTGAACACTGACTATCAGTAATTGTTTCACAGTCCGATGAAAATCACTCTATTGTATAATCAATACTATTTAGTAGTAATTAGTAGTGTTTGTTTCACGGATTAAGTGCATGCACTCTACAAATTACCGAATCTCAATGAATAACAAAAACGCATATCATTTTGTTCATTTTGTTCATCTCGTCATTTTGTTCAGCAAATCTATTGGCGTTGAATAATTGCACTATATAGTGCATAAAACACACCGCACTACCATGCTATACTGATTGTTCTATACCTGATCAGCAAATCCATTGGCTGTGGACAAGAATGGTTGTGGATATGTTGCCCATATCCCTGCTGTACCATTAGGTCCCAGGATCTGACGAACACCTCCATCAAAGGCATTCAAGGCATCTATAATAGAACCAGTGACACAGTCCTCAACATCTTTACATCGTTTTCAGTGAGTAAGTCCCGGAACCAAGGAAAGGTCTTTCTTTTCGTTCTAAAGTTCGTTCGACCATCAAACGAGCTGCAACGTAACTCAGCTTTTTGATTGGATAAGACATCATGCCCCGGGGAGGTACTCCCTTTTCCAAGTATTAAGGGTGATCGTCGATCGGTCTTCATCATGCCCCGGAAAGTTACCCCCTTTGTCCAAGTGGTAGGGGTGTTCATTACTTTCTTTATTAGTAGAGTTACACTAGTTACAAATTAAAGTCCCTATAAACCCTAGCGAAAATGTACATTTTTTAAAAGTTTAATATGTTGGAAAAATATAATTAAAGCGATCGCGAAGTCAAAGATGTGAAGTTTTTTCCCAGTGTTCCCGTCCATTCAAATCTGTTTCTCAAGACTAAAAACCGCGTTCTTTGAAAGGCTAGGACGAATTTGGTTAATAATAAACTCATTTGGTTAAGGGACTTTAAGGGACAAGTGTCTAGTCACGGCATTTAGACTCAAAGAAAGAGCGCAAAATAGCTATATCAAAGTAGTAGAATTTTTAGCACAAGTTAAGGTGGCTCGATATAGTTTTTTATTGACAATTCTTCCGTTTTTCATTCCACGAATTGAGCAATTAACTCTTGACCAACCAAAACGATTTATATACTAGTTATTGAAGTTGAATCAAAGTTTATATTTTTGTCTATTTCACTTCGATTTGTGTTGCCATAGCGACGGTAAACAAAGATGGCTGAAATCAAATTTTCTAAAATATCTTTCGAACTTGAGCAGCTCTAGACAAGGGACTATATGGGCAATAAACTGCATACCAAAACAAAGAATTTAAGGCTAAATTTAAAAAAATACGAAGCCGTTTTCGAATAAATCGCGAAAACATAACTAATGCGAATTTGCCAATTTCCGGTCCTTTATTCCAAATTACTTCAATCAAAGACATTTAATCCTGTGCTGTGTCCTTTACCTTGGTATGTACTTTGTTACATAGTATTCGGGTGCCTGGAATTCTTTGAAATCAAGAGATATTTCAGAAAAACTGATTTCAGCCATATTTTTATATCGTTGCCATGAGAACACCAATTACACTGAAACGGACAAAAAAGAAAACCTTTTTTTTATTTCAATTTTTATTTTATTTTTTTTTTTCTCTTCATCCTTTTTCGAAATTCTATACTGATTACTATTGTTGGTATTACTTTTTGCACAATATAAATTATTACTTTTCTATATTTTAGAAAATTTGATTTCAGCCATCTTTGTTTACCGTCGCTATGACAACACGAATAGAAGTGAAATAGACAAAAATCAAAACTTTGATTCAAGTTCAATAACTGGTGTAAAAACCCTTATGGTTAGTCAAGAGTAAGTTGCTCAATTCGTGAAGTGAAAAACGGAAGCATTGTCAATAAAAAACTGTATCGAGCCACCTTATATAGAGTGCATAGCAACAACCCAAGAGCTTGTAGCGTTGAAATTTAACTTTATTCCTTAGTACTGGGTCTCAGTTCCCCAAGAGTTCCGGTCACAATTTTTTCAACAGGATGCCCAAAATGTGCCTTTTCTCCAACTTTGCAAGGCTTTTTCCCGGCCAAAAAGAATTGAAGGACCCACTTTTTAAAATATTTTAAGAGGCAAAGTTCTGTTTAAAAAAATCATCTCTGGCTAGATTTTATAGGCACTTTAAGTTTAGAATTGATTATAAAATCATAATATAAGTTTTACAAAATCTAAATATTCAATATACCTAAAAATTTATAGAATCAATCTCATTAATAATTCATTAGAAAATACAATGGAGATCACTACCGTAGCGTAGATCTTTATATCGGATAAAGATTTTGGTTCATTTGCATAAACTTTAACTTGGATTTTCTAAGCCAAAAATAGTCAAAATCGACCGCCGATCATTACAATACAATACAATAACTTTATTTAAGGATCGAGGGAGACGCATTAACCAGTTACCTGACCACTCGCACAAAGCAGTACAGCCCCCCTCGGGCAACATTCTCAACGTACGTTGACCAACAATAATGAGAACGCTGAGACACAACACAGCGTAAAAAATGTGCTTCATGTTTTACATTATGGTAGTTTTGTTTTATTATGCAGGATTCGTTGTCTTGTCAAAAATCTCTTGCAAAATAAAAGTGTTCATACAAATAAGTACTTTAAATCAAACAAAGCTTACCAATGTAAACGCCATAGACACAAGCAGATGCAAAGATGGCACCAAGCAGCTGCGCCAACCAGTAAACGGGTAACTTTCTCCAACACATTTTCCGAGCAACGACAAAAGCTAATGTCACCGCTGGGTTCATGTGAGCACCTAAAAACCATGAAATATCAAATGAAAGTTTTTATATCTTTAATAAAATGGTTTTAATACCGGTAAGGATGCAAATAAATGCAGTCACGACAGTCACGGTGAATGGAACAGAAGGAACAATACAAAAACATGAATTTTAAATTAAAGCGTTATAAAATCTAACTGAGACAATACTACATATTTGCGCGAGTGAAGAAATCATTTCATTTACGTGAATAGATTACAGGCCGCTGACTTACCAGAAATGCCTCCTGCCCAATAACATCCAAGTGTTATACCAATACCCCAAGCAAAGTTGACAGAAAAGAAGGTGCCCTTTTCCTGTCGACTTAAAACCATTTGAGCAATGGATCCACATCCAAAGGTCTAGAAAACAACAAAATAGGAAGAAGCATAAATCTATATTTACAAAGATGCGCTGTTTGAAAAGGGTGATTACTCATCTTGTTCTTGAGCGAGAGAAACGAAGGGTTAAACCATTCCACTATTTGTATTTAGATTAGTTAGATTGACTCATTTATACTGAATGCTGAAATATGTCTAAAACATGCAATGACTTTTCGGGGTTTTCCTGTTTTTTGTCGACAACAAGCGCTAGATATTTGTACTTACTGGATCACTATACCAACAAGAGCATCACTAAGTAGTGACTATCACTTTATGTGCTAATTGGGATATTCTTCACTACGAACATTTATCTTACCACAAGAATAAAAGTTGCAAAAAACTCAGCGATGGCGATACGTAACATGGTTGGCAGGTTAAAGTGGAATTGTGTCCAGTGAGAAGCCATATTGAACTGTGGACAACAAAGCATACATGTCTCTGTCAATGTTTATTCATATGTGCAGGTTCAAATGGCTACTCGTGACAAATGGCATAATTTTGGTTTCCTTTGGTTGCCATGCAAAAGCCACTTTTGTTTCAAGTGTGATTACAAGACAAAATACAAGCTTTTGAAAAAGAGTGTTTTTGATTGATAAACCTAAAAATAAAAAATTTAAACATGACAATCAATCTCGATAGGAGGTAGGCCAACACCTACAAGAAGCAGTTTGTCCGGCTATAATGGAATTCCGTCATACGACCACCTCAGTTTTGCATGGCCCGACAACTAGAGATTGCACTGTATTCTTGGTTTGCAACGTACCATTCCATGGAGAATGAATTGGGCAAAAGGTTCACCAGTCACGGTAGTGGTTTTCTTTTGTCAAGTCCACCAGCATGGCCGCCGTTTCTTTTGTTCAATTCAATCTCCTGGGAATGGTTGCAAACCAAGAATAGTCCAGTTTCCAATTACTAGAGACCGCTGAGTTTCCTGACAAAAGGCGCATTTATGCAGCCTTAGCCTCCTTTTCAAGAAAGCCCATGGGAATGAACTCCACTGTTGTGTTGTTCTTTATCAACAATTTCTGCATTTCTCTCACTGGTATTTTTGAAGAATTTACGTTGACTCGAGGCTAACGCTGTATAAATGCACCTTTTGTCAGGAAACTCAGCGGTCTCTAGTAATTAGAAACTGGACGTCTATTCCTTGTAATAATATACCCTGTTAATATGGCCAACCTGTTGTCGTGCGAATCGAAGCACCTACAAATATTTCAGGAATGTGTCTGTTGTTTTTAGGTCAATCAGAAATGGTTCTCTAACCACAAAGACAATGATCAAGCTCCTGATTGGCCAAGAGAAAACTTGTAGGTGCCCATGGTTTTTCTGATGCTTGTTAATTATACGAGCCATTTGAAAATCTCTGTATCAATGAAATGGTGCTAACCTGCCAATCTCATTGACAACATGATCATGTTTTGTCATGCAAACAAGACGAAAGAATCCTTCTTATTTCAGCATGCTAACTCAGACACGCAAGTGCGACTAAGTACCTAAGTGCACCCTCAGCTGTAATCGAATATTCAGTACCGTAAATGAGGGCGAAACCGAAAATTAACATACACGACAGTTGTGTGGATATTTACGACTGATACTCTTTAATCCAAGAAAATGTTTTTCAAGCTTTGTTCTCTTGGATTCTACAGTACAACTTGTCATGCATAACCAGGAATCGCCATATTTTCATCAATAGACCATTTCACGGTTCTCGTCGCTCAATCTCAGCCTCGACAGCGTGTAGCATATTCTTTAGAAATTGACTGCAGCCCATGTTAATGTAAAGAATGCACACATCAACACACAATCGAAACACTTTAAAATTCCACGGGCTGTAGTCAAATTCTAAAGAATATACTACACGGTGTCGAGGCTGAGGTTGAGCCACGAGAACCGTGAAATGGACTATTCCGTATAAACACACTCAACTTGCAACAATAGTGGAACAAAAGACCAGATTTTCCGAGTAACCGAGAGGCTGATTTGTAGAAATGAATGCATTAACACAACTGAGAAATGAAGCATCAGTTTGAAAATGAATATAATATAATATATATATAATATAATATATATATACACCTGGTATCTTTGTTATGGTAATATTGTGAATTATGAAAAACGGATTAAGTTTATCCCCCGAAAATTAACGTAGAACATTGTTTTGGGTTCTATGTTTTGGCTACGTAGAATTTACCCGACAAAAACACCTTGCATCAAAAATAGAAACAAATGGTCGATGTATAGTTGCGGAAATTAGACCTCACAATGTTATATAATACCTTATCAAATATCTGAGTATAGTATAAACGTAGCATTTATTATAAGATAATATTTTACCTTTATTAATCTCTTTGCGTTGATCGATGGCTGTTCCACAAGTGTAATGTCTTGCTGCTTGAGTTAGCTCGCTTGAACTACCAGTGATTTGCATGAGTAATCATTAACATATATTCAATTACAGTCATATTTTATTCAGCTGATCAGAAATAAAATTTCTTTAAAATGCTCTAAAACAAAACCTTATAGTAAAGCAATTAAAGCATGTTTTTATATTCATTTTTATATTATCATCTTCTAAAAGTATCAATCCATTGAACTGTTACAAGTGTTCTTTAATGGCGTGTTATCGTGACATCTCAGGGCAAAGTCAAGGGTTGAGGTCACACTATAACACCATTGTTGAATGTCTATTCTTCTATTCTATTCTTTGTGTTACATTATGCAAATTACCATCATAGCTGTGAATACATTTGCATAATCTTGAACAATAAAATGCAAAGCTTTTAGTCGTTCATCAGCCAACTTTGCTTTGACTTAGAAATCTATAAAGTGATACTGAGTTATTGAAAAAAAATCGTTCGAGAGGTTTTAGAGAAATTCGAAGAAATACGTGAATATGAATGTTTGGCGTTGAATCTTAAATGGACGGTTTCACAAGGTAGAAACGTATCGAGTTATAAGATGAAGAAAGATTTTGACCAGCTTTAAGGGTCATTTTTAACTCGTGAAATTCACGAGTTATTGTGGGGGGGGGGGGGGGCGAATATGCAAATGTATCACTCACTCGATCACCAGTAAACTCGTTCCCAGCTCCTCTCGAGATTAAAGATTGCCGTCCGCAAACTGCGAAAATTACATGGATGTTGACTTTGGAAACGGGCTCTTTCAACGGGCAAAAATGTCGTTATCAGCTTTTTAAACTCTGGTAACTTCTAATCATTTATTATCGCATCACAATCTTCCAAGTGGAAATTATCGAAGGACAAATACACGAACTTATAAACTACCTTTATATTTTGCTAAAAGAACCAAGAATGATTCAAGTCAAACCAGGAGATCTCGGAATATCAAAGTCATCAGAAAACGTTTGCATTTTTTATACTGGAACCTTAAGATTTTGCAGATTAAATTACCGCACAGGTTTATATGGAAAGTCGCCTTTCTTTGTTACAGCTTGTATTTTGACTATTATAATTTTCTACAAGACCTGCAAGTAACTGCATAACATAAAGAATCTCCACAGGGAGCAGAGAAGGACCGCTTTTCTTGTTTTCGTACGCACCTATATATTTTATCTTCATCCGCGCGCCATCTTCGTTTTCGGTAGGTTCTTCATATATGGTGCATTATAATGGGTCCTATTGTATATAACGAAATACTAATATAAAAATTAGGTACTACCTAATAGCGGAGCTCCCATTTAAATATAATAATAATTTTAAATACTTTGTTTTATTTTGACGTTTTTGATTCAAATGAATTGGGCTTGCTGTGGTAATAGGCAAACAAATATTGCATTTTGTTGTAAAAGTTGAAATAAAGACTATAGATCAAGCTTTATTTCTTGCCCTTCAGTCTCCTGAGAATTATAAGGCTTTCAACTCAGTGACCATAGTGATATTTATTCAGATATTTGTGTCAGATTTTATAATTGACTTAGTAGTAGTGCTTCATAATTCTCAGAAATAGGATGCAAAAATCCCTCAAACTGATTTCATTCACATAAATACTGAACCTAATTCAACATCCTTCAATTAAACAATTAGACATTGCAGAAAATTATATTTAGATTTTTCTGTCTTGACAGTATTGTGGCATCTTGGTTTTTTTTTATTATGTAGAGTACTGAATAACACTGATAAATAGTTGTCTTTACACGAAACAAGAATTCTCTCTTCCAGGTTACACTAATCATGACTTTAGATGAAATTGTAAAACAACTCAAAACAACTACTACCTAAAAGCAAAGCTCCAATTTCAATTTTAATTTTTTTATGTTCTTGATTCAAATGAATTGGGCTTCCTGTGGTAATTGAAAAAGTTGAAATGAAGATTATTTAAAAAGCATTTTTAAAATAAGTTTTGGTTTTGGTTTGTATATTGTATGGGCTTGTATGCTCAGTAACCTTTGTTACAGTAAATTTTAATATTCAGATTCACTGTCAGATTTCATAACTGACTTTGTAAGGGTTCATAATTTTCAGAAATAGAAAGCAAAATCTCCAAAACATTTTTTTAAATTGATACAAGTAATTAAACCTTTTCGACATCCTGAATATTACAGAACAACATATATTGATTTGTCTGTCTTCACTATATTTGTGACATCTTGTTTTTTGTGGTTGTTGTTGTTATTTTGTTTTGTTATTTAATGTAGAAAAGAATGACACACTAGCTAGGCGAATACTTGTCTCCCACTTTTCTCTTCCAGATTACACTGATAATACAATTTAAAGTGATTATAAAAACAGCTAATTGAAATAACAAGAAAACAAGGAATTAAGCATTTTCAGTCTGTATTTAAGGCTTCACAGGGCTCACTGAGCAACTTCATCCAGATGAATAAAGTATAAAAACAATTCTAGTTTGCATGGCAAAATTCCTTCTTTTTTTCCTGTCAATTGTTTCATTAAATTCCAGACCAAAACTTGAGCTGTATTTACACATTAGTGGGGTTGAAATAAGTTCAAAATCAATTTTTTTACTAATTTTATTATTATTAGAACTAGTGCAAAAAGTTCACCGTAAAACAAAATGTCGTTGTACATTATTTTCATGTAAGGCTTGATCGAGTGTTTCTTTAAACTTGGCCACAGTTCAACGTGCATAAAAGGTTTTTTTTAAGTCATCAATCCCAAATCAAAGATAAAAGATCAAATATAGGTACAAGAGACTTTTTGATATCATTTTCTGGCCAGGGTCTTTACCTTGAAGTGCTTTCCTTGTTGTCTTTTCGAAGCATACTGGTCCTTGTTTCACGCTCAATGCAGACGATTCTTGATTTATTTCCAACTTTGGCTAGATTTTTAAGCAGCTTTATTGAAGGCATCTTCACGAAACGAAGAATACACGATCCTCAATGACTTATTCATTATGAGGAATTTTTTTAAACTACGAATCCAACTAAAAAGTCGTCCAACTTTGAAAATATCCTCTGTGTCTTTCGTCTTTCGAGCAGTTTTTGAAACGACACCAGGCCCGAAAAAAATTCAAACGTACGGTTTTTTTCGCTTTAACCTGTCAAGATTGGCACAGATTAATGTTCATCAAAATCGCTAAATTTTTACGAGGTTTCGAGAATACTACTTTTAAGCTTTGCAAGTTAAAACTGCAAGGAAACTTGTAAATTTTCAGTTTTCAAAGTGTCAGCGCGCGTCAAGTTGGCGCCAAAAAGCAATCAGCCAATCAGCATCGCGATGTACACGGACGTATGTACGGACGTATGTATGTATGTATGTATGTATGTACGGACGGACGTACAGCCGTTGGGCTCCCTGTGTGTCCATGAAAAATCAACTCGATGGGTTACCATTTTTTCTTAGGTATGGTGCTCCGCTCGCGCGGGCCTTCGGCCCGCGCGGGAGCTCCGCTATTATTATTATTATTATGTTATATACAATAGGACCCATTATAATGTACCATATATGAAGGACCTACCTGGTTTTCTTTATTTACCTCTGTACGAATATGCTTGAGCCCGTTCCCAACGGTCGTGCTGAACGCGCGCAAAAGAGGATGAATTTTTGGTCAATGTGATAAAATGTGGAAAGGGGTGAAACTCCGGTCACGTGATGGTTCAGTGATCGCTGCAGGTCACTGGTGACGAAGTAAAAATGCAAGCGAAATATAAAGCAAAAACGGATGTGACGTATATCAGTGAAAACGACGCGTGGCGAGAGAGCACAAAAATGTTTTCTAGACTCAGTATTTTATCTCTGTTTAATTCCTTGTATTAATAAATGTCTCTTTGCTCTTAATTTAAAAGATATGCATGTATGCATGCATTTACATAGATTTCTGCGGTAATAGTTTAAACGCAAAATCTACACGATTTGAGTTTGGGATTCATGTCACCGAAAAATGTACCCTGTATAATGTAATAATTTTAGTAACGGTGATTCTCCAAAAGGATTTGCAGTACTCCCTTATGTAACGGGGAGTCACCGCAACGATGCTGCGAATCCTTCGCAGCCACCAAATAAAAGACCACTGTCAAAGCCTAATACAGATCTTATTCCAAGTGAACGCAAGACAGGGGTGCGGTGATTTATGAGATCCACTGTTGCGATTGCAATGTTGTGTACATTGGTGAGACAGGGAGGTCGCTACAGACAAGAACTGAAAAGGTTGAGCACATGACAAGGACATGGCTAGCCTGCGTCACATCCGGACTTTTCCTCCGTTAAGTCCGTCTGCGAAATAGCGAGCAACCCGTGTTCTGAGACCCCCAGCAAATAGCACGATTATATATAACAGACGCTGATTGGCTGGGGCTTTTTTTGAATTCTAACGAAACTCGTGATTGGCTTGCTTAATGTTCGTAGACGGTAGTGTCGATGTTTTGACAGCTTGATGGACTCCAGTTATTAACAAACTTTATTGCTAGCATGACCTGGGGCCAATCTCGTAATTTCTCTTTGAGAGAATGTTTGTGAACTAAGGCTATTATTTAGCAATATGTTCGATTGGAATGTTTCGAAAGGTAGGTTGTTTTCATAATCACGGTAAATCTAACGGAAGTGTTGTCATGGCGAAGACAAACACACCAGTGATCATAGAGCCAATCACGAGTTTCGTTAGAATACAAAAAAAATGCGCCAGCCAATCAGCGTCTGTTATATATAATCGTGCTATATGCTGGGGGTCTCAGAACACGGTTTTGTTCGTTATTTTCGCAGACGGACTTAACGGAGGAAAAGTCCGGATGTGACGCAGGCTAGGACATGGCCTACGTCCGTCTCGATAAATCTGAGTGCTCAGCACTAGCGGAACATAAGCTAACATAGCTGGGCGACAAGAACGTGGCGTGGCTGGAAGCAATAAAGATCACTGGAAATGAACATTCCGTCAGTAATCAAGACAGCGCGGAAGAACTGTCACAGAACAAGATTTTACTTGACTCAGTCTAGCGGTCAACTTTATCAGTTTAAAACGTTAACTTTATTCATTTATTAAGTTTCCTTCAATGTTCAGTAGCATATCATCATATAATTTCATTTGTAATTTTATATCATTTCCTTGAGCTGTCTCGAGTGCGAGCTAATGCCGTTTATTACCATAGTTACGGCTTGTTACCAAGTCATCTCTAGCCTGCGTTGCTGGCTCTCGGCAAGGGAAAGGGAGGGGAGCAGAGGGGGAAGGAGGGGAAAGGGGAGGGGGACTTGGGAGGAGAGGAGGGAAAGAAAGCCTGCCGGTAAACCCCTGTTTTTTCCGTTACTCCATCGCTAGGCGAGGCGTTATAATCCTCTGCATTTGAGTCACTAGAAAGGCTTGTGCATGTCCGTTTATAATTATAATCAGTCATCGTTGTTATAAATAGTCTGTTCGGGAACAAACCTTCAGCTTACTGCTGAAATAGTGAAAATATCACACAATTTACTGCGGAGAAAAATCAGTGTCACTTCTAGATATCGTTTGATTTCGAAGTCCCGAATAATTTCTGTCAAACAAAAAGAAACTGATCAGAATGAGCTGGAGAGGGGTCAATCCCGGGGGAGGGGGTACTCCCTTATAAAAGGGGGCGGGGGTCCTCGTGGGAAATTCTGAAAATGACCCCTAAAAGGGACATGTATTGTGAGATGATGTGCGTGGCATTGATGAAATTTCACCCCTAAAGGCGGTGTTACACGAGACTATTTTTAACGACGATTTTCCGCGCAACGTTGCAACAACTTGCAATATTTTGCGTTGCGAGTTTCTAACTTGGATTAAAAAACTCGCAACGCGTTGCCGAAGCGAAAATTTCAAGAAAATCGTTCCAAGTGTCATGTTACACGAGAAAGATTTTTAACGCAACGCCGTTGCGCTGAAAATCGTCGTTAAAAATCGTTTCCTGTAACACCGCCAATCAATAACCTGTTATTTTGGTTCGGTTTCTCGATATCATGTGTACTTTGACGCACTTTGTTGTTGATCTTATACCGCCGGCTTATGGCCGTCTTATACCCTAAAAAGGACCACAAAACTCAGTTGGTGGGAATTCTCGTCATCATCACCCTAAGCGGGACCAAAACACTGGTTTCAAACCCTAAAAGGGACGACGAGGACCCCCGCCCCCTTTTATAAGGGAGTCCCTCCCCGGGTTCAAAGGTTAATTCTCTCAATTCTTAATTCTTCCCGTCTTCGGTGGTTTTTCGGTGATTATAGTCTTACTGATTTCGCGGCAGCGTTCATATTTTCTAGAACGTCCTCTAGGTATTTAAAATGTGCAGTTTCTTTCATGCGTTTTGGGCTAGAATTGCGCTTTTCCACATCACGAAATACAACAGCAAAACTTCACATTGAGATTGACCAACTTGACCAACGTCAAAGTTTTTTGGAGTGCATGTGTGTATCTTGTTGCGGCAATGTCAGAGGATTTTAAAAACACCATTCTTACCATAAATGTGAGAATTATTGGTGCTAAAAACGTCCAGCATGTCTTGAGTTTTACAACAGAATAAAACTGAAGCAATATATCAGATAGTTCAGCACCATTTAAGACTTTTAATGCACACTAAGGATTCTAATAATAATCATCTCGAGTTTAGAGTATTCTACACGTATACAGTTGCGAAATTGCGTTTTCAATCATGGAATCTTCCAAATTAAAATTCATTTAGAAAAATTTAAAAATTCACCTGAAAAAGTATTACAAAACAAAAAATATTAGGCTAAGGTCAAACGTCGTACTTCACATGAGCCGTATTTAATTCAAAGAAATAAGTTCATGTAAAGTTCGACGTTTGACCCAAATTAGGTGCGACTGATGATTTGGTACGACTAAGTCGTTTTATACAACTGACTCCCAGGTGTGCTACACTTGAACTTAATTAACCGAGTTTTAGGATCGACTCATTTAGTACGACGTTTGACCTGGCTTGTCGAACTAAATTGTTTGGGTCGACCTGAATTCCACAATTAAGTACAGCTCAATTAAGTACGACGTTTGACCTTAGCCTTAGAGGACAGGAATTAAAGAACACTTATAGTTACAACAAGTGCTTTCACAATCTAAATAGCACTCTCTCGCTCATCCTTCTTGCGGCTTTGACTAGCAGGAACAAGCCGACTTTGTTGGTTGTCGTCGTTCTCGGCTGCAGACTGTTCAGTATGATCAACGCAGTGATGCAACTCAACCAAGAAGATGTACGCAAATGCACCAATGACACCGCCTAGAGGACACGCCACACAGGGAACCCAAGACCAATTATTAGCAGCACTGAAAATAAAACAGCATATCGTACCGGGGCTGCTGTAGCCACCCAATTAATCATTCTCGTTAATAAAGTTCAAATTTCCGGTTAAAAACAAAGTAATGTTTTTTTAGTATTTGCTGCTATAAAAAGATTAAGAGGAGATTTTTTTTAATGACGAGCAATAATGGCGAAAAGCGCCAAAAACTAGACTTTCGTGCGAGTTTTAATCCATAATTTTCGTTCTGGATCGATTAACAATCAATTAATTAAATCCTTTTTCTACCAGTTAAAAACTGATGTACCAAGATAAAATACCTGTTTAAAACAAATTTTTGAATTGTACAAAGACTTTTTTTTTACGTTGTGTTGGGACTAAGCTTTTTTAAGCTGAATATCAGGAAAACATACAGCAAATGAGCAAATGAAGGCCTAAACCTCATTTTCGATCCAAATTTTCGCTTTGGATTAACACTTTGATTCAACTTTCATTGGCTAAAACTAATTACAAACAACTTAAGGTGGCTCGAAATAGTTTTCTATTGACAAATAATGCTTCCGTTTTTCACTTCACAAACTGAGCAACATACTCTTGACCAACCAAAACAGTTTTTACACCATGCAGCTATTGGACTTGAATCAAAGTTTTGATTTTTGTCTATTTCACTTCGATTTGTGTTGCCATAGCGACGGTAAACAAAGATGGCTGAAATCAATTTTTTTAAATATCTCTCGGAATTGAGCAGCTCCAGACAAGGGACAGTAAACTACATAATAAAGTAAAGAAATTAAGGCACAATTCACCAAGCCGTTTTTGAATAAATTACAAACAATTAAAAAAATGAAATTTATTGATTAGCTTATTAAGTGATAAGCTTACCCTAGTTTAATCACAATGGTTTTCCCGTCAGTAGATAAACTGAGATCAAGGTTTTGTTTTTTGTCAGTTTCAGTGTAATTGGTGTTACCATGGCAACGATATATAAATAGGACTGAAATCAGTTCTTCTGAAATAGCTCTTGATTTCAAAGAATTCCAAGCACCCAAATACTATGTAACAAAGTACATACCAAGGTAAAGTAGATAACATAGTAGAACTCTTTGATTGAAGTGATTTGGAATAAAGGACCGGAAATTGGCAAATGTGCATTATTTATGTTTTCGCATTTTATTCGAAAACGGCTTGGTAAAAATTATTGGATTCAGCTTTAATTTCTTTGCTTTATCATGTAGTTTATTGCCCATATAGTCCCTTGTCTAGAGCTACTCGAGTTCGAAAGATATTTTAGAAAATTTGATTTCAGCCATCTTTGTTTTCCGTCGCTATGGCAACACAAATCGACATGAAATAGACAAAAATATAAACCCTTATTTAAGTCCAATAACTATTGTAAAAACCGTTTTGGTTGGTCAAGAGTAAGTTGTTCAATTCGCGGAATTAAAAACGGAAGCATGGTCAATAAAAAAACTATATCGAACCACCTTAAACTTTCTGACAGAAATAATTTTAGTTTTGTACAACAGCTATTCTTCAACTCAAGAGTTTTTGTTGTTCATTACTCGAACTTGAAAAAAATATCCTGATCTTCATTAGATGGCCATGGTCGATCACGGTATTTACAGTATAGTTTGTAATTATACTCACGTGAACACTCCAGTTCCCCAACCCGCCATAGCCGTAAATATTCTTGGTCCCAGATCTCTAGCAGGATTGATGGCGTAACCACAGTTAAAACCAAACGTTGCACCAATGACAAACACTACCAAACCGATGAGGACTGGGGCGATTGTCTTGTGTGGACCAACGTTGAATTTGTCCACTATAGCAAAAACACATCCAACAAGAAGAGCTGTGCCTAAAACCTACAGACATGCAACAACCATGGATATCAATAGCCTTGCAGCTAGTTACAACATCATGATCACTGTCCAAGTCAGGATTACGCCATGGAAGGTAGAGGTCAATGGACGTAGTGTTCATACCTGATCTGCAAATCCAACACCAATGGACAAGAACGACTGAGGATATGTGGCCCAAATTCCTGCCGTCCCTTGTGGACCAAGAACTTGTCTGACACCACCGTCAAATGCATCAAGAGCATCTACAATAAAAAATGTTTTTATTGAAGGCATTGCTCAAGATGTGATCACACAAACCTCTTTCTAACCAATGTATTTTCATAGCACCACATTAAATCAAAACTTTCGATCTTTTGAGTTGCTGTGTTGAAGGACACTCAATCATTATTTGCATGATGCATTCTTACCATAATAAACTCCAAAAAGAACAGCAGAGGCTACAAAAGCACCCAGCAACTGAGCCAAGACATAAACAGGTACTTTCTTCCACGGTAAACGCCCTGTCACAGCAAATGCTAGAGTAACAGCGGGGTTCATGTGGGCTCCTGCAAGAAAATCACTCTAATTTATGTCTCTTGTCTTAGGATGAATTTTAGTGGTACCAAAGAAAAGAAACCGTCTAGAGGAACCAGAAGATACTTTGCAAATTTAGTGTCTAAAAGAAAGAGGTCCATCTCAGGATCGAAGAGGCGCGCATCCCCTGCACCACTCCCCACCCCTGGACGTCATCTAAACAGTTAACTGAGTTTTAAATTGATCTACCTATTTAACATTGAATCTAAAGGGACTCTAATGCAACGATGTTGCGTTCTTCTAGTATAACATCGACTTTAGCCCTGATTTCCTTTGCGGGTTTGTTTACTAAGTACAGCATTACCTGAGACACTACCAGCCCAGTAACAGCCCATTGTTCCACCTACTACCCAGTCACAGTTGATGGAGAAAAACGTTATCAACAACCCATTGTTCCACCTACTACCCAGTCACAGTTGATGGAGAAAAACGTTATTAATGATCATTTGCGGGTGTCTTTACTACTGCATTGCTAGTATAACTAATGTAAAGATACCTGAGACACCACCAGCCCAGTAACAGCCCATTGTTACACCTATTACCCAGTCACAGTTGATGGAGAAAAACGTTATCAACAGCCCATTGTTACACCTACTACCCAGTCACAATTGATGGAGAAAAACGTTATCAACAACCCATTGTTTCACCTACTACCCAGTCACAATTGATGGAGAAAAACGTTATCAACAACCCATTGTCTCACCTACTACCCAGTCACAGTTGATGGAGAAAAACGCTATCAACAACCCATTGTCTCACCTATTACCCAGTCACAGTTGATGGAGAAAAACGCTATCAACAACCCATTGTCTCACCTATTACCCAGTCACAGTTGATGGAGAAAAACGTTATCAACAACCCATTGTCTCACCTATTACCCAGTCACAGTTGATGGAGAAAAACGTTATCAACAACCCATTGTCTCACCTATTACCCAGTCACAATTGATGGAGAAAAACGCTATCAACAACCCATTGTCTCACCTATTACCCAGTCACAATTGATGGAGAAAAACGTTATCAACAACCCATTGTCTCACCTATTACCCAGTCACAGTTGATGGAGAAAAACGTTATCAACAACCCATTGTCTCACCTACTACCCAGTCACAGTTGATGGAGAAAAACGTTATCAACAACCCATTGTCTCACCTACTACCCAGTCACAGTTGATGGAGAAAAACGTTATCAACAACCCATTGTCTCACCTACTACCCAGTCACAGTTGATGGAGAAAAACGTTATTAATGATCATTTGCGGGCGTCTTTACTACTGCATTGCTAGTATAACTAATGTAAAGATACCTGAGACACCACCAGCCCAGTAACAGCCCATTGTTACACCTACTCCCCATCCAAAGTTGATAGAGAAGAACGTTCCTTTGGTTTCTTTACTAAGAACAGCTTGAGCAACAGATCCATTTCCAAATATCTGCCATTAAACAGTAAAGAAGCAGATTAAAAATAAATGTACATAATCAAAAATACATTTCTTTCTTTCGTTTTCTATTTTTCTATTTTTCTTTCTTTCTTTCGTACGTTATTGATCACTTCAGTCTATATCTCACATCGCGATTGTTTGTTGATCTAATATCAATTTTATAGGGCTCGTTCACATGCCCGGGGGGGGGGGGGGGAACTCCGATCGTAAATGGACGGGGATGCTCGTCGTACCTTTTAGGGGTTAAAATCTGCAATCTGGTACCTTTTAGGGCGTCTCAGACTTAATTGGACTACCAGAGACATAGCTGGTACCTTTTAGGGACTGTTTTGGGGTCAATAAACTACCTAAAATAAGCATAAAAGAGACGATTTCGTTGATCTGAATTGAATCTTCAAATCACATCGATAACAAAGTGTTTCATTACTTTAATTCTTTATTATTGTTTTTGAATTGGTACCTTTTAGGGGTAGAAATGAATTGTTGCCACTCCCACTCAGGTACCTTTTAGGGGTCATTTTCAAAATTTCTGACGAGCATCCCCGTCCTCTTTTATATAGGAGTCCCCCCCCTCCCCCCGGGGGGTTCACATGAAAGAGGGTGTCCCTATGTAGCAGGGATAGCTCTTTTGTTTTGTGTCCCCCAGGGAAAAGACAACAAAAGAGTTATCCCTACTACATAGGGGCACCCTTGAACGGACCCTTAGTGGATTTGAGCGATATCGCGACCCCAGACATTTAGGTAGTTTTAGGTAGTCTATCTCGTTTCTATATGATCGCTGCGACTGCGACAATCGCTGAATACATTTTTTTGGCGACTGTAGCTCGAAACCAAGCGATTCCGTAGACTTTGCCGTGAGTTTCATTTCTAGTTTTGAACATGATTGATAATTTGTAACTAGTGAGCTGTTCCTTTCCTTCTTTTTCTAAACACAGAAAAAAATGTTTTCTATAGTGAGCTACTTAAAACGAGAATTATCATGTGTAATGGAATGCCATAATGTTCTTAAAAAAATTTATTTACTTTTCCTTCGGAGAAAAAATACATTAGGGTAGTATCAAAATGTAGGCATTTTGATTTTATTTTTAAGTTCTTGCTTTAAAATGAAGAAATTTTCTTCAAAAGAAAGCGCAATTTTTCCAACGTTTTTTCAACCAAAAATCTCTCAACAACCTCAATCGCTACAAAATGAGTCTAGAATTTAAGTGTTAATATTTTTATGAGCGTGGCTGCTGTATATGAATGATCTATGAGAGCATATAAAAAAATGCAAGACGCCAAGCACAGTCAAAAACACCTGCCAAGCTAGGGCATGTTTTCATGAAGCCAAACACAGTGAGAGCGAAGCACATCAAGAAATTATCTAAAAATAGCTTAAAAAAGAAATAGGATTTTTCAGTATGATTTGCCAAATGAACATGAACTAATTCCTCTGCTGAAGTAAACTAGACGATGAAAAACGACAGGGCGCGTAGGTACATACGATCAAAATGAAGGTCGATGCGAATTCAGCAAGAGCTTCACGAGCCAAAGCTGGCAAACGTCCTTTTAGATTATCAAGCATCTGCAAAACAAGGGAAAAAAGACATTCACAGATTATATTAAAATTAAAGGAATTAGCAAATACTTATAATGAATAAATATGAAAGAGAAGAATGAATAATAGCAAAAAAACATTCTACCACAACAAGTCGTGCCAAAATATATGTCACCAATTGAAATAGACAAGAAAATAGAGGGTGAAACTGAAACCTGAGATGTGAATTGCAACCGTACTGAACTAATGCAGATTTCGTATGAGTGTGAAAAGGACCGCGCCGTGCCGTGACCGTGTCAGTGCCGTGTTTCCTATCAAAACATTCGAAAATTCGGAGCAACTATCGAATACCCCGCAAATGATATTCATGTAGAATTCTGCCGTAACCACGCTGAGACCGTGCCGCGGCCTTTTCACACTCATACGAAATCTGCACTATGAATGATACGTCTTACATCTTCTGCTAGCGAGGTATGGACTGCATCTACCGAGTACGAATGCTAAATGACTGCGGTGTTGAAATATCCTTTAAATGCTTCAATCTTATTTGTCAGACGTCGCTTTAATTTATTAATGTATCTTGAGTAACACCCACAAAAGTTTCGACTTTAAAGCTTTATAGGTTTTTATAGGGTTATAGCACTGTTTTACTGATCAAACATATACGTTATTAAATGACAACAATGTGGTCTGCCATCAGTATCGCGTGACACCAACTAACAAACATTGGAGAACGACGTGACATCAGTTGATTGGAAAATATTGTCACACAACTGGATATATTCATGGTACTTTATTCAAGATCAGCAGTGTTTTTAAAGCGGTAGATTCCGTCTTCGAAACCTCAGTGGAACTGTGTATATACGGAGCATTTTGCTTGATTACTGAGCTTCTATTAAAATAACGTGCTACTGGTTTAATGATATATGGGTGTATACGAAGGGTGATACTACAACTGCTGTAAACAATTAGAGTATAAGTAAAATAAATCTAAGTTAGTAATACTACTGTGTCATAATAACACATACCTTCAGGTATATAAACTGTATGTAAAGTTCTCCCTTGACCAATCTACAGTTGTAATGCACTGGCAATTTATACGCCAGCAGACAATTGGATTGTTGACATTGGTACTAAAGTATTAAATTGCGCATACCAATCTAGCCAAGCTGACAACACTGACATCATTCTGGCAATCTTCCTACTTCTTCCATCATCACTATGCGAAATTGATTGCACGAATGTTACTGTATGCATGCTGACGTCTTGAAGACAACAAAATGAAAAAGAAAGGGAAAAAGAAAGAAAGGAAAAAGACGGACGGCCACTAATATAACAATAATTCTGCCGTGAACGGTGGAACAAACGACTGATCTGATTGAATATGAAAGGCGGGTACTGGCTTGACGAAATATTCTAAATGATAAATTTCAGTTGACACCTGCTGTACTGGGTTTCCTTTTAAGTGAGAAAGAAAGAAAGAAAGAAATTAGAAAGAAATTAGAAATTAGAAAGAAAGAAATTAGAAAGAAATTAGAAAGAAAGAAAGAAAGAAAGAAAGAAAGAAAGAAAGAAAGAAAGAAAGAAAGAAAGAAAGAAAGAAAGAAAGAAAGAAAGAAAGAAAGAATTATATATTTTATTGTCCAATGTACTTTATAATCAACTAAATATTGTTATAAACACAAACCCGCCTCGATTAGCGCTGCTATTTGCGGGGGAGTGTATATGTAATGTAATTATTTATTTATTTTATCTATCTATTTCAATATTTATACAGGGCATCTGTTAGCAGTGCTAGTTTGAACAGAGCCCTGTTTAATACAATTTACAATACAAATATGAATTACAAACAATATACAGTTAGATAAATAAGCTCAAACTAATATATATCAGCTTCCATTAAGCGCTCTTAAAGTGGCGTTTTCATGCACTTCTAAACTTACTAAAATCATTTAATGATCTTATGCACGATGGCAAGGCCGTTATACGTAACTGCTCCATTGTATCTAAAACTGCCCTGGTATTTAGTTGTTCTAGCGAATGGTGGTCGGAGCAGGTCCCTATTTCTAGTATTATATTTATGAAATTCATGGGTATGCTTAAATTCACTTAGGAGATGCTGGCGCTAAGCCATTCAATGCTTTAAACACTAAACACTTAAGGTAGTCTCGGCCACCCAAAAATGAAGTATTGAATATTGAATAACACTTGAAAGAAATAAACAAACAAACAATCAAACAAACAAACAAACAAACAAACAAACAAACAAACAAGCAAAACGAAAGCAAGGAAGGAAGGAAAGAAGGAACTGGGAACAGGGAGGTTTTGACTTGATTATTATCAATGTCATATGGTAAGTGTTATTAGGGTTAGGGTGGACAATTATGATTCTATCAGAACCAAATTCAGTAATTATAACAAATAGATTTTAGTTTTCCATGCCTCTGTGCTCGAATAGGTGCAAAGACCAAAATGTGGTGAGAACAAAAAAGTACACCATGAGACAAGTGGCTTGACTGTTCTCATATTTGGACATCTTCTATGAATCTATTAACCCACAGAATCTATATTTGTTTTATTTAAGAAATAAAAAACTGTTTTCCGTGTTTGTTCATGTTTGTTGTGCATCTCAACCAATCGGAGTGTGTATAAGATTCAATGATGTCATCTATGCGTGTGTGCTGTAATCACACACGGTTCTCGACCAATCAGAGCATGCACGCATAAATGTACCAAATGTTATGTAATTATTATTCACTGTCTGTTTGAAAATGACACCACTGTGATGACACAACTAACCAGTCCGCTGACCTATACTGCTTTATTTTTGCAGACAACACCTAATCGCTGCAAGGTTGCTGGCGTGCATGGCACCGATAGTTAGAATTATCTTTAGTCAGTGAAAACACAGATACTGAATACAATGTACAATAATTAATCCCATTTGTTTGTTTTTGTTTTTTCCTATTAGTATTATTGCTGCTTGCAAAATCTTGCAAAATTGCGTTTACAAATATAAGGATATAAGGATACAGTATTCTGTCTTAGAATCAGGCAACACATTAAATTAATAGTAAGATTAGGCTTGTTTTATTTACAAGTTTATATGTGACCATTGATAATGATATAACTATAACATTCTTCTGTCTACAAAATCATAGAAATATCTTATTAGTAATCCATTAAAAAAATCAGTCATTGTTCCCCAACGAATACTCAGTAAACAGTCATCTTTTTCATGAGATAAATCGAGTGGCTTGTATGTATGACTGGGAAAATTAAACAGCACAGCCAAGACATGGTACAGCTAGGGAAAGAATATGCATGTACAGGTAGTCTTAAAAAACTAGCGAAACTAGGACATTTTGATGATATCTTGTCATCATTAATATCAAGTGGGGTTTGTTGCAACACAGTAAAATTCATCTGATCCCCCCATAATTCACTGCAGCATTTTAATGATTCCCCCTTGTTGAGGGTTGTTATTTGATGATCCCCCCAAAAAGTGGTACTTAACAATAACAGTGTTAATACGCAGCCTTCATTTCGACGGTAGTCAAACCTGCATGTTTTTTGAAGTTCGAGTCATACCAAGAGAGGATAAATAAGAGAGGGAAACTTGTTAATGGGGCGCGCGCCGTGATGATTCCCATCTGTGCTATTTTTAGTAACCGGATGCAGTTTAATTTTCGTCTTACCCTACTCCCGTGCGTCGAAAATTTGAACAAGTGGAATTGGGCGATTTGAGCTTCATAAAATCACACAATCGATATCAAATTTATTCCAAATTCCACGAAAATGCCATAGGATATCCTATTAGTAACATACATCAAAAAATTATAGAAAAAACGAGTTTTTCTCATCAAAATGAGCGAAAATTTTTAAATAAACGTAAGCGCGCGCTCGATGCAGACGTGTGATGCGCTTGTAGCGCGCGCATTTTCGCTAAAATTTCATTCAAAAAGCGAACAAAATCCTCGACGTTTTTGTCTTTTTTTCTATCAAAATCGTTACTTTGTAATCAGAAAGTACACACTTTTGATACTAGATAATATGAACAAAGCAGAACTAAGAAAACTTTGTTTTTAACGCTGTTTTTGAAAACTCAAATTTGCACTAAACGGTTCTCTGGATCCGGAAGTATCAAATTATGACACACGGGAGTAGGGTAAGACGAAAATTAAACTGCATCCGGTTACTAAAAATAGCACAGATGGGAATCATCACGGCGCGCGCCCCATTAACAAGTTTCCCTCTCTTATTTATGCTCTCTTGGTCATACTCATAACCTGATCTTCCCACTGTAGCTAAAGTCGCTGTAGGTCCGTTCATTCACTTTCCTCTTTCCAAGGACCACAGAGAAATTACAAGCTTAAAAGTGTAGGGCTCAGTTATAAATCCAAGGTTTGTAGCACATAAAATCTCATTAGGACCACTTATTTTTAAAATTCTCAATAGAATGGGGCTAGCTATGAGTATACTCGAATTTATTTTCAAGCCTAACACGTGCTACAAAAAGAAGTACAGAAATGTATCAAATTTGCCAACAAAGAAACCACGTAACAAAAGGAGCTCTTCCCAACCGTGTTTTGTAGCTGTTGTATGTATATTTAGCTATTGCAAGCGCGAAGCGCGAGCTGCTCGGCACGAATTTTGTAGAAAAGGGGGTTCGTAACCACTGTTTCTACGTTGTTTGGGGATGTTTTTTTCCAGTGTTATATATAGCTATTTCAATTAACGTTGTCGCTGAAAAGCCTAAAGGCTAAAGCCTTTCAAATATCTTTTGTGTACTCACAAACGTTTCTGTAGGCCACCTCAGAAATTAAGGAATATGTATCCAAGTTGTAGAATTTGCAAGCATACAGTGAGTTTTTTATTGTAATGATGTCACGGTGATAAAATTTTTCATGAATTCCGCTCTCAAAGCTTTAGGCTTTAGGCTTTTTTTCAGCGCCAACGTTAATTGAATCAGCTATATATATAGCTAGATCTTTTAAGCGCGAGCCGTTTGGCAAAAAATAGCCATATTTTTTATCAAATTGAATTTTTTTTACCTTTTGGGGAAATGAAACGTGATGTAATGAGCCGTCAAGAGCTCGGTCGTTTTTGAATAGCAATGTATAAACCGTTTTTAGATTTTCTGCAAATAAGTACTACTCCTCAACTATGTAGTTGATATGGAATAATGCTTGTGAGGACGAAGCGCGAGCCGCTCAGCGCATATACGTTTTTAGTCTATATTTTAAAAGGTTTATTAATCTGGAACTAGACGCACAATGGTGCGTTTACTCGTGCCCAGGTAGAATTGAGCCTGGCGTGGTATGCAGTGCATCATAAAACATAACCGACCTTCATCCAATCACATCATTAGATGTTGCAGACCTCTAAGAAAAAGGTCTGTGAAATTTTTTAGATGTGCTTTAGTTTCTGAAAGTCTTATAATTTCTCTATTCAGTTTGAGAAGAGCTGTCTGTGGCAACCAGCAGCTCTTTTGCATTGATTTGAACAACTTGTGTTCATTTACAACATAAACAGGTTGCCAGATTAATTCATTTGTGTTATTTGAGCTCGCCTACGGCTCGTGCTTCCACTACGCTCTCTCGTGTTCTCCCAACATCACAGCGTGTTTTGATCAGGCTATCAAACACGGGAAACCGTTTTTTATTCCTTAAATAAAGAACAAGACTCGGGCTCATAAAGGACAGTCTCACAACAGACCATGGTGGTCGAGTGAGGCTCTTTCTATTAGGGACCGGTCATTATTTATCGCCTGGGGTGGAGTGGAGGATTTTGGGGGATCACTTGATTTTAGTCGAAGCAAAAGGAGGGATTACACGGTTTTAATCATACTGGAAGGGGTGATTACAAATGGTGAACAATAATTCTTGTATCGAGCAAGCCGTCATTTTTTATCTTTAATAACATACATGAAAACAATCGAGAAAATACGTAAACCGTGATTTTTTAAGAAAACAAATAAAATCTCAAGAAAACTTTGAGTGCGCACTCGTCGAGATGTGATGGCGTCAGTAGCGCGCGCAAGTCATCAAAAATTTCAACTGACAACCAGATCCTCAAAATTGTTGTCATTTTTCAGACATAGATGTTCTTTAATGAGTGAAAACCTCCATACATGTATTGCTTGTTAATGTTCGCAATAGCTGATCAAGGAAAAATGTATCATGATACGAGTTTTCAAATGTAAGTTGCACTGTATTACAGCTTTCCTGCACTGTTACAATGCTTGAACTGCACTCTTCGCAACCAATCAGAATCGAGTAATCTTTTCATGTATATTATTACAAATGGAACAGTTTCCCACTCATATGAAAACCACTCTAGTATACTGTTGGTACACTTTAAAATACTCTGCTTTATTAATTAATATCCAATGTTTAATATTTTGGGTGAGTGAATGCTGACAGTGGGGTCAGTACCTATGCCCAAGAGAGGAGAGAGAAAGAGAAAATTGGTTTTGATCACATAACCCAAATATTCAATAGCTTGCTAAAACAGCAACCCGAGAGATCATCAAGCTCCTAATTGGTACACGAGTCACAAGAGTATGAGACAGCTATACTTGAACGATTCACGTGAAGAGCAGATGGAACTAAAAATCCTTTATCAGCTTATTTTCAAATGGACAGGATTATTGACTTTTTGACCATCTAGAAATTCGGCTTAGTGACTGACCCTCTGTTATGGTGAGATGGCACGGCACTAGTGTAGTTAAAAACCTAATAGACTGTAGTATCAGCTAACTTTTGTTTTGCGTGCTTTCTTAGCAGGTCGCATAAAAGGATTCTCCATAACATCAGTAGTCTTGTTTGAATCGCTAGTTTGTTGTGAAATGTCTGTTTCTTCACAACCAACAATGGCTGGTAGATATGGAAGATGAGGAGGTGAATCCATGATCACTGTAACAAAGCAAATAAATTGATTTATATAAAACTTGGTATATGTTCTCTGATTGGTAGAGAATTGTGTGTGATTATATAGATGACATCATTGAATCTTATGCCCACTCTGATTGGTTGACAATCATTACTATATAAAACAGACAAATTCCATTTTTCCCTGGATTTGTACACTTACTAATAACCACTCATAATCACAACTTGAAATTATCCATACCAACTCCCCTTCCCTCCACTACAGAGGGATTTTTTTGACCAAACACCCCACCCCCACCTCCACCCCCACAGGTGAAGCATATCTTGGAACTGGACTATACCCTACCTACAGGCTCTCCAGAGGAGGGGGGAGGGGAAGGGGAGGGGAACTGGGGAGCCCTAACCTTTCCTCTCCCTCCTCCCCAGTCCCTCTCCCCTTCCCCTGGAGAGCATTCAGACACCCCTACCCCTCACAAATTATTTACCCCTGGGGGAGAATATGGATAATTATTTCTGGAACTACACAGTCTGTTAAAGTACAGATTTACTAAAAAATGGAATTTATTTCAATTGTTAAATAACTTACATAAAAATGTCGGTTCATTGTCCAGGCCTTGACATACTGCTGATTTATGTTCTGCTGTCTTCGCAAGGAACCTGAGACAAAAATAGACAGACAGACAGACAGACAGACAGAAGTTTTTATTTGGTGTCTTATAAAACTAGTACACATAGACATTTTTCCAAATAAGTGTGGTGTTAACTTTACAATATAAGGTCATTGCAGTTCTGTCAGTAAAATTGAGGTTAGCCATAATTGCAGATACATGAAATTCCAGTACCAGAATTGCAGTATGTTCAAGCACAATTGTGTTAATCACAATAGCAGGAATAGCTTTACACAATACCAGGTAATTGTCACATGGCCCAGTATAAATATGACCTATCTGACTATATTCTTCACTTGACTCTGAAGATGACTTCCGCTCAGGTTGTCGAAACATCAGTCACACCAAACAGTCCTTCACAGGACTACATCCACCCGGATAATCACATTACAAATATTGTTACTTCGACAAATATTGTTACTTCGACAAATATTGTTACTTCGATAAACATTAACAGAGTTTATGTAATGTTATCTAATGTTGCTTGATAAGACCAATGCTGTCTTGTACATTGCCTACAGGTTGTCTGATAGAGTAGTTTTCACGTGAAATGGGCTGTCCCATGCAGTATTAAACTGTGTCAGTGCTATGATGTAACAGTAACATGCTGTAGCTGTGTGGTTTTCACAGTTATATGAAAGCATTTCAACAATTAATACATCAAGTTTGATTTGTTTTATCATTTAAAATATACTCTAGGTCAGACAAGTCATACTTGTATATAGCTAATTGCACAAACATTGACACTTTCAAAACATAGAAGCTGAGACCAAAATGAACATTTGGTCATGATTTGGTCATAATTTTAAAGAGGCTCATGGACGTGGACATTTCAAATAGCGACTGAGACAAGTTATTGTATTCCAGATGCACTTATTCAGCACATTCATAGATAAAACACATGAAAATTCAAATATCACTAGACTCAGTCTCAACTTCTAGCTTCGATGAATTGCAAAGGGTCAATGTTTGTGCAAATAGCTATATGTATTGTTTGTTAACCTACTTAGCAAGTCCTTGTTCAATTTCTTTACGTTGGGTTGCATATCTTTCTCTGACTGCTTTGTATTCTTCACTAAGTTGTCTAATGGTCTAACAATATAATAACCAAACAAATACATTAATCATTTTTGAAAATTCACTTCTCCTTTGATCTAGAATATAATTCATTTGCTTTAAGTAATGGTCCTAGTAAGTAGTAGGCATCACTAATGCAGGGAATGCAGAAAGGTACTAATTATATATTGTTTAATCCATCCATCTCACTGTCTAAAACATGAAAATCCAACAAATTCATCAGACATCACATTAATACATGTCTCCCTAGTTCACTAGTTGGTTTCATTTTGGTTAAAATTTTCTGAGCTTTTTATACAATAAAAATTGTATGCGTGGAACATGGAAAATTGGAAGCTTTTCTTGGCATTTGGTTTGGAATCTCATGATTGAACAAAACCTTTTTGCACAAAGGAAACATTTTATTTCAAGAACATGTTGTTCATAAGTTGACCACAGGCTTACCATCCTCAATACTGTAGTAAGAGAATGTATAGACATATAGAACAGTGGTGTTGGGGCCATGCATACAGTCATGTTCAACACAGGCTACCCAAACTCAATACTGTAGTAAGAGAATGTATAGACATATAGAACAGTGGTGTTGGGGCCATGCATACAGTCATGTTCAACACAGGCTACCCAAACTCAATACTGTAGTAAGAGAATGTATAGACATATAGAACAGTGGTGTTGGGGCCATGCATACAGTCATGTTCAACACAGGCTACCCAAACTCAATACTGTAGTAAGAGAATGTATAGACATATAGAACAGTGGTGTTGGGGCCATGCATACAGTCATGTTCAACACAGGCTACCCAAACTCAATACTGTAGTAAGAGAATGTATAGACATATAGAACAGTGGTGTTGGGGCCATGCATACAGTCATGTTCAACACAGGCTACCCAAACTCAATACTGTAGTAAGAGAATGTATAGAGATATAGAACAGTGGTGTTGGGGCCATGCATACAGTCATGTTCAACACAGGCTACCCAAACTCAATACTGTAGTAAGAGAATGTATAGACATATAGAACAGTGGTGTTGGGGCCATGCATACAGTCATGTTCAACACAGGCTACCCAAACTCAATACTGTAGTAAGAGAATGTATAGACATATAGAACAGTGGTGTTGGGGCCATGCATACAGTCATGTTCAACACAGGCTACCCAAACTCAATACTGTAGTAAGAGAATGTATAGACATATAGAACAGTGGTGTTGGGGCCATGCATACAGTCATGTTCAACACAGGCTTACCATCCTCAATACTGTAGTAAGAGAATGTATAGACATATAGAACAGTGGTGTTGGGGCCATGCATACAGTCATGTTCAACACAGGCTTACCATCCTCAATACTGTAGTAAGAGAATGTATAGACATATAGAACAGTGGTGTTGGGGCCATGCATACAGTCATGTTCAACACAGGCTACCCAAACTCAATACTGTAGTAAGAGAATGTATAGACATATAGAACAGTGGTGTTGGGGCCATGCATACAGTCATGTTCAACACAGGCTTACCATCCTCAATACTGTAGTAAGAGAATGTATAGACATATAGAACAGTGGTGTTGGGGCCATGCATACAGTCATGTTCAACACAGGCTACCCAAACTCAATACTGTAGTAAGAGAATGTATAGACATATAGAACAGTGGTGTTGGGGCCATGCATACAGTCATGTTCAACACAGGCTTACCATCCTCAATACTGTAGTAAGAGAATGTATAGACATATAGAACAGTGGTGTTGGGGCCATGCATACAGTCATGTTCAACACAGGCTACCCAAACTCAATACTGTAGTAAGAGAATGTATAGACATATAGAACAGTGGTGTTGGGGCCATGCATACAGTCATGTTCAACACAGGCTACCCAAACTCAATACTGTAGTAAGAGAATGTATAGACATATAGAACAGTGGTGTTGGGGCCATGCATACAGTCATGTTCAACACAGGCTACCCAAACTCAATACTGTAGTAAGAGAATGTATAGAGATATAGAAAAGTGGTGTTGGGGCCATGCATACAGTCATGTTCAACACAGGCTTACCATCCTCAATACTGTAGTAAGAGAATGTATAGAGATATAGAAAAGTGGTGTTGGGGCCATGCATACAGTCATGTTCAACACAGGCTACCCAAACTCAATACTGTAGTAAGAGAATGTATAGAGATATAGAAAAGTGGTGTTGGGGCTATGCATACAGTCATGTTCAACACAGGCTACCCAAACTCAATACTGTAGTAAGAGAATGTATAGAGATATAGAAAAGTGGTGTTGGGGCCATGCATACAGTCATGTTCAACACAGGCTACCCAAACTCAATACTGTAGTAAGAGAATGTATAGAGATATAGAAAAGTGGTGTTGGGGCCATGCATACTATACAGTGTCTGCAAGGATGGGTATACATTATAAAGTACTCACCGGTGTTTTAACATAAGAGTGTGGGTCAGGAAAAGCTGGTAAATGTGAAGGTATATAAGAAGGTCGAGTTTGTTTGTTGCCAGCTTCAAGTGCTTTAGGTGATGGCATAATTTTGGACTTCAAAGCTGTTTGAGTGAGATAATAATGTTATTAACTATATTATCGTTTTTAATAACTATATTTTTCTTTTGATTATTCAGAACTTTAGATATAAATTATAATTCCCACTTATCAGTATTGTAAATGTTTTCTTTTGATCCTTATTTATTTTCTTATTTATTATCTATTATTAGTGTAAGTTTATATGACATACTCAGTCATGTCAACTTATATTTGCGTGTGCTTTTCTTCCTGTCTGATTAAGAAATGCTTCAAATTGACTTTTATTAAGAGCATTAATCGGTTGAGTCGGAATACATTTGTAGCATTCTGGTTCGGCTGATTGGAGTGGCTTCTGAAGATACCTCCTCCTGAAGGATGCCTTATCGTGCTCGCCACCAAACAGGGTATGGTTTTCATTGTTTTTACTCTGGAATAGGGTCTATAAAATACTCTGGAATAGGGTCTATAAAATACTCTGGAATAGGGTCTATAAAATACTCTGGAATAGGGTCTATAAAATTCTCTAGAACAGGGTCTATAAAATCATTATCACTCTCTGGAACAGGGTACAGTACCTATTTTACAAAGTTTGTAACTACATGTCAACTTTAAAAGAATAAAATCTGTCCAGAAACCAGAGTAAAGAACTTGATGTTAAAATCCCTTGTGTAATTAAAAAAATCTCAAAAACCTTTAAATGTCTTTTTGGAACAGCATATTGCTTTAGAGTATTCACTCTAGGACAGGGTATTGATTTTGGAAATTTTGTTCTGGAACAGGGTCAGGGTTTGAGAGGCTCAGCAGCACGTGAAGATCAAGATGTATTTTATGAGCGACCTTACGCTTTAAAAGTGTTTTGGCTAAACTCCGCTAATAAAATATAAATGCTATATATTTAGCTAAGGGTTAAAGAATGAACACGAGTGTTCCAGGGGATATAGAGTCCCAAGCATTAGATAAAAGGCCATGAGGTCACAGCCGAGTGGCCTTTTATCTAATGCTCGGGACTCTATATCCCATGGGACACGAGTGTTCATTCTTTAACTGTCTTAGAATATGATCACACTCATGAGCGACTCACACTTTACCCGCTTTCATTGTCAAATTGTCTAGAGGTTTATTTGTTTTGCACTGCTTTCTTTTGGCCATAACATTTTTGCATGTTCACGCAGTGTCAATTGACGAGGTTCATTTATGTCATGCACATCAGACCAGCAGGTTGGAGGCTGCTTTAGCAAACTTTTTTAGGGATGAAAAATGTCAGAACATATGAAATGAATACTAAATCTAAAAAAGAGCGAAGAGCTAGATGACGACAGCAAAACAAAGTTGCTATTCACTTGCTATCAAGCTTGAAAACACAAGTTTCAAGTACATGTATCACAGTAAGTTAGAGATATTTGTCATTATTTAGCTAAATATATCGAATACTATACTTTCTCAAGATGATAAAAATCACTTCAAATTTATATGACTGATGTGCATTAATGTCAGTAAGCTTTAGAAAAAAAATGTGTGCTTGATATTTGGTAGTAAATTCATAAGGTGAATTTGCTGCGACAAATTTGATACATGCACATATATCAATATGAAAATTTTAGTTACAATGTATTTAAATTGGTGTTGAAGCACAGAGAAAATGTAAAAAAATTATTAGTGCTTGGTATTTTGATGCTCTGCATTCTGTAAAGCAACTAAAGATGTCAATAGTGGGGGGCTTTGAAGTGCAGGGAAATTGTTGTATAAAGAAACTGTACTGTCAGTGAGTTTCTATAACTAATCAGTATTCTCTATATAGAGCATACTAATGAACTCTTTAAACAAAAGAATTCATTAGTATGCTTTATATAGAGAATACTAATTAGTTATAAAAGCTCACTGACCATACTTGTTTTCTTTACCCCACAATTTCCCTCTGCTTCAAAGCCCTCACCACTTGACACCTTTAGTTACTCTATGGAATATAAAGCACCAAAATATTAAGCGCTGATTGGGCGAGTGAGTGTGACCATTTTATAATTACCTGTTAATCAATAATTATATAATTAACAAATAGATCAGGCGTAGCTATGTTCTGTACTCTGATGGAGTGTTTCATCAGAGTACAGAACATAGCTACACCTGATCTATTTGCTTTATATAATAGAATTTTACGAGCAAAGAAACTGGTAAGCTTAAAACTGAAAATCAAAGTTAGGAAAACAGCGCACGTCTTTCGACAAATCGACAAAATTATGCAAAAAAATAGTGCTTCAATCTGTAAATAAACAGTGGTTTACTTCTACGTAATTCATTAAGTTACCTCAATATTTTGAACAGGTGATTAGATTTTCCAAAATCTATCTTGCCTGACATATCTCAGTATTTGTTTACGTCCAAACCATAGCTTGAAATTTTCGAGACGTAAGCTTACTTATCGGTAGAAAATAATTGGTTCTGACGGGTAAAGAAACTTCTGGTTGTCCTCTTCCACAGCAATGTTGAGTTCAAATCTTTGTTTCCAAGAGTCGTAGAAATACTGAAAGTGTCTTTGACTAAAATTTAAGTACATCCTTGCTTTTACAACGTTGAGTGAAGCCACTGTCAGTTCGTCCTCGACAAACATCCAAAATACTCACAATATAAAGGGATAGATTTTCTTGTGTTTATAAAGTTTTTGCTAATTTTACAAATGAAATACACTGAAAGGACTCAAAACAAACATTGTTAGTACAAGATTTTGATCTTGTGACGTCACTTCTATTATCTGTACTCTGATAAAGTATGGCTAATTGACCAATCAGATCGCGCGCTCGTAAAATTCTATTATATAAATATATATAATATATAGTATAATATGTAGTATTAGCAATCACTGTTTGATCATGTACTATGCAGAATTACAGAATTCTTAATTTTCATTTAAGGTGACTGGCTATACTATTGGAAAAAATAATGAAGCGAAATTTAATGCTGATCCCAAAAACAAAAAGAAGAAAGGGGTGTCTCGTGCTCGTTTTCGAGATAATCAGCATTGAATGGATGCCTATCTCCAAATTTTTGAGGCGAAAATTGCTCAACCGGAAGGGAATAGAAAAGAAATAATAATGCAATTGACGAAATAACAGTTCTACAGCTACTTCAATTGGCACAAATATTAGATTATGTCGTATTTTTTGTAATGGTATGGAATAAAAATTAAGCGAATAAAAATTATATGGTCATGTGCAAAATTAGCTTGTTTCATGCCCATGAAGTTGCTAAAAATGCCAAAAAAAATGCCTTCCAGAAGTGCCACCATCTTCAAAATGACGTGACAGCACGAGCTCTATTCAAATTTTGTTGACGAAAACAAAAAGCACGCGCTCGCTGTTTTGTCCTAAAAAGAAAACACTTTTGCTTATTTTTCTAATCATTTTGCTTGTTAAAATCACTGAGAACTATTTTGAAACTAAATTTTGTCAACAAACTTTAGTTTCTCAGTGTTAGTGGCCATTTGCTAGAATCTCTGCGCGCTATGACTTCCTGTGCATGAATGCGCAGTAGGCTAAAATTTCTATGGTAGCCAGTCACCTTAAGTTCTGTTTTTATTTTTTTTTGAAACGACATCCTTACCCAAAACTGGAAGGAGTACCCCCCCCCCCCCCCAAACACACACACACACATAACCCTGGCATATTCCACTTCATTTATATTTCACAGCTATCTATCTCGGTTAACTAAGTATTATTATAGATAGCTTGTACCAAAATTTCTGTTGTACATACCTAAACTTGCCAAACTTAAATTCATTTCTTTATCTTTTGTATGCACTACTTATAAATATAAATAATGTTGCTTAACGATCCTTAACTCTTGGTACCAAATTAAAAAAGGCTAAAGGTATGCCACACTTTATAGTTACTTACGATTGTTTAAGTGTAGCCTGTGGTTTCGCTTTGCATATGTTGGTATAGAGTCAAGATCAGCACCTGTAGGAATATATGGCGTTATATCCCCGCCAAAATTCGTGTTTTAATTTCGACATTCAAGTTTTAATTTTGACATTCAAGTTTTAATTTCGACATTCAAGTTTTAATTTCGACATTCAAGTTTTAATTTCGACATTCAAGTTTTAATTTCGACATTCAAGTTTTAATTTTCGACATCCAAGTTTTGGATTCAACATTCAAGTTTTTGATACGACATTCAAGTTTTAAATTCACCATCCAAGTATTAAATTCTGCATCCAAGTTTTAAAATGGTCATTCAAGTATTAAATTCAACATCCAAGTTTTTGATTCGACATCCAAGTTTTAAATTTGAGATGACTGGCTCGCGTACACACAGGCAGCCCAGCCACTTCTCCTGACGAAGTTTATTTTAATAATTTATTTAGTTTTTTTTAATTTACTATTTTATTGATACGCTAAAAAGACAAAAAAATTCGCGCGCTTGTTTTAATTTGCTTGGCGCGCGCGCTCTTGTTATGCATGGGTTTCCTGTGGTAATATCCTCCCGATATCCCACGGGCGCGGGACGAGCGCGCGCTTGTTGTGAATGGGTTTCCTGTGGCGATCCCGCGGGACAAAGCTACACGTGACTCGTGTTTCATACCTTCTCACAAACTACGCTTTGTCCCGCGGGATCGCCACAGGAAACCCATTTACAACAAGCGCGCGATATTACCACAGGAAACCCATGCATAACAAGCGCGCGCGCCAAGCAAATTAAAACAAGCGCGCGCATTTTTTGTCTTTTTAATAAATTATTAAAATAAACATCCATTGTCAGGAGAAGTGGCTGGGCTGCCTGTGGCATACATGCGGCTAATCCATTTGGCACAGGAAGTCCAAAGCGAGCTGAGAAGGCGCAGGCTAGTATTCGACATTCATCTTTGACCATGCAACATTCAACTTTTAAATTGAACTTCACGCGTGGATGACTTGACCTTGGCTCAGGAAACCGCTGTACATAAAGTGCTCAGACTCGGTGGAAACCGCTGGACCTATTGCACGTAGGCTCAACTAATAATACCCAAATGGCGGATTTCATTCGAATTCACAATATTGTTGAAGAAACTATTGCAGTTCTTGAAAATCCAGTTGGTAACTACGAAATTGATGGCATAATTATTAGGCTTGATTATGTAGTTCGAACACTAGTGAATTTGGATAGCGGTTTTTCACAGTGATAGACGAAATTGTTCAACTTTTGGGGGAAGCAATATCAAATCTACAGGTCTTGCACAATGATCAAACTTCTTGTCACGCATTGGAATCTCCAGAAAAAATACGTACAGGGAGAAGAGGCCGACCATCATTTGAAATAACGGAGGAACGACTGTCTGAACTTATAGACCCATTTCACTTATTCCCTGACTGGAGGTCAAAACAATGAAAAATGTTTGCATGACAAAAGCTATCAATTCTCTCAAGAGAGAGAATAACCATTGTTTGGTCCTCTAGTGAGGGAATAAATGAAATAGGTCTACTATTGATCATGGCTTTAAGGTACCAGTCATTGCACAACTAGTTTCTACAACTGCTACGTGTTTCCTCAAGAACCGTAGAGAGAAGAATGTCAAAATATGGATTATCAATGAGCTTTTATCATGTAATTCCAAAAGTCACAGTACAGAAATATAATTACCATAGCTGGAAAGAGCACGTCAAAATTAGTAAAACTGTGAAGTTTGAATGAAGTAACTTTAATTTCAAACTCACGAAGATATGAATTTTCCGAAATCGAAATTTTGTATGAAAACATTCGCTGGTAGGCAAGAGATGCCTACCAGCGATGGTTTTCTTACAAATTCACACTTTTCAAAAATTCATATTCTCGCGAGTTTTGGATTTAATTCCTTCAAACTTCACTGTCTTGCTAATTTTAACATGCTCTTTCCAGCTATGGTAATTCTTTTTCTGTTTCACGAATTTAATAATACCTGATACATTGCAGGCAAGACTAATTTATTAACTTAATTTATTGCAGCTTAATGTCACGAATAGCCTATGCTATTAGACTGCCGAAGCAAAAATAATAATGTAAATATGTCTTGTAATAAGTTAATAAAATTTCTTCATAAACATATAATATTTATCTTGAACAGAGGTATAGGTCTAGGGGAGGGCTATGAGGATTCAGCATCCCCCCTATAAGTGTTAAACTTTTCTGCAATTATTATTCCATTAAATGCTCATGAATAATTTATGAATGCAATGCTACAATCCCCTTTTGAAAAATCCTGCAATTGATAATCCATATTTTGACATTCTTCTCTCTACGGTCCTTGAGGAAACACGTAGCAGTTGTGCAATGACTGGTACCTTATAGCCATGATCAGACAGTTGAACAATTTCGTCTATCACTGTGAAAAACCGCTATCCAAATTCACTAGTGTTCGAACTACATAATCAAGCCTAATAATTATGCCATCAATTTCGTAGTTACCAACTGGATTTTCAAGAACTGCAATAGTTTCTTCAACAATATTGTGAATTCGAATGAAATCCGCCATTCAAAGGTTCAAAGGTTTTTATTTACCATGTATTGAATAATAAATAATAAATACCATGTATTGAATAATAAATGGAGGGAGTAAGAGTTACAACCCAAGGGGTTAAGACAAAACACTCCTACACCCAGGTATACTTATAAAAAACACACGAAAGAAATAGTAGAGAGGGAAAATGGGTTACAAAGTTAGTGAAAATAGTATAATAACAATATTTACAATGATGAGAATAATAAATTTACATATATACTTAACAATATATTAACTATAAATAAGAAGTCACGAAGAAATAAGGAAGTGTTTGAATTTTTTTCTAAAGGACGTAATAGACGAAGAGTTTTTTATTTCGAGTGGTATTTCATTCCAGTTTCTGGCTGCACTATAGTCCACACCAAACTGACCATAATTCAAGTTTTTTCGAGGAACGCCATTTGGGTATTATTAGTTGAGCCTACGTGCAATAGGTCCAGCGGTTTCCACCGAGTCTGAGCACTTTATGTACAGCGGTTTCCTGAGCCAAGGTCAAGTCATCCACGCGTGAAGTTCAATTTAAAAGTTGAATGTTGCATGGTCAAAGATGAATGTCGAATACTAGCCTGCGCCTTCTCAGCTCGCTTTGGACTTCCTGTGCCAAATGGATTAGCCGCATGTACGCGAGCCAGTCATCTCAAATTTAAAACTTGGATGTCGAATCAAAAACTTGGATGTTGAATTTAATACTTGAATGACCATTTTAAAACTTGGATGCAGAATTTAATACTTGGATGGTGAATTTAAAACTTGAATGTCGTATCAAAAACTTGAATGTTGAATCCAAAACTTGGATGTCGAAAATTAAAACTTGAATGTCGAAATTAAAACTTGAATGTCGAAATTAAAACTTGAATGTCGAAATTAAAACTTGAATGTCGAAATTAAAACACGAATTTTGGCGGGGATATAACGCCATAGGAATAAAAACACTACAATTTGTATAACACTCCTTAGTTTGCCTTGGAGACCAGAGGTTTTGAGTCACAAGGTTAACTCAACTTTTTTATTTGATAATCTGATTAGGCCTAAGAGTTCCTTAAATGAACAAATAAAAGACAGACAAAAATATCAGAAAAAATCCCTAGGGTGAGTCAAAGCCTCTGGATCCCCAGGATCCCCAGGATCTTAAAGTTTTCTCTATAAGCTTACATATTTGAGACCGTTTGGAACACTACACCAGAACCTTTACTGTAACAAGAACTTCTAGTATTCCTTACCTAAGTCAATAAGAGCCATTTTGACATCACCTAACGTTGGTTTCAAGCGGGTAGAAAGTTCACAATGCGTTTTAGCACTACGAGCGAGCTCTGATAAATCTACGAAGTAGCTTTGTTAGTCAGATTTTAAGAATGTAAATCTCAACGATCGTGAAATATAACTTACAGCTTTGTAGCATTTCTGTTAAAGTTTCTATAGCTAGTCTTGAGGCTGTAGAAAACCCTTGTTCTCTGCATATTGCACTCACTGACATTTGTAAAATATTTCTTTGTACTGATCCAGAATCGGCAGCCATCTTGGACTATCTGTCACGTGACTAGGATACTAGTTTTCAGTTCCCCATCACGGCTGATGGTAGGTACTTCATGTAAGGTACATTAGTCAAAACCGCAGACCGCCAGCAACGCAGGCTATCGAGGAGACTACACGGCTGATTTGGTAGTTGGAAATTTATTGGGAGTTCTTGTGTAAAGAAACGGGTGGATCCCATCTCCATCTAATATGGTCGTCCGAACGTTTCAAAATTCGTTAAATTTTAAAAATGCGTTGTCGCTAAAACTAGATTCACTGTCGCTAAATTGAATTCGTTGTCGCCGCTAAAACTAGATTCGCAGTCGTTAAATTGTTCTGACTAAACCACGTGAAACTACGGATATGAACTGAATTCGCTGTTTCACTGTGGCCAAAATTTAGTCAGTGCCGGTGTCACTAAACTTCGCTGTCGTTAAAACTAAAGGTCAACGTTGTTGTCGCTAAAAAACAAATCGTACTCCGAAACACCTCTTTGATGCGCTAAAACATAAGGTCAGTATAGATCCGTGGCCAGTTCTTGGCCGTCTCCATACCATATATATTTCGCTTATATATTTAATACCATATTGTGTTGCCGTGTAGAAAGAGGTGGTGAAGAGGGGGTACCCATCACGAATCACGAACCATTTTTTCGCAATTTCACGGATCACGGAATAATGATAAGCTATTTCACAAATCATAGAAGATTTTTACTTTTCGTTCAAAAATAAATACTGGTTTTTCATTCCTAAGATTTTTTGCACGAATTTTGTCCTATAAATGGACCGAAAGTACGTACAATCGAAGGATCACATGTACACTGTTTTTCGTTATCTCTTTTCTGCGCGTCCAATATTTCACGGATCGGCATTTTTATAATCACGAATCTCGGCAATGAAAAACTACAAATCCCAGTCACGGACAAAGATGATTTCACGGATCACGGCTAGAATTTTTAGCTTTTCACGAATCACAAGCCTAATTTAGGCTGAATCACGGGTCACGAAATCAAAAACCACTCTAAACCGCACCCAAATCAAAAACAAATACGCCAGAAGTGTTTATAAACAGTCAATCTTTATTTCAATCATAGTCTTGAGGGATATTTCTAAGTTTTCGGCGAATTTGGAGAAATAAATTAAATGTAGCATCAAATAGCCGTTAAAATCCACAGGAAGCCCAACCACCACACCAACAGACAGTGCTGCAACAACACAAGTTTTAACAAATGATTAACTAACTGATTAAAATTTGCTAAGAAAGATGTGAATCACACCTTGTGGCGGCTATGACTGCAAATAAAGCAAAAATTCGACTCATCAGAAAGTTTAGTGATATGATGTGGCTGTCTGTGAGGTTTTATCTCTTTGAAGAATGTCCGAATACAACTTATCTTCTTGTAGCCAATTTCGACCTAGACGAATTTCGATCGATGCAAGCACACCGACAACAGCCGATGCAAAACTCGCGAAAGAACCTTGCCTCTCCCGAGAAATATCACTCAGCATTTCGCGGTGAACTTGATCATGTATACTTTGAAAAAAACAAATCACTCGATGATAGTTGTGAATGACGGACCGTGAATAACAGTGGCTTCAAAACCTCACCTCTTTTTACTCATTTAGATCCACCATCTTGATTAAAGCACGTGTCGGGCTTGCCCTGCCCAATGTACTAACTTGAGTGGGAGGCAAGGGGGATAGGGAGGAAGCGATGTTTACACACAAAGGCAGTCTAACAGCGACCGTAATCAACAACAAACTTTTAGTGATAGTTGAGTTGATTTGTAGCGACAGCGAATTCAATTTTAACAGCGACTGCGAATCTAGTTTTAGCGACAACAAAAATCAATTTAGCGACAGCGAATATTGTAGTTTTAGCGAATTAAATTTAGCGAATTTTGAAACCCTCGGACGACCATGTAATGTCAACATCCCACAAAAGCATCTGGGGCGTTAGTACCTAGGACGATTAAATGTAACCTAGGATTAAACTAAAGCTGAAACCATTGATTTGAACCCAGGATTAGTAATTAATTGTTGATTATTATTATTTATGAATTAAATTACATCGCTAATTGTTACTGTGGCAACTTGTTGTTGTCTAACTTGCCCATTTCATATTGCGGTTTAATATTTGACCAGAAAATAGAATAGGAAAGGAAAGGATAGGATAGGAAAGGAAAGGAAATGAAAGGATAGGAAAGGAAAGGATAGGAAAGGAAAGGAGACGAAGGGAAAGGAAAGGAAATGAAAGGAAAGGAAATGAAAGGAAAGGAAATGAAAGGAAAGGAAAGGAAAGGAAAGGATAGGAAAGGAAATGAAAGGAAAGGAAATGAAAGGATAGGAAAGGAAAGGATAGGAAAGGAAAGGAGACGAAGGGAAAGGAAAGGAAATGAAAGGAAATGAAAGGAAAGGAAATGAAAGGAAAGGAAAGGAAAGGAAGGGAAAGGAAAGGAAAGGAAAGAAACTAAACTAATCTAAAATAATACTTCAGTCAAAAATACGAAAGCTTGACCAAATGGAAAAGATTATTGATCCTGGATACTGAACAATACTTATTCATTCCACCTAAACTATGCAAAAATCAAGCTTGCGCATGTATGCAGGACGTTTGGTAATTTTATCAGCTTTAGGGAGCTAATGGAAAACTCAGCTGATCCTACTACATTTCAAGTGTAAATATGATAGTGTCAATTCTATCAGTTGTATGAACAAGTGGTTAAAAAACTTTATTATTCAATTTGAATACACTGCAGAAGCAGGCTAACACTGTCAGTCGACATCTAATATCACTAGAAATAATTCAAGCCCGGGGGACTCCTTTGTAAAAGGATCGGGTATGCTCGTCGGAAATTTAAAAAAATACCCCGCTAAAAGATACCGGAAGTCTTTTTAAAACGGCGTGGCCAGACGATTTTTTTAACCCCTAAGAGATACCAGCGATAACAAGCTAATAAACATTATTATTATGAACAGAAAATTGGATGGTCAACATACTTTTGTTGGGCAAATTTCTTCCATTTGAGAACAAGATAATAGGCGATGGGCTCTTTTGATTCCCCAAAAAAATAACAGGAATTAAATGCTAAAACTGTAAACTTCGATTTTAACACCCTAAAAGATACCAAATCGCTGACTTTTACCCCTAAGAGATACGACAAGTATACTCGATCCTGTACTCCCCCCCCCCTCCCCCGGGAGTCAAGTCACTAAAAATGGTCATTCAAAATTAGTTGAATGGGATTTGGTAATTTTAATAATACAAAATTTTAGTTTCGAAAGAAATCTACCAGAAAATTACCGTGATACGAGAACTTTAGATTGAAGATAATAAAAAGTTCTCAAAATCCATGTTTACCACTTGCTCTGTAAAATTGAAATCGTCCATATTTCGTTTTATAATCAAGAACTACCCTTTTTTAAACGTTATAATTAAACGTGATTCAGCACAGAGCGCTCCCTAGAACTTTGTTAGTGAAAGGTCTAGAAAACTATCACTGGAGTTTTGGATATTGTTTTAAACACTGGCGAGTTATGGTTGAAACGCTGCTAAACTCTGGTACAAAAAATACAAAAAACAAAAACAAAAAACAAAAAATACATACATGATTGAGACTCCCTCAACAGGGCTTTTCAGCTCAATTTACAAATCCTAACTAATTAAATCATTTAAATCAAACATAAATGGATTAAGAATCCCAACTGGGAAGGAGGCAAACCAGTTGGCTATATTACAAGCATGGCCCAGAAACTGAATTTGAACTAATCGAAATCGGAACAAATTCAGTCTCAGCTAGTGGCCAGAGCGGGAATCGAACCTAGGACCGCCAGATTGCGAGACGAACGCTCTCACCACTCGGCCATGCTGCCTCCTTCGTACAAGAAGTAGCTGTCGTCTGTCGATGAGCCGAAGGCTAAAGTACTCGTTTGGCGTTTTCAAAATAATTACGTCTACCCTGCGAGCAGAGTTCCCCTTTACCTTCTAATCGAGCGAAAGAAGACTGCCGAAACCCTCCCTTCCTTCTTTCGCTCGATTAGAAGGTAAGGGGAACTCTGCTCGCAGGGTAGCCTAAAGGTCGGTACATATGAGGGAGTTGCTCCCGCAACAATCTATCGCAACACGCTGCTGGGTCATTTTGCACAACCAGTACATACGAGGGAGCATGCGTACGCTGCGGGAGTTTGTTGTATGTAGTGCTTGACCAGTTTAACCAGTTTAATATCAGGGAGCATGAGCAGGGATCGGAACAAAACTTTGATTACACAACAAAATGTTTTGCGTAAAATTGTTGGTATACGTATACACGAGGGAGCTTTGCTTCAGGAGCATCTTGCCCTCAGACTAGAGCTATATAGAGCAATCATTATCAACCTCCTTAAATGCAAAATATTTCACGAAAACCTCGCGCCTCGCAGCAGCTTAAATCATTATTTTCGAAATCAAAGCAATCATTGGGAACTAGTTGGCACTGCAACCATTTGTGAAGTGACTCATATTTTGTGTCGCAAGAGCACTGCTTAACAGAAAATGGTCGCTACATGCACCAATACCGAAATTTTTGCCGCAGCAGCTCGCGTTTCGCGCTTACATTTGTAACTAATTATCCACTGTATTGCCCTGTGTCAGAGTTCGAAACAAGCTTCTGCTAAAAAGATATTGCTTGCATTAAGTGGTTTGTACTCTATTCCATTACATTTCGCCAGTTTATTTTAATCATTCTTTATTTCCTTTTGTTTTTCTGCATTGTTTCGTTTCTTTATTTTAGCCCGTTTAATGCAATCTAAAGACACATGCACAGTTAATATTGACCAACGCTATTGTACACGATAATCACTACAATTAACGTTCAAACACTTTCTGAAATATAGATAATGGATGTACAAACAAACAAAAACATGAAGAAAAAAAGAAAGAAAAAAAAGGAAGGAAGGAAGGAAGGAAGGAAGGAAGGAAGGAAGGAAGGAAGGAAGGAAGGAAGGAAAGCTTAACAAAATGGAAAAGGTTATTGAACCTGGATGATAAACAATACAGGCTACTTATTCACCGTGACTTTTTCCGATTTGTCTCACCCAAACGTGTTGATGCAAAAACAATACAAGCTTGCGTCATGTCAGTAAGCGTTTGGTTTTATCAGCTTTAGACAGCTAATGGAAAAAACTCAGCTGATTCTACTACATTATACAATGTATATATGTAATGATTATGCCAAGTTGTTCAGCAGTTTTACTATGGTCTATATAGAAACTTTATAACAATCCTTTCCGACTTCACTGCAAGTCAGTCCTATCACTGCGTAACTAGTGGTCTGGCTTCCCGTAAGAAATATGGATGTTCTAAAGCTTCTTCTGGTAATTGAGATAAGCTATCTTAGCACAGTTTTTGCAGGTCTGTAAATTGTAATGTTTTCCAGCCTTTGGGGATTATACAACAAAATCTCATGTTTAATTAAGTCCAATTTCTGATCTTTTGATATATCAGCCTATACTGCAGCCTCCCAGTCACATACTAAAGCATCTTCTTTTAGTGTAGGTGACAGTGATGACTATAAATACCTCAGTACGTCCTTGCCGTAACGATTTCTACTCTAGGACGCTCGTGACAACTGAGACGACTGTAATTACACTATAGGCCTAACTGTAGGACTCCTCTGTACACCGATAGCTGGATGAGTTATTTTCATGTCTTTTCAATTGTCTTGTAGTGCCTGGTGACTGTACATTTGAAAATGGTATGTGTGGGTACACACAGGATAATCATGATAATTTTGACTGGTCTAATAAGACAGGAAAAACACCAAGCAGATATACAGGGCCGACAGAGGATCACACCACTGGATCAGGTATGGATTCGATCCATGATGCTGCTGTATCAGCGGCAAGTTAGGGTTGTTTATAGCTAAAATGTATATAGCTTAGTATTGATTTATGTTCAATTTATTTCCACAAGGGACATACATGTACATTGAGACATCCTGGCCTCGACTAAACAAAGAAAAGGCTTGTCTAATCAGTCCTGCCATTTCAGACACAGTTGGCAACTGCTTGTACTTTTACTATCACATGAATGGTCTGAACGTCAGAAGTCTGAACATCTACACCCAGGAAACTAGTGGATCAAGAACCCTGCGATGGTCTTTAAGCGGCAATCAGAAATCACACACATGGTCATTTGCAAGACTAGCCCTACCTACAAATCGTAAAAATCTTAAGGTAATAGATCTAAATGGCAGCTGAGGTAAAGAATTCCTTAAAACTGCGAGCAGTATACCACCTTTCCCTCCAAATTTAGTAAAGACGAGTTTAATTTTATAATACATGGACGAGTAGCACTCGGGAGAATTCTACTATTCCTACCTCAACATCGATCGGTTGGGGAAGGAGAGGTTTGCTGGTACGGGGTACACGGGTAATGACTTACGGCACTGTTTATTCTTAAGATCGTTTTGGAGGGTAATGCCGGTACGGGGTGGATGGGAGACGTTGCTATTGATGACATAAAGGTATATGAAAATTCATCTTGTGATATACACCCACCAGAAGCTAAGCCTACCAAACCAGTCCCACCACCACCAGACTCGAAGCTACCCGGTGAGTAAGTAATCGCTATATGATTGTGTTATACAGAGTTGTTGCCTAACATCACCCAACTACTTAGTAGCTAGTAGCCACTAGGATGCACCACACTAGAGCCGTTACTCGTGTGAAACAGTTCACACAGTGGAACCATGCTGCGCTCTACCCGTCTCATTGTCTCGACTCGAATTCGTGTCGGCCCAAAAGTGTCATGCCACGACCATTGCGTTTTCATGCACAATCAAACCACTCTATTGTTCCAGTCTGATAGAAATATTTGAGCGAGTTCATCAATTGCAACATTTGGACATTTCAGATATTCCATTGTGTGGTATAACTCCGACACCTGTCAATACAAGAATCGTTGGTGGAATGGAAGCATCACCTGGGGCGTGGCCGTGGCAAGCCATGCTGATGTATAAGACGAAAACGAAAGAATGGAAACAGTTTTGTGGTGGCTCGCTTATAACACCAAAATGGGTCGTCACGGCATCTCACTGCGTGAATGATATCCGCAAAGAAGACTATTTAACGCACAAAATCAGGTAATTATGTAACCATACAGGAGACTAGTTAAGCACTAAAAGCAATTGATAATTGTAATTGATACAAAAGGTTTTTCGTCTTGTGGTGTCCATGTGAAATCTTAATGCTAAAGGCCTATGTTAAAAGTAATCCTAGATATGGAGCCACAACTAAAAACAAGTATTTACAGTTTTGTAGTAATGCAATTTATCATTAATAGAATTGACAAAATATACCTTAAGTTTTAGTGTTTAACCGTAATAGTGAAAGCAGTAAGAAAATGAATGAATTCTTGATATGATTAGCATAGAGCTACGCCCTATAAAAGTACTTACAGATTAATTTTTGCAGTTTCTTTCTGCCGCCACTTTTCCTTTAAGAAATCAACTTTTTTACTACATTGATATAAATTATACCATAACCCATGGCTAAAATTCTGTAAGTACTCTTTTAGGGCGTGGCTTTATGCTTATTACATTTTCAATGATATTACCTCGCTTATAAACTAAAATTAAAGGTTTATTTTGCTCTCTGTTTCAATGATATATTCCATTGCTATAAAACTGGAAGTACTTATTTTTAACCGTGGCTCCATATCTAGGATTACTTTGGGCAAAGGCCTTTAGCATTAAGATTTCACATGGACACCACAAGACGAAAAACCTTTTTTATCAATTACATTTATAATGTATTCCATAGCTATAGTTATCAAAGTAGCATTTAGGGGGCGTGGCTGTCAATCAAACATCACTCAGCATACTCTACCTTATCAATATCCTTAATTACACCCTTTTGCATTAACATTAGATACTGTTTATCTTTGTTTCTGAGATAATTAATTCCAAGAATATCGATATGTAAGTAATTGATTTCTGGGCGTGGCTCCCCATTTTGAATTACTCAGTTCATAGACCTCAATCGGCGTGCCAAATGTCATGCTTGTTACACAAATTTGAACAATTCTGCACCATTTTCCTGGACTATTAGTTATCCACGAAGAATGAAACTATTCAACATACGAAATAAGGTAAATAGTCGTATTCACAACCGAGCGCACGACCAGACGCGTCGTATAATGTAGTCGTAAATAGAAGACTATGTCTGTACGACGACGACTATGGATTGTATAGGATTAGACATCTGGTAATGATTAGACATCTGGTAATTACATACGTATCCGTAAAGAACGCTGCAGCACATGCGCATTGGATCAGATACAAGGTCATTACATACTCGTAAAGAACGCTGCAGCACATGCGCATTGGATCAGATACAAGGTCATTACATACTCGTAAAGAACGCTGCAGCACATGCGCATTGGATCAGATACAAGGTCATTACATACTCGTAAAGAACGCTGCAGCACATGCGCATTGGATCAGATACAAGGTCGTTACATACTCGTAAAGAACGCTGCAGCGCATAAATACATACATATCTTAATTGACACTCCCCTGAAGGTTTTTTTTCAGTGACAATTACTCCCTACACAATACCACTACATTCGATATAGGCAGGTACTCAACTCACTGAGGGAGGAAAAACCGGAGAATCCGGAGAAAAATCCCTCGTGGCCCGAGCCGGGAATCGAACCCGGACCACAGGGTGAAAGGCGAGCGGTGAACCGCTACGCCACCCTTGCCACCGAGGATCAGGTACAACGTAATTACGTACTCGTAGGCCCCGTTCACACTACAGTTTTAGATCGATCTGAGTTCGATGCAGCTTGAAGCGATGTACTAGACTGGATCGATCTCAGATCGATCTAATGCTGTAGTGTGAACGGGGCGTAAAGACGGCTTCAGCGCATAGGATTAGGTACAACAAAACTTATGTACATTCCAACGCAGCCCTTTTAAATCTCTAGGATGGGTGCCCACTACAGAAACAAAACTACAGGTGTAGAGCAAGACTTGGGCATCGAGCGTATCTACATCCACCCTGACTACAATGGGTATCCTGTACGATATGACCATGATATTGCCCTTATAAAACTCAATGAATCTGCTATTCTGAACAATACTACTCAGTTAGTCTGTCTACCAGACGATAGTGTACAATTTCCTGCAGAAACGTACTGCTACATTACTGGATGGGGAACATTGACGCCAGGAGGTAATAAACCGAATAGCCTGCAACAAGCAAAGGTAACGGCCCAGGCAATTCTACCCCCCCTGGTTGCATGTATGACGATCCTGTAGCCATGAAAATAATTCCAGAAATCTCTTGCGTTCATTCAACACAAATAAGTAATAGAGTGGTTTTCGTATGAGTGGGAACACTGTACAGCTACGATACGATACGGTAAGTTTCCCACTCATACGAAAACGACTCTATAGTATAATAAGCATCAAAACTAAATTTGAACACGATTTTGATATACAACTGAACTTGTGTAGTGAAGGTAATAATATCAATCACACGTTTCTACTATTACGTACAAGTACCACTAGTCTCACGTACTGATTGTACAAAGAACACGTCATACGTAGTGAAAGTAATAATATCAATCACACGTTTCTACTGTTACGTACAAGTACCACTAGTCTCACGTACTGATTGTACAAAGAACACGTCATACGTAGTGAAAGTAATAATATCAATCACACGTTTCTACTGTTACGTTCAGGTACCACTAGTCTCACGTACTGATTGTACAAAGAATACGTCATACGTAGTGAAAGTAATAATATCAATCACACGTTTCTACTGTTACGTACAAGTACCACTAGTCTCACGTACTGATTGTACAAAGAACACGTCATACGTAGTGAAAGTAATAATATCAATCACACGTTTCTACTGTTACGTACAAGTACCACTAGTCTCACGTACTGATTGTACAAAGAACACGTCATACGTAGTGAAAGTAATAATATCAATCACACGTTTCTACTGTTACGTACAAGTACCACTAGTCTCACGTACTGATTGTACAAAGAACACGTCATACGTAGTGAAAGTAATAATATCAATCACACGTTTCTACTGTTACGTACAAGTACCACTAGTCTCACGATTGTACAAAGAGCACGTCATACGTAGTGAAAGTAATAATATCAATCACACGTTTCTACTATTACGTTCAGGTAGCACTAGTCTCACGTGCTGATTGTACAAAGAAAGGGTCATACGATGCATCAGTGATTTCTGATAAGATGCTTTGTGCAGGAATTGGTGGCAAGGATACCTGTCAGGGAGATTCTGGAGGACCATTGGTGTGTAAGAACAGCGACAAATGGTACCTGGTCGGCGTAACAAGTTGGGGAAACTCGTGTGCACACCCAAAGTATCCTGGCGTTTACGCAAATGTCCCGGAACTTAAACAGTGGCTTGCAAACGGCATAGCCAATCCTGTTTAATGGATATAGTGTGAAGTGAAACAATAAAATACATCATTCTGAAACTTGTCTTTTTAATAGTGTTCCTCGTACAAAAATGCTACCACTTAGGCCATGATTGGCATCATTCAATTTTGTATTTAAAATCTAAACCTTCAAGCTCCAAACAAATAAACAAACAAACAAACAAATAGACAAACAAATAAATAAAAGCAAACGATGTCAAAACACGTTAGTACTTTAATTTGGTTTCTTTCAGTACTTTACATGCAAGTATATAGCTAATTCAATTAACGTTGTCGCTGAAAAAAGCCTAAAGCCTAAAGCTTTGAGAGCGGAATCATGAGAAATTTTATCATTACAATAAGAAACTCACTGTATGCTTGCAAATTCTGCAACTTGGACACATATTCCTTAATTTCTTAGATAGCCTACAGCGAAGTTTGTTAGTAAACAAAGGATGTGAAAGCCTTTAGCCTAGGCCTTTTGGCCTTTTCAGCGACAACGTTAATTGAAATAGCTATATATTATATCACAAACTTGAAATAAACTCGCAATTATCAATCAATCAATCAATCAATCAATCAATCAATCAATCAATCAATCAATCAATCAATCAATCAATCAATCAATCAGTCAGTCAGTCAGTCAGTCAGTCAGTCAGTCAGTCAGTCAGTCCGTTCGTCCGTCCGTCCGTCCGTCAGTCAGTCAGTCAGTCAGTCACTCAATCAATCACTCTATCTATCAGTCAATCAATCAATCAATCAGTCAGTCAGTCAGTCAGTCACTTAATCAATCAATCGTGTTTATTTAGTAGCAATTTTTACAATTTTTTAGATATCGATTAAACAAATTATGTACAACAAATTGTTCGGTACAAGCTACCCATATAATAACCGTGAAGTAAGCCTAGATAGGTAGCTGAGAGTTGTAAGTACAAAATGGTAGTTTCCTTTTATATTCAAGAAAAACACTTAGAATCAGCGAATTATAAGTGTGCATTACAAACCTTGAAATTGACACTCAAATAATAGCCTATCGATATTGCCTGCCCAGGAGATATGCTAAAATGCCACAGAAGTAAGTCGAAAAAATTGAGAAATATGCCGAATTGAGAAGGGAGGTAAAATGATACCAATTATTGTTTGTGCTTTTGGAGTGGTGTCAAAGGATTTGAGAAACTGGATGAGAGAACTGAATATTTCTAATAACATCGAGTTGTTTACTGACTACCCCTGCATGAACTTGAAAAATTGGTAGCATACATAAGTATAATCTAATAAATAATAAATAAGTAATACTAATAATGTAAAAATAATAATAACAATGATATAATAAATAATAATATGATACATTTATATGTCGCTTCAACTTTTGATATTGTTAAGAGTGAAAACATTTTCTTTGCTAGGATGTCTGGTCTTCGAAACTCAATTATGTGGTCAGTTTGACCTTGACCGTTTCTTCTACACTTTCCTGGTTACATCATTTTATGTCGTCAACCAGATTATTCTCTTAACAAATATAAATAATAAATAAATAATACTTTGTTTTGTTTCCTTGACTCCTCGCTCACCTTCAAAACTTAACACTTTTTCCCTATTCCCTTTTCCCTATTCCCTGTTAAGAGTTAAGTTACATGATTATACACAAGTCTTTTATTCTACCTCAATTAACGCATTGCCACACTGTTCGGCATTTTTGCCGAGCGCCTGATAACAGGAAATTAGAGTGTATCCAAGAAAGAGCCCTGAAAGCTGTCTACAACAGAAAAGCTGGTACCTATGGTGAGGAACTTCACTTTTTTGGGATCAGTCTGAAGATGTAACACTCTATTCATTCATTCATTCTTTCGTTCATTCATTCATTCATTCATTGATCCATCCATCCATCCATCCATCCATCCATCCATCCATTCATTCATTCATTCTTTCGTTCATTCATTCATTCATTGATCCATCCATCCATCCATCCATTCATTCATTCATTCTTTCATTCATTCATTCTTTCATTCATTCATCATGATGATGATTATCATCATGATCATTATTACCTATTTATTCTTTATGAATTCTTATTATTAGATTACTAATTACGTCATTATGCCACTAATTTTTCGAGTTCATGGGTAAAGAGCATCACACTGTATACATCATACAAACCAACGTCTTGTCTAAGTGACGAGTAGTAAAAGTCAGGACTCTGAAACCATGTAAGTAAAGAAGTCTTAACAAACAAACATAAAACTTTATCAATAGAATGTGGACGTGCCATCTTGAAATTAAGAGGCCAGCATTCCAAGTAAGAGTGCAAGACAAACCAAACGAATATCATTGCCAGAAAACACAAACCAATGGGGGCGGAGCTACTAACGTGCAGTCAGCCATTGCAAATCGGCTGCCACTCAAACTACATTGTCTAATAGCGTATCTGATTGGTCGAAAAGGAGGAGTCGGCTTCTTCTGATTCAAAAACCTTAGGGACTGGCAGCTGTGCCATTTATAAAGCAGAAATTTCACTTCGTATACACCCTTCTAATAAATGCCACAATGTATTGTTTTCCACGCTTGACGTCAATTTGTTCTTTTGAAACTTGTACAATGTGAATGCAATTGAAAAACAAATTATTTTTGACATCAAGTGTGGAAATCAAACATTGTGGCATTTATTATAAGGGTGCATATAACATATTTGCTAACAATTTCACACTGGAATTTTTTTCCGCGGAAAAATTCAATTTTTCCCAGGTTTCAACCATTTAACCGACTAGTTTTTGTCGACTACTTCAACGAATGCCTGGCATGTAAGCACAGCAACATGGACGACGAAAAAGAAGACGAGAAATCACAATATATTTCTTTGCTCTGCGCCATACAAAAACGATTTCTTGAATCCTATTTATTGCATAAACGAACAGACTAAAACCAAAATGAAGCTGTGGCCAATATATTTGCAAATTGGAAGGAATATTAAGCTATGTCCAAGGGTTCAAATGAGATGCGAGGTAGGACGATGCGGACGTAATGTCCACAAGTTTGAGACCGGAATAAATGGGGAATTTTGTACTACTTGGGTCTTTTGACCCTATAGTGGGTACTGGAAACTTTATGAAGTTATGTTTCGTAAAACCGAATCATATTTTAACATTTTGACGATGATAAATTCTTCTTGTTGTAGCTTATAGTGTGTTTATTGAGATCAGAAACAGTGAAGGTGTTGTAACTACGATGTCACTATGTTATCTAGGAATAAAAGTTCTAGCCCCATATATTTTGTTAATTTGAGAACATAAATGTGTCAATTTTTTTCTAACTGTCTCGTTACAAATGCGCATATCCGCTCGTCTTTTCTGGCGATATACAAGAACAAATTGAGGAGGAGAAGCAAACAAACAACGATAACAACAACAGATCAACTAATGTAAATGTGCTAAAAAGTATATATATATATATAAAAGTATAGGCTAAAAAATGTAGTTTTGAAAGCCAAAATAAAAAGTTTTCGACTAAAGGTAGAGGTGTTACACGAAAAAAAACTTGCAACAACGATTTTCCGCGCATCAATGTTGGGTGGAAAGTTGTCATCGTGTAACCTGGCTCTCAGGACGAATTTCTACGCAACCTTTGTGTTGGCAACATGTTGCAGGTTTTTGAATCGCCTTCAAATCCCCCCTCCCCCCCCAAAAAAAATAAATTTAAAGAAAAAAGAAAACAAAAACAAAAACAAAATGTGCCAACAGAGCGTCATATACTTTGGTATCGCAAGGAAAACCGTTTCGTATAATAGCCTGTGTTGACGAGTTGTTACACCACCTTAAAGAGGCATCAACAGAATGATGTTTTCGAAATGATACGTTTTAGCCTATAATATATGTCTTACCTCAATTCTCAAAGTATAAAGTAGTATTAACATGGAACCAGTCAACTTCTTTAAAGTATTTTTCCTGACAGAAGAAGAAGAAAGACAACTTAGCTAATTACAACGGTGTGCAAAACTAGTTGAGACACTGCCCCAATTCTGGTCGTAATTGGCCACCCCCATTTTAGACTCGCCCTTCCCCCTCTCTCAATGTTGAGTGGCCCTGGGAGATTATTTATTCTAGGTGTAATTCCAACCAACATTGTGTCGGTGAAGGGGGATTCGAAATATATACACATTTCAAGACTCCTACATGGTGGAAATTAAGTCACATTGTGTCAGTTTTAGAGATTAGTGTCTCAACTATTCTGCACACAATTGTATAACGTTTCACGAGATCAATCGTCATGACACAGGCAGTAGTCGTGCAGTCAAAGAACAGGGTCTAACATTGTAAAAATCTTACTAAACATTTATATTTAAGAAGAGATTTTATATCAAAATATATTTTTCAATTAAGACAAAAAGGGATGGGGGCTAAAACCCATCCCACTGCAGTCTTGAGAACACGAAAAGAACATTGGACATAGGTCTGTTTAAATTTATCATATTTCAGTTCAAAACCATTATTGGGATACCTGTGGTAAAATTGTAACAAATTTACGATGACTTTCCGTGGTATAGATTTTTATTTACCAAAATTTTATATCACACACGGTCAAAATGTTATGCCGGACATACAAGGCGTGGTCGAATTGGTTCATAATTATTTTGACTAGTGTGTTGGTGTAAAATGTTGGTAAATAAGAGTTCATACCACGAAAATTCATTGTAAATTTGTTTTTTAACAAATTTAAAGTAATTTCACGTCAAACTAGCTTCGAGCGTGAGCGCAATATCAAAACCATGACTCGTTGGTATGGACTCTTATTTACCACAGTTCTCCAAAGCGAGAAACGGATCGATTGTGGTGAACATTGATGTTTCCGGCTCGTGCAATTTAGTTGAAAATATTGATTTTAAACTGCACTCGAATCCATTCGACTTCAAGCAGTAATATTTAATGCTAATTTGGTTTACTGGCCGTTCACATAGCTTTCCATACAGAAACTTTACTCATTCACCTTGGTGAGTTGCAGTGATGTAAACAACAGGCTAACGTAACTAACAACAAGAACATCAATTTATTTACTTTTTGACCTCCAGACCAAATCCACTTATCCATTTCATAACATCTTGATTTGACCAGTTACTGACATCGATCTTTTTTATCGGGGCACCATCGACGATGTCAACATTTGTAGCTATACAAAACAAATGAGTTTCTACATGTAAGTATAATATGTCTGTCTGTCTGTCTGTCTATCTGTCTTTCTGTCTGTCTGTCTTTCTGTCTGTCTGTCTGTCTATCTGTCTGTCTGTCTGTCTGTCTGTCTGTCTACCCTCCACTAAGACATACCTTACAAAACGCAAACAGACTCTGAAACGTAACTTAAAATCATATGCGGCAAAAAGCTTGAAATAGATGTAAGCCTAAGAGGAAAAATCTCTTTTACCCTACAAGCTTGATTAGTGTAATTGTGAACCTTTTCCCTGAGAGGTAGGAAAGGGGGAAAGTTTGAAAAGGAGACTACTCCCTTAGTGACTTTCAACTAAAAATTGGTATAGGAGCTTACCTGGTGAGTCGAGAGTTGGGTGCACGTGCTATTTAACGTAGTAAGAAATGTGATAGTGAGAGTATTAGGATTTCTACAATGTAAAGCGCATCGAGACACTGTGAAATGCGCTATATAAATACCAAGTTATTCTAATTGTTATTATTACCATTGACCAGTCCGTGACCCAATTTTCCTCTGCCAGCGAGTTCTCTCACAAGATCTTTAAAACTATCGTCTAGCTTCCTTTGTCCGTTGGAGAGGTCTATCCACAGCTTTGAGCCCATAATCATTCCTAGCCATCCATCAGGCCTGTAGCTAATTTCCATCATCAACGGAATAATGTCTTTCTTAAGCTGAAATGCATATTCTGCCTCTGGACAGAGATATTGAGAACACAGATAAGAACAATAGGTAGCATTGGACCAAGTGCAATTACAAATCTCATTGATGCAAGTGCAAATCTCTTGGGAGGGAGGGGAGGGGAGGGGGAGGGGAGGGGGAGGGGAGTGAAAAGGAGCTGGAGGAGGGGAAAAATGAGATGCTCTCTCCCCTTTCCCCTATCCAAAAAAACTGATCACAGGCTATTCATTTAATTACCTGATCTACAGTTAGCACTTTCTTTATACTTTTGAGATATACATATAAGAATGACAGCAGAGTCCTCTACTGCCTTTGCCATGGCTTCAAGAGTAGATCCACCCATTTGTTCTAAGTCCATCCACACTTTAAACCCATCTGCCTGCAGTCGGTTCTTGACTTGAATCATAAGTTTTTGCACATCCCATTGGTAACTTATCATCACGTGGTTCTTTGTAGTGTTTTGTACGTCTATAAAACACGTCATATTGTTTTAAAATCAATGAGCCCGGTTCTCATAAACAATACATTCCGTTCTTTTGCGCTTGCATTTGTGTCTGTGTCGTTCTATTCTCTCTCTCTCGCACACACACAAGCACACACTACAACCACATTTTTATATTCTGTATAAACAAAAACATTTACCTGGACCAGATTCTGAGTGGCTTTGCTTTCCCTGGATTTCCCATAATGCACCACTGGCAGCATTCTTCAATTCCTGGTTGCTGCTGTCAAATTTTAACGACTTCAATAGTTCTAGAAGACCCTCTGTTTCTCGCATCTTTGTTCTGTTGTCTTCATCAAAAGAAAGTACCCATAATGCTTTAACTCCTTCTATCTTTTCCTCTTCATTAACTTTATTGATCATGTTCATAAGGACGGGAATGGCTTCATTTGCAACGATCTAGACGACAACAACATTTATTATAACAAGTTGAGTGCGTACACTTCCCATGGACGAATAGATAACAATGATTACAACATTTATTATAACAAGTTGAGTGCGTACACTTCCCATGGACGAATAGATAACAATGATTACAACATTCATTATAACAAGTTGAGTGCGTACACTTCCCATGGACGAATACATAACAATGATTACAACATTCATTATAACAAGTTGAGTGCGTACACTTCCCATGGACGAATAGATAACAATGATTACAACATTCATTATAACAAGTTGAGTGCGTACACTTCCCATGGACGAATACATAACAATGATTACAACATTCATTATAACAAGTTGAGTGCGTACACTTCCCATGGACGAATAGATAACAGTGATTACAACATTCATTATAACAAGTTGAGTGCGTACACTTCCCATGGACGAATAGATAACAATGATTACAACATTCATTATAACAAGTTGAGTGCGTACACTTCCCATGGACGAATAGATAAAAGTGATTACAACATTCATTATAACAAGTTGAGTGCGTACACTTCCCATGGACGAATACATAACAATGATTACAACATTCATTATAACAAGTTGAGTGCGTACACTTCTCAAGGACGAATAGATAACAATGATTACAACATTCATTATAACAAGTTGAGTGCGTACACTTCCCATGGACGAATAGATAACAATGATTACAACATTCATTATAACAAGTTGAGTGCGTACACTTCTCAAGGACGAATAGATAACAATGATTACAACATTCATTATAACAAGTTGAGTGCGTACACTTCCCATGGACGAATAGATAACAATGATTACAACATTCATTATAACAAGTTGAGTGCGTACACTTCCCATGGACGAATAGATAACAATGATTACAACATTCATTATAACAAGTTGAGTGCGTACACTTCCCATGGACGAATAGATAACAATGATTACAACATTCATTATAACAAGTTGAGTGCGTACACTTCCCATGGACGAATAGATAAAAGTGATTACAACATTCATTATAACAAGTTGAGTGCGTACACTTCCCATGGACGAATAGATAAAAGTGATTACAACATTCATTATAACAAGTTGAGTGCGTACACTTCCCATGGACGAATAGATAACAATGATTACAACATTCATTATAACAAGTTGAGTGCGTACACTTCCCATGGACGAAAAGGTACTAATGATAGATATTTCCTCGGACACTATAATGTTCTAATATCTCATTACTACCTCATTACATTATAAGAAAATGTTTGAAATCAAATGAGTTAGGGTTTACTATAACGCACCAGTTTCTTGTTGGTATCGTTGATAGCTATTTGTGCTAAACCATCTGCAAGTTCACCACATGATAATCCCATGTATCGTCGATTGGTCATCTTGGAAGCCTTGTCGATTAACGATATTAGAAACTTTATGGGCCCTATATCCAACACATAAATCTCAGTTAAATCAACGCACTAACATACAGTGAACAGCTGGCAGGCTTTCAAACGTCAAATAAACCCCACGTGTTTTATTCAAGTAGGAAAGGGAGGCGGCATCTGTAATTATCATATCCTACAAATTGCTTCACATCTCTTTGGAAAAGGACGTCAAACTCTATGTCTTGCATGTCTCTCGAAAACTACAAATTAATCCTGCATGTGAGGGACGTAAAAGGTCCCACACCACAACTGAGGAAGAGTTGGTGGTCTGGCATACCCAAAGTAATACACCGATCCCGGCTTTGCTTGAATGGCCACTAAACAATGGATAGTTTTCCCAATGGAATAGTAAATGTCCGAGCAACAAAACTCGAATTCGAAGATGTTTTAGATATTATCACACGATTTCTTGATGTTCCTTTAGAATGCACTCAGTCTCAGAAAGACCTTTACAAATTTCAGCAATCGGGTGCCTGTATCAGGTTGTACATCAAAAAACATGTTAGCTTGTCCGACGTAGCAACAGTAACTACGGAGGTAGAACAATGGATGCGGGATCGGTGAATTGACGTTAGCTGTTATTTATTTCAATGTTGTAATACAGGCTCGTTTTGTTGCTTGTAATTTGAACTTCCCATCTACTTGCAAACAGCTTCCTCTTCCACTTCAGATTCTCTACCTTTTGGATGAGTTGATTTTCTTCGGATGATTTTAACGCTCTTTTTATCTATTTACTCGAGATTCCTTCGCCATCGACCTTAGTGCAGACTGGTCGGGGATCAGGTTTAAAGTCAGCTTCAGTTCCAGTTCTTCTGTATATATGCTACTGCGTCTTTCCCCGAAGAACGATGCCCTCGGTCAGCTGCTTTTTCATCAAACCTCCGCACTGTACATATCATAAAAGTTCAAACGTTTTTCTATTTTAAACAGCCACTTGTGGTCTACTGAGTCGTAAGCTTTTTTGACGTCTATCCATGCCATACTAAGATTGCGTCTGCCTCTAACACAATACTGAAGTACTATTCTGTCAATAGACCAGTTTCAAAATTACTTGATACCGAGGCTAAAGTGGATAAAACAAAAGAAATGCTGGTCATGGCTGACTGGCCTATTTTGTTTAGTTATGTTAACCTCGTTGTCAAGCAAATTAAATTTTGAAAGTGGTCTACGAGTTATCCATAGTAGCACTACAACCACTCAGCTTTGGCACTGCTGCCTTTCCATGATGTCACATCTTTCCAGATGGTCATTCATTAAGCATGTGGTGTACCACATATTTATACAGGTAATCGGCCTCTGGTTAGCACTACTGAACTATCCTGGTTTGGGGATGAGTGTTGTCTTCCCTTCAGAGAACCATAACCGATATCCATCAGTGACTGAGATAGACAGGAAACTCTTTACCACCTCTTCATGAAGAGCTCGTGCATATTTCCACCAGTAATTGGCAATTCTGTCCGGGCCAGGAGAACTTCAATTCCTTTTTCTCTTTATAACATGCTGTTAGTAGTCTCCACCTCTCGTTGTTATCTGGCGAAGGAATACTATTGTCCAGTGCACTTTCTATGTCTTCTAACCATTCCCAATTAGTATTTCCAGTGCCACGCGTCTCCCACAGGTACGGTCTTTCCAGAAACTACCAGTCAGAACTTTGCGAAGTTTTACAATCATTTTGAGACCTTCTTTATGAATACTGTCAACGACTTTCTGGAAAGCAAGTATTTTCATGTAGTACATATCATGAGTTAGGACTACAACTACTTCGTAGCTCTTTTGATGGAATCAAAAATTGAGCGGGCCAAGAGTTTAGTTCAACTTCAACGCTTTTAAAACTGTAAGTTATACTATTCCTGCGATTTTTTGTGAAATATTTGGTTATTAATGCTTAAAGGACACTCCTTCCAAGACCTGATAACGTTTTATTTGTGAAAGATCTACAAGACAAAATTATAACTCTTTCCTCGTGGTTTATCAGAGCAAAGACAGCCGTGTGAAAAGCCGATGGTAAGTGTACTGACATTTATGAGTCTAAATAATGTTTTGTTTTGAATTTTTTTCAATGAAAAAGATCATTTTTCTTTACAAAAGTTTTGTCAACCGTTATTATCATTTCTATGCTGCATGAAATCTGATATTTCAAGCCGTAAAGATGAGAAAACGCCTACAATTTATTCGGCGAGTTTGTCATGAATGACAAAATCAGTGAAGCCGCGGCTACACGAGCGATTTTTTGCTTGCACAGGCGACGCGATTTTTTAAATCGCCAACGCACGAGGAAATCGCACGTGTAGCCACTCTTGCACAGGCGACGCGACAGCTGAAAAAATCGCCAAACAAAGTTGCGAGAAATTAATTGAGTTGAATTTTTCGCAACGTATTCGTGGACTTTGTCGCTCGTGTAGCCACTCCGCGACTTTTTCTTCGCACTCGCGACGCGATCAAATTTCAATTTCTTCAATTCTTCCAGATCATTTTGACCGACAAAACCACGATTTGTTTATTTATATTTTTGGATTTCATTGCCAACATTTATCGTCAGTTTTTGTCAGTGGCTTCGTGTAGCCACCACCGCGCGGTTTTGTTAATAGCTATCAATTTTCAAGGCAAAAACAATTAGACTTACAATGTTTGTAGTCATTCTACTGGCTCAAAAATGAAAAAATATATATTCTCTTTTCAAAAATCTTCACAAAGTTTGACTTTGCTTTGCGTGACAGAAGTTGTGGTTTTACACCCGCAACGTCATATTCTAAAAATAGCTTCTTATCTGACTGTGCTGGTACTAGTACAGAACATTCACACTCCTAGTAATGGACTCCTGCATAAGTAGAAAGATACTTGCCTTGTACAAGACAAAGAGGTGAAACACTTTTAAAGTGGGTGGGTGGGGAAGATTATGGAAGCCCTTGCACCAAAGGCAATAGCTCACTTTAAGTTCGGTAATAGTAAACTACCTGCACCGTACGGTAAGTGGCCGGTAAATCGGTTCGTCAACCACTTACCGTTATCAAACCGTCACCTTAGCGTTACCTTACCGTAACTTACTTTTACTTTACCGGCGTAACTTACTGTTACTTTACTGACCAGTTATCAACTATCATCAAGAATTGGTGAACATTCATTTTGATTTATAAAAGTAGCATCCTCGGGGACCCAGGGCGAAAGGGGAGGGGAAGGACCGGAGGGGGAGGGGGAGGGGGAAGTAAAGGAGAAGGGGAAAAGGACTACAGAGCTACATTTCATGCCCAATATCGTTAATCATTAACTTTATATTTTAATGTTTCAACTCTCTGATGATGAATATTATTTAACTTGGCCTTCAAAAGAACATTTTGATAATAACACTTTGTTTTAATATCTAAGTCAAATGAATTGGTCATGTTAAAACATATAAATTGTAACACACTTCACATATTGAGAGTTCTCTTCTAATTTAATCTATATTATATGATTTATCAGTTCCTAAGTTCTCCGTCAAGATGACATTCAATATTCTATTTCAACGATAATTACTTTTAGCTTTCTGTTCATAATCCCGTACAATTAGAAGTAAACACCAATGTTTACAAGTGTTAATTATGTTCAATAAGATTTAAGTAAATACAATAATCACTGTTGATATAGCTAACGGAAATACAATTATCAGAACACTCGTCATCAACTCTTTTAAGATATTGAATTGTAAGCTAGTAATTCAGTTGGAAGTTGGAAGTTGGAAGTTGAACGTTACACTGAATAAAGCCAAGTTCGATCCCAAGAAGTGTCCTGTCTTTTACATCCCGCAAGCCCCCAAGGCAGCCTCTCTACAATGGTGAAGACCCGGGTACAGTTTTCAGGTATGACCTTGTTGTTGTGTTGAGAGAACTCTCAATATGTGAAGTGTGTTACAATTTATATGTTTTAACATGACCAATTCATTTGACTTAGATATTAAAACAGTCAAAGTGTTATTATCAAAATGTTCTTTTGAAGGCCAAGTTAAATAATATTCATCATCAGAGAGTTGAAACATCAAAATATAAAGTTAATGATTAACGATATTGGGCATGAAATGTAGCTCTATTACAGAGCTATATAGACGGAGATGAGAAAAACTTTATATTTCGACTTATTTGATTGACAATTTACTTCCCCACCCTGGGGCATTTGAATTGTTTAAAGTCTCCACCCCTTGCCTGAATAGCGCCCCCACCCCCCAACCAGCACGGTACTTACATCGATAGGTGCATTATTAAACCCGCTAATTCATGTCGCGACAGTTTACACAAGACATCAACTTTCATCGTGTGACATTTGGAAATATCCTTTGGTGTTCGGAACGTGTGGCTTTGTCCAGGTCTTAATGTTGCTTTATCTCCAGACAACGAAACTTAGTGTAATGCTTCCATTACAGTCTAGCGTAAATTCAAGCGGAATGAATAGTCGACCTTCTTCTACTGTTTTCGGACATCTTGATGCTGGTAACAGTCCGTAACATCAAACGTTCTTTTCGTTGCCACTGGCCATGATCCTACCGCATGGCTCAGAATCGCGGGACATATCATATTCAATTACTACACAACAACGAGGCTATTTTTGCGCGGGAAGTTCAAATCACAAGGCGTAATCATTCCCACCTGCTACCACCGGGTTTCGCGACATGAAATGTTTATTGACTTTATGTCGAGTTTCTTTGTTCTTTAAATTCATGATGGGAATTACATCCCAATACAGCGAACATTTTGGACGTTACGTATGTAAACCTGACATGTTTCCGTGTCACCTTACCTCAACCTGCCGTTATCTTAACGACCACTTATCGACCACTTACCGTACGGTGCGTATTGTTCACTATTGCCATATTGTTTAATATTGTCGTCCATGTAATATAAGATGTACCTTCATTTGCCATGATTAATTCATTGTTTTCTTCATCAATCAGATAAGCTAGCACTAAAAGAGCCTTGGTTGCAAAGAATGTAATGGGATCGTGAATCATTGGCAGGATAATTTTAACTGCATCACAAGCATGGAAAGAAACTCTTGTTGGAACACGTTTAGACATGTTATGTAAGGTACCCAAGCACAAAGACAAACAAATTCCTCTGGCAGTCTTCTTTGACAATTTCCCGCTTGAATCCTGTTGAAGTATAAAATAATGTTAATTCCTTGCCAACTCACAGTGTACATGTAGTAATGTTAATTCTGCTTACCATAAACTTGATATGGTAGGCTGTACAATCTTTTAGTTTATCAACAATATCGACTAAAACAGGTACTAAACCAGCTTGGCTGAAGGCAACACTCATGGCGTCACACAAATCAGTGTAATTTATGGCTATCTTTAGCAATATTTCTAGAAAACTCCGTCCTTTTTTAATTTGTTTTAAAGTCTGATCTTCCTCAGTTTCCTTCAAGAAAAAAATAATCGTGAAAGTTTAATAAGGTTCTAGAGATTATAGCAAGAATAAATGTGCAATTGTCACTCAGCAGCCAATGGCTGCTAGCTACATGTAGAACTATAAGCTTACCTTCTTAAGTTCTTTGTTGTGTTCTTCTTGATTTTCCTTTAAAAGTGAAGGATGATAAATAGTTAAACAAGATTTAAGAATTGGCCTTGGTTTTGTTAATTGTTTTAATACAGTTTACCTTCTTATTAAGTTCTTTGTTCTGTTCTTCCTGATTTTCCTTTAAAAGTGAAAGATGATAAATAGTTAAACAAGATTTAAAGAACAGTAGCCTATATTTGCTTTTGTTAATTGTTTTAATACAGTTTACCTTCTTAAGTTCTTTGTTCTGTTCTTCCTGATTTTCCTTTAAAAGTGAAGAGTGATAAATAGTTAAACAAGATTTAAAGAACTAGCCTTGCTTTTGTTAATTGTTTTAATACAGTTTACCTTCTTAAGTTCTTTGTTCTGTTCTTCCTGATTTTCCTTTAAAAGTGAAGAGTGATAAATAGTTAAACAAGATTTAAAGAACTAGCCTTGCTTTTGTTAATTGTTTTAATACAGCTTATTACCTTCATAAGTTCTTTGTTCTTTTCTTCCTGATTTTCCTATATTTTATAAGTGAAGAGTGATAAATAGTTTTAAAAACAACATTTAGGGCCTGTTCACATGAGAGAGGGATGTGCCCCTATATAGCAGGGATAACTCTTTTTGTTTTGTGTCCCCCAGGGAAAAGAAAACAAGAGTTATCCAACATAGGGGCACCTAGCTCTCTCAAGTGAACAGGCCCTTCAGGTAGTTTGAGACCTGCAAATCTTCCGTGTGCATTTGGGCGGCACACTTTTATTATAAAGAACATTCTGTTGTCTGTGGGAGGTCTGGGTACTACCGAGTCAGTGATTGAAAAGTGAAGAAATTCTACTCTTAGCGACAAAAATAACATTTTATCAACCAAATTTTGCAAATTTTTCTATCAACAAATATTGTACACTGTGTTAAGTAGGAGCAAAAGGTCAATTTTTAAAATTTAGCAAAAATGATTGGTTGAAAAAGCTGGCAACAACAACTCCAAAAAGGCTGATTTTTGGTGTTTGTTTTTGAAGAATCTTTACCCTTTGTTCTTCTCTACCTCTTTAAACAATCCGTTGACCCCCTGATTTTATGAATGACTTAAACTAATAATTTTATAAACTTTTCATATAAAGAAAAAAAAATTACACTTTTGTCGTTAGGATTTTGAGTAAATGTATTTTTCCTGTTTGATCCTTCAAAAACGTGAATTCTGGATGGCTATTTTTCACACATTATTGTAGATATTTTATTTCTTTGCAAATTGTTTGGACAACTCAGTTCCAAGTGTTTTTCTGCATCATATGGTATCATTTTGTTCCCTTTTAAATATTTTTGGTTGTTCCAAAATTATTATATTTTGACCAAATGTCACAAGGCCATATTTTATAAAAACACTCCATATCTCCCCCCTCATATCTCAAGAGTGACCTTGGTGACCCCCCTTTTATTTCGCATTTTGTTTCCGCCTATGTACCTCTTTCTTTGGAGGAATTTTGAACACAAGTTTATCGTAAAATCTATGAGTCCCAAACTATCTTATTAAAGAACTAGCCTTGGTTTCATCAATTGTTTTAACTCGTTACATACAATCATGCAGACTTAGTAAATTTAAGCATTCCCTGAGTGACAAGCATGCTTTTAACATTATGTTTCATGATAAATTTATTACAAATGTACGCTATTAATAGTATTATTTAACCAGACGTTTTCAACAGTTAGTGAATATGATAATGAGTTCAACTAAACTGCACACAATCAATATTAAATAGCGTCAAATCCTATGAGAATAACTTAGCCCTGTTCAAATCTGATTGAAAAACAGTGAGTTGAAAATGATTGGACATTATTGGACATAATTCTGCAGTTATTTTCTATTTATAGTTTTTACAAGGTTGTTAATTGCTCATTAGAATATTCAGAGCTCATTGGCATGTAAATGATAATATGAAATTGCTCATATTCTTGGCTTTCACGTGACATCATCAAAAAAATTACTACCGAAACAGGTAGAGTGTGAAATGTCAGTTCAAGAAAACACACTCGTTTCACACCATATTCCTGACCTCCCGTGCTCAAATTCCTGAAAACAAAAATTTAAATATAACCATTTACTTGGATGAAAGAGTGTTTAGTTGTGTTTGAATAACCAATTTACATCCAGGAATGGTAAAAGAACTCATGATTAATAAGTAAAACCCGAAGTTTCAAACATCGTCAAACATGCCGACAAAGTTTGCCACTCAGAATTCTGCTTAAAAACCCTTCAGTCCAAATGGATTTTCAAATATTATGACCAATTTTTGTTTTTTCCCCCTAAAACAATTATATTTGGCATTGATCTGAAGGAAAAAAATGATAGACTGATGCGCAAATTACAATTCTTACTAATTAAAGAATGAGTTTGTAAAATCATTAATATCTTTGAAAAAAAAAAGGCTCAAAATTTCTTGGACATATGGAGCTTCACTTGATCTTTACAAGGATATACATTGATTTTACTCAGGGACATGAAATCTGCTGATATTTGGTGACCCATAGAGTGACACCAAACACAAAGTGACATACATTTCTTACTAAAGAATGAGCAGTTAAAATGTCAATACCTAGCTTTGCAATAATAACTCATTTCAATTCAAAATTTTGCAGAGTTACATAGTTTTTGTGCTCTTTTGAGCAAATGACATTTGATTTCACTCAGGGCTCTGGAAATTTTTTGATGATGCAAGTGAATTCAAAGCCAATTCAAGAATAGGAAAATGTTCTCATTGCACACATGCATGAAACTAGAATACAGTTATCTATAGTAATTTGACAGATTCCATTTTTTTGGTTGTACATGAAGCACAATCCAATGAGAACAAAAACATACATGTACATCACAAGATGAAGTTCATTAAGTGGCATTTTTTTCACCTGTGCATCTACTAGTCAAGAGTACAAGAAAAAATAGAATCGATTTGTTTTATACATGTAATACTGAAACATTTAAAGCCAATCATATCACCCATAAAATTCAATGGCATCTTATAATATGTTTGTTTACCATTACTGAACACAGTTCTTGAATAATCACAGTATGGTTACCAATATTATACACCTAATCCAAAAAATGTTGTCGCAACAAGTCCACAGTGTACACTCTAAGACAGCAAAGGATTTTGGCAGCTTTTCTTTTAATTAATCCATCCACTTTAAATTATCTTTCCTTGTGCGGTGTTTCCTTGGTGAGCATTTTAAGCAATTCCAGCAAGCATTTTGAGCAATTGAGCCTTTTGTATTCATGTTTTATGCAATAATAAGATGCTACATGATTACATAATTTACTAGAAAACAACCAAAATATTTTGCAGTCTTGGAGTGTACACTGTGGACTTAACGTTTGCCTACTTGCCTTCTTCAATTCTTTGTTCTGCTCATCATTATTTTCCTTCATTGAAAGAGAGAGAAAAATGTTAGGTAACTGGTATGGACGCCTGCTTAACAAGCTGGATTATAGGGTTAGGGTTAGTGCATGTTTGCAAATTGATTCATTCAGACATAAGGCAAAACTTGTGCATATTTTCAAACTATTAAGACAAATAAACAGAATTAATTTATTCCGAGAAAATGATTGATAATCAATCAATGGCTTCGCCTTGTGAAACATGAGTGGTCTTGGGACCACAAAACAAGTCAGTCCCAGTGAACAATTGTTAATTCTCCTCTTCAAGAGTAAATAAACATACATGAAGACAAGTAGGGTGTAAATTAGGCTAAGAATAATGGGCTATTGCATTTTATATCTGCACTCCCCCTGTTGAGGACATGTTTTCCAAAATAATCCCTACTCCCTTGGATTTTCATTTATTTTGATGAATTTCAAATCATACTCCCTTGGATTTCCATGCATTTTCATGAATTTGAGACCCTACTCCCCTGGATTTTCCAGTTGATTTTCAAACGGAAGTTGAGGGGGCCCCATGGAATTCCAGAGGGGTTTTATATAGCCCTTTATAATCCCTTGGAATTTCAGATCCTCAACAGGGGGACCGTGGATAAATAAAATGCAAATTATATATCAATACAGTAAAAACCCGCATATAAGAACCACTGTTTTTCGAGGTTAGGCTATAAAATGGTTCTTATGTAATTGGTATTTAGTGAGAATTTAGGCTAAGGTGGTTCTTAACTGGTTGAATCTTATATACGAGGCAAAAACAATATGTATATTTATATGTTTGTATTGTATATGTATAAAAAAATCATTTGCTTATTATTATTGAGTACAAATAAGAACATATTGTATTGTATATACATCACCTAAAACATTTGTAAAGCATTTATCTTGTAAAAATTTGGTCATTCAGCCTGAACTTATATTTTTTTCACCATTTACAAAACAAAAAAAAAGAACATAAATCCAAATCAATGTTGAAACCTTTTATATAAGAACCAGTCTAATTTCTCAGGCTAAAGTGGTTCTTATTTAAGAGATGCTTAAAAAGCAAATTTTAGCCTAGTGGTTCTTAATCCACTGGTTCTTATATGCGGGTTTTTACTGTACTGCACTCTAGTGCAACATAAATAATGCCCATTTGTCGAGAGAGTAAAAGCAAATATGTTTATGAACATGCTAGATTCCACCAGAAATCAGATAAAACTATACTTACTGCTGCAGTAGTTGTTGGTATATAAGACAGTATAGTTGGATACTCAGACAGTACTTTATCTAATAATGATTTAAAGACGTCCCCATATCCAATATCGGCCAGCAAATTTCCCTTCTTTACTCTGAAAGACTTTTTAGGACACTGATAAAGTGATGAAATAGATCGTACTGGTTTATTAACGGCAGAAATAAAATCGTCTTGGTCGATGTTGTCTGTAATAGCTTGAACGTTGCCATACAATTGAGTAAGAACATCTAATAACTCAGGGGTATCGTCACAATACGAAACCAAAATAGGATCAGTAAAACCCCGAGATTTCAATGTCTCTTTCGTGTCTTGTAAAGTTTCAGATATGATATTATTATTATCGGTTTCTTCGACTGTAGCCGATCGTGGTCTGTCGCCAGTAGCAGCAGGTTGTTTATGTAAGCAAATTCGCTCGTTAGTGTTAGGTTTTTGGAAGTCATCTTTCACTGTCTGCTGTTTTTCTTGTATTTCAGGGGTCACTCGTTTTATGATCACTTTCGAACTCCCAGAGCCCATAATCAAGCCACAAACTTACAAATAAGTGCATTTATTGGATACCGAACTCATGTGCAAGTTCGTTTCTGGTTTCTTGGATACAAAGAAATTTATATGCAAATTAGAGAGCACAGGAGGCCCAGCGTAGCCACTATACTAGACGCATTTTGGGATCAATATTAGGGGGTGTTTACATGGTACTTGATCTAAAAAAACGATTTTTAAAAAATCCCTCCATAGTAATAATATATGGCAAGGGTGGAAACTTCGCCTCGAAGCCCCCTAAAAAGCCTTCTCAGTAGGTTTTTGTGATTTTGAAAAAAGCCACTTCTATGCAGTCCTCAATGTTTGGACCTATCACGAACGCTGATTTTGATACGACATTATGGGAAAATGGTCGACATTGTCTCTCTGTAAATCAAAATGGTAGAAGAATCGTGACTGCTGCCGCAAAATGTCTCTTTTCTCAAATAAATAGATCAGAAAAAGAAGAAATTACCTCAAAAAGAAAACCTACAGAAAGAAATTGCAATCAGTCGTTGCGTTTTCAAACTATTATTCCTACGTCATCCTCGTTGTTTTTCATCTTTCACTGACCGCACTTCCGAACTTAGAAGTCATTATCGCGGTTACAGTTGTAAAATCGTGTCTTGCAACTGAACACTCACGAGAAGAAATAATATGCGCGCGACGAGTGACATTGCACGCGCTACAAAGAGTAACAACGGCAGTTCCACGTCCCTCTTGAAACATTCGTTGAAATGTCGCGTTCAACACAATGTTGCAGCGTGTCCACCCATTCCAATGTTTCGCGAAACGTTGCGCGCAACAGCCGCAGAAGTAGGATCGAGTTCTACTTCTGCAACTGTCCAGAACGGTTGCGCGCAACATTGCACGAAATGTTTCAGTGGTGGACACACTGTGCAACCGTGTTGTGCGCGGTGTTTCAGTAAATGTTTCGGGAAAAGTTGCACCGTGTGTCCGGGGCTTAAAGGCCCGGTAATACGAGCAACAAAATCGTGCAACGTGTCGCGCAACATTGTTTGTTGCAAGTTTGTAGAGCGATGTTGCTCGTATTACCGTACTGCCAAAACGCGCGAGTAAATTTACTCACAAACTTGACTAGTAATTCGATGCATGCACAGTAACTCTTCATTTCCGTAAGTAAAACTCACTCATGTGAGTAAAACGCGGTTACTCGCTTTTCATCACCCCAAAACGGGAGTAAAATCGCTATTTACTCAAAGATTCGAGTAAAAATTTACTCAAATTAATTTACTCAGTAATTTGAGTAAATTTGCTCAATTTACTGAGCTAGTAGCGTTGTACGTACTCAGATATGAGAATAAATAACTTCCTTTCTTTAGGTTCTACACCTTGTTTTACGCAGTTTTTGTCTTTTTTGAGAACTTGTTTCATTTTTCGAACCTATAAACTTTAGAAGATAATATAAAGTTGCAAAACGGTTCTCAAAGAGGATATATAAAAACTTGTGTAGAAAACACTATAAAAAGGTGTAGAACCTAAAGAAATGAATAACTACGACAATACCAGATAACCCAATACAAATGAGTATTTATCTCAAAGAATTTGGTAATTTGTATTTGCAAAAATGTATTGGAAAACCTTTCTGAAGTGAGTGTATATGAAATGAGAAATAACGTCAACCCTCATGCTAAAAAATACCATTTATTTAAACCTCAATTGACTTTTTGGAAAAAAAGAGAAGGGAGGAGGGGTAGATTTAAAAAATATTTGTATGCTGAAAACGTACGCTTTATATAAATTGAGTTAAGGAATATAAAACGCGCGCGCATGTCTCTGTACTGTGATATAAACACGATGGAAGATGTAGAGCAAGAGAAAAGCAAGCTTAGGAACACGAGGCATAGCCGAGTGTTTTTCTAGCTTTTCGAGTGCTCTACATCTTCCAGAGTGTTTCTATCACAGTACAAGGACATAATTGATCGTTTTATATTGCTTTTATAAAATATTTTCGACGTTTTTTGAACGAGCCATGTCTCTGTCCTCTGATATAAACATGGTAGCCAGCCAATCAGAGCGCGCGTTATATCTCAAATATTCTATATTTATTAATTGTTGTCATCATTTGTTTCAGATGAAACACAACCCATTTAAAACTACAACCTTATGATGCTGAGTCATCAATCACTGTTTACTGATCATGCAGCTTCATGCTACCTTGGAGAAAGTAACGGTCAACCATTGAGTTCGATAATTTGAATTCAATAAATTTCTTCACAAGCATATGAGTTATCACAGCTTAAAAGGGGTCTAAGAAAGGCGGAATTCTGGTGGAAACTTGCTGGTATTGTATAAGCATGTCACCAAAGGGGCCATAGTATTCTAGACTCCTTTTAAACTGCCAGCACTCATGATGGAAGCTACTAGAAGTCTTGCAGACTTTTCCGCAGTATTTTCTGTGTTTATTTAGAAGACATTCAGCGACTGGCGCGCACCCATTCACTAACGCTTTGTTGTGCTTTGCAGACTGTCTTGAAGTGCATTCTACCTTGAGTTTCAGACACTGACAAGCGGTCTCTTTCTGTTTTTGCGGTAGGTAGCATCTGACGGGGATATGATTGATGGAAGCTACTAGAAGTCTTGCAGACTTTTCCGCAGTATTTTCTGTGTTTATTTAGAAGACATTCAGCGACTGGCGCGCACCCATTCACTAACGCTTTGTTGTGCTTTGCAGACTTTCTTGAAGTGCATTCTACCTTGAGTTTCAGACACTGACAAGCGGTCTCTTTCTGTTCTTGCGGTAGGTAGCATCTGACGGGGATATGATGAGTTATCACAGCTTAAAAGGGGTCTAAGAAAGGCGGAATTCTGGTGGAAACTTGCTGGTATTGTATAAGCATGTCACCAAAGGGGCCATAGTATTCTAGACTCCTTTTAAACTGCCAGCACTCATATGTTTCTGTTAGGGTTGTGGAGAATTTCGAGCAAAATATAAACCTCGGATTGATCTACATGAGTTTATTTATTTCCATTTCTTTCTTTCTTTCGTCCAGCACTATTGATTACCAGTAGTTACTGGATTGGTTTTATGAAAACTTATGTGACCAAGTAAACCATTCCAACACTTCACTTTGACTACGGTTTATTCCACTTCACAATCGTAAACCCAAACGAACGGCGAGAACTACGATAAGTAATCAATAACAACTAATTAATTACTATCCTACGTTGTTATACAAAGGTTAAGGATTTCATGCATAAGTCAACTACAACAAAACTAGCAGAAACTTCAGGTCGATATGTGACCAATCTAAAATAACTAGTGTAAACACACAAATACAAGGAGTACAAATACACACACACAAATACAAGGAGTATTGTCACGCCAACAAAAGTTAATTGAAGATCTAGTGAAAACTGTGAAGACGCTTGAAGGAAAGAACAAAGCCTCCAAAGAATGGAAGTGCTACAGCTGTAACGAACCAGGACACATCGCAAGGAATTGCCCAGTAAAGAAGAGTCGAAGTCAAAACCCACCGCAGACGGGAGGAGACAAGTCAAGTGGTCCGTCAAACAGGGACCCCCCACAGCATTGAGTCAGGCTGTGGGAGGGGCAGTCAAAGACTCATTTTCATTTGATAATTTAGATGAAGTTTTTGAAAGAACTGTAGGGACTTGCCCTACGACTGTTGTTACTATGAATGGTGTTGTTGTACCGTGCATTTTAGACACGGGGTCGCAAGTTACGACCTTATCTGAAAGTTTTTTTTATAAACATTTTATTGGAAAGGCATTGAAGCCTTTGAACGGTTGGCTTACCCTTACGGCAGCCAGTGGTCTTGATATACCTTACGTTCGTTATATCGAGCTTGATATTGAAGCTTGTGGTGTTACAGTTCCACAAAGAGGAGTTCTAGTTCTCAAAGACAGCGTGCAAAATAACGAGAGTGAAACAAGATTGCCAGCATTGATTGGAATGAACGTGATTAGCCAGTTGAAAGAGAAAGTCGTCGTAAACAGAGCCGAGACTGAAGAGATTAAAGGCCCCTGGGCCAGTGTTCTTAGAATTCAAGCAGCAAAGAAAGAATTTGCTCGTGTGGCCGGTAAAACGCCTGTGAGAGTACCGAGTGGTTCAGTTGCAGTGTTAAGAGTCTCTTGTGGTCGAGTTGGCAACTCGGACGACGTGCTTATTGAGAGATTATCTACCTCACTTCCAGGTAGCATTGTTCTTGTTGACACATATGCAAAGGTAAAGACTGGAGGAGCGTATGTAAGAGTAGCTAATCTAAACGATGATGATGTATGGCTTCAACCAAGAACTAGAGTTGGTATTGTAGAAGAAGTGCCTGAAGAGACTATCTCCTTAAATCAAGTAGATGTAGATCGTGTAGAAGTAGCTAGAGTGGAAGAAAAGAGTCAGAAAACTACTTGTCCTGTTGATCTAGATGATCTGGAGTGCAGTTTGTTGCAAAAGGAACAGTTAAGAGCACTACTAGTTAAATATGCAAGCGCATTTGCCGCAGACGACGATGACATAGGATATACGGACAGTGTAACACAGAGAATATATACTAATGATGATGTTCCAGTGGATCTTCCTTTCAGACGCATACCACCCAGTCAGCTAGCAGAAGTTAAAGAACACATTCAGAAGTTGTTGAGTCGTGACGTCATCCGTGAAAGCCACAGTCCATATGCATCGCCTATAGTACTGGTAAGAAAGAAGAATGGTGAGTTAAGACTTTGCGTCGATTATCGTCAGCTGAATGCTAAGACCGTGAGGGACGCATACCCACTGCCAAGAATTGAAGAATCTTTGGACGTCCTTCAAGGAGCCAAATTCTTTTCGCTTGTTGACCTCGCAAGCGGATTCAATCAGATTGCAATGGATGACAGAGATAAGCACAAAACTGCTTTCACTACACCTTTTGGTCTGTACGAGTACAACAGAATGCCGTTTGGATCAACAAACGCACCCGCTACGTTCCAGCGCATGATGCAAAGCATCTCGATGATGTTATCATCTACTCGAAGACGTTCGAAGAACACCTCCAGAGACTAGAAGCTGTATTGGAAAGAGTCGAGAAGTATGGATTGAAGCTAAAGCCATCAAAGTGCAAATTTCTGCAAACAAAGGTAACATACCTGGGCCATGAAGTATCGGCTGAAGGCATTGCCCCTGATCCCGACAAGATTGACGCTGTTGCAAACTGGGAAGTACCTAAGACACTGAAAGAACTGCGCTCATTCTTAGGATTCGCGTCGTATTACAGAAAGTTTATCAACACGTTTGCGCAAATCGCTGGCCCTCTACACGAACTGGTTAACAGTTGCCTACACGAGATGAAACCATCAGAGACATTCAAATCTCCAATTAGAAGCAAGATGGACTCCACGTCATCAAGAAGCGTTTGATACGCTGAAGACAAAGCTGATCACACCACCGTTGCTAGGATACCCCGACTACAGCAAGCCATTCGTGCTTGAGACAGATGCTAGTCTTACAGGGCTAGGTGCCATCCTCTATCAGGAACAAGAAAGTGGTAAAGTTGTAATCAGTTATGCCAGTCGACGGTTACGACCGACAGAGAAGAACGAAAGAAGCTACAGCTCAATGAGGCTAGAGATGTTAGCGTTGAAGTGGGCGGTCACAGAGAAGTTTAAAAGTCATTGTCAGAGAAAACCGGGCAGAGTCAAAAGATGGGGGTCGGCCGATTTAGCTGAAAATTATACCACTTATTAAGCATCAGATAGAAATAAGAATGGCCAAATATGAGCATCAACGGACTTATAGTTTTCGAGTTGACTATCCCCCCTAGTTTTTGGCCCAAATTTGGCCAAAATAGAGTTTTCCGATTTACGGGCTTTGGCACTAATAGTGCCACATACTAATTAGCAGGCATTCTCCGTTGGCCCATGCAAGTACGACTATGGACTTTATTTGGACAGCACTAAGATAGACATTACTAATAATGTTAAGATCCTGGGGGTAACCCTGGATAGTAAACTTAATTTTAAGATTCACATCTCTGAGCAACTTAAGAAAGCTTATGCTAAGGCTGCTGCTTTGAGGCGAATTAGAAGATCTTTGCCCATCGATAAGATGATTATGCTATACAAGGCGTTTATTCTTCCACACCTAGAATACTGTGGTCCTTTAATGCTAGGTTTAGGTAAAGTTCAAAGCGACCGACTAGATAACGCTAATTATTATATTCTTAGATCTGTGTTAGGCTATGGTAAAACTGTTCCATATGAGCAGATATTAAGTACCGTCGAACTATCTAATCTCAAGAAACGACGTATCTATCAGTCAATGGTATTATTTTATAAGAGTTTATATGGAGATGGTCCTCAGTATATAAAGAATCTTCACTGTGCCAAAAGGCGAATATTCAAGAGTATTCAAGAATTGAATACGCCTCCGAAACTTGGGGTATTCTTGGATATTCGACACGGATAATATACGTAACGTATGGTAATAGTATTCATTTTGAATTCTTACGCATACGCTACGTATTTTATATTTCTGTGGTATTCGGACTTGCATATGTGAAGTATAAATATACCGAGATTTTCAACTCGTATACTCAAGATATCGGAAAATGAATATCCCTGCAGGACTTGAGATGTTATCATATATTCTTGACGAAAATTATACGCGAAGTATGGAAGGACGAATACTTATGCACACTTTACGTATTTTATATTTCTGTGGTATTCGGACTTGCATATGTGAAGTATCAATATACCAGAATTTTCAACTTGTATACCAAAGATATCAGTATAAGAATATTCCTTCGGGACTTGAGATATTATCATATATTCCTGACGAAAATTATAGGCGATGTATGTTATGGCGAATACTTATGCATACTTTTCGTACTACATATAACTAGATATGAGGATTTGCATACTTAAAGAATGAATATACCGGAATTTTTGGCAGGCATTCTTAAGCTATTTCGGAATGAATACTTGCTACACAACATATTATCTAGTATGCCGGTATTTTAATACAATATATATACATCATGCAATGATATGGATACACAACAATCAAATTAACTTTTTCGTATCGTGCCTTCCAAAAGTATTTGATTTGTAATTACCAGTCCAAGCAAACAAATCCAATCTTTTTCTAAGCTGTCTGCATTGCATTTATAATATTCTCATTCACCTTGAAATCAAATAATTGATGATGTTGCATAGCTAAACAAGTTTGAATTTTGATGCACTTTCAATCTTATTTACTGCATTAATTTACACCATAATTAATTTACTTGAATAAATCCAAATTAATTTTAGTCTTAATACTTTGGAACTAACTTATGCAATAATACAAAAATGCATAAATATTGCAAGCACTCCACATTGCAGACCAGCATGAAGATCTCATGGTCACTCCCATGGTACTGCAAATTACAAAGATCATGCAACAATTTATACAGTCTGGTATTATTACAATAAAAAATGCCAAAACTGAATTATTACAAAGTTTAAGACTTAACATTAAAACATGGGAAAAACAAAAATAACAACAAAAACAAAGCAAAAAATTCTTGTTGATCCTCAGATATCTAATGATTCCCAGCTCAATTTGAAGTGATCAATGCAATAAATGCAGAAATATATAAATATTGCAAGCACTCCACATTGCAGACCAGCATGAAGATCTCATGGTCACTCCCATGGTACTGCAAATTACAAAGATCATGCAGCAATTTATATAGTTTGGCATTATTACATACATTGTAAATATAAAAATGACCAAAACTGAGTGAATAATACCAAGGTTTAACTCATAACATTAAAACATGACAATCAAACAAAACAAAGCCAAAAACAATCTTGTTGGTGCTCAGATATTCTCAAATGATTTCAAGCTCAATTGTAAATATAAAAATGACCAAAACTGAGTGAATAATACCAAGGTTTAACTCATAACATTAAAACATGACAATCAAACAAAACAAAGCCAAAAACAATCTTGTTGGTGCTCAGATAGAGTGCTTACAATATATCCGTGAAAAAGTTAGCGAACTAAACTGTACAAAATAGCGCGAAATCCTATGTTTTCTATTGTTTAATTTGTGCAAATTAGTGCAATTCCTTGCAAAGTTTTTCACGGATATATTGCAAGCACTCTATTCTCAAATGATTTCAAGCTCAATTGTAAATATAAAAATGACCAAAACTGAGTGAATAATACCAAGGTTTAACTCATAACATTAAAACATGACAATCAAACAAAACAAAGCCAAAAACAATCTTGTTGGTGCTCAAATATTCTCAAATGATTTCAAGCTCAATTGTAAATATAAAAATGACCAAAACTGAGTGAATAATACCAAGGTTTAACTCATAACATTAAAACATGACAATCAAACAAAACAAAGCCAAAAACAATCTTGTTGGTGCTCAAATATTCTCAAATGATTTCAAGCTCAATTTGAAGTGGTCTGCATGAATTAAGATCTCAATGGTCACTCCTAAGGAACTGTAAATTACAAAGATCATGCAACAATATAATACAGCTAGGCATTATTACATAAATACAAATTGACAAAAAACAAAAAATTCCAAAGTGCGAAGCCATGACATTCAATTGCAAATCAATTTAGTTGTTAAAAAATAAATCATTGCTATATTGCTATATAGCTGTATCATTTGTAGAATTTGTAGCAACTATTAGTTCTTGTTTCATAGTTTTTTTGCTCCAATTTTTGCTCTAGTTCTTTTGTTTCATGTTGTATTTATCTGAAAAAATTATAATAATTATTATGGCATATACAAGTACTAGCTCTCACTGACATTTGACTACAGTAAAGTTCTTTTCTTGAAGGCTTTATTTGTGTAGCAGTGCCAGATTCAGTTGAACTCCTTTTATACTGGTACTCTCTCCTTGAAGACTTTCCCTCATATATGATTTCCTTTCTTATAGCATTTAATTTTTCAGTTATCTTCTTTCTTTCCAAATTATTTTCATTCTGAAGTATGCATCCTAAAAGCAAACATTTTATAGATATAAGATGCAAAGTATCATTTTGAAAGATTTTGTATCTGGGTTAACAATCCATGCAGACTGTGGCAAAATGCAAGACTCATGTATTCCAACACAACATCATGGATTCTTAGGTTACTCTACACTAGGTAAGGGCAGTTAAAAGCAATTAACGAGGTGCTGTTACTCTCGTATTTTGGTAGGATTTCTTCAGCTAATAAGACAGACAAAGTCCTAAATTCATGTCAGTGTTGTATGTGTGATACAGTGAAAAATTGGCGCCAAAAGCCCTCTATTGCTCTTCACAATCGATTACAGACGTCTACACCGAGAAAAACCTAACAAAAAATCCTTTGTCGTACGTACCTTTCTTTTATCTTGTTTCGTTGTGTCCTTTTAGTAGTTTTTAGCTCCAACAGCAAAAGAAAAACATCCAACAACAACAACAACTGTTCTTAAAATAAATCTTTTCTCTTCGAATGAATTATTAGCCAGCGGTAAGTCAAGTCAGCGGTCAACACACAGGAATCCCGTACATTTTTCACAATAAACCAATGAAAACGCGGTATTTGATCACGTGGGTATTTTGAATGCGGCCGTTGCTGGGCGGTCATTTTGAAGAAACCTTGAAAGTACAAGGAGATTAAGTGAATATTTTCTACAAAAATCTCTATTTTGAGCCTAAAATATGGCCTACATTAATCTCAAATTGAGGTAGAAAGATTGAGAAAGCTTTAATACATGATTGGAAAGAAGAACAAGCTTCATCAGAGTACAAATAGTCAGTTATTCTACTGGAAGGGACGCCGAAGTCGCGCGGTAAGTTGATAAGTAAGCTTTAGATTAATTTACTCTACAAAAAGTCAACTTTTAAACCTTCTTACAGGCAGGGAGAAGGTCATAAAGGACATCCTCTTAGGATGGCCATGTTTTGATTTCACTATGTCAGGAATATGATTGTTCTTTCCAGTAAATCAGCTTAGCCTGCGTGGCGGCTCTAGGGGATTGGGGAGGAGGGAAAAGGGAAGAGGAGGGGGGAGGGGAGGGGAGGAGGAAGAGGAGAAAGGGAGAGCCTGCACTCAACCCCCAGGTTTTCGTGTCAGTGCGGCCTCCAGAGGCCGCGCGTTCCAATTGGTCGAAATGAGAAATTAATTGATTGTAACAAGAACAAGCAGTTGAAGATTTGCTTGCAGGAGGGTTTGTAGAGATCACTTCGACGAACATTTGGGACCAACAGTTCCTTGAAGATAAACATATTCTGCGAAGATTGTTGTCGACACAATCAAACGTTTAATAATTTGATTTTCTGTTTTGACCTTCGTCAGTTGACAACATAAATAGATCTTATTACCAACGGTCATTTCAGATTGTGGTGGCAAGGAAAAGACAAATTTTTACAAACTTAAATAAGACATAATGTCTACTGTGGCATTCAGTTCAAAAAGAAAAAAGGCTATGTAAAATATCAAAATTTACTTTTAAAAGTATGATTCTAAGGTAGTCTTTTCTACGAAGACAAGCATTATATAAATAATCTGACAGATATCTGTCAACTAGCGTGCCTGGATTAGTTGTGTGATTTCCTGTGCTTGAAAGCATGTATTTTTGGCCTTTTTTGTCGTGTAAACAGTAGAATATTTAAACCAGCTTAAGTTCGTTTTCCTTCTTGTGGTGATTCCACTGTATTTCCGTAGTTTCTACGCTAAACTTTTGTTAGTTGAATATCACATGAAATAGTTTCCGGTAAGAGCCGGTAAGATTTGATTGGCTGAGTTATTTGATATGTTGAAGTGGGTGGTACACGAAAACCTGGGGGTTGAGTGCAGGCTCTCCCTTTCTCCTCTTCCTCCTCCCCTCCCCCTCCCCCCTCCCCTTCCCTTTTCCCTCCTCCCCAATCCCCTAGAGCCGCCACGCAGGCTAAATCAGCTCGGGTATAAATACATGTAGCCTGCACATTGAGTTATGCTCTCGGTTGTGATTAATGTCTTTAAACGAAAAGATCTTAAAATATATACTTTTATATCTTCTTAGTTAAACTGGAGAATCTTGGATTGCGACTTTAAAAGCGAAGAGGCCAAAAAAGCTCAAGCATGGGACTGAACCAGTGATCAACGTCTATTTCTTGGAGGTGCTTCATACCGCTCTATTCGTACGTCAACTTGTCCTGTGGCTACATTGATTGCGAACAGTTGAGTGTAAAGGACACTATTAGACACATTTAAGAAATAGATTCAAGGTAGTAGTCTATTATCTATTACTGTTCAAATGTTTATACCGCCGTGTCAATTGATGTATTTTATACCGTATTTTAATAAAACACATTTCATTGCTATGAATTTGATTATAAATTTGTTTATTCTATTCATTATGTATCTGGATGCAGTTATTGGGGCTTTGAATGGGTAAATATTAAGGCTTATGCAAAAAAAATGCTTGAAAATCTACCGTATTTGGAGGGGATGTTGGAAGGAATACGTTGAGCATTCAAGAATATTTGTATAATACCAATGATATTCAGAGGGTAGTTCGATAAGAAGACGTCAGGGATTTCTAGTATTCAGGAATATTCGTAACATACGACTGAAATTCGGGGGGTGGTTCGCTAAGAAGACGTCAGGGATGTCTAATCAGGAATATTCGTAACATACGACTGAAATTCGGAGGGTGGTTCGATAAGAAGACGTCAGGGATGTCTAGTATACAGGAATATTCGTAGGGTGGTTCGATAAGAAGACGTCAGGGATGTCTAGTATTCAAGAATATTCGTAACATACGGCTGATATTCGTACGGTAGTTCGTTAGGAAGAATTTGAAAATGTCTAATATTCAAGAATATTCAAAGCATCAACGAAACGAATTCAATAGAATACAAGAGTATGCGTATTTTGTACATCACGTCAGTCAAGAGTATACGGGACGAAAATGGAAAAACTGGCTGGATTCGTACCGAGTGATTCTAGCATGACGATGCATCACACGGACTTGAATACCAATCGAATTTCCCTGAATACTTGAAGTATGCATGTCCATATTCAAGCATATTCTTCTCGAATATTTGCCTTTTTGTACAGTGCTTTTTAGCTTTAGAAAAACACATTATAATCTCAGGGGAGATGGATATAAGCTAGCTATACCTAGGTTTAACTTATTATGGAAGAAAAAATCATTTAGCTATATGGCTGCTAACGTTTGGAATAGTCTTCCCAACAAAGTTCATAATGCAGCGAGTCTAACTGAATTCAAAAGCAACCTTAAGAAAGCCATTCTTTAGATTCTTCAGTTCAATTTATTTTCTATAACTATTGATAATTTCATACCATTTTTTTCTATATTATGTTTCCAAGTTATAATTAATTTATGTTGTTCACACACGTTCGTATTTTGAACGAGTTTCTAGCTCCTGGACGATACGTGTTTAAATGAAATAAATAAAATAAAATAAATAAATATGTAGTGTGTGCAATAGTGCGTAACACTTATACCGCGTATCAGAAAACCATCCACTCCGAATATACATGACATTTTTTATCATTTTTCTTTTCCACACTGAAACAGCACTTTCTTATTTTAGACAAAAGAAATAGGCTGTTTTAGTGTGGACGGATAGCCTGTGAACAGGCTCTGGGGAGAGAAGGGCTTGTCGTAGCAATGCGTTTCCATACAATTCAAAACCGTCGAAAGGCAAAACCAATTTTTGTCAATAATCTTTTTGGGCAATTCGCTTATCTTTTAATCATCAAAATTAGCTAAAAACTTATCCAGCCCTTAGCAAATAACTAGAAATAACAAATGTTCTGTGGGCAGCAGACAGTCCATAACGGCACAACGACGCTTTCGAGCCTGCAGTATGTACACCTATTTCAAAAAAGCTTGTCACCGCCAAGAGCGATAGGCGTTAGGTAATAGGTCATTCCAAGACCGCAAAGCACTATTGATTTCCAATTAATTTACATATGAATAGCCAAATATTTGATGGAAGAGTGCAAAGAAAGATTTAGGATGGCTTAATTAAGAAATCAATAGTGCTTTGCGGTCTTGGAATGACCTATTACCTATTGCCTATCGCTCTTAGCGGTGACAACCTTTTTTGAAATAGGTGTATACGGATGTATAAGAGATCGCTCGATACTCGGATAGCATAATGTACTGTATGTATTGGCTGATTCAGATGAGTCATCAATTAAGCTGCTTCAGTTTGCTTCGGGCATGTGAACTAAACGTAAACTTGGTTCGCCTGCTAGGATGAAGGCGGTGTTACACGAGACGATTTTTATTAACGATGATTTTCCGCGCAACGTTGCAACAACTTGCAATATTTTGCGTTGCGAGTTTCTGACTTGGATTCAAAAACTCGCAACGCGTTGCCGAAGCGAAAATTGCAAGGAAAATTGTTCCAAATGTCATGTTACACGAGAAAGATTTTTATGCAACGCTGTTGCGCTGAAAATCGTCGTTAAAAACCGTCTTTTGTAACACCGCCTTAAGAAGTAAACACTGTTTAAATAGCCGGCCCTTGATGCTCACATTAATATACACGCACAAGGCACAAGAGCTCCAAGAAAGCCAAGAGCTGAGTTCGAAAATAAATTATTTTGCTCTTTGCAAGACACTAACTGAGATACAGTCCGCAGTGAAATATTGCAATCAAACAGTTATAAACTTTGTGATTGTCATGATCACTTCCTTTAATTTCATTCAGTACATCCAAACGTACGGTACAAAAGCCAATAGTTAGTAGTTTCTAGCCACTAAAAATGTTCAGAGCAATTTATTCATATATAGTAAAGTTTGTGAAAGCTTATAAAAATGAAAAAAAGCTTTTCTGGCTAGTAAATGTTATGTTTAAGGTGGCTGGACCCTATTTCGCCAGTGCGCGGGTAGTCGAATTGAAGCGGCTATTAATTGCGTTACAGAATTAAGTTGACCAAACTTTTTACACACACCTACTACAAATGGACCAAATTTTATAATGATGCTAGTTTGGTTGAAATCGGAGCTTTTTTAACATCGAAATTGTTATACACTTGATTTGAAATTTTGGCAATTTTCTCAAAATCCTGACCTCGACGAGCAAAACGATTTATGGGACTTTGTAAATCAAATGTTTGTCTATAATGTGAGAGCGTTTCAAGAAATTCTATTAAACCGATTTTGAGTAAAAACGGAGCAATTATTTTACTTTGAAGAAATTTAAAACCGCGGGTGCTCTACTAAAGTAATTTTATAACCATAATTTCCCAAAGAAAACTAGCAATATTTTTGGTTCCAAATAATACCAAGGCATGGTTCTTTATTTTGTGAATATGTCATCGTTTTTGCAGTTTTTGATTGCCGTTGAGACGACTGTACGTAAAGCACTAAATTGCCGCGTTTAACTCGGAATTTCGACATCCACGTTAATAATACTGGTTCTTGAAAACTAGTAGATGAATTTTTTTTTATTTCTCGATATTGAATATTCAATCCTTTACCAGTAAGGTGTGTAAATTACAAAGGCATTGAAGTTTTTTTAAACCATTAAATAATTTTTTAAACATTGCCATATGTGCATCTCTATTCTCCGAGTTGTTGTCGGTGTTTGATTATGCATGCCTGCATGCGTGTCGCTTTGGCGCCTCGTGCAAAAAATGCAAATATACATGGAAAGTCACGCCAGTGATATCCAGAGTAACGCTGTACGTAGCAGTTCCTTACTACAGTTTCTAGAACTATGGTATTTCCTTGTACAAAAAGAAAACGGAGAAGTGAAATATTGCTGGAAAACACATTAAAGGCTAAAAAGGCGAAGAAAAGTAGTTCACCAGTCCAGGTAACTTGGAAGACTTCCATGTATTTGCATTTTTTGCACGAGGTGCCAAAGCGACACGCATGCAGGCATGCATAATCAAACACCGGCAACAACTCGGAGAATAGAGATGCGCATATGGCAATGTTTAAAAAATTATTTAATGGTCTTAAAAAACTTCAATGCCTTTGTAATTTACACACCTTACTGGTAAAGGATTGAATATTCAATATCGAGAAATAAAAAAAATTTCATCTACTAGTTTTCAAGAACCAGTATTATTAACGTGGATGTCGAAATTCCGAGATAAACGCAGGAATTTAGTGCTTTACGTATAGTCGTCTCAACGGCGATCAAAAATAGCAAATACGATGACATATTCACAAAATAAAGAACCATGCCTTGGTATTATTTAGAACCAAAAATATTGCAACTTTTCTTTGGAAAATTATTGTTATAAAATTACTTTAGTAGAGCACCCGCGGTTTTAAATTTCTTCAAAGTAAAATAATTGCTCCGTTTTTACTCAAAATCGGTTTAATAGAATTTCTTGAAACGCTCTCACATTATAGACAAACATTTGATTTACAAAGTCCCATAAATCGTTTTGCTCGTCGAGGTCAGGATTTTGAGAAAATTGCCAAAATTTCAAATCAAGTGTATAACAATTTCGATGTTAAAAAAGCTCCGATTTCAACCAAACTAGCATCATTATAAAATTTGGTCCATTTGTAGTAGGTGTGCGTAAAAAGTTTGGTCAACTTAATTCTGTAACGCAATTAATAGCCGCTTCAATTCGACTACCCGCGCACTGGCGAAATAGGGTCCAGCCACCTTAAACATCACCAAATAATGTAATATTTCAGGGTTAATCATGTGTGACGTGATGTACGCTCATCCGAAATGATTTCTCGGCAATAGTTTTGACTTGTATTTATAACAAATTATTACAATTCGTACATTAACTTGTAAAATGTGTTGCTTTTTTATAGACACAATGATACTTCGAAATTCGAAAAATAATAGTTACAATCATATACGACAGGCTGGCACTATCGCTGGCACTATTAGTGCCAAATCGGCCTTTAAGCCCTTAAATCGGAAAACCCTATTACGACTTCACTTCTAGCCAACTTTGAGGTGATGTAAAATCAAAACCAAAAAACTTTTAAACTTCGTTTGAATTCCCTCGTATTATTTGATCTTTGATGAGACAAATTGCTGTGAACTACGTCGTTTATATCGATTTTCTTTGGTCACGCAATTTGTTTACTTTAGACGTCATGCAGTGATCGGTGCGACAACGAAATTATATGCATTTTAAAAATTCGTTTTCTCGGATTCGCGGCAGTTTATTTTCGATATTTTTGCACTACATAATAGTGCAAGGGCTCTTCTAAGGTCTCCAAGTAGTTTGAGCGTGGAACTAATTTTTGCCTTCATTTTGCAGGCCATTAAAAATAGCTAATTTTCCAGAAAAGTGACATAGTTTTATGCTAATGAGCTACCCGAAATCAACTTTTTCGCCATCAAAACTTGCTATAAGTGTGCTATAAATCATCTAGGGTCTTATAGTTTCCATTCTAAAAGGACTTTAGTATATTTTCTTGCTTTGGAGAGTTCTTGGAAAGACTTGATAAGAATACGAAACGGAAACTTAAGTCCGACATAATAAAACAGCCGAAATACAACTTTGGAGTTATAACTTAATTCTATGAAGTGTCTATGTACATTTATATGTGTATTAGTATCAGTCCATTTCGATCCTTGCCTTAACATTCTTCATTCAATATTGTTGAATATTTTCTCGGTAGTTTCGTGTACTCGCTTTGTCACGACATCTTTGTTTTTGTTAATGAAATTGACATGTAACCAATGACGGTAACATGATACTGCATGACTCTTTACAAGCACTGATACTCAAATATCAGTCTCATCTTACACATCCCTTCATTTATAGCCATGAGTACAACAGAACCGACGATGTATTGCTCTTTTGGAAAACCTAACTCGCTTTGCGCATCTTATAGGCAGTTTAGTACTATCGTACCTCTTATAAGTTGTGATAGAGATATGACGCACTATTTAAGTATGCTTGGGGTTAGTATAAAACGAAGTTTCGAAGATCAAACAACGATATCAGAGAAAGATCTTATTTTGAACCGTGCTGGTCTGTTTGGAGTTCAAGAGAATCAGCTTGGAGACATGACAATATGTCCTAAACACAGAGAGGAGCTTACGTTAGAGTGGCCTGGACGGAAACGCAAAACCTGTGCCTACCCACATCATAAAGGGCAACGCAAACAACTTAAAAGCTTTCGCAGAGTTAATGCTGGCATGTCAACCCAGATCTTTACACGGCATGGTGTGTCTGTTCCAATTGGTTCTGGTAAGCATCTCTGATGGTTTTAGCTCATCTACGTAAAACATTTTGACAATAATGTATCAATGTATTAATGACATCTGAGTTTATTCACATTGAAATGACTTATTTCATGTTGACTAATTTAAGGACTCATAAATTTCTTTCAAAGGCTGTATTCCCCATATCATACATGATTTTGTTAAGGCCTATCTAGACGATGCAATTTTTGCGGCTACACCTTCCCTGGAACTTTCTTACGTGAGAGTTAGCATACGATGTCAACCAATGGGGGCGCCAGATTTGGTATGATAATTCCCACGTAAGCAAGTTGTAGGGAAGTTGTAGCTGCAAAAATTGTATTGTCTAGATTGGCCTTTAGAATAAACATAAATAAAGTTTTCTTATCCGTACTTTGTTATAAAGCAAATTTGTCTGTGCGCTTTATCATAACAGTGTGTAAATATATTCTATAGCAATTTGCAATGTCTGTCGACTATCGTATTATAAAACAGATGAAACGGATGATTCTAGAGTTGTTACTATGGTATGTATAATATTGTAAGATTTTGTTGCACTCACTACATATTAATCAATTAATCATTTTCTTTCGATTCGTGTTCCAAGGTTATATAAGGAATTATTATGCATGAAAACTGAAGGCGTTCTCTGCCTCGGATATACCTAACACGCCACACGGATACTATTCTTGAAGCAAAAGAAATGTGTGACACCAGAGATTCATATTAACTATGGTTTCTTTACAGTCGTCATCAACTAACCCAAATGTTTCGGAGGCTACATCTTGGACAAATGAAGCAAATTCAACTTTAGATACTGGTACAGCCTCAGTAATCACTCAGGTATACTTACAACATGCATTGCATTATTTCCCCAAAATGGTGTTCAGTACAAACGGGTGAGAGGGGTTTGCGACTCATGCCTCCTTGCATCTTTGCATAAGGCAAAATTGAATAGTTTCAGAGTTGCAGTACATTGGTCTGATATCATATTTGCCAGAGTTAACTCGGCAGTCCTGTCTTTTGCTTTCTAGTCAAATTTTCTTTTTTAATAATATTGGTTGCCTTGATTTTAGCTCGTTCAATCGACATCAACTGATCTGGAAACTCCTTCCACAAGTGGCATAGGATCGCTTCAAGTATCTTTTTCTGAACAGGTATCTCTTTGCCATAAATAAGCTACATATCCGCTAACATCGGGCCGGGCTGTCCAAATACAAAAGCAAATCTGATGTATATGCTATGGACTGATTATCAATTTCACTGGAATTATCAGGTCTCTTACGAAACCACAGAAGTTTCATCTACTGCAAGCTCTAACGGATCAGCCCCCCAAGGTTTTTCACATGATGAAAGTGGTGGAATGTCGTCTCAGTCCTCACAAAGCTCTGGAAGTTTCCCAGAACAAGAAATAAGTATTTGGCTAGACGAAAAAGAAGAGCAAAATAAGAAAAGAAATACTTTAAACAATGCATTCAGCAATTTGACAGATGGGCGTATCAGTCCCCTCCAATCCACTATTAATACAGAATGGGATGACATTTCAGTAACACAACAAAAGTACTACCTACGTAAAGCAAAGGAACTATTTCATTCAACTTTGACCATTATTAGTCCCGGTCAGGAAGACGAAATGTGGAAAGCACTAAGGAAAGATGCTCATTTAGCTGAAAACGTAGATGAATCAACAAAAGTGAAACAATTTGACATCGACTCAGAACTTATGAACAGTTTGATAAAAGCTCACAACGAAGCACAGTCTTGGCAGTCAAAGCGGCAAATTCTTTCTCTGTTTGCAAATGACTTTAGTCAAACAGAACTACAGAGACTATTGCCTGGTTTGTCAAAATGGCAGATTGATCAAGCTCGTGATCACGCCACCAAGGCTGGACGGGGACAACCAATCAAAGAAAAGCATATTTTCAGGACTAGAATTGACGATGAAAAAGTTGACCACTTTCTAGACTTCGTGGCCCGACCCGAATACCTACAAGATGTTGCTTTTGGTACAAAGTCTATGAAACTTGACTCGGGTGAACGCATAACCATACCAGCTGTAGTAAGAACAATAATACCAACACGAATTATTGAACAGTACCTATCATATTGCCAACAAGAAGAATTCCAGCCAGCCAGTGAGCGGTCACTTTACCGTATATTAGATGTATGTAGTGCATCGATGCAGAAATCTCTTCAGGGTCTGGATAATGTTACAGCTGAGGGTACAGAAGCTATTGATACTCTAATTGGAGTTGTACAATCATTACCTGAAAGTGAAGTTGGTATCTCGTGGCAAAAGGAGGTGGAAAGTCAACTTAAGGAAGCCAAGCGATATCTAAAAACTGATTTCAAGACCCACATCGACCGACAATCAAACAGTGCTGACCACTGTTGCACTTATGCTTTAAGTGATGGCAAGAAGAATGAATGCCAAAGCCCATGCTTGCACGAACATGACATCACGTGCGATCGTTGTGAGGCTGTCGATGACTGTTTTCACAAATTAAAGTTGAAAATTGACAACATTCAAATAGATGAAGAACTGAGAAGTAGTCTTAAATTTGATTTTAATCAATGCACTGCAGCCATTCATGCTTGGAAAGCACATTTGTTGAGAACAGTGATTCAGGAGGAGGCTAAGCAAGCTGCT